>CM045761.1:48457017-49161698 GCA_025200525.1 Camellia lanceoleosa | reverse complement strand
ATTGTCAGATGCACACAAATAAGTGTTGCCTGATACCCTGTAAAATAAAAAAGAAATCAGGAAAACATGTAGTGAAAGTTGCATATGACAGGAAAATTAAAGTTCAAATCCATCTGTACAAAGGTTTTTGCTTGTCTCGACTTCTGGTTTTCAACTAAATTCAATAATTTGCTCAACAAGATTGCAACACGTTAACATTAATGGCATAAGAAAGGCGCATATTTGTCCACACACTAGTAATGGCAGAATATACACTGACCTATTAGTAAAGACCTAATATTGAATTTTGTGAGTGTGTGGGGAAATTTGGATTTTCTATTTGTCATTAATGCTGATACGTTGCAATCTTGTTACTTGGAATGTTTGCTCACTTGAAAACTAATATGAACAACAGCATTGCGACACGTCATTATTAATGGCATATGAAATGCGAATATTTATCCTCGCACTAATGGCAAAACATGCTCTAACTTGTCTAGAAGGGTCCGTTTGTTTCCGGAGTTCCACCTCCGGATTGGACTAACATTGAGAAGTTTATGTTTGTGTTCCTTTTAGCCAACGGAGTCACAGTCCCAACAGACTCTAAATCCCTCTAACAAGTGGATTAGCATAGACCTAGGGTCACGTTTGTTTGGCGAATTATGTTAGATGAGATTATTAGTAAGAAGATTGTTAGTGAAGAGATTGTTAATGTGTGGATTGTTAGTGAGGAGATTAAGTAAAAATGTGTTTGTTTTGATGATAGTGTAGAAGATGATTAGTGATAGGATTGTTAAATTATTTTTATATAAAATAAATAAATAAATAAATTATTTCTATATTAAAAAATTAAAACAAATATTAAAACAAATAGGAGTACTTGGTAAAAAAATAATAGACTCAATCCCTCACTATATTTCTAATCCCACCTAAAATTTACCCAAGCTAATCCCCTACAAGAGGGATTACTAAGTCCCATTCACTACTAATTCTATCACATTGTGTTGCATCCAAACAAGGGTTTAGTGGGTCCCACATATTGCTAATCCAATCCACCCTCCCAAACTTTCAATTAAACATGGCCTGGGGACTTGGTATTAGAGATGAAGCCGTTGATATTACGATGTCAAAGAAAATTTTGCCCACAACAAGATTTAGCCACATCAACGGTATTTCATAGTTTCCAAAATTGAAATTTGCAAGAAGGAAGCTCTATTGATGGATGAAACTCGCAAGAATTGAAATTTGGCATGATGATCGGTATCGGCGTCATTATTGACGCCGATGATGATCGTCGCGTGTGTCTCAAAGAAAACTTTCTTGATGGATGAATAAAGGCAAGAGAACGCAGCGTTTGGCTAAGAACGCCAGACCCCAGACGTGTGCGTTTTTCGGCAAAATTTGATTTGAGATTGTGATTATAATCAATTACATGAAATTACGATACTACCCTCAGTGTTGTTTAGGATTACATATTGCAATAGGGCATTTTGGTAATTTTATAGTTGTACACCATGACATGACAACTTAAAAAAATATTATCTCAAAAAGTAAAAAAACAATTTTTTACCAACTTTCCATATCATTTTATGAAAAAATCAAAAAACTTAATTAAAAGTAAAAAAATTATTTTTTACCACCTTTCCAAAATAGTCCAAAGCAACAATCGAATAATGGGTTGATGGATGGATGAAGGCAAAACAATACACTGTTTTAAAACCATGGACTGGTTTTGAAAAAGAGTAATGATCTATACACCCAGTAGGGGTCTCACTCCCAGTGAGGTGTCGAGCCCCCACTGGTCCAAACTTTAAAAAAAATAAAAATAAAAAAAAAAAAAAAAAAAATAAAATAAAATTGTTTTCCAAACCAATCCCCCAGTGACACCTCACTGGGGGAAGGAATCATTTTGGTTTGGAAAATCATGGGCTGATTTGTTTTTTTTTTTTTTTTGGGTTTTTTGATTCTCTCATTATTTCGATATTATGGGTAGGTGGGTGGACGAAGGAAAAGCAATACACTGATTAAAAACCATGTACTGGTTTTGGAAAACCATGGACTGATTTTTTATTTTTTTTTTTGATTCTCTCATTATTTCATAATTATGTTTTTATAAAAATAATTTAATATAATAATATTTTTATAAAACATAATTTTTAATATCAAAATATATCACAAATAAATATAATTTTTCATAACAATATCAATTCCCAAATTTGATAGAAATTTGTGAAATTTACTGAGTTAATCCTATTCCTATTTCTCAAAACAAACAACAATTATTGCTAGTTCATCGATTATCAAACAAACACAAATTTTCTTAATCTCCTCATTGTCAATTCCCTCATTAAGGTATGTTTGGTTTGAGTTTGGGAGATCGGTTTTAGAAATAAAAAGTACGAAAAAGTTGTTTGGTTTGGTTTTTTCAAAAGATGTTTTGGAAAATTATTTTGAGAGGTTTTGAAAAAAGTGATTGATTTGATGTGTATGAGAGAAGAGATTTGTTTGGAAAACTTGCAAACCAAACAAGTTTTAGAAAAAATTTTAGAAAAATTTGTTTGATTTGATTACTTTTGAAAACTTATTTGTAGAGAATTTTTCTAAAATTTTGAAAAAACAAACCAAACAAGGCCACAGTCTCCTCATTAATAATCCCTTACTAATAATCTCATCTATTTCTAAAACAAACAGACCTAAAGACCTAAATATTGAGTTATATGAGTGCTTGGACAAATTTTAGACTTTTTGTTTGGCATTAATATTGAGCAATATGATTAGATTTCAACACGTCGACATTAATGGCATATGAAACGTACATATTTATCCACACACTAACAGGAAAACATATTCTAGCGTGTCTTTACATACCTAATGAGCAAATTTAGATTTTTTATTTGGCATTAAACCTAATGTGTTGCAATTTTATTACTCAGCCTCCGTTTGGGAAGTGGATTGGCTTTTTGATTTTTTAGTTTTTTTAGCTATTTTAGTCTGGGCTAAAAAATTTAGTTTGGGAAGGAATTTTAACTTTTTAGCTTTTTGATTTTTTGTGAGAGAAAAATGTAATGATTATGGGTTGGATGTGATGTTTTGTTTTTGTGACTAAAATAGCCTATTTTATCTTTTTGTGGCTAAAATAACCAAAAAAGTCCCGTTTAGCTCCTGCCAAACGGAGCCTCAAAGTGTCTGGTCTAGTTGAAAACCGAATAAGAGACTGACCAAATTCCAACGGGAAACAAGCCATATCCTAATGAGGAATAGCACATTCTAGTCCTAAAATTTAACCACCAACATAGATGAAAGTCAAGTTGTTAGTAAGCTTACACTATTGTTAAGTTGTTATTTTTTAATATTGAAGCTGGTAATTTTCCCTGGAAATCATTGTTTGCCAAGTTCCTGAAGAAAAAAAGAAAAAAGAAAAAAGAAAATAAAATTGTTGGTTAAATTAAATCTGATCAGAATGCAAAGTAACATGTAAAAGGCAGTGTTTGAATTTAAAGTTTAAACTCACAATTCTTGTAGATTTGGTAAGGTGCCAAGGAAATCAGGAACAGGTCCATTCAACAAGTTATTACTGAAATCTCTGCAATTAAAATAAAATAAGGAAACAGATAATGATAAATAAGAACAAAATCAAATTGGAATATCTGTCTGTTCCAAGCAAAATAAGAATTAAAAAAAATAAAAAATAAATTACATTGTCTGAAGAGCATCCATGGAACTAAAATCAGGTAATGATCCCACCAGACCATAGCTTCCAAGGTCCCTGCATTTTTTTTATTGTTTTTGTCAGCTTATAGAAAATAGAAAATATGTTTTTCATTTTTTTATTGACAAATAACATGTATGGGACACATATTTTGGAAACAAACAAACCAGACACACCAAAAAAAAAAAAAAAAGAAGAAAACATGTACGTTAATTAGATTAGTATTTTTACACTTTTATCAAAATCTCACTTTTGTCACTAATTTTCAATTGTGCTAATATTTTTGGCGGAACTAATTATTTAAGAGACTTTCGTGGCATTGATGAAAGGGGTGAAAATATCGGACTTGGTGTCACTTTAGTGTTGTGCAGCTTATGACATATCTATTTTTATAATTTGAATCGTTCATTTTAAAAAAAAAATATCAAGTATAACATATTTATAAAAAATCAAATTAATCGGATTTCTATAGTCCTTTATCAAATTACATTTGTATAT
Source organism: Camellia lanceoleosa (assembly GCA_025200525.1). Lineage (NCBI taxonomy): Eukaryota > Viridiplantae > Streptophyta > Magnoliopsida > Ericales > Theaceae > Camellia > Camellia lanceoleosa. The sequence goes on along the minus strand of CM045761.1, from coordinate 49,157,512 downwards.
ATGAAAAAAAAAACGAATATGTAAATATCAAACTGAATATAAATATATTGAAAAAAGAAATATTGATATTTAATCAATTTAATTTTTTATAATTAAGTTATACTTGATATTTCTTAAAAATTAAACATTTTAAATCATCAAAATAAAGCTTAAAATAAATATCGTAAACGTGCAATAGTGACTGTCATGCATTAAAGTGACCCCAAATCGCCCCGTCCAAAAAAAAGGGATACTTATCGATCAGTCTTATTAACTAGACTTATTTACCTATAGGTCCTAACTAATAAATTCAACACTATACAAATAAGAAATTGATAAATTTATCACTATAAATTTATTCATAAAAATAAAGAGACTGATAAATTTATCACTATAAATTTATTTATAAAAATAAAAGACTGATAAATTTATCTTTATCACTTAATAAATTTATCAATAGGACTTAATGGGTAATAAGTCTCAAAAGTAGGACCTATTGGTAGTTTACCCAAAAAAAAAAAAAAAAAAAAAAACTCACTTTGCTCTCAAAATCTCACATAACTATTTATTTAATTTTTTTTAAAAAAAGTGGGAGAAGTAATTAATTGAATGGCAAAAGAAATAAAAAAAATATACAGTGAAGTTACACGGGGTGTTGTTGGGTCAGAGGTACACTGGATCCAAAGCCACGTAATCAATCCAAGGCAGGGGTCACCACTCCATGATTGTAATAAACTGAATTGGCTTTGCAGTGCAGCCAATCCTTTCACTACAAATAAATTATCAATTAAATTCACATAAAATAACGAAGGAAAAATTACAAGAAAAACCCTAGAGTTTTACTTTTTTAACAAAATAAATTTTGAATTTTGTCAATTTAAATTCAAAATTTTTGATTTGTTTTCAATCTAACCATTTACTTATTTTTGTTAAATAAAATCAACAGAATAATAAATACTTTAGTCACTAAACTCAATAAAAATTGATATTTTAGATATTTTATGTATACCTACATTGAGTTTAATCACTAATTTTTTTTTTCCATCGGTTTTAGTTAACGAATATAAACAAATGGTTATATTGAAAGCAGATCAACAGATTAGGATTTAAATTGATAAAATTTAAAGTTCAGGATTTATTTTATTATAAGGGCCAAACTCTGTTTTTTTTGGTTGTAATTATCCCAATAAATTAAAAATATATACATATAAATCAGGCTAATTAATCATAAATAAAAAATAAATAAAAGAGTTAATGAAGAAAAAAAGAATATGAAGTTATCAGATACACCACCGTCATTGGGGTTGGTTCCTTGCATAACAGCATGGCTTACATAGGAGACTTTCTTCGCATTGATGGCAGGTGTGAAAGTTGAACCTGGTGAGAGATTTGCACCATTGTAGATATCAGTAATTAGTCACACACAAAATAGGAAAATATATATATATATATATATAATTTATTAGCACATTGGCATAGATATATTGAAATGGACTTTGCTGGGGACCCCAGTGGGAGACCTCCAGTGACCCTCCTAGTGCCACATAGGACTCTGCCATTGGTTGAAAAAAAAAAAAACAGTTTTTGGACCAATTACAAGAGACCCCAGCACCCCACTGGGTCTCATGCATTTTCCCATTAAAATTTATCATTTAAAAAAAAGTCTATTTAAATTACATTTAATTACAAAACTCTACTTTCATATTGTTTTGGTGATAAATTCTATATAAATAGTATTTTCTAAAAATCAATAATGAAAATTCCTAAGAGATTAGGTGAGTGACAAGTTGAGTCACCATAAAATTTCAAAAGGTGTAAGTCACGAGACTAGATCCCATGAAATGCATTACTTTCTTGGGGCTATTCTCATACCTTGTTACCCGATATGTGAGAGATAAGTGACAACATATATTTAAAAAAAAAAAAAAAAAAAAGTTCGAATACCCTCATTAGAATAAAAGAAAGGCATACACATGTGATGGATGTTCAAAAAATGATTCATTGAGAGAAAGGGATTGCAATGTGGGATTTGGGAGAGAGCATAAGTTTACCATTGGCCAATGCTGATAAAACTGACAATGCTGAAAGAAGCAACACAAAATGGTTAGCCATGGTGAATAGGCTGTGAGCAATGGCAGATTCAGAGGCTAAAGATGAGCGCTATATAAGGATGAGTATATATATGTGTGTGTGGGTGTGCATTGACTTCTAATCTCTGTTATAATATTGCCAATGCCAGAACATATTGTTGACATAGTTTTTCATAGGGAATTTGGTGGTTGGTGACATTTTCACACATGAAGCATTCATAATTTTCAAGCTGATAACCCAACACAACACCCATGTTCACTCACTTTCTGCTTACAAATTATTTATTTTTTTAAACATGCCAATACTCCAAATTTCAACTGGTCAAAAAACAAATAAAATAATATAAAGTTTTCTCTACTACTCCTTCATGATCATTATATATATATTATATTTTAAGAAAGAAGCTACCTTCCATTCCAGCAATTAGACTTGAAGCTGCAGCTCACACTGTCTATTTCAGTAATCTCAATAGTTTATTTTTTAGTATCCACAAAGTGAATTGATTTAAAAAAATTAGATTGATCGGATATTATTAGTCACATAATTGAACCATATTTGTTTTTTTAAAAAATAGACGGTTTACTCTTATAATCATACATAACTTCGGTTTATTTTGATTTAATTATATAACTACTGTTGTCCAATTATTATTATTATTATTTTGAAATGATCCACTCGAAAAATATTAGAAAATTATTGGTTGAGATCACAAAAGTGAGCCCAGTTGGCTTACAGCCTATCAACTGGACCCTCCAAAAAGAGGGAAGTTGATCTTTTTTTTTTTTTTTTTATAAAAAAAATAAAATTACTATTGGCGACTTAGGGGTAGAGAAAATTGTATCAATTGTAACTGCAAAATATTAGGACTTGAAGACATTACAACCTAAACACAAATGAGCGAGTGAATCCGCATTGTGATCGATCCTTTGGATTGCATTAACACAACTTAGCGAGAAGTTGACTTGGTAATTTGATGACCCCAGACAATTAGAAAATATCTTATCTATTAGGGTCTCGTTTGACAATATTATATTTTAGTTTAAAAGTGAAAAAATTATTTAAAAAGTCAAAACTTCAACAAGCTATATAAAAAAGTTAAAGATTCATTTTTTTCTCTACTTTTTATATATCTTTTAAATAAAAAATAAAAGTTATATCAAATATATTAATTTTTTAACCTTATATTTTAACTAAAAAATTAAAAAATTATTTAAATAATCTGTTTCCAAACGAGGTAAGCAACTGAAATTGAGTTAATATGACATTTTTCTTTTTTTTTGGTAGGACTAGGTTTTTTTTTTTTAAAAAAAAAAAAAAAATCAACATTGAGAGGTCTTATTGAATAGGAAGTGTAAGGATTCTAAACAGGTGAGCCTTTGTAATATGGCTTGGTTTTTTAATTTTTTGACTTTTTAGTAATTTTAGGTTTCGTTTGACATGGGTTTGTTTTAGTTAAAAAGTCAAAAAATTATTAAAAAGTCAAAAAACCTAGAACATATATCATCTATTTGGTAGAACTAAGGAATTATAGTTCCACCCCTTGGTTTGAGTGTGGTGTTTGATGAGAGCTTTCAACAATTGATTCTACACCCACTGTTGAAAACATGTCTATCCAGTCATCTTCTTTGATGTCCGGCCGGTTGATTAGAACAGTGTTTGTGTTTTTTTATTTATTTATTTTTATTTTTATTTTTTTAGCACCTGTTATTTTTATATTTTAAATAAAAAATATTTTCAAATTTTTTAAAATTTTTTTATGAGTTTTGAATATAATTTTTTGTTATGTGTTTGGTTATTAGGTGTAAGTTTTAAAATCAAATATTATATGTTAGATCAAAAATTTTAAACTCAATTTAAAACTCTTTTCAAAACTCATAACCAAACAAATTTTTCACACTCAAATCATAATTCCAAAACTCACAAACTCAAAATACAATTTTATTCTCAAATCATAATTATAAAACTCTATCAAACGCTAAGATTTCATTTTCTTTTTACTTTTTTGCACATTTTTTCGTAAAAATCAAAAAAGTCATTCAAACATACTAGTTTTTTTACCTCATATTTTAGCAAAAAGACAAAAAGTTACTAAAATAGCATGTTCTCAAAATGAGACCTTAGTTTAGGGCTAAAAGTTTGATTAGAGTAGACTTTTTGAATTTTTTGACTTTTGTGAGAAAAAAATGAACAATTATGGTTTGGATATGATATTTTTTTTTATTGACTTTTTAATTTATTTATCTTTTTGTGACTAAAAGAGCAAAAAAAAAAACCATGCCAAACATAACCTGCGATAGCCTAACTGATTGTTTAAATTATTATTTTAATATTTGTTCTGCATTATTGACTTTGACCAGAAGTTATTTGAAATGATCTAAATAAGTGTATTTTTTAAATTTTTATAAAAATATATATAAAAAAATAAAGATGTGATATAACTTAAAAAAATAAAAAAATAAAAAATGTACTTATGTAATACATCTATTTATTTGGTTTTTTTCTAGCCTTTTAATATAGAATCAGCTGATCGGATTGCTTGAAGTAGACTTTTGCCAGCCATAGGAAGGTGTGATCTGAAGCGCGTAGTAAGCGAAATCGACGGATGATAAATTGATTTTGCCAAAAGTAAAGTCAACCATAAACACCCAAGACGCGGATGCAATAAATGGTAGTTTTTGAAAAGATAGTTAAAGTTGGTTTCTTTATTTTATTTTATTTTATTTTATTTTTTTTGAAAAAATATGTAAAAAATATGAGATAATGTGATTTAAAATGGGTTAAAAATTGAGAAATGACTTTTAAATAAAAGAAAGTTGTTATTTTAGTATGTTATTTTAGTTTTTGTCTATTTTACTAGATTAAAAATTTTATGTTTGGAAAGATAATTGATTTTTTATTTATTTATAGTAGAATGTGATGTTTATAAGAAAAAAAATGAAATAATTATGGATTTAATGTGACCTTTTGTCTTATTAATTTTTTAACCAATTTTGTCGTTTTATAAATTTTAAAGTAAAAAAAGGCTAAATTTTTTCTCGCTAAACATTACTTGACAATATGTATAGAGTTGATTTCTTTCATGTTTACATCATAATATAAGAGAATTTAAGAATTTTATAAAGTTTATCACAAGTTTTGTTTCAATAATATGAATAGTTTATTTTATAGGACCTTCAATATGTATAATTATAAAAAAAAAATTAGTTCAATTCAATAATTATAAAATTTTCATTTTATCGTGTTTATTTTTAAAAAATGAGTGACTATTTTCAAAATATATTTGTTTTCTATTTTTTCAGAAACAAATGTGATAAAATAAAAATGATACAACTATTAGATCGAACTTTTTTTTATTTTTTATATATGATATATATTAAGGGTCTTATAAAATAAATAATTCAAATCACAAAATAAAATCTATAATAAGTTACATAAACCTCTCAAATTTTTTCATATTTAGATGTCAACATGAGAATTTACCTCACAATATATATAACTTTGATTCTCAATTTTTTTTATATTTAGATGTCAACATAAGAATCTACCTCACAATATATATAACTTTGAAATTAATCAAGCTAGTTTGTTCATATTCTTTTCATTATTAAAGTAATTTTTTATTAAGAGAAAATCTTCTTATTCAACTTGTGTAATCATTAACCAATTCTTAAAAGACTCAAGAGATTGTCATTGTTTATTTTGATTTGTGTAATCAGTAACCAATTCTTAAAAGTCTTGTCATTGTTTATATTGATAGGAATATTACATGTCAGTCTAATGTTAGAAAAATAATTATAAATTAATAGCTTTTATTAATATTAATAATTATAAATTATTCATTTTAAATAATTCTCTAATTATTTTTTCCTTCACACTATGGCTCTCTATTTGTCATTATTTTTTTCCTTCACATTTTAAAATAATTCTCTATTTGGATGTGTTTTGAAATTACACTTCCAGCCTATTATTCGCGCTTTACGTATAGGTACGGTTTTAAAAAGAGAATTCCAGCATATGATTCGGGATACAATTCGATTTCCCGTGTAGCAACTTTGTGCTTCATTGCTCCACTGTCAAAAGCTCTCAACGCCTTCAGCCTTTTTCCTTTCTGAAAAGCTTCCATGTTCATCATTGCTGAAAAGGTTCATGTGCAAAAAGAAATATATAGGTGAATTGATCTACTCGTCTTTCTCTGTTTCAAAGATCAGGGCTGACGATTCGTCACATGTAGTATTAATTGTGAACTCAGACCATTTTATAAATTATGTCTGTAAACCCGCTCCTTACGCATGCTATCTCCCACAAATCAAGTGAGTTACAATTTGTGCGTAGAAAGATTTATTCTTGAACCAAACAACGATGACACTGAGGACAAATAAATCACAAATTTGTTTCAAAAATTTTCTTACAACTCACTGATTTTCTGAAACATCCCTAATTTTTTTTTTTTTTTTTTTTTTTTTTTTTGTCACAGGTCAAATTTGTTAAACCTATTCTCGAATCAAACGACTACCAAAGAGTCACACATTCAATCACTGTACCCACTTCATCACCGGTGATAACTATTCAACTCCCACTGATCTGGTACGTATATCCTTCAATCATCTGGTATGTTCTGAAATGGTTTCTGAGAAGTCCAAATGAGTATAGAAATGGTTTTTGATCTATCTGAACTCTTTGAACGGTTGAAGTTGAGCCGGTCGTTCCTCGGGTCATTCGGCCGGTCAACCTCCGTGCTCCACTCCTTTATCCATCTATTCTTCTCTTATTTCTTCTTGTGGTCTTCTTCTTTTTCTGCTTATTTTTGGATTTTTTTTTTACTGCGTACACTTGTTTCACAAACTTTTTACAGACAATGTTATGTGATTTTTATTTTGTCGCTGTTTTACCCTTCAAATCATCTGTTTTTTCTAACATTATTTAACAAGTTCAAATAAACATTAATGTTATGTGGTTTTTATTTTGTTTTTGTGTCGCCCTTCAAATCATCTGCTTTTCCTAACATTATTTAACAAGTTCAAACAAACATTAATGTTATGTAGTTTTTATTTTGTTTCTGTTTTGCCCTTCAAACCATTTGCTTTTCCTAATATTATTTAACAAGTTCAAATAAATATTAATTTTGATTCGTACGTAAACATAAATAATTGTAATTAATTTTTGTTCTGTTATTTTTTTATATCCACTCCAGAGTAGTTTAAATATAAATTGTGTGTTTTTAGATAGATGGAAACAATTCAGATAACAATCAGGATACAAAAATGTGGACTCCCAGAATTGAAATGAAATTAATAAACATGTTGAGAGAAGAGGTTAAAAAAATCAAACAACAGTCCGTACTACTATGTGGACAATTAGGCATTGGAATCATTTTGCGAATTAGTTGCAAAATCTGTATGGATTTCAGTATACAGCAAAGTAGGTGCGACAAAAATATTAACGATTGAAAGCTGATTACCAAACGTTTAAGCGACTGTAGGCACAGACTGGTCTAGGATGGGATCGCATTGTAGGAACTGTTATTGCACCCGATGAATTTTGGAATAAGGTTTTTCATTAACCTGTACCATTTTCAATTTTTTTTTGTAACATTTCATCACACGTACAGTATGCTTATTTCAATAGTTTCAATTGCTGTAGGCTACCAGAAATGTAAAGAAGTTTAGGACAAAAGAATTTAAGTATTTTCAAGAAATGACGGAAATTGTTGAAAATTGTTATACCACAGGGGCCTTGTCTCGTGCATCCACACAAGGAGCCCTTGACTCAAATGAAGAAGATGAAATGTTAAAAAAATTTTGGAGCCCTGAAGTTGGTGAGAGTAATGATGTTGAAGTCATTCCTATTGACTTAGTCAGCGATGAATACATGGATCTAGCAAAGGGAAAAAGTCACAAGAGGGGCCCTACAAGCAGCTAGGATCGAAGGGTCGCTCCAAAAATCATTGTCAAGTGGGTTCGATGATATGTGCGACTTTCCCATCCGTCTGAGCAAAAACAAAACATTCACGTGCATGATCAAGCGACACGAGGTCATGGTGCGGGTGATGATGAGTATTCCCTTGATGCATGTCAAAATGCATTGCTAGAGTTTGGGGACATACCACCGGTCCAATACGTTAGGGCACTCACACTGTTTAAAGACAAAGAATGGTGAAGTATTTTTTATGCGTACTCCTACCCAAATGCGCCTAGCTATGATCCTAACTTTGCAGTGAAGTGAGAAGTTATGTTTTGATTGAGTTAGGGATCCTCCTTGCCATCCTGCAAGATGATTTGATGATTCCTGATTTGTTTTTTATCATTTTTTTTTCATTCAATGAGATGCTCTTTTTTTTTTTTTTTTCCATCTTCGTATGTTTATTTTTATTGAACGTTTAAGTAGTTTCTGTTTTACATCAATATGTTGTGTTATTGTTCGCAGTTTTTTCATGTTCAGTATTCTTATGACAAGATGAATATATATTGAACAAATTTTCTTTGCGTATATATTTTAGTGGATGCTGGTAAATGACTAAGGCCGACTATTCATATAGCCACTTTTTAATTTAGTTTCACCAATAATGGCAAGAGTTAGCATGTTGTCAAATATTATTTTATAATTATGCTTTTACTGTGATGTAGACGAAACAATATGTCATCCGACACAAAAAACAATGCAATGGAGATCTCATCAGAGGTGGATGAGGTTATTGAAGATTTTATGAATTTTTTGATGATTGCTTTCATGTTTGACCATATCAACGCGTTAAGTAGTAGGCGACCGTAGCAAACTTGTCCATTCAAAGGTGATGATTACATCTTTAGCTTATTAAATGGCCATTCAGAAACAATGATGGACATTATGCGAATAGCACAAACATTCATTTTATTGAAAGACTCCTTACTTTAAAATGGCTTTATCGATACTGAACATATGCATATCAGTGTCGAGGAATCGTTTGGAATTTTTTTATACACTTTTGCACAAAATGATTGCTATCGACTATTGGCCAATAGATTTCAACACTCCACGGAAACTATTTGTTGGCACTGTGCAAGCTTGCATCAACGGTTATCAAATCATGTAACCAAGACGATATACCAACAAAAATTTTAAATGACAGGAGGTTTGGTTCAAGGTATGAATTTAATGATTGTCCTGTAAGTTTTCAATAACAATAAGGGACGATATTTTTTTTTCTCTGTTATAAAAGTAATATCCAAGTTTGTTTCACTTTTAATGTCAAACAAATATCTTTCAAGTAAGATTGTGTCAAGCTATCGATGGCACATTGGTAGATGTATGGGTCCCTACTTCAAGACAAAATACATTCATGATGCAAATCTACGGTATAAAATGTACTTGCGACTTTGACATATTGTTTACATTTATTAATTTCGGATGGGAAGATAGCGCTCACGACAATGCTATTTTAGTTGACTCTATTACAAGAGCCGATTCTGATTCCTCACCCACCCATAGTGAGTGCCACCAAATAACATACGGTACATTTTTTGAAATTATTTTTTGTACATCTATTTGAAAAAAAGGCATTCATTATTTACATGTAGGCAAGTATTATTTAGTGGATGCTAGTTTCACGAACGTGCAATTTCTTGCTCCATTTCGTTCCTAACGCTATCACTTGTAAGAGTTTCATGGCTACCATTATTCAGGCCCAAGGAATTGTTTAACTATCGACATTCGTTGTTACGCAATGTCATACAAAGAACATTTGGTGTTAAGAAGCGATTCCAATATTGCGGTCCATGCCAAATTACAAGTCTACAAGACAAGGTCCTCTCGTGATTGCATGTTGTGTAGTGTACAATTGGATCTGTTTGCATGCGATATGGACCCATTCTTTATGGAAGCTGATAATGAAATGCCAGCAGAAGCGGAAGTAGACGGGTTTGTTGGAGACCAAGCTAACTATGTTGACATGTCACAACATGGGTTGACGTACCAATCGAACTTTAGGGATGCAATTGCTACTGCTATGTGGCAAAATCATGTTGGCTATGGCTAGATTTGTGATGTGAACAAGGCAAGGAATTTCGTACTGACTAATGGTTGAAAATGTATAATTATTTTACTAGTGTCAATCATTATGACACCTTTATTACATAATTTTGCCCACTTTTTGTAATTATGAATTTAATGACTTTTTTCCTCTTTTTGTAGGATAACTGACAATGAGGACAAGGATTGGGCTAAATGACAATTAAAGGAAAGGGAACCCAAATCAAATTTCTTTCCCAAACATCATCACATGGTCAATCAACAAAATGTAATTACGTGAATGAAGACACTTAGATATGTTGTTGATGCAATGTATAATATGTAGGGGCAAACAATTTATTGAATTTGATAGTTGAATGATGCATGCAAAAATCGTAGTTTATGATGTTCATTCACTTTTTTTTTTTTTCATTTTATTAAAATAATGGTTTTGTTATTTGATGATACAGTTAATGTACGATAGGTTCTAGGTAGAACGAGTCGGACTGATCCACGCTTCTCGCACCAAAATCCGAGTGATCAACCCACCGATGAACCTGCAGATAAGTTCAGTGGGGAATGGGGAGTCCCCCAGTGAACCCTTCGACAATTAAGTTAGAAAGAGAAGTAGAATGTAGAGAGAGATTGGAGATAGAAAAACTTAACCTTCTTCTTGTCTTCAACGTTTGCTTATATCCTTTGGTCATCATTTCGCTGTCCCTTCCGACCTGCCATCTTGGCTGAAAGTCTATGCTGTAGCTTACCTTGTTCAAGGTAAGGAAGGGCCGTTCCGACGGAGAGGTGTTGCCGTAATAAATGCTATGATGGGTTGCATTAATGGTGATGTGCAATGGCAATAACTTTGCAGATCTTTGTCTGCTGATGTGGTTTGTCCTTTACCTGCCATATGTCTAAATGTCATTGGCTTTTTATGCCATGTTGGATTCCAACTGTTCTGGACTTCACCAGCTGGGTTATGTATTGGGCTCCAAGTGATGGGCTTGGGTTGTTCATGATGGGCTATGGTCTTTATGGGCTTACCCACGTCAGTAGTCTCCCATTCCCAAGTGCAGCTTTAGTCAAAGAAAGGAATACTAATGAAGAGAATGAGGGTGTTAGAGCTTAGCAGGATGGAGGTCGGCCCGGCGTCGAGTGGGTGGACCGACCGTGAAGTGGACCGAGTGGGAGGAGGACCACGAAAAGGGCCGCCAAGGTTGGCCGAGTGGGAGGGCCGATCATGAGGAGGGCTGATCGCGAAGGTTGGTTGAGTGGAAGGGCCGACCATGAGAAGGGCCGACTGCGAAGATTGGCCAAGTGGGAGGGCTGACCATGAGGAGGGCCTACCGCAAAGGTTGGTCGAGTGGAAGGGCCGACCACAAGAAGGGCGGCCGTGAAGGTTGGCCGAATGGGAGGGTGACCATGAGGAGGCCGGCCATGAAGGCGGGAGGGAGGCGTGGCTCAAGAGGCGGCGTGTCACGTGGTGATTTGAAGTGGAAAGATAGGAAATGGGAGACAGTGGATCGTGATCGTACACGTGGCAACATCTCGTGGGGGGAGGTTAGGCGTTGGATCAGAAATGAAACGATAGGTCATTATGGGTGTTGAAAGACAGTTTTGGCAGATGTTTTTTGAAAAGTTTTCAAACTGGCACAAATTCATTGCGATCCTTGGAATACGGGCAAGCCTTGGGCTTTTGGCATTATTCGATTTACCTACCTCTTTGCCAAAAATCAAAATATCCAAACTGTTAACTCCTTTGTTGCTGACGATACACCTTTGCAACATTTTTTCAATTTCCTTGCACCTGCATCCGAAGCGATTTGCAGATATACCATAGGAATGGCCCAAGAAGAAGCTGTGAATGTCAGGGTGGATCCGCTGGGTGATGACGATGCAAGAGAGTTAGCGAGCGGATAGAACGGAGAGGCAAATGGGGAGGGTGGGGAACCGGTGGTGCGATCTCATGTTTCCACCATAATAGCGACTCAGCCAATTAGCTGTGGAACGGATCATTAGCACATGAAGGCGACAAATCAATTCTGTGGTGGAGTTGAAGGCTATCCGCAGACAATAGGTCATTATCCGTGGTTGTGGGTTCGGTTCCCATAGATGGCGCCAACCGATGATCTGATTAATGTCTGACGAGTTCTGTAGAACGGGTGGATGATCCATGCTTCTCGCACTAAAATCCGGTGATCAACCCACCGATGAACTTGCAGATAAGTTCGTGAGGAACGAAGAGTCCCCAATGAACCCTCCGACAATTAAGTTAGAAAGAGAAGTAGAATGTAGAGAGATTGGAGATAGAAAACTTAACCTTCTTCTTGTCTTTAACGTTTACTTATATCTTTTGGTCATCATTTCGTTGTCTCTTCCGACCTGCCATCTTGGTCGAAAGTCTATGCTATAGCTTGCCTTGGTCAGGGCAAGGGGGGGCCGTTCCGACGGAGAGGTGTTGTCGTAATTAATCTTTGTGATGCAATTGCATTAATGGTGATGTGCACTACTCTGGACTTCACCAGTTGGGTTATATATTAGGCTCCAAGTGATAGGCTTGGGTTGTTTATGATTTATGGGCTTACCCACGTCATTATTAATTTTAAGTTTTATATTAATTTTTATACGAAATAAGTTTTTATTAATTTTTTTGAAAAAATAGCAAAGTTGCTCGTGCGACCAAATAGGTCGGATAGGTGCCATTTGGAAAAAAAGATAAAAAAAGTTTGAGTGTGGTATAAACAATGGTTTTTTATTATAATTGTCTTTAATTTTTCTTTTTCATTTTTTTGAAATAATGGTTTTGTTATCAACTTTAATTGTTCTATACAATTTTATAGTTTTCTATACGAATTCTTTTTTATGAATTGTTTTTTTTTCATTTTATTAAAATAATGGTTTTGTTATCAACTTTAACTGTGCTATTAATTTTTATACCAAATAAGTTTTTATTAATTTTTTTTTAAATTTTATTAAAATAATGGTTTTGTTATTAATTTTAATTTTTTTTATTTCATTTTAGACAAAAAAAATTTATTAATTTATTTTTTTCATTTTATTAAAATAATGGTTTTGTTATTAATTTTAATTTTTTTATTAATTTGTAGAAGACATTTTTTTATTAATTTATTTTTTTTCATTTTATTGAAATAATGGTTTTGTTATTAATTTTAATTTCTTTTTATTAATTTTTGTATGAATTGTTTTTTATTAATTTTTTTTTTCATTTTATTGAAAAAATGGTTTTGTTATCAACTTTAATTGTTCTATACAATTTTATATTAATTTTCATAGGAATTCTTTTTTATTAATTGTTTTCTTTTCATTTGATTAAAATAATGGTTTTGTTATCAACTTTAACTGTGCTATTAATTTTTATACCAAATAAGTTTTTAGTAATTTTTTTTATTTTATTAAAATAATGGTTTTGTTATTAATTTTAATTTTTATATTGATTTTTAGACGAAATAATTTTTTATTATTTTTTTTTCATTTCATTCAAATAATGGTTTTGTTATTTAAAACAAATTTTTATATTAATTTTTATACGAAATAAGTTTTTATTAATTTTTTTTTTCATTTTATTAAAATAATGGTTTTGTTATTAATTTTTATTTTTATATTAATGTTTACATGTATGATATGCACTTTCTAAAAAATTGCATATGGCATCTTCACTTCATAATATAACTCACAAATTATTATAACATTGTCACTGGTTAATTTTATAGTGCAAAAAAAAAAAAAAAAAAAATTCATAACGTTAATATAAAATATTACAACAAAATAAGAAAATAAAATAATCACAACAAAATGAGAAAACAAAATAATCACAACAAAATAACCACAGCATATGTGAACCATTTAAATGCTCATCGAAACAAGTTAAGCATCATTGTCAGGTGGTAGTAGAGGTGAAGGGAAGTAGTGATGGTATGCTTGAGTGACTCGATGGTCAATCTAATCAATGCGGTTAGTTGTCACTTCATCACGTTTCCCAAAGTTTACACAAAACTCATCAAATTGTTGAATTAGTGAGTTCTGAGCGGCGACAAATTCATCGAACCGAGTACCCAATGTGTTGACCTGATTAGCCATTTGTTATTCCCATTGTAGACGCTGATTGTATCGTTCTTGTTCCAACACTAAATAATCAGTCCAGTATTGAGGTTGTTCATTTGGTGGCATGGCATTGTCATTGGGTTCTTCCTCATCAGGTATTGGTTCATTTTCAAAATTAATAGAGCTTAGTAAGTTTTCAGCACCACCAGCTCGGGTCAGTGTGTACTCAAAAATTGATGAAGTGATTTTCATATCTATTTCACTTTCAAGATTGACATGATGCGCTTTGAAAATTTTGGGTAACAAAGCTCCAAAAAGTAGTGACCGGCCACTGAGAGTACCAAGATTTCCAACCATGATTTCTTTCAGTAATATGTAGCATAAATCTAATGTTTGTCCAATTTCAAAACAATATAACAAATGAACATTAAAACATAGAACAACATCAAAATGTCATTTTTTAAGAGTGACATTTTCAACTATCCATCAATGAAAAATACTAAGGTGGGGTTTTAAATGTCTTGTTTGTAAATTAGTGCCAGTAAATCTGTTCTCACAAATTGTGGTATAAACCTCAGTTAGATCACCAACAATGTTTGCTAACTGAGCCTCAGTTTGAAAATGGCATTGCAAATCTCCTATCTGAACTCCAATAATTTGTGCGAAAGTGTGGGAGTTTAGTGTGATTACTTTCCCTTTCACATAAGAAGTCAGACTACACTGTTCCGCTTGTCGCTCAGTAGCTCTCAAGTGAAGGTAAAATAAATATACAAGATAGGGATATACCTTATGTGGTAAATTAGTTAAAGGTAACCATTACATCGTATTCATTTTGCCAAGCAACAGTGGATTATATTGAGAGGGTAGATTTACCTTTCTCCTCCTAACAATTGGTCGATTAGCAAAATTTAAATAAGCTTTTTCGTGATTATATGTGATGAAATCAACAGTTGGATAGTGATGATGATGTTGTTGTTGTTGACGTTGTGAAGGGTTAGAGGTTTCGCCACGTTTGGGTCTCGCTCTTTTTGTTTTTGGCATGACGATTGCAAAAGTTAAGAAAAATGTATAAAAAAATGTATGAAAGATGTATAGCAAAATGTATGATGTTGGTGTGAAAAAAAAAAAAAGGGAACAGATAGGCAAACTGAACCTCTGCTAAAAGGCAACCAACAGATAGCGAAGCTGAGCGCAAAAGGCAAGCAAACTGGTGGTAATTGACTAAAACCGATTGACCGGCCGGTTGTCCCGTATGGTGGATTTTTCACTTTTCTGCAACTCAGCTCTGAAGCTATCAAGAATATGAAATTGTGGTTCAAACTAACCTCTTATGAAAGCTCTTCTCTCTTCTTTTACAAGGATATCCATACTAAATGTAGTCAATATTATAAAGTGAAGAAGTTACTGAAGTTATTGGAATGAGATGGTGAAAATAGTGTAGTTAAACAAATGCAGAGATACTGACTTATATAAAAGCTTAGGTCCAGAAGGTGTTTTTTTTTTTTTTCCCCAATACTGACTTATAGCACTTCTTATTTATTTTTCATTTCTTTCGTATATTGATTATTAACAATCTGTGGCTCGTTTTTGGCTTCTTTTTTCTTTTCCTTTATCGAATAGTGACCAACTGACACCCATCAGAGGAGAGAGTGGATCTATTGAATGAGTGAAACTACCCTATTGCCCTTTTCATTTTATACTTACATAGCAACCTAGCATTCTATGAAAGAGGGGTGAATTGGTCATTTTGTAGTCAAATATCACTTAATGGCCCCCAATAATATGAGCTTCACGGGTGGGTGAGAGTTAGGAGTGAGGGACAATAATGAACCTACAAAAAGATACAACATAAAGGAATTTTTTATTAAATGAATAAATTTTAACAAATGAAAAAATGTTGATAATGTTTAATAACGTTTACGTTTTGGTTTATATTTAAAAAAATTGAACAAATTGATTTTTGTTAATTTTTATCAATATGTAATCTCCAAACGTGTTGACTTGAACAAAATTTTTGAAAAATATAAAAACGTATTGCACAAAATGTTTGTACAGGTCTAAAAAATAAATTGACAGAAAAATTAATTGACATAAAATAATTGACATAGAAGTTATTTCAAAAAAAAAAATATTTGAAAAAAAATTATTCAAAAAAATTGCTTAGAAACAATTAATTGGAAAAAAAAATCATTTTTTTATTTGAGTATTTTAAAAATAGTTTGGTTATGATTGTTAATAAAAAATACGGATATTGAATTATGAATTGTGTGTTTGATTATCAATTATAGGTTGAATTAAGTTTTGAAAACTATTTTGAAAACTTATCACCAAACAAATTTTTTTATTTTACATGTCACATCACATTTATAAAATTCAATTCTACATTCAATTTAAAACTTATTCAACACTCTATTCAAAAACTATAACCAAACAAATTTTCTACACTCAAATCATAATTTCACAACTTACAAATTTAAAATACAACTCATACTTTCAAATCATATTTACAAAATTCTACCAAACGCAACCATAATTTTTCTTATTTTGATTGCCTTACGGGCAAGGTCAACATTATCAAATAACAAAAACAGAAAACAAATAGGGCATCTGTACAACCATTTCATTTTTGTGTGCAGGGTTTTTTTTGTTTAGATAGCTTGTGGAGGGTATTTAATTTTATAATTTAATAACACTATGATGATTATAATTTTTACCATATTTTATTTACATATATAAAAATTAAAAATAAAACCCTATGATGATCACATATACCCACCTGACATGGCACCTTAATGTACTAACCAAATTATGTAATGAGCTCCATAAAATAGATTATCGGTACTTTTTAGATTAAATTAAACTTTATTAATGCCGGGTAAAGTATTACAGAAGATATTCATTTCTCGATTGTGTAGCATTAATTATATTTTATTTTGTAGATCTAAAAGTATGTGGTTCATGTCTATGTTGATCTTTCCATTAAGGTACGTGGGTTAATTTTATTCCCACACTTTAAATCATAAAATGTAATACATGTTGGAGCATGACTTCAAGATGTTGATATAGGTTGTTAGGTTTTTTTATTTGGCAATTCTGTTTGACAAAGATTTCTATAAGAAGTTGATTTTCTTCCAAAACTATGATTACTTTTGAATTTCTACAAGTAATTGAATTTCTTCCAAAATTAGAATTACTTTTGAATTTTTTATAAATAGTTGGTTTTCTCCCAAAACTATTTAATTCCTCCGGATCTTCTTTTTGGTTCTTAAGGTTTATATCTAAGGATATTTTGTTAGTTTTCTTTGATATTTTATTGAGTATTCAACTCATGATTTAAAGAGAATACGTCAAAGGTTTTGTTTGTTATATACAAGAGAGAGAGAGAGAGTTGTTCTTCGGTGGATTTTGAAGAATTCGAGCCTGAAACTTTGGTGGATTCTGGAGTGGCTTATCGGAAAGACAATTCCGTGGTGAAGATGAGGTTGGAAGAGGCACATAGAGGTTGGTTCAATTAGGCGTTATGGATTCGCTAGATAATTGAGATGATACATGTGTAATTCCTTTACATCTTCTTAATGGATTGTTCTTGTGGCTGTTGCCCGTAGTTTTTTTTATCACAATTGGAGGTGTCCAATTGTGATTTTTTCACGTAAAATCGTTGTGTCTCTTTGTCTTGATTGTTTGATTGGGATTGTTATATTACCTTAAAATTGATACATAATCACAAATCAACATCTAGGAGGTTTCTAGATTTTTCAATTGGTATCAGAGCAGATCGTTCTATTTTTTTTTTTTTTTTAAATTCTTTTAGAATGCTTTATTTTTTAAAAAAAAAAATTTCTTTTAGAACGAGATCTTATTTGATTTGTGATAATGAATTCAATTCGTGAGAGAAATTCTATGGTTCGACCACCCCTATTTGACGGATCCAATTATTCATTTTGGAAAGCTCGTATGAGATCTTTTTTAAAATCTATTGATGAAAAAGTTTGGCAATCCGTCATGAATGGGTGGACTGAACTAACAATTACTATTGATGATATAACTTTTCCCAAACCAATTGATAAGTGAGACACAACTGATTACCAAAATAGTAGTTGGAATAGTAAAGCTATCAATTCTCTCTTTTGCGCTGTCACACCTGAAGAATTTAGTCGTATTTGCAATTGTGAAGTCGCAAAAGAGGCTTGGGATATCTTACAAACTATTCATGAGGGCACTCCTTCGGTTAAACGTTCAAAACTTCAAAGGCTCACATCTAGTTTCGAAAACCTTTCTATGAAAGATAGTGAGACCTTTGATGAATTTTATGCGAAGTTGAGTGACATTGTAAATTCCAGTTTCAATTTAGGTGAAAAAATACCAGAATCCAAGATTGTAGGAAAAATTTTGAGGTCCATGCCTGATCGGTTCCAACCAAAAGTTACGGCCATTGAGGAGGCTCAAGATGTTGACAACCTCAAGCTAGATCAGTTGGTTGAAAATTTCCAAACTTATGAGGCACATAGAAATTTCAAAAAGAAACAAAAAGATATTGCTTTTAGTAGTGCTCATAAAGTGGTAGAGGATTCTGATGAGGACTATGAGATAGATTCCAAGATTATGGCTGTTTTTGTTAAACAATTTAAAAAATCTTTTTTAAATAAAAATCATAATCTTTTGGAATCTACTCATTCTCATAAATCCAAAAGCAAAGATAAAGTCAAAATTAATTCTATAGTCAAGAAGGAGAAAGGAAAGATACAAGGGAACTCTGAAAGTGTCCAATGCTATGAATGCTAAGGATTTGTCCACTTTGCTTCAGAATGCCCCACTCGTTTGAAGAAGAAGAATGCTTTTGCTATCACTTGGGATAATGAATCAGAATCTAATGAAGACGAAAGTGACGATGAAGATCAAGGCGAAGAGGGACATAAGCAATTCCTTACTTTCATGGTGGCTTCCGAAACTGAAGGATAA
Source organism: Camellia lanceoleosa (assembly GCA_025200525.1). Classification (NCBI taxonomy): domain Eukaryota; kingdom Viridiplantae; phylum Streptophyta; class Magnoliopsida; order Ericales; family Theaceae; genus Camellia; species Camellia lanceoleosa. The sequence continues at coordinate 49,138,441 of CM045761.1, read as the reverse complement.
ACAGAGTCTTCGAAGAGGTCAGTTGAGAATACCACTGATAATGAATCCTCGGAGAGTGATCATGAAGAGCTTGAACAAGCCTATGAAAAGCTGTATAAAGAGTCTTTTAATTTATTCAAATTGAATGACAAACTCACAAAGAAACTCAAACATGTGAAAGTGAGAATGTCAAACTTAAGGAAGAGATTTCCGAGGCTAGGATCAATGCCATCAAGATAATTGGTGATCAACAAGTTCTTTGTGCAAAACTGTTGACGTGTGAGATAGAGAGGAATGAGCTACAGGAAACTCATGCCATATATGAAGGAAAGATTGAATCTCTCGAGGTGTCACAAGTTGCCTTGGAAGAACTAATGATTAAGAAAGAGGAAGAGCTCAAGTGTGTCATGGTTACCATTGCTCTTTGGAACAAAGGATCAAAGACTTTGGAGGATATCATTGGGTCTCAACAAATCTGTTTAGAAAAGAGTGGCATTGGCTTTGGAGATAAGAGAGAGCAAAAACAGAGTGCTTCCACATCTCATGATACAAGAACTCAAGGAAAGGGAGGACAAAAGATTCAACAAGAGGAAAGACTTCTCAAACTCCCTAGAATTGGTAAGGTAAAAGAAAAGAAAGTACACCCTGTTTTTATTTGTCATCATTGTGGTATACATGTTCATATTCGCCCTTATTGTTATAAGTTGCATGGGAGAGTGTCTCAAAAGGGTCGAAATTCGAATACTTTTTGGGTTAGGAGACAACCTTACATGTCTAGGAATACCAAGATTCATGAGGGTGTTCTAGCCACGACTCTTACCAAGTCCGCTATACGATTTTGTTAAGACCAAAAGATTTGGGTGAGAAAACTTGACTTGTGTTAATGTGTTTGCTCTGCTTAGTTTTTTGGGTCTTTGTGTGTTTTTTTTTTAATGAGAAAAAAATGTGTGTATGTTTGTTTTTTATCTTACTTTGGTTAAAGAAAAAAAAAAATCCAAAAAATTTTTCTTAGTATGGTTTTTCAAGGTTGAAATTTTTGAATGGTCCTTGGTGCATATTGGAATTGATGAGAATATCCATTACATGTTGATATGTGTGTGCTTTCTATGGTCCTTACTCATTTTAGAGTGTGTGTTCTTTGATTAGTATGTCTCATTCTGTACACACTTTTAGATTAACAAATATTTGAGTCTTCCACCTTAGTATTTATTTTTTTTATGGACTTCTGGCATTGTATCTTTTACTTTTCTAGAGGAATTGACCTATACTAGCATATCATGGGTGATGTTGAGTCTCTTAACCACCTTCTATCTTTTTGCATCTCCATGGCTTTCTCTTTTATTCTTTGCAGTCTAGGCATGAGGAAAAGGCTACCTCAGAGTCACCAACCAGGCCATCCTTATTATATCCATGCTTCTCTGGTTCGGTTTCCATATTCTTGAGCATGTCAGCCGCCAATGAGTGTGCAAAAGAAAAAGAAAAAGAAAAAGAAAAAGAAAAAAAAAAGAAAAAAAAAAGTGCAAAAGAAAGAAAAGAAAAAAAAATGTGCAAAAGAGAAAAAAAAAAGGAAAAAATGTGCAAAAGAGAAAAAAATGGATTCATTGATTGAGGGGGAGCCTCCGCTTGTACTCACCAAATACCCCTTGATTCCTAGTGGTTTGACTTTCCTTTATTGTGCTTAGATTCTCTTGTCAGAGGTCTAACTTTCAGATCACCACTAGGATTGAATCTAGTGTTTGTCGAACTCCAAGAGTCACACACACACTTTTCTCATGGGATCTATGCTTTTCACATAATACATCACTTTCTTTTATGAGAAATTTTCTAGAGACTGTGCACATTGTGTTTTCAAGTAATTGTACTTCTTGGATAATCTTGTGTGTTTCAAGGTACAAATCTGAAATTCCTTGCTTGCTCCAACATATTATTTTTTGTCATTTTCTTCTTGTTCACTGTTTTCAGTATTTGTGGTTGCTTTTAGTGAGGGGGAGTTTGGTTCATCTTGTTTGTTAGCATGATCATTTTGATTTGTTTAGTAAGGGAGATTGGCTTTAGTTGTTTTGCATGTTATTATGCATTGTTTTCTTCTTTATAGGATTTCGTAGTTTCATGTCATGTGTCAGATGCATATGTCATAGTTTTCAGATTTTCATGTTACATGTTCTTAAAATCTCCAAGTCGCATCTATTCATATTTTCCATCTCATGTTTCAAATGCTTCAAGATAATCTAGCCATATGTTTATTGCTTTTTCAAATACTCTTGTGAGACTAATAGTTGTTTTGGAAATTGTGGCACTAATAGCTGTTTTGCATATTTTAATCTTGAGAAAGAAGTTTGTGTTTGTTGGTTGTAGTGGATTGGGGTGATTAGGATTTTATTTGTTAGGTGTGTTTTGTCACAGCATTGCCAAAGGGAGAGATTGTTAGGTTTTTTTATTTGGCAATCCCGTTTGACAAGGATTTCTATAAGAAGTTGATTTTCTTCCAAAACTATGATTACTTTTGGATTTCTACAAGTAATTGGATTTCTTCCAAAACTAGGATTACTTTTGGATTTTCTATAAATAGTTGGTTTTCTCCCAAAATTATTTAATTCCTCCAGATCTTCTTTTTGGTTCTTAAGGTTTATATCTGGGGATATTTTGTTAGTTTTCTTTGATGTTTTATTGAGTATTCAATTCATGGTTTAAAGAGAGTACATCAAAGGTTTTGTTTGTTATATACAAGAGAGAGAAAGAGAGTTGTTCTTCGGTGGATTCTGAAGAATTCGAGCTTGAAGTTTCGGTGGATTCTGGAGTGACTCATCGGAAAGACAATTCCGTGGTGAAGATGAGGTTGGAAGAGGCACATAGAAGTTGGTTCAATTAGGCGTTGTGGATTCGCTAGATAATTGAGAGTATACCTGTGTAATTCCTTTACATCTTCTTAGTGGATTGTTCTTGTGGCTGTTACCCGTGGTTTTTTTTATCACAATTAGAGGTGTCCAATTGTGATTTTTTCACGTAAAATCATTGTGTCTCTTTGTCTTGATTATTTGATTGGGATTGTTATATTCTGCTTAAAATTGATACATAATCACAAATCAACATCTAGGAGGTTTCTAAATTTTTCATAGGTGATTTAACTTTTGGTAAAATTGTTTATTGAAAACATTTTGAGTCACATTATAAGATCATTTTTTTTTTTAAAATAGTATTTGTCTTCACCAGATGGTATGCACCGAATTACAACAAATTTGTTTTCAAGATACAATAAAGATTGATCTTGATGATCTTTTGTCTACATCTACACTATAGAGGATGGAGTCAAAAACCAACAAAATATAATGACTAAGAAGAACTAGAGGTTTGATAAACCAAGTGTCAAAAGATTAAGAAAACTCTTGATTTGAAAAATCAAAATAAGAGAGGGTGGAAAGAATTATGGGATGGAATAAAAAGTGTGCCTTCAATGTGCCACACTTGTCGCATTATTTATGAGTACAAATAATAATTCTAATTAGCAATTCATTTTTCTAATATATATGTGTGAGCCTCCTTTTATATTTACCACGGATTAAGAAAATTTTGTGTAAATTCAGTTGAACTGCAAATGAAATTGATGTCTCAACTCAAATAAGCAGTTGTAATGTTAATTATATCTTAATTAATTAACTAAATTTGGAAGGGATTTAGAAAAAAGTGTGAGATCAAACAACAAATGATCAAATTGACATTTACATTATTGTTTTCCTTCAAGAAAAATAAATAAATAAATAAGTATTTATGTCATTTGGTTAAGATCAAAATGAGTACTAATATATTTGAATTTGCTGAAGATTTGTGGAAAATGATAAATTTTTATTTTTTTGTAACAATAAGCTATCATTTCTTTTTTTTCGATACGTAAGTCATATTTAAATTTAAATATATATATATATATTATAGTGAAATTCATCATACGCCTAGAGGCAACACACCTTTCGTAGAGGGAAAAAACAAGCCTAACTTTTTCACAAAACAAAATCTACCAAGTAGATTAAAATATTACAAAGAAAACCCATGAGCTAGGCCAAATAACAATCAACGGATACACCTATGATTTCATAGAAGTCTTATAACTTGATTTCTTAGACTTAATTGAGAGGCTAACCTCTTGAGCAAGTTTAAGATTAGCGATTCTCTTAAGGAGCTTTTTCTTATTTTCCCCTCTAGAAGATGCATTTGTCCATGGAACAATAAATGTTTCATCTAAAAGGGATTGACGAGCCCCTTTGGGACGTGAAAATCATCTAGGAGCTAACCCATTTATATTACTTACATCCTCGACAATTTCTTTCTCTTCCTTCGAAACCTCTTCATTCGAAATATCTTTTGAGAGGTAACTCACTTCCAAAGAAGAGTAATTCACATTAAGCACGCTCTTAAGATCTGCAGAAAAAGAGATGTCCTCACTAGCTACACAAGTATTGAGAATATCAAACACATTCGATGAAGATGGAGGAGGTATAGGTACAAAGTTAACCATAGGAGCATCAACAAGGTCATTGCCTTTTTTCTTTTTCACTTCAACCCCTTCACCTTGCTTGCCACCCTCCTTGGTCTCAGTCACTTCCTTGGCCTTCCACTCTTGTTTGAGTTTACTAGGTGCTTGAGTTTTCAGTTTACTTGGACACAAACTAGTAGCATGATCAAAAAATTTGCATTTGCCATACACTTGGGATTTTCAAGAAACTTTCACTTTGATTTCAAATGGTTTGCCATATCCTAAGTTTACAACAAAGGATGGTGGAATCTCCGTAGTAACTTTTATATCAATACAAATTCTAGCAAATGTTAAACACAAGAAGCTATTATCACAAATGGTAGTCATTATTATCACAATAATCTGACAAGACCAACTATGCTACATTCCTGTAATATAACACCACCATTTTGACCCATAATGAGGTAGAAGAGAGAGTAGAGATAGTAGAGATGAGGAGTGTGGACTCACCCTTTACTTGGTCCATTTCATATCGTTAGAGGTGGATTGGGAGTACTCAATTAGTGTTCCCAAATATTTTTCCCATTATTATTATTATTATTATTAGGGTAAATTATAAATTCAGGTTTGATTAAAATACGTATTGCTCTCTGTGGTTCTAAAAATTACATCTCATCCCCTGAAATTTATAATTTCATAGTAAATAGCCCCTTTTAGTAATATACCATAAAGCCAATTAACAATATTTAATGATATCATAAATATATTTTAATTAATAATTCAAGTAATTTTATTATTGTGTAGGAGAGTTGTTAGGAATTTCATTTTTTTTAGTTAATTATGTTAAATAAAAATTTTTGACAATGGAGATATTTATACTTTTTCAAACCACAAAGGATAATCCTTATTTTAAGTAAAACTTCGTGGATGTATTTGTAATTTACTCTTCTTCTTCTTATTATTATTTATGTCATTGTATTTAGATCATACAAAAAATTTAAATCGATTTCATAATTAGATGTGGGATGTGGATGACTATGGCTAAGGTACGGGATCCAGTTTTTCTTGGAAAAAAATAATGTGTGAAAAGGAAGACTAACGGGTCGATCTTATTAATCAGACTTATTTACTTATAGTATTATTGTTTTAATATAATAATATTCTTATATGATGATTTTATTTGCATTTTGTATCTTTTATCTTAATGGCAAACTACAAACTAAATCACTAGATATAGGCGTTACTACTCTAAAAATTTAATAAATGTGTTATGTGATATACACATGATTTGATTTTTTGAAAATTTCTAATAGAATTTTAACAAAATAAGTTAACTATAATAAGATAACACTTTAAGTAGGTTAATTATTGACTTTTGAAATTCAAAAGGATAAAATATAAGAGTCATGATTGAGACCCCTCCAATCACCATCCCCACCACTCCCACACACATACGTGGCAGGTGGTGATTGGAGGAGGAGAAGAAGAAAAAAAAAAAACTACTGGCCAATCATGTTGAGAGGGGGTCAAGGGGGTTGGGGGGGGGGGGTCCGGGTCATTATTGAAAATATAAATAAGTCATAGTTTAAGGGGATTTACTGTAAATTTGTAATTCACTTTTCTTTTTCTTTTTTTTTTAAATTTTAGAATCAGGAAAATAAAAGTAGGCCTAATTACAAAATGGGCTAGGCTTAAGCCACTACCCCATTTGTTGTTCTGTAGCATAATCGGGCCTAAACTCGGTCCAGTGTGAAATAGTTGAATCTCTAACCTCCTAATAATAAGGTGTGAGAATTCTTTGACAAGAGTCTAACTTTGTTTAATCTTGCTCAAATAAATATTCCATAACTAATTAATTGGTTAGGTGATAAGTAACATCTTGTAACAAAAACTATTCATTTTATTTTCATCATAACATAACATAACTGGACCAATTATTTTATTTTCTTATATTTTATATTTCTTTACCTCAATCAATACAAAATTCAAGCATAACTTATTTTATTTTTTATATTGGTTTGTTTGATTGATTGATTATTTATTAGGGCTTTTCCTGAATTTTTAGGGGCTAAGTAGTCACTTTACCAAATATTTGACTACGAAAATAAGATAATGGTTCCAAAAACTAAACATGCAAATGCAATGACATCTAAGGGTTGGTATGGTCTGTTAATATTTTAATTAAAAAATTAAAAAATTATACAAAAAAGTTAAAGATTCATTCTTGTTATTTTTTACTTTTTGTATGTGTTTTTGTAAAATTTAAAAATAATTCCTATACACTTTCTATACTTTCATCTCATATTTTAAAGCCCCCCCAAAAAAAAAAAAGAAAAAAAAAAAAAAAGTCATTTTTCAAATGAATCCGAAGTGTCCCATACTTCCAGCTAAGCCTCCTTTTGGAAAGTAGGTTGGCTTTTTGACTTTTTTAATTATTTTAGTTTGGGCTAAAATGCTTGGTATGATAAGGACTTTTTGACTTTTTTTGATTTTTTTTGTGAGAGAAGAGTGCAATGATTATGGATTGGATGTGATGTTTTATTTGTTGTGGCTAAAATAGCCAAAAAAGCTTTTGCCAAAACTATATTTGGATTTTGAAAGGAAAGAAAATAATATTACAAAAGTAAAATTGCTTAACACATTCATTTTTAATAGGTAACAAAACAATAAAATTTTAAAAATACCTACTAATTTTCTCAAATTTTATTCCAATGAAAACTTAAATAAATTTATTTATTTTTGCAGTTATTATTATTGCATTGTGCCAAAACGATACAAACCATTTGATAAGATATGAATAGCACATAAAGTTTAATTTATTTATCTATTTAATTTTACAATTGTTGATTTAATATATATATATTTTTTTTGATTTTGAATTTATAAAGAAGGTGAAAAATATTTAAAACAAAAGAGAAAAGTTTTTTTTCCTTGTTTCTTCTTCATCTACTTCTTTCATTTTTATTTTTATTTTACAAATTCAAGATTGAAACACAATTTAAATAATTTGCAATGCAATAAGGTTTGGTTTCTCTCAAATTATCATATCAATTTGAGAGAGCATTTAGATTTGATAGATCTATTTTGAAATTGATTTGAATCGTTTGTTTTTTTGAATTCTTTAAATAAAATATTTATATAAAAAATTAAAATAATTAGATATCGTTAACTTAAAAAAAAAAAAAGATGTTTTAACTTGAAAGTCTCAAGTTTATAAAAGGTCGTTTGCTCCTATGCAAAATGTTAAAATACAACTTTTGAGTCACCTTCATTTATTTTGTTTTAGGCACCGTTTCGGAAGTTGATGTTGGGTTAAATTAGCCACTAAATGCCAAAAGAGCTACAGCTGCTTGGCAAGAAGAAATGGTAAGAAGAATTTACGGAACTACCCCTCATGAAGAGGGACATGCGGCACACCACACACAAAATAAAAAATAAAAATAAAAATTCCCAAAAAACACATTTTCTCAGAAAAAACAAAGTTGAAAAAAAATTAATAACAATTTTTTGTTTTTTTCTTAAAATATTTTATAAAATAAATTTAAACTCTATTTTATAAAAATAGTTTTAAATATTTCAATTTTTTTATTATGTATTTGGTTATGATTTGAGTGTAGAGTTATGAAAGTAGTGTGGAGTTTCAAGTTATGTGTTTAGTTATGAGTTTTAAAAATAATTTATTACTTGAGTTTTATTTTATGTGTTTGGTTACGATTTGAGTATAGAGTTGTTTTTAAATTTAAAATATTAACATTTTAAATTATTTAAATTTTTTGAATATTTAAATTATTTAAATTTTTACAATTTAAATTTTTTGAATATTTATTTTAAATTTTTGCTTATTAAATTTTTTAGATTATTTACATTATTTAAATATTTAAAATAAAATTCAAATTCAAATTAAAATTAAATATTTAAAATTAAGTTATTTAAAATACACAGGACAATAAAATAAAACCTCACTTTTTATCATTTCACAGAAAATGAAAAAAAAATAAAAGAACAAGAACTAATTAATGTATAAAAAAATAAAAATGACAAAAACATAAATTTAAAAAAATATAAAAAATAAAGCAAAATACGCCAAATCCAAACCTAAAATAAAGAAAAAAGAAATATTTTACCAAAATACGCCAAAATAAAAGCCAAAATAAAAAAATAAAAAATAAAAAAATTTAAGTAAAATACGCCAAATTCAAACCCAAAATAAATAATAATAATAATAAAAAGAGGTTAGCAAAAAACGCAAAATCCAAACCGAAAATAAGAACAAAATAAAAAAATAAAAATAAAAAAAAACAATTTCGGACCGTTTTGGGAAGCTGACGTGGACTTTGCAAATATATTTCAATTACAGGTATATGCGGCTCAAGGGCAATGAAGGGCAGTTTGGTAAATTAACAGCAAGACAACTCACCAAAAAGTCAAAAAGCTAAAAAGTCAAAAACTCTTTCCCAAATCGGACTTTTTTAGCCCTGTGCTAAAAAGTCAAAAGTCAAAAAAGCTTCCCAAACGGAGGCTTAGTCATCTTCATTTATTCAGGGATGAGAAAGGAAACTGGATCTTGGGTTAGAGCATCCGCATCAAGTTCTTCAAATTTTTAGGTTAATTTAACCTAAAATTTATTTTTTTTATTTTAACTAGTCACATTTTTAGTATTCACTGCATCAAATTCTCTATTCTAACTCAATCTTATTGAAATATTAATTTGTTATTGTATTTGTTATTCTTTATTTTTTTATTAAATTGATGAGGTGCTGCCCAAACAATTCTTAAAAAATACAAAAAAAAAATTTTTTTGCTGTTGACCGGCTAGTCAACCGGCGGGTCGACCGGTTAGGCTAATTTCGACATTTTTCCTTCTTTGCTACAGGCAACTCATGGACATCCGGTGGGATGTCCTGGGGGACATCCGGGTGGACGACCGATTTAAAGTTTTTTGCTAGTTTTTGGCTCAATTTTCCTATAAAAATATAATAAAAAAATCATATAACGGATGAACAGTGCCTCAACAAAGTTGTTGAGGTACTGTAGCAAATCTAAGAAAATATTAATTTAGAAAAAATTTGCTGAGACTGATGGAGGGAGAATTTGATGATTTATTAGCTATATTTTAGTTTTTTTGTTATTTTGGTGATCCTGATGCGGATGCTCTTATACAGGAAAGTTAGAAAGATCTAAGGTGTCGTTTGTTTTCAGAGGCAGAGTGAAGAAAATTAATAGTGAGGAGATTGATAGTAAAGGGATTAAGTAAAATTGTGTTTATTTTTACAGTAATTGTTAATGTAAGCATTATTAAATTATTACCCTATAAAAGAAATATAAATATTAAAACAAATAAAATTATGATTTTTACTTAATAAAAAATACAAAAAAATTAAACATTAATGTTTAAAAAAATGTCCAACATGTAAATAAAAAAATAAAAAATAAAATAAAATAAAAAAAACTAATCTCATGGGACTAATTTCCTAATACCATCTCCACCTCTTCTATTTCAATCTCAACACCAAGGTTCATCCTAATTCTATAGAATTATAAATCCCCTTTCTATCTCTCAAAATAAACATAATATATAATAAGTCTCATCTCTATCTCTACCTCTATCTCTATCTCTATCTCAATCTCAGTTCTACCCCATTGCCTAAAACAAATGGGCCTAATAGCCTAGAGGCTGAGATCTAGAGAATATACAGAGGACTCACAATCAAGCTCGAAAAAGAATGAAAAGAAATACAAATGGAAACTAATTGCTAGAAAGCAGTGGAGCTGCCAATCAAAGGTGCACCACGTGAATTCCCATTCAGAGCACTAGTTGAAGATTCAAGATTCCTGCTACAAATAATTGGTTGTTGGGTGAAACACATCAACCGTGAGGCTAACCAATGTGCTGATGCTTTAGTCAAATAGGTGCAGATCAGAATGACAATTTTTAGTAGTCATTGAGGACCCCTCTTAGCACGGACGAAATCAGAATTTTATTATTAACAAGGTTAAAAATGAATAATTTAAGGGGGATGCACCAATAAATCCCAAATTAATAACTTATACATTATTTAGTCCTAAAAGTTTTCTTATAGACTGAAAGGTCCTATTACAATGTTAATAACATCAGATACAATGTTAATAACATCAGAATCATATTACAAACATTAGATTTTAAACATCTAATGTTCATCAAATTTCAATAATGTTTGAAAATATAGGATGAAAAACATCTAATGGTAATCAGATTTCAATAAATTTTAAAATTATAGAATGAAATATCAAATCATTTACATCATTTACATCATGTTGATGTAAAAATGGGACTAAATGGAACATAAGAAAACTTTTAGGACTAAATGGTTCAACGTTTCAAAAAGTAGGACTTATGGGTAAATTTTCCTAATTTTTTTATTATATATATAAATATATACATATATATAATATGATATATAAATTATATATGTACATAAAAAAATATTTAAATATTATAGGAATAATCTCTTTTCGGATTAAAAAAAAAATAGGTAAAAAAAAAAGAAAAAAAAGAATATAAGATGATAAAAGAATGAGATATATATATATTTTATAATAAGAGATTATTTTATTATTTATAAAATAAGATATATGTTTCAAAAGTATTATGATAAATAAAATTTTTCACAGAAACAGGATAGTCTTATCCTAATTTCATCTTAGCTCCTAAGTAAGGCATTTGATCATAACTAATATGCTAAATGTTATGACTTATTTTGAGAAGTGGGTTAAAAGTCACTTTTCAACTTTTAATCCACTTTCCTCTTTCACGAAAAAAAAAAAAAATCAAAAAAATTAAAAAATAGATTTTAACGGTTTTCTCAAAAAAAACCTTATGTATAAGGAGGTTTAACCATCATTAACTCTCTTTTTGTAATTTTCCAAAGCACCCAATAAAAAATTCATTTTGTTTGAGCATGTGTAAAAGGTAGAATTCATTTCATGAGGAAAAGTCTGGTAGCTTTCGATGGATATGACCCAAGTTAGACACAATATTAAGAAGAGCAATGACTCATATTTTTAAATTTAGAACTCTAAAAATAGTTCTAATGATATTGTATGAAGTTAAAAAAAGAAAGGATACATATATCAAATTATTTATAAGTGAAGCCCATTGCCACATAAATAGAGCTTTTATTAAAGTTATATTTTTAGTGTTCTTAAACTTTTTTATTAAAGGATAATAAATTAGAATTATTGGGGAATATTTACAACGCGTTTGATTAGGGGAAAAAATTGATAATAAGTGAAAGTGAAAGAAAAATATATAAAAGAAAATATATTTTTTTACAAGCATTTGATTAAGATGAAATTTTAAATATATATATATATATATAAAGTTTTAAAATTTTAGTTATAGATAACTCACACATTCAATTTTTCTTATGTTTTCTTGTATTTTTTTTTTGTAAGAAATTAAAATTTTTTTCCAATACTAATTTGAGTTAAACGAAAAAAAAAAACATTAATTTTATTTATTTATATATTTGTATACTTTTCACCACTTTTAAATTAAATAAACTCATAAAAAAAATTAACTTTTTTTTTTTCTCCTTACATTCTACCTATTTCATTTTAAATAAACCGGGCCATAATAAATTTGGGAATGAAAAGAGAGGGTGTTAATACACATTAGATAAATTCTCTTTTTCATAGAAATCTATACTATATATTAAGTAAAAGGAGATTTTTAACCTCAAGACCTATGAAAGTTACAATAACTCAATCTGAATTTTTAAAATTTTTTATTTAAAAAAAAACTCAGCATTTATTGATTTGGTCAAAATCCCTTAATTAGCATTTATTAACTTTTTTTCAATCCACATATCTTTCCACATGCCTGCAATTATTGATTTGGTCAAAATTCCCTGATCAGCATTTAAAATTCCCTGATACAAATAATTATAGATACAATTGGTGTATAGTTCTTTGCATCCTCTTCAACTCTTACTATATACTATGGTTAGTGATAAAAAAAAATCTTAAAAGACATAATTTATATATTAAAAAAAAATTAAAATAAATATAAATATCTATAATTATTTCGTGCATAGCACGAGTGATAGACTAGTGAATTTTTAAATAAAAGTACGAATTTCTAAGTGCTCTACAAGGCTGGGTTACCTTCCCCAATGATGGTTCGGATTAACTTCTTTTTTTTTAAAAAGATTTGGTTCAGGACTAACTTTGATGTGCCCTGTTTAAAGAGTTTGAAAACTTTTGTTAATTGGATTTTAATTCTTTTGACTTTTTTCACTTAAAAAAGAAGAAGTTAAGAGCTATTTGGGGGACATCTTAAAATAATTAAAAAATCAAAAAATTATTATAAAAAAAAAATTAATTATTCTCTTTATTTTTCGTACATTTTTTTTTCATTTATAAAATGTAAAAAAGTCAACTAAAAATAGTTACGAACTTCAAACAACATATAACAGGTCAACATATTATAGAGAAAACCTTCGCTATATGCATTTTGTATTGTATTTTGATGGTACATATTTTTATGATAAATATAACATATTTTTTTTGACAAAATTATGACAATTTATGGTTCAAAAATAAAATTATACATTTTTGTATATTTTTTATCCAAACATTTTATAACAATGTGTAACATTACCATAAAAATACGTAACTTTATTTTTAAACTATAAATTATTGTAACTCTACTAAAAAAATATAATATTTATTACAAAATACATAACATATATTGTGCAGGGGTGATTTCCGCACTCAAAAGTGGGCAAGGCTGGGAGCACGGCCCTAGCTCCTTCGCTCACTTCGAAGTGGGCTGAGCTAGGGGTTCTGCCTTAGCCCCTTTTCCTACTCCAAAGTGGGCAAGGCTAGGAGTACAACCCTAGCCTCTTCGCTTACTCCAAAGTGGTCTGAGCTAGGGATTTGACCCTAGCCCCCTTGCCTATTCTAAAGTGGGCAAGCATAGGAGCACGACTCTAGCCCACCTACTTTGAAGTGGGTTGAGCTAAGGGTTCGACCCTAGCCCATTTGCTCACTTCAAAGTAGGCAAGGTTAGGACCATAACCTTAACCCCTTTCGCTTACTCCGAAGTGTAGCCGAGCTATGAATTCGGCCCCAGCCTCCCGCATACTACAAAGAACGACCAAGCTCTTGGGGCAAGGCCTAATGCCACAAAGATAAAAAAGGACATTATTATAGACACTGTTCTATCCCTATGCCCCTATCTGCTCTAAACGTGGAGATACGAGTTTGCATAGGAAGCATGTAGCACACACGACAGACTGACTCGTTGTCCTTCTCTAATAAGAAGCAACTTGGTTAACGTCAAAGGGAGACAGATGGCGGAGAGAGACGAACTTGGTGAGCAAGTCAACTCCTCTTATAAAAGGTAACCTCATGAACCTTTACAAGGATCCGAATTTGATACTCTCTTTCTCTCTCTCTCTATATTCATCTTCTCCATCTTCTCTCTTTATACTTGACTTTACCATCAAAAGGGTTTTCTGGCCTAATTTCGGTCAAGCAACCTTACCATTTGCTACTTTGTGCAGTCATTCCTTCCCAAAAAGCTCAATTCGCCATGTAACTCAACCTTTTCTATAGTACGAAAATCACCCGCATATATATCATACACCTTCTGTCTTTTGGAGAATCTAGTTTTTATTTTTATTTTTTATAGTACAATTATTATATTTTAAAAATATTAATTTTTCAAAATTATCCTTTGATTGTACATTTTTGAGAATATCAATTGTTATAATTGTACTTTTGTATTGTTAATGAATTTAAGAGAAGGATAAAATAAAAATTCATATTATTTTAGTATTTAATTTTTGAAACTAAACTAATATTTTAAAATAATAAAAAATAAAATAAAAATTAATATTTTAAAATGGATGGACTACAAATAAGTAGCGAGGCACATACAGGCCCATAAATTTGCCCATATCATAAATCTTAAATTTATTGAGGACTGAGAGTGTTATTGCGCGAATGCCCCACACCTCGACATTTTACCCCCACTCAAAATAAACAAAACATAAAGTCATTTTCAATTTGTAGGGCCATATCAATTAGCTTCCACTTGTTTCTTTATGGGTACACGACTCTGCATATATTCTTTACTGGTATAAAGTCGCTTTCTTGGATTTTGTCCAAAAAAAAACTCTATTCCTTGCAGATGTGAACAAAAGAGTTGGATTTTCATTTGCCAACTAGATAGGTGGCACCAACAACCACATTTAATTTAATTTATTACATTATGATTAAGAAAATAGTTGACATCCTCATAAATTGAGTTCGGATGCTCTGTCGGGTTATTCTGTCAGTCTTTCTGCAAGATTAGTGAACGACGTTGTATTGAATTTTTTTTTCCTTGCTGCAATGTGGCCTTTTTTTTTTTTCTGACTTTTTTTGATTAGAAATAAATAAAATATATAAAGAGAAAATAATAGAAAGTAAAGTGAAAGACAAGAAAATGAAAATAAAATATATTTTCTCATATGAATTTGATTTGGATGAAAATTTTGTAAGAAAATAGGAATTTTAATTATAAGCAATTACTTTTATAATAAATTTAATTTTTGTTTGTATTTTCTAGTGTTTGTTGCAAGAAATTAGAAGTTTATTAGTTGTAAAAAAAATTAATTTTTTATAACTTCTATCACTTTCATACTAAATAAACTTCGAAATTTTTTATTTTTTTTCTGTTTCTTTTACTTTCTACCATTTTCATCTTAATCAAATTGAGCCTTACGCTTCTTTCCTGCCCTACCCACAACCTAGCCAAAAACGAAGCTACGATAAATACCACGAGTGGTGAACGACGGACATCTAGCGAAAATCTGCCAGTAGTAATTTGATATGCACTGTTGGGCAGTTGAGTATGTATGTATGTATATATATATGTTGTGGTGAGGGAAGTTAGTTGATTTGTATGGGAATTCATGTAAATTTTGTTTTTACTCTTAATTGGGTTGAATGGCGAATTGGAAATGTGAGAAAGTTTACTCTGAAAAATTAAAAGTGAATAAAAGAGCATGGAAATCGGTCAGAGAATTTGGACTCTCATAAATCTTCTATAATAACGTAATCTTACAAATGTCAATTTTTTATAAATTACACACTTAATGATATGAGACTCACCATACGGCATCATTGTGAATGTGTTTGTGAATGCAAAATATGAGTCTCTAATATTATTGTTATGATTATAATATTCTCCCTAACATTATATATATATATATAT
The DNA here is from genome assembly GCA_025200525.1 of Camellia lanceoleosa. Taxonomy (NCBI): domain Eukaryota; kingdom Viridiplantae; phylum Streptophyta; class Magnoliopsida; order Ericales; family Theaceae; genus Camellia; species Camellia lanceoleosa. The sequence continues at coordinate 49,122,752 of CM045761.1, read as the reverse complement.
ATGTGTATGTGTTCAAATTAATATGTGTGTATTTTGATTAATTTGAATCAAATAAATCTCGAGTGATCACTTAAGGTGACTCAAACTCACAATTTTAAATTTTATTTTCAAATCTTTATATCTTGCAATTTAAAATTTATGAAAAAAATTTGTAAAGAGAGAACATAAAAAGAAAGAGATCGATGCAATAATGTGCAAATTCACGATCCAAAGAGAGGATGGCAGTGGGTTGTGGCTACATAGACGCCATTACAGGGGGAGCAACTTTTTGGGATATCAAACTTAGACCTCGCTTGGGAACTTGTTAATTTAGTAATTTTTTAGTTATTTAGCTAAAATATAAACTAAAAAAAACTAGAATATTTAGGATGACTTTTTGATTTTTTACGAAAAATTGTGCAACAAGTAGAGAGAAAAGAGAATCTTTGAATTTTTGGAGTGAGTTGTTGATTTTTTGATTTTTTTAACAACTTTTTAACTTTTTGGCTAAACCGGCTAGTCCCCAAACGAGACCTTATTTATCAATTAGTCTTGAGGTGAATTACATCGAGCTGAATTTGTATTATATAGTAAGAGTATTTGTATTATTTTAAATTTAGTATGATTTAATATTGGATCTAATTTAATTATTCTAAGCCCGATCTTAAAATAATTTTTAAATTTAAAACTCAATAAAATATAAGTTATTATTGTTATTATCTTGAAGGGTTATTAAATCATTTAGATGCTTTTAATAATTATTTGAATTTGAAATATTAACATAATTGATTGTAAAATAAATGTGATTTTTTAACAAATGTTTTAATTTAAGTATTAGAAATATATATATATATATATCTTTCTTATCTTTTATTATTTTTCAAATTTATTTTGTAATTAAATAATATATGATCAAAATTTTATAAATGGCCGTAAGGTGAAGCTAAAACTTCTTATCTCAAATCCAATTAAAAATTAAATATTTTCAAAACCTCATCTGAACATAATCTTATGGTCTAAATATTTTTTTCAAACTCTAAAAATATCATATTGAGGCCTATTTTCGGAAATAGAAAAAAATTAATTTTTTTGATTTTTTTTTAAATGTAAAAAAATAAAAAAGTAATGTGATTTAAATAAATCAATAAGATAATAAATTAATTTTTTTACTATTAGTTCTCAAAATAAGTCTGAGTTGGGCGGTCATCAAGCCCATAGCCACCCTTGATCAGTCATGCTCAATTTTGAATGAAAAATTTAATATTATAAAAAATTCAAACAAAAATACAATTCAATTATTTACATTTTACACATTATATTTCAATATAGATTAACACAAATAAACTCAAAATAAATTATCTATTACTTTGATAAATTTATGAATGTCATTACTAATATTAAATGATCAATTTCATAAATACAAAATACATTAATTGTTTAAAAAAATTTCTCATTATAAAAACAAAAGACAAATACATAAATAAAAAAAAAAAAAAAATCCTAATTTTTCGGTCTGTTACTCTCTCTCTCTCTCTCTCTCTCTCTATAGCTGTAGCGTTCGTTATATTTCGCTGTCCCTGAGTTGCTTCAGATTTCTTCTACTACGACAAATCTTCAAAGATGGTGAAGATTATTGACAAAATATTGATCAGAGTCGTTCAGAAAAGGTCATAAATTTGACTCTAATTTTGTTTTTTTTTTTGCCCTTTCTTTTCTGTTTTATACAAAATCAAAAGCATTTGTCCTCCCAAAAAATAAAATGAAGGAAAAAGATTGAGAACTCTAAATATAGGGCTCTAGAAGGGCTCTAATGAGTTAGCATCCACTTTTGATGTGATATTTGTGCCTTGCTTTTTTTTTTTTTTTTTTGCTTTGACACATCACTAGAATTCAAATTAGAACTCTAAATTTAGATTTCTGTATCATTTTCCTAAAATGAATCTATGAATTTGTCATCATCTGGGGGTTGCTGTAACAGTTGAAGCCGGTCTGAATTTATGAAGGATGGCTGGTGGGTTGTGGCTACATAGATGTCATTGATGGTACTACGTGTATCAATTAATATACGTATTAATATATCAATTAATGTTATATTATTATATTGACTCTACTTATTATATAAATTATAAATACTCAAAATGTCTCAAATTATGTCATATTATTTACTAGTATATTAATTAATACATATAACATTATTCTAGACACCATTACCAGGCGATCAACTTTTTGGGACATCAAATATATTTATCACGAAAAATGTTTGGTGGCTTGAATTTGGATAACCCGAATTTGAGTGGCTCAAATGGTTCAAATGTATCAAAATAACGTCATTTTATTTCCAAAATGACGTTGTCTCGACACATTCAAACTATTTGAGTCATAAATTTTTGAGCCACCAAGCATTATTATATTTATCAATTAGTCTTGAGGTGAACAATATCAGGCCGAATTTGTATTATAAAGTAAGAGTATTTGGTCTAATTTAACATCAAATCTAATTTAATTATTCTAAGTTAAACTTTAAAATAATTTTTAAATTTTAAATTCGCCCGTATAAATTAAAACTCAATAAAATAAAATATAAGTTATTATTATTATCTTGAAGAGCTATTAAATTATTTATAGGCTTTTAATAATTACTCAAATTTGAAACACTAACAGAAGAATTGCATTGTAAAATAAATATAATTTTTTAACAAATGTTTTAATTTAAGTATTAGAAAATATATATCTTTCTTATCTTTTAGGGCAAATTACATATACATCCCTCGAGGTTTAGTTAAATTACAGATACTTCTTGAGGTTTGAGAAATTACAGATATCCCCTGAGATTTATGTTTTTATAACAAATTGTCTTCTGAGATTTATATTTTCATAACATATTACCTCCTAATTTGTTATGAAAATATAACCTTCAAGGAGGTATTTGTAATTTCTCAAATCTCAGGCGGTATTTGTAATTTAGCTAAATCTCGAGAGGGCATATGTAATTTGCCCTATCTTTTATTACTTTTTAAATTTATTTTGTAATTAAATAATATAAAATCAAAATTTTATAAATGGCTGAATCAAGGCTAAGCTAAAATCAAAATTTAAATATTTTTAAAATCTCATGTCAATCAAATCTTGTAGTCTAAATATTTTTTTCCCAAACTCTGTATCTCTGTTTGGGAAGTGGATTGGCTTTTTGACTTTTTGGCTATATAAGCCTGGGCTCAAAAGTTTAGTTTGGGAATGATTTTTTCACTATTTTGACTTTTTTTGTGAGAGAAGAGTGTAATGATTATAAGTTGGATGTGATGTTTTATCTATTATGGTTCAAAGAGCTTATTCTGTCTTTTGTGACTCAAAAAGCCAAAAAATTCCAAAGAGCCCTTGCCAAACGACCCTTTATCATATTGAGTTGGGCGGGTTATCGGCCCATAACCACCCTTGATTAGTCTTATAATCAAGTACATAACAAGAATAATTTTTTGGTCCGTTACTCTCTCTCTCTCTCTCTCTCTCTCTCTCCAGCTATAGCGTTCGTTATATTTCGCTGTCCCTGAGTTACTTCAGATTTCTACTACTACAAATCTTCAAAGATGGTGAAGATTATTGATAAAATATAGATCAAGTCGATAAATTTGTTTTTTTATTTTTTCCCTTTCTTTTCGGTTTTAAGCAAAATCAAAAACGTTTGTCCCAAAAAAAAAAAATGAATCTTTGAATTTATCATCATCTGGGGTTGCTCTAACAGTTGAAGCCGGCCTGGATTTGCCAAGATTTATATAATTTTATGTAATCTTTAGTGTTTGACAACTCTGAAATGGTTACATCAGATTTGCCTTTCTCTTGCCTCTTTCAGATTCAAATCTGAGTCTCTCTTTCTATTGGAGCTCGCCTGATCGCAAAGGTGCCCTCTTTTCTCTTCTTTTTTGGGTTCTCTTTAATGGGGTATTTGATAGTTTTTGTGCTTGTGTTTTGAGTACTTCGAATTTCTGTGTTGTTCCCCAGATTTTCCAGTTCTTTAGTATTCAAACCCTACTTTCTTTTGGTTCTCTCATTTCAAATCTGAGTCTCTCTTTATTGGAACTCCCATGATCTCAAAGGTGCCCTCTTTTCTCTTCTTTCTTACTTCTCTTTAATGGGTATTTGATAGTTTTTGTGCTTTTGTTTTGGATACTGCGAGTTTCTGTGCTGTTGTTGTTGTATAAGAAAATTCTAGGTGTCCAATTGGAACTGAGATTGAAGAACCCACTGTAATTTCTAGGTTTTCGATGATGGGTTGTGGAAATTTTGAATTTTTGATTTGGGTGTCATTCATATTGCCTTTGTTCTGGTTTTCTACTGGATTTACTCCTGCAGACCAACACTTTATAGATTGTGGATCACCCACCAACACTACAGTGGGTGTTCGTGTTTTCATATCCGATACCTCGGCCTCAAACTTCCTTTCAACCCCACAAAATATATTGGTCAATACCTCTTCAAATTCTATCACTTTAACCGATGATTCACAGCTCTACAAGACGGCGAGGGTATTTACCAAATCCTCCAAGTACACTTTTCCTATCAGCCAGAGCGGGCGACACTGGATTCGCCTCTATTTCTTCCCTTTCGTTTACAAGAATTACAATTTGAGCACGGCCAATTTCTCTGTATCGGCCCAAAATTATCTACTCCTTGGCAATTTTAATCCGGAAGGTGTTTCTGTCAAAGAATTCTCAGTAAATGTGACATCAAGTACTCTTGTAATCACCTTTACACCGGCCAACAACAATACATTGGCATTCTTGAATGCCTTGGAAGTTGTTTCAGTCCCTGATTCGCTCATCACCGATGATGCTACTTCAGTTAACCCTACAGCTAAATTCCAGGGTTTGTTCACACAGGCATTGGAGACGGTTTTTAGGGTGAATATGGGTGGACCGTCTGTCTCATTTGAGAACGATACGCTTTGGCGAACCTGGATTCCTGATCAAGGTTTCTTAGTATTGCAGAATGTTGCTAGAAACCATTCAGCGATCCCAGCTGTTAAGTATCCCGCAGGTGGAGCTACCCCTGATATTGCTCCTGCTACTGTTTATGGTACTTGCACTGAAATGAACTCACTCAGTGATCCCAATAGCAATTTCAACGTCACATGGGAGTTCACTGTGGATCCAGGGTTTCAATACCTTGTTCGGTTTCACTTTTGTGATATAGTGAGTACATCTCCCTACTCGCTCTACTTCAATGTTTATATTGATTCATGGCTTGTTGCTCCAGACTTGGATCTGAGTACTATAAACCTCGGAATTCTGGCCACTGCATATTATATGGATTTTGTCACAAGTTCAAATGATAACAGTAAGCTTCGCATTAGTATTGGACCGTCTTCTGTTTCAAAAACTTACCCAAACGCCATTCTAAATGGACTAGAGATTATGAAGATGAATAATTCTTTGGGCAGCCTCAGTGGGGTGGTGTCCATGGTGTCTTCCTCAACAAACACCAAGAATAACGTGGGCATTTTGGTGGGTTTGATCGTTGGTGCATTTGTTGCTGTGGTTTTGGCTGCTGTTCTCTTTTTAATATGCAGAAGAAGAAAACGGGCAAGTCTCGGCCACTCAAAGACGTGGGGTCCTTTCTCCATCAATGGAGGGACTTCCCTCACCATGGGAAGTAAATACTCTAATGGAACAACCCTTAGTGCCGGTTCTAACTTTGGATATCGCTTTCCTTTTGTTGCAGTTCAAGAGGCTACTAATAACTTTGACGAGAGTTGGGTTATTGGAATTGGTGGTTTTGGGAAGGTTTACAAGGGTACTCTAAATGATGGTACGCAAGTGGCTGTTAAGAGGGGTAATCCCCGGTCCCAACAAGGTCTTGCTGAATTCCGAACTGAAATTGAGATGCTATCTCAATTCCGGCACCGCCATTTGGTTTCCTTGATTGGGTACTGTGATGAGAAAAACGAGATGATTTTGATTTATGAATATATGGAGAATGGGACCCTCAAGAGTCATCTCTATGGCTCAAATCAACCAAGCTTGAGTTGGAAGGACAGGCTTGAGATATGCATTGGAGCAGCAAGGGGACTTCACTATCTCCATACTGGCTATTCGAAAGCAGTTATTCATCGTGATGTGAAGTCTGCAAACATATTGCTGGATGAGAATCTTATGGCTAAAGTTGCCGATTTTGGGCTTTCAAAGACAGGACCGGAAATTGATCAGACCCACGTGAGTACGGCAGTGAAAGGGAGTTTTGGGTACCTTGACCCCGAGTATTTCAGAAGGCAACAGTTGACAGAGAAATCCGATGTGTATTCATTTGGGGTTGTTTTGTTTGAAGTTCTTTGTGCAAGGCCTGTAATCGATCCATCTCGTCCGAGAGAGATGGTGAACTTAGCAGAATGGGCGATGAAGTGGCAAAAGACCGGCCAGTTGGAGCAGATTATAGATCCCAACCTCGCGGGAAAAATAAAACCGGATTCTCTCAGAAAGTTCGGAGAAACGGCAGAGAAATGCTTGGCTGAATTCGGGGTTGACAGGCCTCCTATGGGAGATGTCTTGTGGAATCTGGAGTACGCGCTTCAACTTCACGAGGCAGTTCTTCAAAATGATCCCGAAGAGAACAGTACTAATGTCATTGGTGAGCTCTCTCCGCAAATCAACAATTTTGATCATGCTGACAGTAGTACTGTTTCAGCTGCTCAGTTTGAAGTGTCGAGCATGGACGATGATCTTTCAGGTATTTCAATGAGTAGGGTGTTCTCACAGCTAGTTAAATCTGAGGGTCGATGACAAAAGTCTAGATTGTAAGTAACATTGGCCTTACCTCTGCTCACCTCATTGGGGTACAAAAGGGTATTTCTTTATTTTGTTGCAAGAAAAGCGATAGAACACAATCACTCTGTTTGGTTTCATTTTTTAGAATATGTTCTGTGGATGGCGTTTATTCATAGTTGAAAGTAGTTTTTAAATCGAACTCAAATCCATTGTGGGGTGTCCTTGGAGATTAAGTTGTATGGAGCATTGTGAGTTTATGTTTTGTACAAAAGTGGGGAGCTTAGAGTGAGTTACCAAATTTTCTGCTGGCGTTTGGTAAAGATGTTGCATTTTATATTTCATTAATTTGGTTGTTGCTGTTTCTTTTTATGTCTACAAATGGTTTTAACTTTTGAGTTTCAAGGCATCTTCAGTTTCTGCTTGTCTTTCATGTGTGGCCTCTTGTTGATTTCTATGTTTTTCCTTCTTAGTCATTCATGTGTGGCTCTTTTTGATCAGTAACTCTAGTTTATGGTAAATGATCTAATTGACTTCATGTTTGACAAATGGTTCCTCATCTCTTTTCCATGTCTATTTGGTCAACTACCAATGAATCAAAAATAGCAAGCCTGTTCGGTTGTGCGTTCGGAAACAAAATAATGAAAATCTCCGGGCTTATTTGGTTTGTTTTTGGAAGAGTTGTTTTTGAAAAAAAATTGGAAAAGTTGTTTTAGAAATTTTTTTGGTTTATTTGGGGGTGTTTTGGGAAGTTGGTAAAAAGCTATCTTTTGGTTTTTTACCAAACTTTTTGACTTTTTTGAAAGTGATTTGGGAAGTTGGTAAAAAACTGACTTTTTTTATTTTTGATTTAATATTTTTTAAAAATGTCACATCACTTCAAAATTACCAAAATATCCCTACTTAACATTTATTTTAAATTTTTTCAGTTTTTTCTCATAGGCCCGAATTGTAATTTCAATGTTGCGTTTTCGAAAGTTGCCAAATGCATAAACTAGCGTTTTGGGTGGGCAGCTTTTTTGGAACATGGAGCAAAAACGTGGCGTTTTGGATTGTTTCCCAAAACAGCACTTGGTTGTATATTTTGAAAGTAGTTTTGGAGTTTGGGAATTTTGGGATGATTTGATATTTTGTTGTAATTGAGTAGATGTGTGTGAGAGAAAAAGTGATTGATTGATGTGTAAGAGAGAGAAAGTGATTTTAGAAATTTTTTGAGAAAAATTTCAAACCAAACAATTTTTTGAATTTTTTTTTATAAAATGTATCTCTAAAACTCAAACCAAACATACCCTCCATTGTTTTCATATCTTTTTGCTTTTGTTGCGCAAAAATAGCTTTTCAAAATTCAAAATTTAAAAATAATTTTTTGGTGTAATCTAAAAACTCGGTGGCTTTAAGAGTGTTTTTTTTTTGTTTTTTTTTTCCGAAAATAGTTTTTAAAAACAGTTTGCCAAACGAGTACATTCTTATGTATTGTATGTCTAGACTCCATCTTGGGCGGGCTTGAACCCTTTGCAGGCATTCAAACTGGTTGGTGGCTCGTTGTCTGGGGATCCAACAATGAAGCCTATGCTAATTTAGGGTTACATTATATTATTTAGGTTGATTTAATGATTACTTAAAATTGTCATCAAATTTAAATTTGATAAAAAATAAATTCTTTTCCTACTCTAATGGTTTTATCAAATACGTATCAAATTTAGGATTTTACTTTTTTTTTTTTTCATCAAACTAAGGATTAATGTGCTTTTCATCAAATCACTGTTCATTGCCGTTAGATTTTCACCACCGGATGTCTTTCGAATGACCATCTCAAGGTAAAAATTTGTGAAAAAATTACACTGGCCGATCGACCGGCCAGTTATCCGCCCCGCTTGACTGATAGTTTGATGAAATTACAAAACCCTCCTTTAAAGTACTTGATAATAAATTAAAAAAAAATTACTCAAATTTATATTCAAATTTAACGAAAAAATTAATACATGGTTGGGGGTGTCCCTACATGTTATTACTGGGTACATGTTGTATGTTATGCATTTTATATTGCTATAATCTTTATGCTTAGGGTTTCCATGCAATTATTGGATTTGTTTTGAGTTTCAACAAAGGTGCTTGAAATTCTTTGACAAGAATGATTTCTTGAATAACAAGCAGGGTGCCGAGGATGATTTATTGTATTTTGTTTGGAGCAAAATTCATTTTACCTCCATATGATATGATTTGATAGTATTTTACCTACATATCTTTTAAAAATAGTCATATACTTTTCATGAAGTTTTGGATTAAAATATAACCGTAAATACGGTTAAGTATAGATATGAAATAACTATAATACTCAGGGACGGAGCTAGGATTTTAAGATAGGAGACCAAACATTATGTGTATCTAACTCCAACTACATTTACAATTTTTTATTTTTATTTTTTATATTCTAATTTGTAATTTACAATGCATCAAAATATATTAATAGTTAATAAAAACAAACACACTTAAAAGATTTTGCAATTGCCTTATATTTTTATCCCTTATTTTATATTTATTTAATCAAAGTAAATAATATTTTATTAAATTTAGGTCTCGTTTGGGAACATACTATTTTAGTAATTTTTTATAAAAAAAATGTGCAAAAAAGTAAAAAGAATGATGTGACAACTTATAGTGACTTTTTAACTAAAATATGTAGTTGACAAACGAGGTTTTAGTATGAAAAGTTACATTTGAGTAGGTAGAATAGCTCTACAAATAACACATTGGTATTGAAAAGTTATCTTGAAAATTGAGGGGCACTCGGTCCATAAGCCTAAATATCAATTGTATTTGGTTAAAGATCTAAGCGCTTAAATACTTTGTCCAAAAGACCAAGTTTAAACAAGATGACCAAAATACCCCTTATTTATATATATATATATATATCTATTATTTTCTAAATAACCATAAGGGTTTGTTAAACTTTTTACTCCTAAATTATTATCAAGTTCTCTATTTAGTTCTTCAACTATCAATTGAATCTATTTAGTCCCTAAACTATCATTAAATTCTTTATTTAGTCCCTAAATTATATAAGTCAAAGTCTATTTAGTTCCTAAACTAGGAGTGAGTAGCGGATATTCCAATCCGCCTAAAATCAACCGAACCGATCCACCGCATTTTGGACGGATGCATGATAACGAACAAACGGTTGCATATTGATTTTTTTCAATTCGCCTAGTGATGGGTCGTTGAACACACCAAAATTAAATACTAAACTATACCAAATTCTATTAGAATAATGGCAAGTCCAGGTATCGATCCATAGGGACTATTGTGAAATTAAACTAATTTAATTGTCAAATTCCTAAATTAATTTTGATAAAAAGATTGGTTGTTTATAACCTAATTTAATAACGAATAAATTAAACTAAGGAATTAAATTATCAAGAATAATTGAAACTGGGTTTACTGAATTGGGAAAAAATCCTAGGATAGAGAATTCACCACTAACCACATAATTAGGGTTTCCAATTGAAATCAATTATGCTATGGTTTGAACGGATTAATGCTTCGCAATTACAACCTCAAAGCATTTAACAAGAAGATCATCACATTCAATGTACGAGCACGAACCATCTCAAGTAATACGAATCGTTCACTCTAAACTAAGGTAGTGATACGACTCGTTTCTCGTAGCATGGTTCGTCTCATACCTTGAATATGAAGGAATAGAAAACACATATATGGATAACATTCAACAATCACAAAAAGTTAAATATTCGAAGAGATAATGAAAAATATAAATATGAACTTCTAAATGACAATACAATTGTTCAAATCTTTACATAATTAAAAATAAAAAAGAAAACAAAATAATTACATGGCTAGGGTTTCATCAAAACCCTAGAAAATGAGACTAGCCACTCATGGAGGAGTGGAAGGAGGTAGATGGAGAAGAAACCACCATGGGAGACATCCTTGAAGCTTTTTGTTTCTCTTCCCTTCCAAACCCTAGCCTGTCCCTTTAGATCAAAACAACTTCAGAACCATTGAAAAGCCTTTTCCTTTTCTTTTTATTCTTCTACTCACTTCCAAGCAGGTTTAAAACATCGGTTTGACTTTTCCAGAAAAAGTCAACTCTGTCCAAATTTTGTCTTTTTGCCCATTTTATGCTCCGACGATGTACAACCTGATTGATATTCAACACACATAAAATATACGGTTTGACCAACAAGTGAAGTTAAGAGATTCTAATTAACGGCTTCAATGATGTATATTTCGGCTTTAATCACATCCTCAACTTACTACTTGCTAATCCTCATGCAAGTAAAATAAAATAAAATAAAACAAAGTCTATCTATTTCCTCTTTCGTGAGAAAACGGTTACATTTAGCATATGCAACAAGCCTTTAAACCACAAGGTTACTCCAAGTGGACGAGTAAAGTCTGGTGAGGGTTTCCAGAAATGATACCCACAAACATTAACATATTCATCTATACTCAACAACAAATGACCACACTACTCCACTTAACAATCAATTTATGTGCCACTACAGTGTGATATTGAGACATCATGAGTCATTAAAGGCACAGTGGATAAGCATGAAGGAACCTATTGAGTCAAAACCACAATTCAGTTAATACAAAAGTAAAGTCCCCTGTACTTGTGCATGCTAGTAAACAAGTCATGAATACCCTTGGTGTAAAGTGTAATCTCCATATTAGTTAACTATTCACTATAATAGCCCAGTGTAACTCATAATAACACCCAATATATACAGAAAAACTAACCTGTTGCAGCCAAGATTCTCAAAAGTAGTTTTTTTTTTTTTTTAAATGACTGTGCAATATTCAGGTCCCTTAAGCTTTCTAATCAACCCATGTAACAAGCATTGGGCCAATGACTCCCAAACCAGACGGTTTTAGGGCACTAGGTGTAAAGACACCCCTACGGGCTTAATAACTCGAGTTGAAAAGGCTATGAATCCGAACAAGTCATTCTTCTTATTTTTCTTTAATTGTGCAATATCCAAGTCCCTTAAGCTTTCTAATCAACCCATGTAGCAAGTTTTGGGCCAATGACTCCCAAACCAGATGGTTTTAGGGCATTAGGTGTAGAGGCACCTCTGCGGGCTTAATAACTCGAGTTAAAAAGGTTACGAACCTAAACAAGTCAAGTTTTTTTTTTTTTTTTTTTTTTTTTTTTTTTCAAGAATCTTGGCTCCTCATTTATTCTTTTCTGCAACTCTAGCTATTATCAATGATGTACACCAGGGATTATAATAAAAAGATCACCGCTATGATAGTGTGTTCATGTGAATTAAGGCATACTCATGACAAGTGTACTAAAACCACAAACACAGACAACTCTCCTCATGCAAATATTGCATGCAAGTATCTACCCAATAAACCCTTTTCATACAAGTCTACTATGATCTCTAGTTAACATATGCAAATATCATCACCCTACTAGCAAAAAGTCACATCAAGTGAAATAATGCAATCAAGTGAAACAGGTATAAGCATGAATTATGAGACAAATAGAAATGCATAAAAGAAAATATACACCCTCATCCCCTAACTTAAATATGACATTGTCCTCAATGGAAAAGTAAAGAGAAATGAGAAAATATTACTAGAATTGTAGGTGCACTAACCAGAATCACTAAGAAGCAATTTAAACTAAACAAATATAGCAAATTAAAAAAACTAAATTAAGATTAATCTTAGCACCATGATTTCTGAAGTTTTTTTTTTTTTTTTTTTGTAAAATAGAAAATTAAAAGTAAAATAAACAAAATTTGAATTTTTTTTAATAAAAAATTATAAATAAAATAATTGTATTTTTATTTATTTAGTTTTAAAATTTATTTATGTATTTATTTACTATTTATTAACTTCAATAAATTAAAAATGAAAGAAAAGAAAGAAAATAATAATAATAATAATAAAATAAAACCAAATGCACAATTGGCCTCGCACCTCTCAATTGCACAATTTCCTGCACGTGCGGCGATTTGCACCCCTCGCGCAAATTTTTTTTTTTGGTAATGATTGTTGTCCCGCACGTGCGGAGCCCAAGCCGCACGTGCGGCTTGGTTGATGCACCAATGCCCGCATCTTCTTTTAAAGCAGGGGGCAAACTTCCAATCTCACAAATTTATTTATTTATTTATTTATTTTTTTTTTTAAATTTGTATTTGTTTACAATTGAACATGTATAACATCAATATATATATATATGTATATATATATATTTTAATTGAACAAGTATAACTCTTTTTTTTTTTTTTTTTTTTTAAACACAGAAAATAAATATGAAAGCATTTTTTTTTTTTTAACTAACTCTCAGCACCTAACAAAAGGCACCAGAGTTATGGCATAAAGTTGCCACTTCAGAATCCCCCAAGTAATAAAACTCAGAGTAGTTTATAGCCTTCGGGCTAGTACAACCCAAATATACTTAACCATTTCTACTTTCAATTGACATCCGAAATAAATATAGCACATAAGAACATAACGGAATGCCCACTAAAGGTATAATCTTCACGCGAAAACCACGGGTACTACTTTTCTCCCTAACTGTGTTTGTAACTTTCCCTATTCTCCAACAGGGTGACAGACTAGGTTGATTCGGTATCCAGAATCGAGGCGCATAAAACTTCCTCAACCTATGGGGTTGCCATACAGAGTTCAAGCCGAGGTAGTTTTGAAGCAATCTCCACACCCCTGGGTATTTAAACCAGACTCTAGTCTCGGAAATCCCAAACCTTTGTGTTCTAGGCTTTGTCATTGGAACTCTAGTTTCCACCGTCTCAGTTGGTCTTCTAGGAACTCACTACAAACACGGTTAGGTGGCTATACCAGACCGTCAGATGCCGTTCGAGCACGGCAAACACCAAATGAATTACACCTTTAGAAGATTTAAAGTCTCCTAGACGCTAATAAAACATGACGAGAACAAAGAAAAACAGAATAGCATAGAAGGAAAAGAAAAGAGAATAATGAATCAATTTATCAATCATAATAAAATGGGTCCATCAAACCCCTGGGTAAAGGAAAATGATCCTTCCTAGTTGAGGAATTTAGTCTCCTATAATCAATGCACACTCGCCACCCAGTAGTGGTTCGTATGGGAACTAACTCTCCTCATTCATTCTTAACAACGGTGATGCTCGATTTCTTGGGAACTACTTGTGTGAGACTCACCCACTTGCTATCTAAGATGGGGTATATAATACCCGTATCCAACAATTTTAATACCTCCTTAACTGACTCATCAATATCAAAATTTTCAAACCCAAAATGAGCTAGACAAGCCTCTAAAGGGTCCTCTACAAAAATGAAGGACAAAGCCTCCTCCACAATCTCATCCACAATATCCACTAATAAGCACTCCTCTCTCTCATGAGGTTGTTGGGATGCTTGGAAAATATTAAGTTTCACTTGCATGTTGCCAAATGAAACTTCCATAACCCCGGTCCGACAATTGATGCATGCATTGGCCGTAGCCAAGAAAGGTCGACCTAAGATCATCGGGATTTGTTTCTTAGAACTGGCTACCGGTTCCATATCGAACACTAAAAAGTCAACAGGGAAGTAGAACCTATCAACCTTAACTGGCACATCCTCAATCATGCCACGTGGCACTCTAAGGGACCAGTCAGCCAATTAAAGAGTGATAGTAGTGGGCTTCAACTCGTCAAACCCAAATTTCTCGTACACAGAGTATGGCAATAAATTGACACTAGCCCCTAAATCTAATAAGGCCCTATCAATGAAATGGTCCCCTATAATGCATGCAATGGTTGGGGCACCTGGGTCCTTATGCTTAGGAGGTGTGTCATTCAACAAGATGGAGCTTACTTGCTCCGTGAGTAGGACCTTTTGGGACATATGTGTCCTAGATTTACGCTTTTGCGTACAAAGGTCTTTCAGAAATTTGGCATATGATGGTACTTGCTTAATCGCCTCCAACAGGGGGAGGTTGATTTTTACCTGTTTAAAGACATCCATCATTGCCTCCATAGATGCTGCCTTCTTATTAAAATGGGACGGTATATCAAGGCACTGGGGAAAGGGTGCCTTGGGCTCAAGTGAAGTACTAGGGACTAAGTCATCCCTCTTAATTGTTTCCCCCTCACCCTTGCTCTCATTAGGTGAACCTCCGTGGTCACCCTTCTTAACTCTAGTTGCATCAGACGCAACTGACTGAGGCTCTAACTTCCTACCACTTCTTAAAGCAACCACCGCCTGCACTTGCTCATGTTGCTTACCATTCTCACCCGAACTCTCTGCCCCGTATTGTCCCTTAGGGTTGGCCACAGTTTGACTTGGTAATTTTCCTTCCTCTCTCCGATTCATGTTGTTAGCCATTTGACCCAATTGGGTCTCTATCTTGGCAATAGAGTGAGTGTGGGAGTGAACTATCGGTGCTAACCCCTTAAGTTCTGAGAGAACTTTCAACACCTGAGTCTCAAAGGTAGAGTTGCCCTGAGGAACAGACGGGGGTTGTAGTTGTGGTTGCCGGTATGGTTGTGGGGGTCTATAAGGTTGCGGTGGTCGGTAAGATGACTGGTTGGCAAAATTATTGAAATTCTGCCTTGGTGGTGGAGGATTGTAAAAAGTGCCTTGTGAAGGGGGTCTCCATGAGAAATTGGGGTGATTTCTCCAGCCCGAATTGTATGTGTTGGAGTATGGATCATTACCCGGGTTGGAGAATTCTTGAGTTGCATTCACATGCTTTTGGACTAACTCCGGAAATTGTGATGCCAAAGGGCACTCACTCAAGTCATGAGCAGCGCTTGCACAAATAACACATGCCTCGTGAAATTGAGGCTGATCTTGCTGGGTAGGGACATGTCCTGTAGCTAATAATTGGTCCATCTTGCGGGACAATGCCTCTACTTGTTGGGCTAACTCTAGGTTTTGCCCGACCTCATAAATGACCCCTCTTTTCGGGGCTCCAACTACGGGTTGCCGGACTTGCCGGGCTGCGGAGACATGGTGAAGGGAATTATCACTTAAGTTCTCAAACAATTGCCATGCCTCGGCATCATTTTTAGACATAAATATCCCACCACAGGACGAATCCACCATTTGGCGGTGTGGCTCAGTTAAGCCATAATAGAATGTTTGAACAAGTTGCCAATCAGGCACTTGGTGGTGGGACACTGTTGGAGAAGGTCTCTAAGTCTTTCCCACGTCTCATGGAATTGCTCGCCATCCATTTGAGCAAAGTTTGTGATGGCTCGCCTAAGTTGGTTGGTTTTATCTATGGGAAAGTACTTCTCCAAGAACCGTTGCTGTAATTGGTCCCAAGTTGTGATTGAATTAGCAGGTAAAGAATTTAGCTAGTGTTTGGCTTTATCCTTTAACGAGAATGGAAACAATCGCAACATTAAGGCCTCATTTGTGAAATTCTGGATCCTGACTGTCGGGCAAATTTCCAGAAATTCATTCAAATGCTTATAAAGGTCATCATGAGTTAGTCCATGGAATGATGGGAGCATTTGTATAGTGCTGGACTTAATCTCATAATGAGCAGCAGTGGTGTTGGGTAATTGGATGCATGATGGTGATGTATATGCAGTGGGTGTAAAATAATCCTTAAGGGTCCGGTTAGGCACATTCGGGACATTAGGATCTGCCATCTCTAATGGCTCAATGTATGAATATGAATATTCAAGCCTAGGAACACGGGCAGAGGCCCTAAGTCTCCTAAGGGTCCTTTCTAGTTCAAGGTCCAAACACCACAATTCAGGGCGACAAGAACGACGCCCGTGCATACACTACCAACACATACACAATAAGTTCAACTCTGTGTACTAAGTATGAAAGCAAAATACCAAAGGAAGAAATACTCACAGCGGTTTAACGAAAACGCTTTACTCGTCTTGCGGATGCTTGACGTGTAGACGTTGTCTCCAACCCCCAGTTGAGCTTTGACTTTCGTTTTAGCACTTTGGTGCTTTGCTTGTGAGTGTTTGCTTCTGTTTACTCACTTTAGTGCTACGGTTTTATTTTTTTTTAAGCTCGGCTGCACTCTGCTTGCACTTCAATGATAGCTCCAATTTCAAACGCTCTGCACACTTAGCAACACCAAAAGCATAAAATCCTAAACTAAAAATTAAAATAAGAATGTAACTTTAAATTAACTAATTTCGCCAGAAGTCCCCGACAACGGCGCCAAAATTTGATGGGTCGTTGAACACACCAAAATTAAATACTAAACTATACCAAATTCTATTAGAATAATGGCAAGTCCAGGTATTGATCCATAGGGACTATTGTGAAATTAAACTAATTTAATTGTCAAATTCCTAAATTAATTTTGATAAAAAGATTGGTTGTTTATAACCTAATTTAATAACGAATAAATTAAACTAAGGAATTAAATTATCAAGAATAATTGAAACTGGGTTTACTGAATTGGGAAAAAATCCTAGGATAGAGAATTCACCACTAACCACATAATTAGGGTTTCCAATTGAAATCAATTATGCTATGGTTTGAACGGATTAATGCTTCGCAATTACAACCTCAAAGCATTTAACAAGAAGATCATCACATTCAATGTACGAGCACGAACCATCTCAAGTAATACGAATCGTTCACTCTAAACTAAGGTAGTGATACGACTCGTTTCTCGTAGCATGGTTCGTCTCATACCTTGAATATGAAGGAATAGAAAACACATATATGGATAACATTCAACAATCACAAAAAGTTAAATATTCGAAGAGATAATGAAAAATATAAATATGAACTTCTAAATGACAATACAATTGTTCAAATCTTTACATAATTAAAAATAAAAAAGAAAACAAAATAATTACATGGCTAGGGTTTCATCAAAACCCTAGAAAATGAGACTAGCCACTCATGGAGGAGTGGAAGGAGGTAGATGGAGAAGAAACCACCATGGGAGACATCTTTGAAGCTTTTTGTTTCTCTTCCCTTCCAAACCCTAGCCTGTCCCTTTAGATCAAAACAACTTCAGAACCATTGAAAAGCCTTTTCCTTTTCTTTTTATTCTTCTACTCACTTCCAAGCAGGTTTAAAACATCGGTTTGACTTTTCCAGAAAAAGTCAACTCTGTCCAAATTTTGTCTTTTTGCCCATTTTATGCTCCGACGATGTACAACCTGATTGACATTCAACATACATAAAATATACGGTTTGACCAGCAAGTGAAGTTAAGAGATTCTAATTAACGGCTTCAATGATGTACATTTCGGCCTTAATCACCTAGTTTTGGACGGATGACAGATTTGAGGTTCCTTTGGCTGCAACCGAACTGCTAAACTGTAACCACTCCTAATAATTTGTAAGATTTTGTATTTTCAATATTTTTAGATATTATGTTTGTATTTTCAATTGAAAAAAGTTTAAATATTCTGTTGTGTTTTCAATTTGTTTTTAATTTGAAAATCCTTTTATCAAATGATAAGTGTTAATATTTGGTATTTTTGTGGGGAAAATATAAGGCTTAATTTTATTTTTCATTTTTTCAAAAATCAAATTAAATTGTTTTTGAATATAAAAAAAATAATGAAATAATTTTGATAATGCATGATTTGTTTATATGTATTTGTTATTGGTATTTGACAATTTACTTGATAATCTTTTAGTTATTTTGAGTTGGATTGTTATCCAAAATTTTTTTTTGATAAGTTGTTAAATTATGTTCAAAATTTGTAAAAGTTTAAACCGCCAAACCGATTTGCATCAATCCGCTCAATTCGCATCTGTCAATCCGGCGGACGGATGTAGATTTATTTTTTCCAATCTGCCAATTCAACGGACGGATGGCGGATTAGAGATTTCCCGGCTACAACCAAACTGTGAACACCCCTATTCTAAGCTAGTAACTGAATCTATTAAGTCCCTAAAATATTTAATTCAAACCTATTTAGTCCCTAAAAGGATTACAAAAATAAAATATATACACATACGTATTATAAATTAGTAAAACACCATATTTAGTTAAAATTTTATTTTTAAAAAAACCTTAAACTTTTATTCTGTCCTTGAAAAGTGGGCGCCAATCCATATATTGAATTTCCTTTATAAGGATAATGGTAATTATTTATAGTATATATTTTTTTTTAAATTTATCTTTTACAATAGATACGTGCTTGCCTTAATATTTAGTATTATATGTCAGATTTCGTTTATAATTTCTAATTGATTGTTTTTAAATTTTTTGCTAAGTTCTTTTTATTACTTAATTAATATATTATTTTGTTCTATTATTATTTATAAAGAAGTGTTATTATTTAAACTATCTGATTCTACTTTTTCAATATATCTAATATTCATATAATCCATTGGTAAGACTGAAAAATCAGACTTTAATATTAATTTAAACACACAACGAAATAAAATATCTTTTAAAGACGAAATAAAAATTTAAAAGATTTTTCTGTAATAAAATCTTAATTGGAGAGGATTTTTTTACTAATTAATAATAGGTCTGGGCATATATTTTATTTTTGTAATCCTTTTAGAGACTAAATAAGTCTGAATTAAATATTTTAGGGACTTAATAGATTCAATCGATAGTTTATGGACTAAATAGACTTTGATTTATATACTTTAGGGACTAAATAGAGAATTTGATGATAGTTAAGGGACTAAATAGATTCAATTGATAGTTAGGGACTCAATAAAGAATTTGATAATAGTTTAGAGGTAGAAAGTGTAATAAACCTTAACCCTAACAGAAGTTAACACCTTTCTCTCTTCTCTTTCTCCTCAGTCGCCGATACTACCACACCGCCTCGTCTCTCCCTTTACTGTTCGCCACCACGAGCGAGTGGTGCAATACTAGATTTATGTAGAAGATGAGGATGAAGCTACAATCATGCCAATCGGAGTACCAGCTCGCTTCACCAGAAACTAAATCCACTCAAACCTACCTTTCACGGGCAATTGGAGCACCAATTCACCTCTTTCTTGGTCACTGCCATCGAAATCCACTCAGTCCTGGCCTTTCTTTCTTCTTTCTATTGTCTAGTCTCACCGCCGCTAGCATTTTCTCTCCCCCCGCACCATCATCACAACCGCCGACACATATTTGAGATCGTCAGCTACACAGATCTCAAATTTGTGATTAAGGTCTGTTACTCATTTCTTTGTCCAAATTTGACCGTTTGGATGTGTTTTCATCCATCGCTCTTCTCTCTCTCAACCAAGTTTGCGTCCCCCCACTCTCTCTCTTATATCTAATCTCTTTGCTCATTCTATATTTGATCGAAACCCATTTTACACTTTAGTCTAAGATTAGATTTTGATTTTTGGCTACATAAACATATATATGTGTGTGTGCGTGTGCGTGTATGTGTATGTATGTTTGCAGTGTATAGAAGTAGATTAGTAGAGGTGATAAATCACTTTTAGACTCATTTTAGAGTCAAGGGCGAGTTAGCACCTCGGTACATTGGGCTATATGAGATCATTGAGAAGATTAATCTGATAGTGTACCAAGTGGCTCTTCCTCCCACTATGGAGCATATGCATAACGTGCTTAATGTTTCAATGTTACGGGCTTATCTCCAGGATCCTTTTCATGCCATTGAGCCTATCCACGTACTTTTGAGTAATGATTATACGTAGGAACAATCAGCCCATTCAAATTGTTAATTGACGAATCAAGAAGTTGAGAAATAAGGAAATCCCGTTAGTGACAAAACCGAGCCTGCCTTGTTGGCTGCACGTGCAGTGGCCTTGGCCACTCATGCGGTGGCCTTGGTCGCACTAGCGAGCAGAATGCAATTATGAGCAGAGGAGGGTTGGCCGCTCATGCGGTGGCCCAGGCCACTCGAGCGGTCTGGGTTAAAATGCAGTCCGAATTTTTGCTGAAAATGGAACTTTCTCCATTTTCAAAATCAACTTCAATTTCATGAAAATCAAGGCCCAAAATTCACAAAAACAACTTGAATTTTACATTTCTAACTTCAAACAAAGGTCATACTCTATCACAAAACTCAAATCACTTAGTAAAGAACCAGTTCTTGAACTAAAGTGCAAAACCCTCTAAATATGTATATATATGAGTTCAAATCTCAACATCCATGGAGTTTTCCCCCAAAGTTGAAGAATCGTGAAAGAAGTTTTGGGTAAAACAAGAATTTGATGAAATCATGCCATGTATGTTGCTATCTAGAGCTAAGTCTCGCAATTTCTCTCTTTAATGTTCATAAAGGTTCACAACTCTAAAACAACCATGATTTCCTCCTAATTAGGCTTATATCTTTGAAGATGATGAGTATAGAAGTCATAATTTCAAGCATTTTGAGTGGAGAGCTTACCTTAAGTTGTTGATTTTGGAGATCAATCTTCTTTCTCCATTGTTCTCTTCTTTCCTCCTTGAGTTCTTTAGAACTCTCTCTCTGTTTCTCTCTCTGTCTCTTTCTGTCTCTCTCTTTCTCTCAGGTTATGTCTTTCACCTTCAAATGTTGACTCAACAAACTCAGTTCTTCTCTTACTTATTTGTTAAGTACGTTCCAACATAAAAATCTATCTCTAATATCCTTAATCAATTTTAAGCTTGAATTAAATTAAATCAAATTCACTAAAATCAAATCAATCTCCGTTATAACCTAGTTTAACTAAAACCAAACTTAATTATGCTAAGGTGAATTAGACTCTAATTACCTAGTGGTGCCAAATTTTCAAGGCGAATACCATTGCTGTAAACTCCAAATCAAAGTCTGATAATTTTTTTTTTTCATGTAGTCTCTGTTAACGGGAGGCATACGTTATCACTTTACCATTCTGCATCAAAACACACCCCAAACCTTTAAAAGATGCATCATTGAAAATAGTAAAATTGTGATGACTAGTACATAATTCGCCTTGTTCCTCTTTAAAATTTTCGTTTGTATTTAGTTTGATCCTGAGTACTTCACTTATTCTGGAGAATGCAAGGTCGGGTTCAGAGTATCGGGAGTGGAGCTGAGAATTTTTTGGACAGGAGAACCAGAGCCACACATGCGGGAGGTGAGACCGCATATGCGGAAAGTAAGGGGTGACCTGGGTGCTTACTGAAATAAATGCACAAGAAGCATCAGTCTGGAGATGGAGAAATTTGCGCGGAGGACGCCTCGCACGCGTCTTGAGCATGGGTGCCACACGTGCGGTGGTAGGTGAGTCCAAAAATTTTGTTTTCTCTTCTCTTTGGGTTGATTGTATCTCACTTTTGTTGTATCTCTCTCTCTGTAAAAACTCTTCTCTCCATTCTCTTTACATTTCCTACGCCAAACAAGATCAAATCCTTGATCTTTTTAAATCCATAGGGTTTTGCCGATAGTTTCTTCATCAAAATTGGATAACTTCCCGAGGGCTTCGTTGCGTGTAGTGGAGATCAAGCTGCCACACTGTTGATTTTGGGGATTTCTTCTCTCTTCTTCTCTAAAGCTTGAGGTAGGGATTTTTTTTAGAGTTATATATATATTTTTGAAAGTTTATGTAAGTTTTGAGATTTCCATTGGTGGCATTGAAAATGTGGTTTTTGGCTCAAGAATATTGGTGGTTTTGGAAGTAGGTTCACCTCTTGTGTTCTTTAAATGATTTTCTTGAAGATTTGAATCACATTGATGTAAGAAAAATGATTTTGGTGAGATTCCACCAAGGGATGAGGGAATGTCTAGTTTTGATGAAAAACCTAGAAATTTGGTGGTTTTTGGAAGATGTTGAGAATCTATGGATTTTCTTGTGCTAAATGAATGTATGAGTGGAAATTTCATATTGTTGTTTGCAAAATGACAATTTTCTTGGTGTATGAGGATTTGAGGATTTTGTTTTGAACTTATTGTTTAAGTGTAAGTACTTATATAGTTATGAAATGGCAAATTGTTGACAACACATGAAATGTGGAAATGTTGCCACACTTAGATATATATATATATATATGATATTTGATGAAATCGCATTGGAAAGGAAAATGGGAATTGTGATCGAAATAGAGGAATTGTACGGAAAATATTGTTAATGGAAGATTATTATTTTGCTTTGGCATATATTGTATTGGCATTTCTAATATTGCATTGCTGTAAGTTTTGAGTTGAGATTTGAAATCATTTACATTGAGAAAGAAATGTTGTAAAATGAAACTTATTAAAAGGTTATGGGGTAAATACATTGGTAAGTCCAGATAGGGAGTGTAGATGAAATTGATTAAGTTGGCCTGAGACATCAAAGTGGGGTTTATTAGAGCTAGTTATGCCTACTTGTAGACATCAACCTAGGGATTACTGGAGTCATATTTACCTCCCCTTGAATTAAATTGATAATTTATGCATTGTTGAGATTTCAATATATCATTGAGCATAAAGGATTTTCAAAAGATAATAATGTGATTTTCATGTCAGAAGCATAACATGGCATATGCATTCCTTTTTATGAGGCTTGTATAAAATATATATACTTTGTTAAGAATTTCCTACTGGGCTTTATGCTCACCCTATGGGATTTTGGTGCAGGAAAAGACGTGATAAATCTGCCAAACTAGGGCGTGGATGTATGTATTGAGAGCGCAAGGCTCTATTTTGTTGTGACCATATTTTTGTAAGCCAAAGACTATATATGTGTGGGTTTGAGAAACTATCTTTTGTGTAACCAGACTTAAGCCTTGGAACTTGTACGCCTTTGAGGGCATTTATTTATTTTTGATTGCTATAGATTCATGTACTAGAATTTGTTGAATGTATAACTGCATGTGAGATTATTTTGTATAATCATTGAGATCATGTAATGGAAAGTGTTGGGGATAATTTCGGTATCTCTTAAGAGCCATGGTTATTATTATATCCATTGTATTTTTTTTTTTTTGGGACGTTACAACTTGATATCAGAGCTACCGGGTTTGAATAGTTAGGGCTCGTGGAAAGTGGTTGTTATACCACAGTGGATTCATTTCGCATGATTAGGAGATGTCTTGTGTTTTGTGACTATGTGATAACATGTTTATATGACTAGATGGGTATGGGATTAGACTTTTGGGATGTTGTTTGTGCCTATTAAATTTTTTGAGGTCTTATTAGAAGGATACTTGATCAATACTCATTTCATTAAGAATTCTTGGTTTTTTGTGGGACAAATTTCATCACAAAAGAATAATCCGTATGTGCTTACATGACTAAGTGCTTATATGGAGTAAAATTAAATGTTTGTATGGTAGAGAAGATATAGAATTATTGTGGTCGTACGTGTGAGGAAAGTTGCGAGCACATTTGGGATTATGTGCTAAATTATGTACCTTGTTCCTTAATTAGGATGTTAGGAAGGGGTCAAACTCGTGGTGGTAGAGGCGGGAGACGTGGTAAGGCTCACTGAGGTGTGCTTGAAGTACCGGTCCATGAGGTCCCTGTACAAGAGGAGGGATTCGGCTAAGCTAATGCGGCGGGACAAGCGGGCCAAGCTAATGTGGCCGAGCAAGTGGGACAAACGGAAATTTCGGGGCAAGCGGGATAAGCCACAATGGGGGCCTTAGCCCGAGAAATTGCAGGGGCTTTGAGGGAATTGATGAATATATTGAGGGCGGAGAACCAAGCCCGGGAGAATGTCGTAAAGACAAGGGCGAGTTTCCTTACTAGAGAGTTTTTGTGGGCCAAACAGGATGAGTTCCACGGTGGCCCCGAGCCCAAAAAAGCAGATGAGTGGCTTGAGCAAACAGTGAAGACATTCGAGATGCTTCACATCAAGGATAGCGAGTTAAGAGTGACTCTAGCGAGTTACTATCTCAAAGAGGATGCGGGACAATGGTGGAAGTATGCCAAGCGACGAGTAGAGCCGACGTGGGAAGCATTTATGGTAGCCTTCCAAGATAAGTGTCTACTTCCCATTGCTAGGGAAAGGTTGAGACAAGAATTTCAAGACCTCAAGCAACTTAACATGTCTGTGGCCGAGTTTGAAATGGCTTTCTCTAGTTTGTCCCGGTTTGCACCAGTGTTAGTGGCAACGGAAGAGCGCCGTTACATTGAATTTGAGAAGAAGTTGAGAACCAAGATTTTGTTCAAGGTTACTGGGAACATGATTCGGAACTATGACCGTCTTGTGGAGGTAGCGGCACATGTAGAGATTACCATAGAGGCCAAGGACGAGAGACTTCAGGGTTCACGATCAAGGGGTCAAGGGTCACAGGGGGACTATAGACCCAACAAGAAGAGTATGAACACCTTTTCAACCCAGTCCCAATCACAGTAGTCTAGATCCACCTTTCATTTGCTTAGTGCAGGCTTGGGGAAGAGTGCACCAAGTGATTTTTCATGTTTTAAGTGTAGCCAACCGAGTCATAAGGCATTTTCATGCCCACAGAAGGGGTAAGAACATCAGATGTTTCCACGACCACCACTTAAACGATCCTAGAGTCAGTCTCAGAGTAGAGGGCAAGGACTTACTTGCTATCAGTGTGGTCAGCCGGGGCACATGAAGAGGGTTTGCCTACAGTTAGGAGGCGTATCTGGCACATTAGGGTTGAGGTAGACACAGAGTCACCAGCAGGCTCACTCAATCCAAACTTCACGAGCTAATCAGAGAGCTGCTTCGGCTTAGTTAGTGCAGTAGGCCTATGCTCCGAGAGATGAAATTTGATCGAGGCCACAGGGTGGGTGAATCACATTACACCCGAAGCGATTACAGATCCTCAGTTATGAAAGGTATTTTTTTTGTGTGTAATTCATTGGCTAATGTGTTGATAGATACAGGTGTGTCTCATTCATTTATATCTACTACATTTGCTTTTGCATTGGGATTATAGGTGGCACAGTTAGCGTTTTCGCTCAGAGTAGAGTCACTAGTTGGGGGTACAGTTGACTTAGATCGGGGGTGTCATGGTTATGAGATAGAGGTTACCGAACGTCGACTTCCATTTTGATGTTATTCTAGACATGGATTGGTTATCTTCGTATCGACCTGTGATTGACTGTTACCGTCAGACAGTTATAGTGTGCACCTCGAGTGGTGATTGTTTTTATTTTCTAGGGGACCGGGTTTATGGGGTCTTGTCACCAGTTTTTGACCCTCGTAGTAGAAGCAAGCTTAGTGGCCTTCTTACAATTCTCTTGGATAGTGAGAGTGACACAGCCCATGTTGAATTGCCAGGGGTAGTATGTGAATACCTGGATGTCTTTCCCGAGGACCTTACTACTTTACCACCCCACCGGGAGATTGAGTTCTCCATTGATTTAGTGCCTGGTACGACACCGATTTCCATGGCACCGTATAGATTTGCACCCGCCAAATTACATGAGTTGAAGATTCAACTCCAGGAGCTTTTAGACAAGGGCTTTATTCGACCTAGTATATCGCCTTGGAGAGCGCCGGCTCTCTTTGCGAAGAAGAATGACGAATCCTTGCGGTTATGTATTGATTACTGCAAGTTAAACCGGGTAACCGTTAAGAACAAGTATCCTTTACCCAGAATAGATGATTTGTTTGACCAACTTAGAGGGTCTTGTTGCTTCTCAAAGATAGATATAAAGTCGAGGTATCATCAGTTGAGAGTCTAGGAGGAGGACATTCAGAAAACAGCCTTTCGCACGCGTTATGGCCACTATGAATTTCTTGTAATGCCTTTTGGGTTAACTAATGCACCGGTTTCCATTATGGATTTGATGAACCAGATTTTTCGAGAATACTTCGATCATGTTGTGGTTGTCTTTGTGGACGACATCCTAATTAATTTGACCTCTAAGGAGGAACACGAGGCTCACTTGCGGGTAGTACTTGATTTGCTTAGGGAGCACCAATTGTACGCTAAATTCGAGAAATGTGAGTTTTGGCTAACCGAGGTGAAGTTTTTGGGGCATGTGGTGTTGAGAGAGGGAGTAACTATAAACTAGGGGTGTGCGCGGTGCGGTTCGGCCGGTTTGAGAGTAAATTTACAAACCGAATAGCGGATTGGCGGATTGACAAATTGCGGTTTGGGCGGCTTTTGGCGAATTGAAAAATATTCTAACTAATTATCATACATTTGTATAATATATAACACTAATTTGTATAATGTTCTTTAGATATATAAGAGAAAGTAATTTTACATAATATATTTCATATATATAACCACTAATGTGTAATAAATTTCATATCTTAAATCCCTCTTACACTCATTTTTACATTGATATTTCATTGGAGGTTAAAAAATATATATGTATTAACTATAGCGGAGTGGTTCGGTTGGCGGATTATAAATTTTAAAGTTTAAACCGTGGTTAGCGATTAGAGCGGTGCGGATAGATGCGGATCGGTGCGGTTTTAGTAGATTAGGCGGTATTTTGCACAGCCCTACTGTAAACTCCTTGAAGATAGATGTCGTGCAAGATTGGGAAAAACCAAAAAATATTTTTGAGATCCGGAGTTTCTTGGGATTGGCGGAGTATTATCGACGTTTTGTAAGAGACTTCTCTAGACTAGCCGCACCTTTGACTAGGTTGACTAGAAAATGTGTCAAATTTGTGTAGAGAGAGACTTGTGAAAGGTCATTCCAAGAACTCAAAACTAGATTGACTACCGCACCGGTCTTGATAATTCTGGAAAGAGGTTTGGGTTACACTGTTTATTACGATGCGTCTCAGGATGGGCTTGATTGTGTCTTGATGCAAGGGGGAAAAGTTGTGACCTACGGTTCACGACAATTGAAAACTTATGAAAAAAACTACCCCATCCACAACTTGGAATTAGTGACGGTAATTTTTGCCTTAAAAATTTGGAGGCATTATTTGTATGGTGAGAAGTTTGAGGTTTTCTCCGATCATAAGAGCCTAAAGTGTTTGTCTTCCCAAAAAGACTTGAATTTATGCCAACGGAGATGGATGAAATTTATGGAGGATTACGACTTTGAATTACACTATCACCCGGGGAAGGCCAATGTAGTGGCCGATACTTTGAGTCAGAAATCGGTGAGTAGGTTGGCAAGTGTGGCCGTTCGGGAATGGATTATGCTTGGTGATATCAGCAAGTTTGATTTGCACTTGGGTGAGTCCGGTGAGAGTGCAACTTTGTTCATTTTAAGTGCTCAACCTACCTTGATTAGTAAGGTCATAGAGACACAACAAGGAGACCGTGAGGTAGAGTCAATTCATGATAGAATTTCCAAAGGGAAGGAAGAGAAGGGTCTGAACATTTACTCGGATCTAAGTGTACGTTATCTAGACCGTTTGTTTGTACCAGAATCTTGTAGAGAGGACGTACTTCCGAAGTTCCATAACTTACGCCTTGCGGTACATCTGGGAGGCACCAAAATGTTTCATGATCTTAGTTGTCAGTTTTGGTGGAGGGTATGAAGCGGATGCCGCTTTATTTCTATCTAGGTGCCTTACTTGTCAACAAGTGAAGCCGAACACCAAAGACCAGTGGGTTTGTTACAACCCTTACTGATAGCCGAGTGGAAGTGGGAGCACGTTACCATGGATTTTGTAGTTGGGCTTCCTAGAACACAGTGAGGCAATGATGCTATTTGGGTGATTGTGGATAGGTTGACTAAGTCTACGCATTTCATTTCGATGCACATCAGTGACTCAGTTGAGCATTTGGCAGAGTTGTACATTAGAGAAATAGTTCGACTTCATGGAGTTCCTGTAACCATTGTGTCGGATAGAGATCCTCGTTTTACCGCCCGGTTGTCGCAAAGCCTTCAAGAGGGCTTGGGAACTAAGTTGACCTTTAGCATCGCTTATCATCCTCAAACCGACGGACAATCAGAACATACTATTCAGATTTTGGAAGACATGTTTAGAGCTTGTGTCCTTAATTTTAAGGGGTCTTGGGAGAGGCACTTACCATTGATTGAGTTCACCTATAACAATAGTTATCAAGCTAGCATTGAGATGACACCATTTGAGGCCTTGTACGGCCGACCTTGTAGATCACCAGTTTGTTGGGCTGAAGTGGGTGATGCACTGTTGTTGGGTCTAGAAATTGTTAGAGAGACGACCGAGAAAGTTGCTCTCATTTGGAAGAGGTTAGCTACGGCTCAAAGTTGACAAAAGAGTTATGCTGATAAGAGGAGACGACCGTTATCTTTCGAAGTTGGTGACCATGTGTTTCTTAAAATCTCACCAAGGCAGGGTTTGATGAGATTTGGAAAGAGTGGTAAATTGTCTCCGAGGTTCATTGGGCCTTTCGAGATATTGGAGAGAATTGGGGAAGTGGCATACCGGTTAGCTTTACCGCCACAACTTTTAGGGGTTCACAATGTGTTTCATGTATATATGCTTAGGAAGTATGAGCCCGACCCTTCTCATGTACTTGATTGGGTTGATTTGGAGGTAGATGATGATGCTTCTTATGAAGAACGACCGATCCAAATACTAGACACCCGAGAGCAAGTAATGCGGGGTAAAACTATTCCGTTGGTAAAGGTGTTATGGAGACATCATGGGGTTGAAGAAGCAACTTGGGAACGGGAAGCGGAGGTCCGCTCCAAATATCCGGATTTGTTTGGAAATGCTTAGTTGTTTTAATTTGTAATATTCCCTAATGTTAGAGGTAAATATATCAAAAGTGTTGGTTTTATGTTGTTATATGTATTACTATTTTAAACATGAAGTTGTTGTGGATTGATACCTTGCTAGAAAGTTTCATACTTATGTTTCCATAAGCGGTTGTTGTTATTGAGGTAGTCAGGGTGGTAATAGTAATTGTTGGTTTAGGATCTATTTTGTGATTTGAAATTGTAATAGAGTGGTCGTAATTCCTAGAAACTCTTTGTTCAAGTAGTTGATTTAATTTCGGGGACAAAATTTCCTATGGTGGGGAGGTTGTGATGACTGGCACGTAATTCGCCTCGTTCCTCTTTAAGTTTCGCCGTGTACGTTGTTGTTGAAAACTCCTTCTTAAAATTTTCGTTTGTATTTAGTTTGATCCCAAGTACTTCACTTATTCTGGAGGGTGCGAGATCGGGTTCGAAGTGTCGGGAGTGGAGCTGAGAATTTTCTAGGCTGAAGGACCAAAGCCGCACATACGGGGGCTTGGGCCGCATGTGCGGAGAGGGACCGCACGTGCAGGAGGTGAGGCCGTACGTGCAAAAAGCAGAAAGTGACCTGCGTGTGTATTGAAATAAATATACGAGAAACAGCAGGTGCGAGAGAAGGAGGGCTGTACGTGCGGGGATGAAGGCCACACGTAGGTGAGGCACGCTCAGCACGTGCAAGCATGGGTGTCACACGGGCGGTGGTAGTGTAGACACCCCATTTTGACTGGCCCTAAGACTTGGGGCACTTTCTTTTGAGTACCCCATGATGTAAATTGGAATATGTCATTTTATGAATTTCTCAACCAAAAAAATCAGATTGAAGTTTTAATCCCAAACCTCACCCATTTTAGCCAAATTATTAATTTGTAGTATTTTATAATTTTATGTGTGTACATATTTTTAGGTGGTGTTATATAAAGTGGTACATTTTAGCTAATTTTGAAAAATAGAAAATAATAAAAATAAAATGAAAAATAAAAAAATAGAAAATCAAAAAAAAAAAAAAGGCCAGAATGATGGGTTGTGTTTTGGGTAGAAGAGTGGGTGGAGAATTATTATGGTGGAGAGAGTAGACAGCTAAAAGAAAAAAAAAAAAACGGGGGTGGTGGTGGACAATGATTTTCAAAAGAGAGACATAGGGAATATTTTTGTAGAAAGAAGAGGAGTTGGTTTGCTTTATGTATGTTAATTCGGTGGGTGGGGTTCAAAGTAGGCGGAGACGATTGAAAAAAAGAGGAGAGCAGGTGAGAGTGGGTGGGGAAGAGACACACAACAAACATCTCACTCTTTTCAAGGTTAGAGGGGGAGAACAGATGGATGGACGATCTCTCTCTCGGGTTGGAAAAATAAGAGAGAGTTGGGGCTAAAAACAACACAGCACTAGCCTCTCTCCCGGTGGTGTTCATGTGAGTGATGTTCATGAGTGATATGGTTTAGAGAGAAAACGGGTTGAGAGGAGGAGAGAGCTCCTTTGATTTTTGGGTTAAAAGCACACACACAGATTTTGGGAGAGAGAAGGAACAAAGCCATGAAGAAAAAAAGAAAAAAAAAAAGAGAAGACTGAAACACATGGCACACACACCCAGCACACACAATATACGGCATACACACACACATCACTCCATGCACACCATACACAACACACTATACATACACCATACCCACTATACACATAGGAGACACACACACATGGCACAAAGGGAGCGGGGTGGCTATTCAAAGCTGCCTCTGCTCCCTCTCGGCACCTCTTCTTCCTTTCGGCATGCATCTCTCTCTCTACGTAGAAAGAGAAACACACCAGCAGCTCGAGGAGACACACACGCACGGCACACACCAAACCCATCTCTCTCTTCTCTCTCTAGACATTCCTAGGCAGCTCTCTCTCACACTCAGACACACAGACCATGCACACACACAAACAACACACAGCTCTCTCACACACTCAGACACACAGACCATGCACACACGATACAAACACACAAGACACATGGAGATACACTAACTCTCTCTCTCGGTAGTTTGGAAAGGGGACATACAGATACATCACATGCATGAACTTCTCTACCTCACTCACTCTCCTCTCACACACGGGAGACACACAGCAGGATATACTGCTCTCACTCTCTCTCTTTGAACGGGGTTCTCTCTCAAGCTGGTTCTCCATACACACATCACACTACCATACACTGAGCTTCAACACCATTCACACATCATTCATACACACAGACCATACACATGCATACACATGATTGACACACACGAAGACACTCATACACACGGCACATGCATACACATGCACATACACCACACCACCGCCATCGCCACGCCCAAGATGGCAGCGACCAGGAGGCACCACATCACAAAGAAGAAGCAGCACGGGAGTCATTTCTCCATTCGGACTTACGGTGATAATTATTGCACATTGGACTCATTTCCAGCAAGCATTTCTTTGCCGTGTGTCTTTGCAGTGGGTTTTCAGAGGTCGCCGACGTGTCCAGCTGACGATGTGACCCTGGTTTGGTAGGTGCATGGCTTGGGTGGGTGCATGGTGTCAAGGCTCAGTGCGTCTATTTATTATTGTAAGTAATGGAGTGGTGTCTACACACGTATTTCAGATGTGTAATGATTTGAAAATTTGAATTGGTGGTAAGCTGAGATAAGATTCTGTGTGGTGGGGTTCATGGTTACAATATAGATATTTTAAGAAATGGGCCCATGGTTACATATGGACTATTTGTGTGTTTCTGGGTATGTCTTAGGCCCATATTTTGTTTTAGTTTCATGGGCTGGATTGGAGTCAAGTCATGGATCTTTGCTGGTTGATTGAATGGCCGGGGGTTTAAAATGTTGGGCCCAGTTTTCAGTGGAGAAAAGAAGTGGAATGTGCCAGTGATGAAGCTCTTTATTTTGTTTTTTTCTTTTGAGTGTTTGTGAGGATTTTATTTTATTCATCTCCCTCAGATCTGTAATATTCGAAGTATTGTAATAATTCCCCCACCCTGCTTCTTTCTATCCCATTCTTTACTCGCTTTCCCTAACTGTACATATGTATATATCTGACAAGCCATGCATATCCATGCTTTTACATTCATGTCTCATGCATTAAGATTCGATTACATTTACATGTGTGGATTTAATCAATTCTTCTGTGATTCTATGCGTTACCTCATGTTATTGAGATGATTCACATGTCATATTTTAGAAGCCGAATCTTTAGCTGCATCTCATGAGTGAATTGCATTAGAAATTTGTATATAAGATCATGCATATTTTACTAACTTTGTTTTGTAGCTGTTCAAGGGACGTCGGTCAATCTGTGAGTTTTTATGCTTTAGCATCCTATTTGTGTGTGTTTTTCTTACTATGTGTTAGTATTCTACCATGAGGCTACTTGCTTCCTTGATATAACTGTATAAATGCCTGTGGATGAAAGCTTGTTGTTTGAATTGGAATAATTCAATAAATGTATGTTTTAAGCCCACTTTGCAGTGGCAAATTCACAAACTTTAAGCCCACTTTGTCAAGTGGCAAATTCAAACCCTTTTCGAAAAACAAATATGAAGTTGAATTGTTCTAATTTGAGCAAACTAGTCTATACTTGTATGCTTCACGTAGTAAATTTTAGGATTTATTCAATAATCAGAACATGAACATGTAAAGAAAATAAAAAGTCATATCATGGTTTAGTAGAAGCCGATCTTTTGATCGGGTGAGCGAGGCTGCTTATTATTAACCTTCCCCTCTTATACCTAAGGTTCCGAGCCAAGCATCCTTAGTTATGACGAACAGTAGCCTTGGCACAAGTCATGGGTTTCTTAATTTCCCAAAATATTAGATGGCGACTCTGAAATCTGATGACGCGGTCCATTTTTGACAAAATTGCAATAAAATGGATTTTCAATAAAAGCTTCTAAATCTGGACTCTCGTCTACGTTTCACATTGCACTCGTGAGACTAGATCAAAGAGATCTCGAGGGTCCGAACTGTTTAACGCGTGCGGGTACCCCCCAGGCATGTTACAGTTTCTGGCGACTCTGCTGGGGATTTTAAACCTTGACTCGAACTCCATGATATGACTTTTATTTTCAATTATATGTTTATTACATTGCATGCATTGGTGCACTTAAAGTCCCTGTGTTGCCTAAATGCTAGTGGGAGCACAGGCACACTTTTTGTGACACTACACCTATCTCTACGTTACTTTGGAGGCCTTGTGTTATAATCTTTTGAGATCTAAAGGTTCTCAGACTTTGAAGAGAGGCTATATTGACTCTTCTGATTTCCTAAGATCTTCATTGGTTATGACCCAAAGGACTCTTTGGTAATGTCACATTGACTTTAACCCCTAAAGTAAAGCCAACCTTGTACATATAGTGAGCTATAGTACCTTTCAAATTAGGATAGGATACTTTCCCATTTCTAGGATGTATGATACCACTTGTTTGAATAGTGAAAGCCTAGATGATTTCAAGCTAGGACAGGATAACCCTGCCCTCTTTAGGGGTGTTTGTTCTCTTTCCTGCTTTATGTGCAATGTATTGGATCTACATAGGGGTTCTCAAATTCAAGTGAGTGGTTCAGGAATTTCAGTTTGTGGGGTTCAGTGTGTTTTTAGTGAGGGCATAATTGGAAGTTCCATTTTGTTTCTGTAATTGGGGAGTGACCACCTGTTGATTGGACGGGTTTTATTTTGAATATTGCGGATGGCCCACACGTTGACTGGCAATTTGAGAATGGTTTTATTCTGAGTTCTGAACTGAGTATTGAGTCTAAGTTTGATTCCACCAAGTTTGTAAAGTTGGGATCAGACTCGAGTCATTCTAGTGAGTCAGAGTCTGTTGATTTCGATAGTGCTAACCTAGACATTTCTGTCCTATCTAGGTCTTCTTTGTCATTTTCTTTTTCTGTTGTCATTGCTGAGTCATAATCTCTTTCAATAAACAAAAAAAAAAAAAAACATAATATAAAATAACAAAAATGTCATAGAGTCTGCCTACTTCTCTATGCCTTTAAATCATTGCATTAACCATAGTTTTTCAAAACTTTTTCCAAAACTCTGATAAAAACAAAGAGGAAGAATTTCCTCGGGATTTGCAAATTTTGATCAATTGAGAGGAAGAGAGGTGTGCTAAGCCTTTGATGAATAAAATCATTTTTGTTAATGTAGGTACTGAGAAGGATCCTGGCTTGGTCCAAATTGGTTTTATCTTGTCTTCATAAGAGTATGAGTGATTAGTCACTTTGTGAAAATATTTCAAAAACTGTTTTTGCGTGGTCCTATGAAGACATGCCTGGAATTGATTATACAACATAGGATCCCTCTTAACTCGAGGTCCGACCTCCTTAGCTCCTTAGTTTTCAAACCGTGATTTGAAGTATTTCATGATCAATCAAAGTGTAAAGTTTGCGTAGCCAAATTGGAAATAGCTCTTGAACTGGAGGGCCATGATGTGATTCAAATGAAGACAGCCCTTAAACTAGGGGCAATAAGGTCGAATATGATTCAAATGGAAACAACCCTTGAACTAGGGGCAATGATGTGATTCAAATGGAGGCAACCCTTCAACTAAGGGCAATAAGGTCGAATATGATCCAGATTGGAAATATCCCTTGAACTGGGGGCCATGATGTGATTCAAATGGAGGCAGCTCTTCAACTAGGGGCAATAAGGTCGAATATGATTCAGATTTGAAACAACTCTTGAACTAGGGGCAAAAGTGTGAGGCTTGCATAGCTGAAATGGAGGTAGCCCTTGAATTAAGGGCAATAAAGTATCACCCTTGAGAGGCTCGCTGGATTGAAAACTTGGAAGGGCGACCCAGGCAAAAGTTAGAGCACCAAAAAAATAAAAAAATAGAAAATAAAAAATAAAAAATAAAAAGAAAAATGAAAAGCTCGCAAGGTTGAAAACCCGAAAGGGCGGTTTTGGCAAAAGTTAGAGCATAAAAGGAGAGTGTCAATACCCGAGTGAACCTTAGCCAAAACTATGTAGGGCCTGTGATTCAGATTGGAAACAGCCCTTGAACTAGGGGCAAGAAGGTTGGATGTGATTTAGATTTGAAGCAACCCTTGAACTAGGGGCAAAAGGTTGGATATGATCAAAGAGTTAAAATTGAATCGTTTCCCAATGAAGACCGCCTAGAAAGGACAACTGAACGGGGGAGGCCAATGATGCTCGGACACGTGGCGGTCTTGAGCGAGCCCGCGTCGGCGGACAAAGATCTGCAAAGTTATTGCCTGACACATCAAGGCGTGTCACCCATCACAGCATTTATTACGACAACACCTCTCAGCCGGAATGGCACATCCTCACCCTGAACAAGGCAAATCACGACACAAGCTTTCGGCGGGGGAAATGTCAGAACGACAGAACGACAGAGACAATGAAATGATTACCAAAGGATATAAGCGAAGTTGGAAGACAAGAAGAAGGTTAAGTTTTTCTATCTCCCTCTCTCCCTCTCTCTACATTTTGTCTATCACCTTTTCTAATTCACACACCGGAGGGTTCGCCGGGGGACTACCCCGTTCCCCGATTGAACTTGCTTGCAGGTTATCCAGTGGGCTTGAGGAGCTTGGATCGGTCTAGCCCATTCACCAGGACGAACTGTATCATCAGTTGGCGCCGTCTGTGGGAACCGGTTTGTCCGTGCGCCAGTTGTGTTCATTGCCGCCGGAGACCCTGTTCCAGTAACCTTTTCACCTCATCCGTCAAGTGTATGGTCACGACTAGATCCATGGCTTCCCACCATAATGCTACCGATCACCAAACCGACCCTCCCAATCCAAACAACCCACCACAGTACTTCATTGAGCTCACCAACAGCATCAACCGTATGGCCGAACAAAACCAGGCCTTAATCAATGCTCTGCTCCAACGGAACCTCCCCATTCCTCCACCACCTCCAGATATTCCACCCCATCCAGAACAAGTTCCGGGCCATACTGTCCCACAACCCAATCCTCTCAACTCGGGGGGCTTGCAACCCCCTCACCCACATATACATCCACCTCCTCCACCCCCACGTCCATCATCATAGCTCGACTCAGGGAGAAGCGATGGCGTCCAACATCTGCCTCCCTCTGGCGGTGACAACATTCCCCTTTGGGACGCTGAACTCCGAGCCATGAAACTCCAACTCCAAGGGGTTATGCAGAATATCCAACATAAGCCCTCTCCCACAGCAAACTCCCCATTTGTCGCCTCCATCCGAGACAAACCCCTACCCGCCAAGTTCAAAATGCCTACCATCGACCCCTTTGACGGAACGACCGACCCCGTCGACCACCTGGAGACCTACCGTACCCTCATGATCCTCCATGCCTTCCTTGACGAAATCATGTGCCGAGC
Organism: Camellia lanceoleosa; assembly: GCA_025200525.1. Classification (NCBI taxonomy): domain Eukaryota; kingdom Viridiplantae; phylum Streptophyta; class Magnoliopsida; order Ericales; family Theaceae; genus Camellia; species Camellia lanceoleosa. The sequence continues at coordinate 49,086,226 of CM045761.1, read as the reverse complement.
CTTTCCCGTGACACTGAAGGGGTCGGCTCGGCTATGGTTCAGCCAGTTGCCACCAGATTCGGTCTCCACATTTCAGCATCTCAGTGACTCCTTCCTGAGCCACTTCATCGGGGCCCAACGCTAGCGACGCCCGGCGACCCAACTCCTCAACATCCGTCAGACCGAGGGGGAATCACTGCGCAGCTTTGTCACTCGTTTCAACAACGAAGCCTTGCAAGTTGCTGAAAATGACGATAAAGTCATTCTTACAGCCTTCATAGCCGGTCTGCGGTCATCTGATTTCCTCTTCTCCCTCTCTAAGAACCCCCCGACATCCATGGTAGCCTTGCTCTCCAAAGCCCAAAAGTACATGAACGCCGAGGATTCTCTAGCCGCTCGGCAGGACTAAACAACTAAATATCTGACCCCCAGAGAAAAGAGAAAAGACCAAGAACCCAGTAACACCCGGCATCATAATCAAACATCCCGCTATGCCGACCGATCCCCTCGCGCCGACCGGTCAGCACCAGTAAGACCGCCCGGTCGGTTCGAGCGATATACACCCCTCAATTCTCCCATGGAACAAGTCCTTAACCAGATCCAACGGGACTACCCCCTCAAGTGGCCTCTTCCTCCACTAACCCTTCCAACTAGAAGACCGGATAAATCTGCTGTTTCCACCAGGACCACGGCCATAACACCGACGATTGCATCAGCCTCAAGGATCAAGTGGAGACCCTCATTCGCCAGGGGCGTCTGAGCCGGTTCACAGACACCCGCCCTTAGCAGAGGCAAAGGACCGAGCCCCACAGAGACAATCGCAGGCACACCCCTCCACGACGACCAGCTCAACCAGACCAGGGGCATGATCAACCCCCCCAACAACCTCGGCCTCAAGGTAATCCACCTCCACCAGTTGGTGAAATTAGAGTCATTTCAGGTGGTCTTGCTTGTGGGGGACCATCTCGCTCAGCTCAGAGGGCAGAACTCAAAAAAATACGACAGGGCTCAGACAAGACAGTCGCCACGGTAGACCGACCCCCCAAACAACCCAAGCAGTGGACAGAGCCCATTACCTTCACGGACGCCGACTGTACAGGCATCCGTTATCCTCACGATGATCCTCTTGTCATCTCCACCGTCCTCTCCAATTATAAGGTCAGACGAGTTCTCATCGACAATGGCAGCTCGTCGGACATCATCTTCTCACCGCTCGCCAACGAAGATCGGGGAAGAAAGCCTGTCCACACTCCAAACTCCTCTGGTTGGTTTCACTAGCGACCGGGTGACCTCTATCGGCTCCATTGATCTCCCCATCACCATTGGGGAGTACCCACGGCAGAACACGAAGTTGCTTACTTTCCTTGTCATCGACTGCCTCTCTGCTTACAACATCATCCTCGGCCGCACCGCCCTCAATGCCTTCCAAGCCATCACGTCCACCTATCATCTTGCCCTCAAGTTCCCTACCGATCTCGGGGTCGGAACAGTCAGGGGAGAACAGACCGTGGCTAGGGAATGTTATGTGGCCTCACTTAAAGAAGTCAAACTGAAGGAGGCGATGATCATTGAAGGGCTTGACGTCCGGGATGAGGACGAGCTGATCAGAGGCGAACCTGTGGAAGAACTCGTTGAAGTTAACATCGATCCTACCAACCCACTCAAAACTGCCAAAATCGGCAGTCAATTACCTCCCCAAACCAAGGCCGACCTTACCGCTCTCCTGACCGAGCACAGAGACGTCTTTGCCTGGACTCATGCAGACATGCCAGGCATCGACCCCTCTTTCATAACTCACCGCCTCAGTATCGAACCTCATTTCCGACCTTACCGACAAAGGCAGCGTATTTTCCACCCAGAGCGCAACAATCTCATAGCTGCAGAGGTTGACAAACTCCTCGAGGCCCAGTTTATCTGGAATGTGGATTATCCTAAGTGGTTGTCCAATGTGGTCCTAGTTCGTAAGAACAATGGCAAGTGGCGTCTCTGCGTCGACTACTCCGACTTGAACCGGGCTTGCCCCAAAGATAGCTATCCCCTCCCTCGCATTGATCTACCGGTCGATGCCACGGCCCGTCATCAAATGCTCAGCTTCATGGATGCTTTTTCCGGGTACAACCAAATCGTGATGCACTCATCTGACCAGGAACACACATCCTTCATCACCGACAGGGGCACCTACCATTACCGCGTCATGCCGTTCGGACTAAAGAATGCTGGGGCCACCTACCAACGTTTAGTCAATGCAGTCTTCCACCATCAGATCGGACGGAACATGGAAGTGTATGTGGATGACATGCTAGTTAAGAGCAAACTCTCCGCTGACCACCTCACCGACCTACGAGAGACTTTTGCCACCCTTCGCAAATATCAGATGAAGCTCAACCCAGAGAAGTGTGCCTTTGGCGTAGGATCTGGCAAGTTCCTGGGTTTTATGGTCAGTCAGCGCGGCATCGAGGCCAACCCTGAGAAGATCAAGGCCTTGATTGAGATGCAGTCACCCAAAACCGTTAAAGAGGTTCAAAGACTCACCGGCAGAGTGGCAGCCCTCAACCGTTTCATCTCCCGCGCAACGGATAAGTGCCTACCATTTTTCAAAGTCCTTCGGCAGACTTTTGAATGGACAACTGAATCCGAAGAAGCCTTTCAACAGTTAAAACAGTGCATGGCCAATCCTCCCCTTCTCTCACAGGCAATCACGGGTGAGCCCCTCTTCCTCTACTTAGCAGTATCAAGCACCGCAGTCAGTGCAGCCCTCATCAGAGAGGACGGCTCAGTCCAACGGCCGGTCTATTACATCAGTCGGGCTCTCAGGGGAGCGGAGCAGAACTACCCCCTATTAGAAAAGCTGTCCCTGGCCTTGGTCACCGCCTCCAGACGACTCCGCCCCTACTTCCAAGCTCATGCCATAGTGGTCCTCACCAACCAGCCCCTAAAGAAGGTCATGCAGCAACCAGAGCTCTCAGGAAGACTAATGCAATGGTCAGTAGAACTAAGCCAGTTCGACATCTCTTATCGCCCCCGGACAAGAATCAAGGGCAAGTCAGAGCCGACTTCATCTTGGAATTCACCAATCCAGCCCCAACCGCTAACCCTTCACCCCCACCAACTCCACCAGAGCCTGAAGATCCTCATTGTTGAACACTCAATGTTGACGGCTCGTCTCGCAGGGAAGGAAGTGGGGCTGGCCTCATCCTCACATCCCCCGAAGGGGGTTATTTCAAATGTGCTCTCCGCCTCTTGTTTGCGGCCAGCAACAATGAGGCCGAATACAAAGCATTGATAGCAGGGCTTCGTCTGGCCAAAGACATTGGTGTTAGCCACATCCGTGTGTTCAGTGACTCCCAACTTATTGTCGGCCAGATCACGGGAGAATTCGATGCCAAGGATACCACAATGCGGGCTTACAGGGACATAGCGCTCCCCCTTGTTCGCCTCTTCAACACTTTCCAGATCAGACACATACCTAGAGCGGAACACTCCAAAGCAGATGAGATGGCCCAGCTGGCCTCCGCCGACCAATCCGACCTCAGCCATGGAGTTCCCCTCGAATACCTAACTCACCCGGCCATCTCACCCGACCTGCAAGAAGTGCAATTCCTCCAGACGGAACCCATCCCTTGGGCATCCGACATCTTCCTCTTCTTGACCACTGGAGAACTCCCAGATGACCAACAATAGTCGCCAAGGTCGAGCCGGTCGGCTAACTACATTCTCGTCGGCGTCCTTTACAAGCGCGGTTTTTCACGACCGTGCATGTGATGTCTCAAATCGCCAAGCAACCTATGTAATGCAAGAGATCCATGAAGGAATGCATGGCAATCATTCGTGGCAGTCTCTCGCGACACAAAGTACTCCGTACAGGCTACTTCTGGCCGACCCTCAACAAGGATGCCACTGATTTCGTGCTTAAATGCGACAAGTGTCAGCGCTTCGCCAACATCCCCCATACTCCTCCATTGGTGATCACTCTCTGCACTTTCGTTACTCGCCAAATGGGATCGACTTGGTTGGTCCACTTCCCAATCGGGTCGAGGCTGCACCAAGTTCGCAATTGTTGCCATTGATTACTTCACCAAGTGGGTCGAGGCAGAACCCCTCGCCACAATCACCGAGCGGAACACCACCAAGTTTATCTAGCAATCGATTGTCTGCAGATTTGGCATCCCTCAGGCCATCGTCTCCGACAACGGTAAACAGTTCGACAATGCTAAATACAGGAAATTTTGTGCAGATCTCCAAATTCAACCATGCTTCTCTTCCCCCGGTCATCCCTAAGCAAATGGCCAAGTTAAGGTCACCAACCGTTCCCTCCTGAAGATCATCAAAACTAAGCTCGAAGCTGCTAAAGGCCTCTGGGCTGAGAAACTACATGTACTCTGGGCTTACCGAACCACTGCCCGGACTCCTACTAGGGAAACCCCTTTTCGCTTAACATATGGCGCTGAGGTGGTCATTCCGGTAGAAGTCGGTCTGCCCACCCCCAGGGTCTTACATCCGGATCTCGCCTCAACTGAAGAACTCCGTCGAGCAGACCTGGACCTCATCGAAGAGCTCAGAGAGACTGCTGCTGTTAGAATGGCTTCGTACCAGCAGAAAATGAGAACACACTACAACCGCAGAGTCCGACCACGGGAGTTTTCGGTAGGGGACCTTGTCTTGAGAGAAGCAACTCTTTCCACCAAGAATCCGACCAAGGGCAAACTAGCAGCCAAGTAGAAGAGACCTTACGTTGTGAAGGCCTGCCCGTGGCCAGGCACTTACCGACTTCAAGACATGGATGGCCGAGACCTTCCCCATCCCTGGAATGCTGAACATCTGAAGCGTTACTATCAATGAATCCTTATTTTTGTATTGTCAAACTTGTTGTATTTTCCTTTTTCAATACATAATACAAATATCGACTGGAGTTCCAACCTTCTATAATTCAACTGTCTGAATGTCGCTTCCATGAAACTTTCATTTGCAGCACTCGCAGCCTCAATCCGACCTGAGCACTTACAAAAGCCTCGGCCAGACCGAGCACTTACAAAAGCCTCAGTCCGACCTGAGCACTTTCAAAAGTCTCAGTCCGACCTGAGCACTTTCAAAAGCCTCAGTCCAACCTGAGCACTTACAAAAGCCCCAGTCCAACCTGAGCACTTTCAAAAGCCTCGGTCAGGCACGAGCACTTACAAAGCCTCGGTCAGGCACGAGCACTTACAAAAGCCTCGATCAACTGAGCACTTTTAAAAGCCTCAGTCCGACCTGAGCACTTACAAAAGCCTCAGTCCAATCTGAGCACTTTCAAAAGCCTCAGTCCGACCTGAGCACTTACAAAAGCCTCAGCCCGACCTGAGCACTTTCAAAAGCCTCAGTCCAACCTGAGCACCTACGAAAGCCTCGGCCAGACCGAGCACTTACAAAAGCCTCAGTCCGACCTGAGCACTTACAGAAGCCTCGGCCAAACCGAGCACTTTCAAAAGCCTCAGTCCAACTTGAGCACTTACAAAAGCCTCGGCCAGACCGAGCACTTTCAAAAGCCTCGGCCAGACCGAGCACTTTCAAAAGCCTCAGTCTGACCGAGCACTTTCGAACATCAGAAGACCCAGCGAAACAAGTACCAGCATAGCCTTGGGAGAACATTTAGTCGCAAGTTGAGGTCACAAAATTTTATAACATCTCTACTTAGTCAAATTCCAACGGTGTTCCCCAATTTCGCCCCTACAGGTTTACTATTGGCCCCTTTCGTTACAATTTAAAACCTATTTTCCTGCCCTCATTCATTGAATTTTTACACAAGTCCAATCTCACTCTGCATGAAGGAATTTTATCAGTTCACTCTTACTCTGCGTGATGGAATTTTCAATTTAACAAGTTCGAATTCACAAGTTCAAATTCAAATTCAAATTCACAAGTTCATCCTCTTCAACTTATCAGACCAATTTTATCAGTCCAATCTCACCAGTTCAAATTCACTTGGCTCACTTAGCTCAAGTTCACTCTGTCATGAAGTTGAATTTTTTCATAAGTTTATTACTCGTTTTTATTACAAGTATTTCTCCATTTCCAACCCACCAAACAAATAAACACAGTTAATTACAAGACATAAATGGCATTTTATTCATTCGCAAAATGTGTACATCAGTTTATTACAATACTTCAAAAACAAAACAAAACAAAAATGTGTATACAAGGACGAAACAAAAACTCCTAAGTACACCTATCCGTCAGATCACTCCTCCTCCTCACTGGAGATAAGATCTGCTTCTTCTATACCCTCGTCCAGGGGGGTCTGGGCCACATCATCCTCCCCAATCGTCACCCTGCTAAAGTCAAGCTCTGGGAACAGCTCTTCAGCCTTGCGCTTGAACATTTTCCACCCGCTGTCCCGGAACTCTGCCATTTCATGCTTATAAAAGTCTGACCGTTGAAAGCTCTCTATGACTTCAGACTCAGGTCTTCCTTCATTCGTCGTCGTGATGGGCGCGGCCCCAGACTCCTCCTTGCAGTTTGTTCGCCCTTCTTGGCATCAATAGCCATCTCAAATTCAGCGATCCTTGAATTGTTCAAGCTTCGCCACGTCAGATTGGGGTAAAGCTTTTCAGAGGTCCTTCGCCCTTTCTCGTCGGCTCTCTTTGAAGGATCGCCTTCTCAGAGGAAGCTTTGGCTCTTTCTGCCTCCAACTCTCCACGCAGAGCATCAACCACAGTGGCTCCCCTTCTCCTCTCCTCCTCCACCTCCTTCTTTAGGCTCTCCTTCTCCGCCCTCGCCTTCTCCATCTCTGCTTCCAACTCCCTCCTAAGCCTCCCTCTCTCCTCCTCTGCCTTGGCAAGCTCGTCCTCCAACTCCTTTTGCAGAGCCTCAACCTTAGCATCTGCCTCATCTTTCTGCTTCACCAGCTCTTCGTTGCTGTTCATGGCCTCTTCATGCCGATCGTTGGCAATGGCACAGGCTCGTTGGGACTTTTCCAACTTCTTCTGCTCGGCGACCAGCTGGAACTCGAGTGACACAACCCTGCGGCGTGTATCCTCCAGCTCCAGCTTGACTGCTTGCAACTCAGCCTGGGCATTCCTCCAACTTGCCTTTTCGACCTTCAATTTTTCCAGCTGTGCCTCAGCCTTCTCTGCCTTGAGCCTGGCTCCCCCCGCTTTCCTTAGAAGAGCCCTTGCCAGGGCAGTTACCTCCATCTGAGCGGAGCATAACCCCCTTAGCAGGTCAGCCTTATTGAATCTGGAGGCCGCGCGCAGGTCTAACCCTTCCATAATTTTCAACAGACGGTCAGCCCCTGCCCTAGCTGGTCTCTCTTTCCCTTCCACCCTTCCAGCCACCGCGCGAGCATGGTAGAAGGCGGTGTTCAGACCCACTCCTCCTTCCTGGGGTGCAGGACCCCTTTGGGTCTGTTGCCCCCCACTTGGCTCAGCACTGCCTACACCCACTGTCACTTGAATTGCTGGGGCGACCTCCACAGCCCCCAGTGCTGGGATGACCCTTGCTACTTCTGCGGTATCCTTCACCACAGGGGTCTCCACCGCAGCTGGAGCCTCCTTCACCTTCTTGGACCCAGGCTCCCCTACAGCCTTTACAGGGGCACTTCTCTTCTTCCTCTTCCTCTTCAGAGCCTCCTCCCCATCCCTGGCCCTCTTCTTCACAGGATCCACAGGGAGCTTTCGTGGTTCAAACTTACTTAAGTCCTTCTCCCCCAACGGCTTCGGGCGAGGCCTAATCCTCTCCTTCGCAATCAGTTGTGAAGGTCGGTCGTCCTGTGCCTTCTTGAACATGGTGGCTTTGGCAAGAATGGCTTGATCCTCAGCCTCCTGAGCCTCTCTCATTGCCTCCAACTCTGCTCGGTCAAGATCCCCACCGATCGGCTGAGGACCCACTGCCAAATCAAGGCAGAGGGTCGCACGAGGTCGCCCCATTTCGCCTTCTTTCTCCCTCCACTCTTTCACCCTCTTCACCCTCTCGCCAAGGGCCCCAGTCTTGCCTCCACCGTCCTGATTGGCACCTTCCAGATGGTGCGCACCCCAGGCCCCCCGTTGGCAGAAACGTAGAACCACCGTGCCCGCCATCCCTTGATCGACGTAGGCAGACCAGCCACCAACCCCTTCCCCACAACTGCCTGCAGGGTGACCCACGTCTCCTGTTGCCCTGAGGCCTTGTAACAGGCAAAGAACTCCTCCACCGCCATCGACTCCCCCTCATTTGCCTTTGGCCATGCACTTGCACAGGCCAGCAGGATCTTCCAGGCATTGGGCATCAACTGGCTCGGGGCTACTTCTAGGTGGTTGAGCACGTCCACCACTATTTGAGGCATTGGCAACCTCAACCCCCCCTTCAGAGCCTCCTCGTACAGGGAAAACCCTCCTAGCCTGGCGTCCGATGGCCTTTCCGTCGACGTTGGCAACCACAACTCCACTCCCACCGGAATTTGGTACTTCTCGCGGATTGCCCCCAACTCCGCTCATATCGCCGATTTATCCGCCTTTTGTGTGCCAATGATCCGCCCACCACCGACGGCGTCGGGTCGCCACCAAGGTGGAACCATGGAAACATATCGTTGGTTCCCTCACCCTCTCCGCTCAGATCAGGCAGCTAATTCTCTCGCATCGTCGCCTCCCGAGGATCCACCGTCACATTCACGCTTTTCCTGCGCCATTTCTAAAGTATGTTCATGGATCGCTTCGAGGTGCACTAAGAAGTCGAAGAAATGCTCCAATGGGGTATCGCGCGCAACAAATGGTGTAATACTTGGAATGTTTTGGGTTCTTGAAAACAGGTAAGTAAATCGAATAATACCAAACGCCTACGGTTTACCCGTATTCCAAGGATCCAAATTAATTTTCGCCAGTTTGAAAACTTTTCAAATCATCTGCCAAAAACGCCTCCCCATTGCCCATAATAATGCCCTGACGTTTCACTTCTGATCTAACGCTTGACCTTTCTCCTCCCTCGCAATTCTACCACGTATATAGCCTTGATCGCGACCGCCTCTACCTTGTCTTTCCACTTCAAATCATCACGGTCGCCGCCTTCACCCCCAATCGGCATCTCCCACTCGACTACCCTCACGGTCGACCTCTCCCGCCGTCAGCCACCAGCCGGCCGGCCAACCTCACGGCCGACCTCTCCCGCCGGGCCGCCTCACACTCGGCCACCCTCACGACCGCCGCCTCACGGCCGTCGCCTCACGGCCGGCGCCTCACCGCTTCGATCGGCCACACTTGCCGCCCTCACTCTCGACCTCTCTCGCTCGGTCGCCCTCACGGTCGGCCCCACCCGCTCGGCCTCCCTCACGCTCGGCCGCCCTCACGCTTAGCCTCTCCCACTCGGTCACCCTCACGGTCGGTCTCCCCCTGCCGGTCGGATTCATCTTCCTTATTATTATTCCCTTTGTTGGACTAAAGCTGCACTCGGGAATGGGGGACTACTGACATGGATAGGCCCACAAGGGCCACAGCCCACCATGAGTAAACCCAGGCCCACCATTTAGACCCCATGGCACAACCCGGTTAGTAAAACCCAGCACAGCTGGAGGACAACTGAGCGGGAGAGGCCAATGATGCTCAGACACGCAGCGGTGTATCAGCCACGCTCAGACAAAGATCTGCAAAGTTATTGCCACAACACATCACCATTAATGCAGCCCATCACAGCATTTATTACGATAACACCTCTCAGCCGGAATAGCACCTCCTCACCCTGAACAAGGCAAATCACGACACAAGCTTTCGGCGGGGGAAAGGTCAGAACGGCAGAGACAATGAAATGATTACCAAAGGATATAAGCGAAGTTGGAAGACAAGAAGAAGGTTAAGTTTTTCTATCTCCCTCTCTCCCTCTATCTACATTTTGTCTATCACCTTTTCTAATTCACACACCGGAGGGTTCGCCGGGGGACTACCCCGTTCCCCGATTGAACTTGCTTGCAGGTTATCCAGTGGGCTTGAGGAGATTGGATCGGTCTAGCCCATTCACCAGGACGAACTGTATCATCATTATTGAAGGACAGTCGAGTTCCTATCCACTACACTAGGGGCAAATTCAGACCCAATTAGTCTAGTCCCTACATCATCATATCTACTGGTCAAGTGTAGCAGTCGTTCTTATAGATGGCCTAGAGATCTCACACCCAATCAACATGGACAAGCTAAACTGAAACCCTTGAGAGGCTCGCTGGGCGGAAAACCCGGAAGGGTGACCCAGGCAAAACTTAGAGCAGAAAAACAAAAAATAAAAAAAAAATGATGAAAAAAAAAAAGAAAATGAAAAAAAAATGATGAAAAATGAAAAGCTCGCAAGGTTGAAAACCCGAAAAGGCAGCTTTGGCAAAAGTTAGAGCACAAAAGAAGAGTGTCAATACCTGAGTGACCCTCAGCCCGAACTACGATGGCCTGATTCCTATCTTTGGGATACGTAGGTAGCTTCATCTCGAAGTTTGGCCCTAATAATTTTTCAACTCATTCATCTCGTCCATGTTTGCTTGGTGTGTCTTTAGTCGACTTGGTTGTCTTATCCGTGTTTGATTGGTGTATCTTCGTTCTGCTCAATTCAATTGGTTTGATTTAACTTGGTTCAGTTCGGTTCGATTTGATTTGGCGGTTCAGTTCGGTCCGGTCCAGTTTTGCTCGACTTCATTCGATTCGGATTGGCTTGGTTCGGTTGGCTTGGTTCAGATATCACCTTTGATTATCTGGTTTGGGACTATGCACCCCAATGGTTGATTCCATGTTAGTTGAGTAGTGGCTATTTGCAAAAATAGGTTTTGATTAATTTGAATGAAGTTGACTAATTTTTCTCGAAAATTGTTCCATTTTTGCAAAACTTGGACCATTCTTTGGATTTGAAAAGGGAAAATTTTCAGTACTCACAGTTTAGCTTACATGATTTGAAACAGAAAATGGACTAAGTATGCTAATCTAACTCTCATGTTGATCAAAACATGTTTACAAAAAATCAAGAGACAAAAAAAGGATCAAGGCAATGAACTAGAAGAATAGTCGAGTTAAAGATTCTGTCTTCTCCACCGCTCGAGTCAATTATTCAGTATATATAAGTGTGTATTCATACCAATCAGGGTATTCATACCAGTCAGTGTATATAAGGGTGTTCCTTTTATACCAGTCAGTATATTTATACCAGTTGGTGTATTTATACTAGTCAGTGTATATAAGTGTGTTTGGATTAATTTGCTTCTTTTTTTCAGTTCGTTAGGTCATTTGTTGATTCAGGTCAGTAAAGAGTCAATGTCTAATTCAGAGTTCAAAAATTCAATCATTCTCAAATTCAATCAAACAAATTGTTTTCAAACTCAAAGTGATATGCCAGTCATGCCGGTGATGAGCAAAAAAGAAACTAATTTTATTGAAGTTAGGGGAGGACATCCCCGATTACAGAGACTCCAAAAAAAAAAAAAAAACCAAAAAAAACAAAAACAAAGAGAGAGAGAGAGAGAGAGAGAGAGAGAGATCTTTTTCTTATTTCTTCTCCGGCAGCAACCCGGCGGCGAAGATTGCAACCGGCTTCATTTGCACACAGCTTTATTGCCTAACTTTACTATCAGCTGCCTCGCTTTATCTTTACTCCTTCGAAGCTTTTGAAGACTCTGCCTCGGCCTTGGCAGAACTTCCAAAGGAGATTATTCCTCGTCGGCCATCAAATTGGTTATGCGAAGGAACTCCGAATCGAGTCACGGATGTCGTCAGTCGTTTTAGCTCTTTGTTTTGCTTTTTTAGCGCACTAATTTCTACTTGAGCGTCTTTGTACATACGTTGAAGGAGGGAGAGTTGTGCATGTAACTGATGTACTTCACACGTGCTGTTCTGCAGTCGACGAGACAAGTTATAGACCGCTGTCACGGTCTCCACACATGACCTCAACGTATACGAGTTTGCTTCGATGTCAGACTGTGCCGCCGTGATTTGTTCAACTAACATCGCTGGAAAGTTGAAAACAGGAGAAGGAGGAGGAGCCTGTGGTTGAGGTTCAGGGGAGTCAGAATTGGTCGTCTCTATTGTGGACTCGTTCAGGTCTGGAAAAAGAGTGAGAGAACCGTGTGAAGAAGCCATGGTAAAGGAGAGTAATGTAAAAGAAAGAGGTTGCAAAGTGGTGGCAAAGAAAGTTTGCAGGCTTTTGCTCTGCCTCTCTCTTTCGCAGGCCTCAACTTAAAAAGAGGATGAAGCCAAAGAAGAAGACAAAGATGGAGGAAGGCTCAAGATGATCATTGACAATCGGGGCAAGATTGGATAGCTTGTCGATCAAGTGCCGTGATTGTTGAAATCGTGTGACAGACACGACGCTCGAAGAAGATGAAGGAAGAGAGAGTGAGACAAAAATAGAAGAGGTGGGAGAGTTACATATATATATGTATATGTATTGTATATTTATGTATTATATACATTTATTTGACTATTTTTGTCACAAGAGTGACTTGGTGAAGTGGTCTAATTCGACGTTTGAAGGATGGAAGGCTGAGCCCGAGGTCAGGGGTTCGAACCCCACAACAAATGTTTCTTTTGTTTTCTTTTGGTTTTATATATATATATATATATGTCTCATATATATATATATATGTTTGTTTGCATATTTTGTCACAAGAGTGGTTTGTTTCAGTGGTTCGGCTCAGTGGTTGAGGACTAAGAAACTAAGCTTAAGATCAGAGGGTTGAACCCCCGTGTCCATGCATTTTGTGTTTTTCCTTTCTTTTTTGTGTGTTTTGCATACGTGCGTTGACGTCAACAAACGGAATATGCCTTCTTAGTAATGGCATTTTACCGTTGATGGCTGCAAACAGAATATTCTCCATCTGTGTATATATCCGTATATGTTTGTGTATAGGTTCGTATGTCTGTGTTGTATATACCTATATATACTGTATATGTCTATGTATATATTTGTATATATCTGTCTGTATGTTGTCTGTATATGCATATGTGTATACCATAGGTACATATATGTGTGAATTTATATGTAAATATTTGTATGTTATCTTAGTTGTGTTTGGAATGAGTTCCTAGGAGACCAATTGCGATGGTGAAAACTAGAATTCGAATGGCCGAGGCCTAGAACGCAAAAGGTTTGGGATTTCCGAGACTAAAGTCTGGTTTAAATACCCAGAGGTGTATCCCCGACTTGAAATCTGTATGGCAGCCCCATAGGTTGAGGTAGCGTGTATGTGCCTCAATTCTAGATACTGAACCAACCTAGTCTGTCACCCCGTTGGAGGATAGGGAAAGTTGTGAATATGATCAGGAAGTAAAACGGCATCCGTGGCCATTCAATCGGTTAAAAAACAGTAAGTGTGCTTGTTGTTCTTTTTCGGGTCTAGGAGACCTTAAATCCTCTGAAGGTGCAAGTCCTTTGGCGTTTGTCGTGCCCAAACGACTTTCATCGTCTAGAAGACCTTAAATCCTTTAGAGGTGCAATTCTTTTGGTGTTTGTCGTGCCCGAACTACTTCAATCGGTCTGGTATAGTCACCTGACTATGTTTGTAATGAGTTCCTAGGAGATCAGTTGAGACAGTAAAAACTAGAGTTCGAATGGCGATGCCTAGAACGCAAAAGGTTCGGGATTTCCGAGACTAATGTCTGGTTTAAATACCTAGGGGTGTATCCCTAGCTTGAAATCTGTATGGCAGCCCCATAGGTTGAGATAGCTTGTATGCGCCTCAACTCTGGAAACTGAACCAACCTAGTCTGTCACCCTGTTGGAGAATAGGGAAAGTTGCAAACATAGCCAGGTAGAAATGTGGCTTGCTTCATGTGTTTTACACAAAGCTTGCCACCCATGTTGCCATCTTCATAGCTTTATCATCACTCCATGACATTGCATTGCATTGCACAAATCATGAATTATCAAACCGGCTTTGCGTAGCGTATAAGTCCAATTATCCAACCCGGCTTCGTGCTGCGTGTAAGTCCAATTATCAAACTGGTTTCGCGTAGCATATAAATCCAATTATCAAACCGGCTTCGCGTAGCGTATAAGTCCAATTATCAAACCGGCTTCGCGTAGCATGTAAGTCCAATTATCAAATCGGCTTCGCGTATCGTGTAAGTCTAATTATCAAACCGGCTTCGCGTAGTGTATAAGTCCAATTATCAAACCGGTTTCGCGTAGCGTATAAGTCCAATTATCAAAATCGGTTAACAACAGCTGATGCGCTTGTCTGTTCACACCACCCAAATCGGCTTCGCGTAACGTGTAAGTCCAATTATCAAAACCCAATCGGTTAACAACAGCAGGTGCGCCTGTCTGTTTACACCACCCAAATCAGCTTCGCGTAGCGTATAAGTCCAATTATCAAAATTTTCCTACATATCATTTGCATTTTGCCCATGAACTACGCTGGTTTGATTTCTTGCAAAGGATACGTAGGTAACCTTTGGGTTCAACCACTTACATTGCATCTTATTTGTTTGCTCAAGTCTGATGACCTTATCAAAAGGGTCGTCTTCGGGCTTTGACATTCACTCACGTCATGAAATGACTTCGAGCTCTGTCAAAGAGGGGCAACTGTAGACACCCCATTTTGACTAGCCCTAAGACTTGGGGCACTTTCTTTTGAATACCCCATGATGTAAATTGGAATATGTCGTTTTATGAATTTCTCAGCCAAAAAAATCATATTGAAGTTTTAATCCCAAACCTCACCCATTTTAGCCAAATTATTAATTTGTAGTATTTTATAATTTTATGTGTGTACATATTTTTAGATGGTGTTATATAAAGCGGTACATTTTAGCTAATTTTGAAAAATAGCAAATAATAAAAAAAATGAAAAATAAAATGAAAAATCAAAAAATAGAAAATCAAAAAAAAAAAAAGGTTAGAATGATGGGTTGTGTTTTGGGTAGAAGAGTGGGTGGAGAATTATTATGGTGGAGAGAGTAGACAGCTGAAAGAAAAAAAAAAAAAAAAAAAAGGGGTGGTGGTGGACAATGATGTTCAAAAGAGAGACATAGGGAATATTTTTGTAGAAAGAAGAGGAGTTGGTTTGCTTTATGTATGTTAATTCGGTGGGTGGGGTTCAAAGTAGGCAGAGACGATTGAAAAAAAGAGGAGAGCAGGTGAGAGTGGGTGGGAAAGAGACACACAACAAACATCTCACTCACTTCAAGGTTGGAAGGGGAGAACGGATGGATGGACGATCTCTCTCTCGGGTTGGAAAAATAAGAGAGAGTTGGGGCTAAAAACAACACAGCACTAGCCTCTCTCCCGGTGGTGTTCATGTGAGTTATGTTCATGAGTGATATGGTTTAGAGAGAAAATGGGTTGAGAAGAGGAGAGAGCTCTTTTGATTTTTGGGTTGAAAGCACACACACAGATTTTGGAAGAGAGAAGGAACAAAGCCATGAAGAAAAAAAGAAAAAAAAAAGAGAAGACTGAGACACATGGCACACATACACATCACTCCATGCACACCATACACAACACACTATACATACACTATACACACCATACACATAGGAGACACACACACACGGCACAAAGGGAGCGGGGTGGCTGTTCAGAGCTGCCTCTGCTCCCTCTCGGCACCTCTTCTTCCTCTCGGTATGCATCTCTCTCTCTCTACGCAGAAAGAGAAACACAACAGCAGCTCGAGGAGACACACACACACGGTACACACCAAACCCATCTCTCTCTTCTCTCTCTAGACATTCCTAGGCAACTCTCTCTCACACTCAGACACACAGACCATGCACAAACACAGACAACACACAGCTCTCTCTCACACTCAAACACACAGACCATGCACACACGATACAAACACACAAGACACATGGAGATACACTGACTCTCTCTCTCGGCAGTTTGGAAAGGGGACATACAGATACATCACATGCATGAACTTCTTTACCTCACTCACTCTCCTCTCACACACGGGAGACACACAGCAGGATATACTTCTCTCACTCTTTCTCTCTCTGAACGGGGTTCTCTCGCAGGCTAGTTCTCCATACACACATCACACTACCATACACTGAGCTTCAACACCATTCACACATCATTCATACACATAGACCATACACACGCATACACATGATTGACACACACGAAGACACTCATACACACGGCACATGCATACACATACACACTGCCACAGACACCACCGCTGCCATTACCAAGCCGCAGTAGCAGCAGCCACGGGAGGCACCACATCACAACAGCAGCAGCAGCCACGGGAGTCACTTCTCCATTCATACTTCGCGTGAGACGCGTTTGGATCTCAAATACTCCTCTCGCGTGAGACGCGTTTGGATCTCAAGTTCACTTTCCTCCTTTCACGTGAGACGCGTTTGGATCTCAAATACTCCTCTCGCGTGAGACGCGTTTGGATCTCAAGTTCACTATACTCCTCTCGCGTGAGACGCGTTTGGATCTCAAGTTCACTTCCTCTTCTCGCGTGAGACGCGTTAGGATTGCCAATCGGTTAAAAACAGCAGGTGCGCCTGATGTTCTTTTTCTGGTCTAGGAGACCTTAAATCCTCTGAAGGTGCAATTCCTTTGGTGTTTGTCGTGCCCGAACGACTTCAATGGTCTAGGAGACCTTAAATCCTATAAATGAGCAATTCCTTTGGTGTTTGTCGTACCCGAACGACTTTGGGTGGTCTGGTATAGCCACCTGCCTGTGATTGCAATGAGTTCCTAGGAGACCAACTGCGACGGTGGAAACTAGAGTTCGAATGGCGATGCCTAGAACGCAAAAGGTTCGGGATTTTCGAGACTAAAGTCTGGTTTAAATACCCAGAGGTGCATCCAGGGGTGCATTCTCGGCTTGAAATCTTTATGGCAGCCCCATAGGTTGAGGTACCTTGTATGCGCCTCAACTCTGGAAACTAAACCAACCTAGTCTGTCACCCCGTTGGAGAATAGGGAAAATTGTAAATATGATCAGAAAAGCGGCATTCATGGCCACCCAAATCGGTTAACAACAGTAGGTGCGCCTGTCTGTTCACACCACCCAATTGGTTAAAAACATCAGGTGCGCCTGTTGTTTACACCATCTTTCCTCCTTTCGCGTGACACGTGTTAGGATGGTGATTTCTCTTGATTGAGGTCTTCCCTCTCTTGCATGATCATAAGGTTTTCAAAAATAATCAGCTTCGCGAAGCGTATAAGTCCAACTCTCAAAACCATTCTGCATATTATTAGCATTTTGTCCCTGAACTACGTCGGTTTGATTCCTTGCAAAGGGATACGTAGGCAACTTTCGGGTTCAACCACATACATTGCATTTTGTTTGATTGCCCAAGTCTTATGGCCTCGTCAAAAGAGTCGTCTTCGAGCTTTGACATTCACTTACGTCACTTCATGACTTCGAGCTCTGTCAAAGAGGGGCAACTGTAGACACCCCATTTTTGACCGCCCCTAAGACTTGTGCACTTTCTTTTGACCACCCGCTGATGAAAATTGAAATATACCACTTTATGAATTTCTCAGCCGAAAAATCAAATTAAAGCTTTAATCCCAAGCCGCACCCATTTTGGCCAAATTATTTTATATTACTAATATTTTATTAATATGTAATATTTTATAATTTTATATATTTTTATATAATTGCTTGTGTGTGTACATATTTTTCGACGGTGTTATATAAATTTGTACATTTTAGCTATTTTGATAAATAAAAAAAATAATAAACAAAATAAACAAAATACAAAAAAAGAAAATAATAAAAAAAAAAAAAAAAAGAGAAGTCGGTCACCTGCTGGATTCAATTAGATTTCAAAATATATATATATATATACATATATGTTTATATAATAGGATGGAATATATGGTCTGATGATTAGGGATTTGTAATGGAAACATGATGATAGAAGATGGAGAGGAGGGGTCACTGGATGATGACAATGTTTTTTTGGGTGGTGGAAGATATTCGTTTTATAGGGAAAAAGCAAAAGGAGAAGGGGATATTTTATGGGCGATGATAAGTGCAATTCATGCATCTGGGGGGGCATGGGCAGAGGAGAAATGAAGAATAAAAAAATACACAACTCTCTCTCTCTATGATCTCTCTGCTCGATGCATGGGGGAGAGGATTTTCGGAGCTAAAAACACATTGAACACACACACACACCATGAACAGACCATACACAGATTGAGCTTCGGCACACACCCAGACACAACACACAGCTGGTCTCTCACACACATACGCATACACATCCATTTTGAGAGCTACACCTACACAACACACACTCACACCCACCATACACCTCCCATACACCTCCCACACACCACACCACCCATGCCACACCACACATGCTCACTCACGGCATGCACACACACACGGCTCTCTCACCTCTCTCTAACTGGGTCTCTCTCGGAGACACCCGACCACACAACTCACACACCCAGCACCTCTCTCTCACTCACGGTAGCAGCACACCACACACGTGGACAACACACACTCTCACCACACCACTCACGGCATACACACCACACATTCACGGCATACACACACCCATCACCACCATAGACACTGACCCAGCACACACACATACTCACACGGGCTCTCTTACTCTAGGTTTGCTTGAAAGACACCCACTCAACCTCTCCCTCTCTCGCTCTCCATGGTGCAGTGGAATCCTATGCATGAAAAATTCACAGAGAACAACTCAACACCCAACACATGGCACACTGACATGGAGCTCACTGATTCACAAACACACACCAAACCATGCACCCAACACTCACAAACACACATGCATGACACTCACAGCACACACGGGTTAGGGAAGGGGACACCACACACGACCTGATCTCTCTCTCTCTCTCTCTCTCTCTCTCTCTCTAACAGTATCTCTCTCTCACTCGGCTGAAAAACAATACACCAAGGACACAGACTCCATGCACACGGAGAAGAGCACACACCAGCTCTCACACACGGACTGATCTCTCTCTTCCCCTCTCTCGTATGCATGGATGGAGGAAAACATGGTCTGAGCTAACAGTGCATGGACGGAGGAGAACATGATCTGGATCAAAGAAGTGGCAAGAATATTTTCAACATAGGACGAGGAGAAGCTTGAGGAGGGGCTTGAGAAGGAGCCCAAATTCTTGAAGAATGGTGATGCTGGTATGGTGAAGATGATTTTCACAAAGCCCATGGTGGTGGAGACTTGTTCAAATGCAAAGACAGAAGACTTGTGGACTGTCCTTGAAGCGGAATCTGGTGAACCCGTGAACAACCTGATGAATTCAGGAACAAAGCAAAAGTGTTGGTTCATAGTGTAATGACTTAGTTTAATTAATTAGAATTTTATAATTAATTTATTATCTAATTCATTAGTTAGTTTAATTAGAATTTTATAATTAATTAGTTAGTGTAGTTAATTAGTTTAGTTAATTAGAATAATAGAATTTAATTAATTAGTGTAATAGCTAATTAGTTTAGTTAATTAGAATTTTAGAATCAATTAATTCGTGTAGTTAATTAGTTAATTCGTTAGAATTTTCTATCGATTAATTAATTAGAACTTTAGAATTAATTAATTAGTGTAGTTAATTAATTAATTTCATTTTAATTTTATATATTAATTAAGTAATTAGTTAGTTTCATTGGAATTTTAGAATTAATTCATTAGAGTAATTAGGTAGTTAGTTCCAATTTGTAATAATCAGTTAGAATAGTTAATTAAGTGTGATGTTGTAGTTCTCATAGTTAATTGATTTATTTTGTAATAATTAGTTAAGTAATTTAGTTAGTTCATTCGGACCCTCCTGCGTGAGGGCGCATTAGTTCATTCGGACCCTCCTGCACGAGGGCAAACAAACTTGTAATAAGTGTGCGTGTGTGTGTGCATGTCTTCCAACCCCACGTCTTTCTCCCTTTTATTTATCAGCTTATGATGGTTAGTTTAGAGGCATCATGTTTAATTTAGCATACTCATGTTTGCATCCACTTGTATTGCATGCACTAAGGCTCGGTTCATTATCCAATTCGCATTGTCATTTCAATACTTCTTTGAATACAGGCTTAGACCGCATGTGATCAAATCACTTCATATGCCATATAACCGAGCCTAATAATTGCATATCACAATGTGTTGTATAGTTAGGAATCATGCATATTTTCTAACTTTGTTTTGTAGCTTGTTCGCGGGACGTCGGTAAATATGTGAATTGTTAAGCTTTAGCATCCCGCTTGTACATAATTTTCTTATTATGTTTAGCATCCTACCATGAGGCTAATTGCTTAAATGATAAAATGTTTGAATGGCTGTGGATGAAGGCTTGTTGCTTAAATTGGAATGATTCAACGAATGTACGTTTTAAGATTCACAAACCTAAGCCCACCTAAGGGTGGCAAATTAAGCCCACCTAAGGGTGGCAAATTCAAACCCTTTTTGAGAAACAAACATGAAATTGAATTGTTCCAATTTGAGCAAACTAGTTGTAATAACCCCGACCCTGATTAGCGCTAATTGGGACTTAACTATGTCTAATAATAATTAAGGAAAAATCTGGAATTTATTTGCATGTGCATTGCATGACTTATGTGTTTTCATCTGTTCGGTGTCGGAATATCTGTTTATATTTTAAACTTTGAACTGCAAATTGGAAGCCCTATCGGCGCCCGATTCTGAAATTGATTAGTGTTTTGGACTCGTTAGATTTTATGTGAAATTATGGTAGACTCAATTAAAATTTGATTTGGGACGATTAAATTAGATTAAATAACGCTAAATTACATTAGTTCAATTATTTACGAAACTGCCACTTGGTGGACCACTTCTAAGAGACTTGTTTGGGACTTGATTAGAAATCTCCATACATCATTTCCTCAGCCATATTTGAGGCAAAACGTAGGAGAGTGAGAGAGGAGAAGAGACTTAGCTTCAACAAGAGTTTTTGGCTTGGAACTTGAAGAATTGTAGAGGAGTTTTCATAATTGAGCCTCCATACTTGGAATTCAAGACTTAAGGTAGGAATTTCATTTTCTTGAACTAGAATTCAGATTATTCTTGTATGATCCTTGGTTAAATTGGAGGTTGAAGTTGGAAATGGGTTTAGAATGTTGAATTGGAGCCTAGTTCATGCATGCATGGCCATATTAGTACATTTTGAAGTTGGAATTCTTGGTAAATTGTACATGCATGCTCATATTGTTATTAAAACCCATGTTTTCATTTTGTTCTCCAACTATTGAGTTCTTTAGAGCAAGGAGGGAAGCTTGAATTTGGTTTAAAGTCCATACATTTCATGTTTTCAAATTGTTCTTAAAAAGGGTTTGAAAAATGACTTTAATTGACTCACTCTTGGCCCTTGCATGTGCAAATTGGCTTTTGAAACTTGTTATACATTGTGTTTAAAGTGTTTTTCCAAATTTTGGGCCCAGGAGGTTGAGTTTTGGGTTGTTGAATGCTTGGTTCGAACTTGGAAGACAAATCTGGAAATTCCAGATTTTGCTTCCTCGCTCGAGCGAAGGATTCCTCGCTCGAGCGAGCCCTTTTATTTTGCAATCTCGCTCGAGCGAAGAATCGAGCGACCATCGCGCGTAGAATTGCAGCATCCAGTACTTTTGCATTTTCATCAGATCGCTCGAGCGAAAGAGTTCTCGCTCGAGCGAAGCCTTTGATTTTGAAAGCTCGCTCGAGCGAGCATCGAGCGAGCATCGCGCGGAAAATTTCAACATCCAGTATTTTTACTGTTTCATCAGACCGCTCGAGCGAGGGAATGTTCGCTCGAGCGAACCCTTTGATTTTTGGAGCTAGCTCGAGCGAAGGAAGGCTCGCTCGAGCGAGGCCCCTGTTTTCAGCAACTTTTGTAAAATATTTTCTAAGGCATTTTTGCATCCACATTCCATCCTAGGCATTCCTAGGCCATGATTAAGACTCCATACTAAGATTAAAGGGTTAAGTACACACTTAGAATTGTTAGCGTAAGTTTTGATACGATTAGAAGTGCGCATTTCAAGTGTGTACCCATTATGTGACTATGTAGGTCGTGTGCCGTAGTTGGTTGATCGTTTGGCTTCACCCATCAGTTCCAACGCCCACTGTGAGTAATAACTCTGTAAAGTTATGTTCAACTTTAAGTATTTTCTGACTGATATGGTATGATCTGATTTCTGAAATACTATGTTATGAATTATGAATGATTGTCCAATTTTCTGAAATGTATTGTGGCACTCTTAGTCCATATGGCCCTCATGGAAACAATACGTGGCATATGGCCCTACTTGGAAACAATACCGTGGCATATGGCCCTCGCCCGGGGGAAACAATACCGTGGCATATGGCCCTTGCCCGGGGGAAACAATACCGTGGCATATGGCCCTTGCCTGGGGGAAACAATACCATGGCTACTTGCGCGCAAGACGAGGACCTTTATGGTTGTTGGTACCAACTTTATTGTGGTCTTTGGACCTAACTGATCGGATAGCTATGGGTGTACCACATATGATTTTATGCAAGAATTTGTATATGAATATGAATATGAAAATGATTTGGAATCTGAGAATGCATAAGATCGTGTTTCTGATATAAGCTTGATTTCTAATTCTGTAATGGGCATCATTCATTAACCCCTTTACTCTGTTATTATTCGCTGGGCTTTCGCTCACAGTTTATTATATATATATATGTAGGTGAGACGGCACAAGACCCTGGCCAGAGTTGATGGCCTCCTGTTTCCCTTTTTGGTCAGCCAGCTGTCGCGCCTCTCGAGGAGGTTCCAGTCAAAGCCTAACCCCGAGGCAGTTTTGTTTCATGCTAGTCATTGGTTGTGTTTTGTAAAGTGGGATCTTAGGGCATACTTGTGTAAATATTTTGTACATATGGGTGTTTCTGGCTAGCATGTTTATATATATAAATAAGTTTTAAAGTTTATGTCCCATGTATGTCATCACAGCTCATTGGACCTTGTTTATTTTGCTTTATTGCTTCCGCAGCCCCTTACTAATTGTTAATCTGTCTGGAGGCCGTGGGTAATCCACGGATTACTGGCCGGTTGCGTCGCTAAACCTATAGGGGCGGGTTTGGGTCGTGACACTAGTCTATACCTTGTATCCTTCACATACTAACTTTTAGGATTTATTAAATAATCAGAATAAGAACATATATTGTACATAAAAATCACATCATAATTAGTAGAGGCCGATCTTTGATCGGGTGAGTGGGGTGCTCATTATTGACCTTCCCCTCTCATACCTAAGTTCCTGAACCAAGACACTTTGGTAACGACGGACTAATGGCCTTTGGCACGAGTCACGGGTTTCCTAAATTTCCCATAAATATTTAAGTGGCGACTCTGAAATCTGGCAAAGCAGTCCATTTTTGACATTTGATTCAAACATCGATTTTCCAAAAACAATTGCCGGATTTGGACTCTTTTTGTGTTTCCACTGTTTCACATTGCACTTGTGAAATCAGATTCAGAACCAACACAAGTGGAGTCCGAACTGTAAGGGCTATTTCATTCTTCCGAAAGGGAGCGCGAAAAGCCAAGCTACACTGAGATAAGATTCTGTGTGGTGGGGTTCATGGTTACAATATAGATATTTTAAGAAATGGGCCCATGGTTACATATGGACTATTTGTGTGTTTCTGGGTGTGTCTTAGGCCCACATTTTGTTTTAGTTTCATGGGCTGGATTGAAGTGAAGTCATGGATCTTTGCTGGTTGATTAAATGGCCGGGGGTTTAAAATGTTGGGCCCAGTTTTCAGTGGAGAAAAGAAGTGGAATGTGCCAATGATGAAGCTCTTTATTTTGTTTTTTTCTTTTGAGTGTTTGTGAGGATTTTATTTTATTCATCTCCCTCAGATCTGTAATATTCAAAGTATTGTAATAATTCCCCCACCCCGCTTCTTTCTATCCCATTCTTTACTCGTTTTCCCTAACTGTACATATGTATATATCTGACATGCCATGCATATCCATGCTTTTACATTCATGTCTCATGCATTAAGATTCAGCTACATTTACATGTGTGGATTTAATCAATTCTTCTGTGATTCTATACGCTACCTCATGTTATTGAGATTATTCACATGCCATATTTTAGAAGCCGAATCTTTAGCTTCATCTCATGAGTGAATTGCATTAGGAATTTGTATATAAGATCATGCATATTTTACTAACTTTGTTTTGTAGCTGTTCGAGGAACATCGATCAATCTGTGAGTTTTTATGCTTTAGCATCCCATTTGGGGGTATGCTTTGCCACACTTGGATATATATATATATATGTATATTCATATGTGATATTTAATGAAATCGTATTGGAAAGGAAAATGGGAATTGTGATTGAAATAGAGGAATTGTGCGGAAAATATTGTTAATGGAAGATTATTATTTTGCTTTGGCATATATTGTATTGGCATTTCTAATATTGCATTGTTGCAAGTTTTGAGTTGAGATTTGAAAACATTTACATTGAGAAAGAAATGTTGTGAAATGAAACTTATTGAAAGGTTATGGGGTAAATACGTTGATAAGTCCAGATAGGGGGTGTAGATGAAATTGATTAAGTTGACCTAAATGTTCGGGGTGAAAGACTGAAAACACGTGCGGAAGAGGTACCACTTCCCTTCCGGTTAATAACCGGTAAAGTAGGGTTTTGGTAGAGCTAGTTATGCCTACTTGCAGACACCAACCTAGGGATTACTGGAGTCGTATTTACCGCCCCTTGAATTAAATTGATCATTTATGCATTGTTGAGATTTCAAGATATCATTGAGCATAAAGGATTTTCAAAAGATAATAATATGATTTTCTTGTCAGAAGCATAACATGGCATATGCATTCCTTTTTATGAGGCTTGTATATAATGTATATATTTTGTTAAGAATTTCCTACTGGGCTTTATGCTCACCCTATGGGATTTTGGTGCAGGAAAAGACGTGGTGAATCCGCCAAACTAGGGCGTGGATGTATGTATTGAGAGCACGTGGTGAATCCACCATATTTTTGTTGGATGTATGGCTATATATGTATGGATTTGAGAAACCATCTTTTGTGTAACCGGGCTTAAGCCTTGGAACTTGTAAGCCTTTTAGGGCATTTATTTATTTTTGATTGAATGTTCAACATGCTATAGATTCATGTACTAGAATTCATGTACCAGAATTCATTGAATGTACAACCGCATGTAGGATTATTTTGTATAATCATTAAGATTATGTAATGGAAAGTGTTGAGGATAATTCTGGTATCTCTTAAGAGCCATGGTTATTATTATATCCAATGTATTTTTTTTTTTTTTTTGGTGCGTTACAGAAACCATTCGTACTTGAACGTAGGGTAAGAATCAGTATAGTCACAAGTCAAGTTTTCAATTCTTGGAAAGCTGACTCTCTTTGATTAGTCCATTCAAATGGTACCCTTTTATGTGTCAACTGGATTATGTGAATATCTGTATATAGTTTATAAAGTTGTTTTGTTCCATGTAAGTCTCACAGCTCATTGGATGATTTTATTCTATTATTGGTTTCTGCCAGCCTCTATTACTGTTTACTGTTAAGCAGGTTTTTGGTAATCCCGAATTACTGGCTGGTCACCTCTCTAATCTCTTGGGGGCGGAGGTTGGGTCGTGACAATAACCTTGATGGATAATAGGTTCAACTTTGATATATGATGGATGATAGTAACATCATATAAAGGATTGAGTAATACCTAATTTGCTTTAAAATTATGTATTTCACATCTCTCCTTTTGATTTATTTTTCTGGGTTCAGTGAAAATGTTCAAAATTCACAGATAAATATGAACTTATGAATCATGTTCATATTCATTTGACATATCAAACGGCTAATGAAGGAAATTTTGGAGTCAAGATTGGCTTTTCACATTCATACCGTTTGTCCCCTTTCTCTCTTACTATTTTCTCTCTCTATATAGAAGTTCTGCTTTTGACATTGCAAGGAAGTTGTTCGATGAAATGTTCGAATGAACTTTTGTCATGGAATACAAGAGCATAGATGATTAATTTTTCCCTAGCTTTTTCTCTTGATTGCAAATATTACAAAAAAAAAAAAAAAGAATTAGGGATAAATTTCTGGGTTGAAAAAATCGAACAAATAAGAAGATTAATTTTTTGAAATGATAAGTTCAACAAAAAGATGCAAATAGATAAAGATGTTTAAACAGATAAATATGTTTGAAACAGATAAAAAGATTATTTTTTGTTGTTGTTGTTGTTGTTGATGATGATAATGATGATGATGATATGGATTATTTTCTTTTCTTTTTTGTTGATTGCAACAGATCTATATTTCCATTATCTCTATGTGTGTGTGTGTGTGTGTGTGTGTGTATGTGTGTGTGTTGGAACAGATAGTGACTTTTTTTTTTTTTGTTATTGTTGTAGTTGAATTTGAACAGATTGATTTTCAACAGTAAGGGTAAATTTTCAATAGATAGATTTTTTTTGTTGTTGTTGTTGTTGCTGTTGCTGAATTTGAATTTTATATGTACAAATAGTGGGAGAGAGATAGAGAGAATTTGAAAAGATGTATTACAATAAAGAGATTTTTTTTTCAATAAATAATTTCAATAGATAGATTTTTTGAAAAAATAATTTGAACAGATAAAATTTCAATAGATAGATTTTTTGAACATATAATTTTAACAGACAATAAAATTAAATGAATAATAAATTTGAACATATAATATTTCATTTAGACAAATATTTAAACAGATAAGGGAAATATAAATTAAAAAGATTAAAAAATTAAATGAATAAGGTAAAAGAAATTAAACAGATAGGGAAATTTTTTGAACATATAGATAAAAATTTTAAACAGATAGTCAACAAAAGTCAGCAGATAAATTAATGTGTAAAATTGGAAACAAAATGTTCTTTAAAACCAACAAAAGGATTTCTTACCAAATTATTTTACAAAGGGTGGATCTCTTACCAATAAAAAAATATTCACTAGATCCAATGCCTTATACCCTCTTTAGATTGGATGTATCACCAATTTTCTCAAAATTGAATAGGGGAAACCAATGGAATACCTATATTTATATATATATATATATATAGGTTATAGAAAAGGGCTAGGCTTCCCTCCAGTCCGTGATCGGACTAAAGGGTACTGCTGGGCCTATGGGGGTTCACCACGAGTCCTGTTTCGATAATCTGAATCATTCAATGTGTATAACTCGTCAAATACGATATCTCTGTAAAAAATCACGTTGATCGGATATCAATAACTATCTCATCGGATCAGATTTCTGTCAACCATTTATTTTTTCACCGTTCATTTATTTTTATACAAAACTAATATGATCACGTTGCTATTGATATCCAATCAATGTGATTTTTTAAAGAAATATAGTATTTGACGAGTTCTACACATTCAACGGTTCAGATTATCGAAACGAGACTCATGGTGGGCCCTATGGGCCTAACAGTACCCTCCCATCCGTGATTGGACTGGAAGGAAGTCAGCCCCTATAAAAAAAAAATTTTGGGGGAAGGGGGGCACCAAGGGCCACCTTTGGCCAAAGCATAGCTCTGTCCCTGATAATATCCTCAAACTCAAATATTTTTTTCTTTATTATCTTTTATGTATATAATTTATAACGTCTTGTATTAATTCAATTAAATTATAATTAATTATAAATTCTTAATTATTTATTGTAATGCTTAAATTTTTATTTTTATTTTAATTTAATTATATTTTAGATCACAATTAATCTTAAATATTTAACTATTTATTGTAATTATTAACTTTAATATAATTTTAATTTAATTATATTTTAGATCACAGTTAATCTTAAATTCTTAATAATTATTATAATTTCTAACATGTTAATCTCATTTTAATTTAATTACATTCTAGATCAATTCTTAATTATTGTTTATTTTATATTAATTAACATATTAATATAATTTTACATTTAGAGAAAATGGGGATAAAATTATCTTTTGGGTATATTAATTTTATTCTAATTTTTTAAAAAACAAAACTCACTCTAAAAAATGGTGTGTGTAATATACAACCTGTTAGTTTTGATGAAAAAACTAGCGGTAGCATAGCACTGTAGTCCAAAACTATATAGGGACTTTTTAGCTATATTTGACCGATAAGGGCTAAAGTGCTTTAGCTCCAAATTACAATAGGACAAAATGAATTTAACATTTTGTTTTTTTTTACAAAGATAACATTAGTATGGTAGTTATAATTAAATTACAACTAAAAAGTTTTGCCGCTACCCCATGAGCTTGAACCACTGACGTTCCTTTCACTCAATGTCTATTTTATAGTTATTCTGCAATTTTTTATTAATAGTACAGAAAAAGCTACACTACAAGACAAAAAAACACAAAACTAAAAAAAACTCGAAGACTAGTTTTGAAAGCTCATGAGTAAATAAATTTTTAAATTAATTTTTTTAAAATTATTTTTAAAACATACAATTAAAAAACTAGTTTTGAAAATTTATAACCAAATAAATTTTCAATTTTTAAATTTTTTTTTCAAAATCTAAAACTCAAAACTAATTTCAAAATTAAATCAAACGCACCTTTGAATTTCAAATTTTATCATCAGCTCGATTAAGTAGCTCGAATTGAGGCTCAATTGGCTCAATTCGGAATAGAAGAAGAAGAAAGAAGAAAGAAAGAAAGGAGGAGGAGGAGGAGGAGGAAGGAGGGAGAGGAGGAGGAGGTCGGAGGCTAATCTTTGACGATTAGGCGTGATGAGCCCTTCTCTCCTCTCCTCTCCTCTCTCTCTCTCTCGCCTGTGTTGTCTGGTTCAACGAAGAAGAAGAAGAAGAAAAGAAATAAAGAAAAGGAAGAGAAAGAAAAAGAAAAAAAAAATTCAAAACCCAAAACGACATCGTTTTGGGTTTCGAGCCGAATTCGGGCCACGAAATTCGAGCTACCAGGAATTTTTCTTTTATCATTACTCGGGGATAAGAGAGCATTTGATTTATCTGGTCATTTATACTCTCCATTCGGCCAAAAGAAATTGATCTTAAATTTTATAAAATTTCTTTAGAGAGTTAGCCAAAAATTAGTTTATGGGTTAATTATACTTAGGATTGTTTTGAGAAGTGGTTATTTTAGTCGGTTTTCTTACTTTTTATAAAAAGACGAACAAAAAAATAGAGAACATGGTTGTCTTTTTTGATAGTGACCTTTTGTTTTCTTTTTTTTGTTTGACTATTTTAAGTTATTGCCAAAACTAAGATATTGAGATGTGGTCTAATGGTTTAATAGCCATATCTTAGGATGTAGTGAGTGACAGATCAAGGGTTCGAGTTGATGAAACAGCGGCGAATCTTTTAATTATTGTGACACCCGAATATTTTAAATTTAACATTACGATAAAATAAATAAATAAATAAATAAATAATAATAATAAAATAAGTATATATATACATGTAGTGACAATAATAATAAATAAATAAATAATAATAAATAAATAGTAAATTGGGAATTTGATTATTAAAGAAATACGTTGTGAAACACTATACGTTAAATATTTTAGTCAGTGGTAAGTGGTGATTTATAGTTGAGTAGGGAGGTTTTTAGACGTGAATCTAACTTATAGTCATATATAATTTTAAGAGTCATCAAATTACCAAAGAGATAGTAACTCTTTAAGCCCATAATTCAAGTCTCAAGACATTGGTACAGGATAAGAGTTAAAAGGGATAAAGACTCTGGATTAGGATAAGAGTCAAAGTAAATGGTCAAAGTAAAAGGGGTAATTGGTGGGGGATTGAGAATGCCACCACGTATACAACATTTGCTTGGGCTTCACACCTTAATTAAGTATAAATAGGGAAATGAAGTGTGTTGGTGTAGCACAGAAACAAAGTGAACGTAAGGAGCGTAACAGGGCAAGTGAGGCTCGGAAGTGCGAGGAAGTAGGGATAAATTTGTATTAGAGATGAGTTATATTATACCTTGAGGTAGTATAATATATTTTAAAAATATCTTGAGTTACCCTTATATATTTTACGTATATTTTAACTTATCAAAATCTGTTTTATAAAATTATGTTTTTTTAATATATTAATAAAAGTTATATTTTATAAAAGTTTCAGCTACGTGGTTTTATTTCTAAACCTTATTTGCTTAAAAGTGAAACTTATGGATATGTTTGTTTTACTTTTAAAGAATATTTTGCTATGATCTTATATGAAAATATGTTTTGTGAGTACCATCACGGGAGTCCCATGTCTTGGGGGACTTAAATAACTATTGGCTAGTGTTTGACCACTTTGTAGTCCAGTGTTTGTCATGGATCCATTGACCAGTGTAGTATTTCTGGCACTTAATTAATTTGTGTATTCAACTCAACTCAATTTATGTTAATATTTTAGCTTAAATAAATATCCATGGCCATTTTGTGCCCCTACACTCATAGTATGATATTTCTCACTCTGCTATGTGCTTATAGCTGTTACCCCTTTCAGGTGACGAGGCTTAGCGGGATCAAGATGGAAAATGAATCGCTATGTTATTTTTATTTTTTTAAGATTTCTATCTTTCAATATTAAACTCTTGTAATACAATGAAACCCAAATGACTATGTTTTATTTCCTTTTAAATAAACAGTTGGTACCCAGTTATTTATTTTAATTTATTTAAATTATCCGCTTGCGCTGTAACTACAGAATTATCCGAATTATTTTATTTTTATCTTGTTACGACGCCATACCTTTGGGTACCGAGTTTGAGTCGTGACAATTATAATCTAACTATACTAATATACTAACATTATCTTTGACCCAAAAAAAAAAAAGGTTACTATCAAAACAAGCCTGAGGCTTGGTTTGGGAAGTGGGTTGACTTTTTGACTTTTTTGACTATTTTAGCCTGCGCTTAAAAGCTTGGTTTAGGAAGGACTTTTTGGCTTTTTTGAGTTTTTTTGTGAGAGAAGAATGTAATGATTATGGGTTAGATGTGATGTTTTGTTTGTTATGGCTAAAATAGCCTATTTTGTTTTTTTGTGACTAAAATAGCAAAAAAAGCCTGCAAACCCACTTGCCAAACACAGGCTGAGTACCTTACTGATTTTATCAAAAATTACTTTTAATCATGATAATCAACCTCTTAATATGATGTCAACAAGATTGATGGAACTTATTATCTTAATCATGTATGTTATTTTTCTCATCCTATCTTACATTTTTACTAAAATATCATTTTAGTATTTATGCTTTCACCAAAATTTCACTTTCGTCCATCCACTTTAAATTTATGTTATCATCATTAACAGTAGATAGACGGAATGGTGAGATTGTAGCTTAATTAAAAGTGTAGAGGGTTGATTATCACAATTAAAAATGTAAAGACCAAAGTAAAATTTTAGTGAAAGTGCAAATGTAAAATCAAAAAATTTAAAAAAAAAAAAATACTAAAATAGCATATCCCCAAACTAATCCTAAAGCTAATACAACAAAAAGCTAGTTTGTTTAGTATATGTATATATGTATATATATATTTATTAACTTTTTAGAAGAACTAAAGTGAGTTTTTTTTTGCCACAGATGATTTGTTTTCAAATTAATTAACATTTATTTAGCCAATAAATTAACTTTTAAAAGATAAACAAAGCCTAATTAATCAAGGAACTGAAGTATGAATTCATCTTTATTATAATGATTAGTATTATTATTTATTTTGGTACACTACAATTGAATTGTCTTTTTTTTTAGATAGGGAAAGCAATTACAAAGAAGAGGAAATCTTAGAAGTCACCATCACCATTAAAGAGAGAAGAACTTTCTCCATCCAAACTTGTGGTGAATCAAAATTAAAGACTAACCTGCTTAAACAATGTGTCACAGAATTGCCTTTTCTATAAACATACAAGACCGGTGATGAATGGAATCGCAAAAAGAGCGCCTAAACAACGCCCACCAAATGACCATAGCAAGACAAATTATTCGCCTTTCCCTAGATTATAGACACAACATTTAGAGAATCTCTTTCAAGCTTAATATCACCCAAACCCAAATCATACCCAAATTGAAGCACTTTGACCACACCCAAGGCTTCCACACAGTCAACATCCTTTGGATAAAGATTTCGCTCAACCATAGAAGCAGTAACCGCCCTATTATAGTTGCGAACAATAATCTCAATACTAGCAACCGCTTGGACCTTTTGTACTGATCCATCAAAATTCAATTTAAAGACACCATCTCTTGGCACAAGCCATCATCGATGCCGCACTCAATGCACTGGAATTTGGCTACATTGTTGAGCTTGAACATACTCTATTACATACTTCTTAGGAAAAGACAAAACTTTATCCACAATCCTCTGCTTATTTTCAAAAATAATTGAGTTCCTATGATTCCATAAGTACCAACAAATAGTAATGAATAAACTCATTAGCTCCATATCATACTTGACAATTGAATTGTCTTTGGAGCAGTCTTTTTTTATTTTATTTTATATTTTTTTATCAGAGTCTTTGGAGCAGTCTGATACTCACATACATTCATGAACTGGGTGTAACCCACAAAACTAAGCTGTCTTTTAAGGAGGATGGGTCATGACCTAATTAACACACATGGACAAAATTAGGGGTGAAATCTATTCGGTTCGGTCGGTTTTTTCACTTATTTTGCACCGAACCGATGATTTCGGTTTTGCATTTTTGTGAACCGAACCGCCCAGAAAAACGACATAAACCGGCGCGGTTCGGTTTATTATGGTGCGGTGCGGTTTTTTCGGTTTTTCGGTTTTTTGACCTTTTTTTTTTCCCTGGTTGGGCCTCACATTTTGGGCCTATATTTCTATCTATTTTGCATAAAATTTGGGCTCAAGCCATGTAATTTCTACATAGGTTTGGGGCCTCACATTTTGGGCCTATTAATATTATATAAGTCGGTTCGGTTCGGTTCAAAAAACCAAAAACCGTAAACCGAACCGAATGTACAGAAAAACATAAACCGAACCGAACCGAATGATTGAAAACTTAAGACACCGACCGAAAACCGTTCGGTTCGGTCGGTTCGGTCGGTTTGGTCGGTCCTTCTGGTTTTTCTTTCACCCCTAGACAAAATTATATGGCTAGGATCTCTTGTTTTCTGTTTGGTTTTTAATTTCTCTTATATTTACATTTTAGTAGGAGAGAATTTGAACTCGTCATGGTCTTGTTTTGACAATTTGAACTATTCATTTTGTAAAGTTCTCAATATATGTTGTCCATGAAAAAAACTAGATCGATTCGATTATCATAACTTTTTCATTTTATTATATTTGTCTCTAAAAAAATGAATTATCTATCTTTAAAATATATTTGTTGTCCACTTTAATAAATGAGATAAATGAAAATATTACGATTATTTGATCAAACTATTTTTTTTTTTTTTATGAATGATATATATTGAGTATCCTACAAAATAAATAGTTTGAATCATCAAAACCATACTCATAGTAAGCCCCACAACCCCTCAAGTTCTGGTGAACATGAGAGAAACCCAATTGTTTTTAAAAGTAGTTTTTGAAATTTTAATTCATATTTTTTTTAGTGATTTTTAAAAATATTTTAATCATTTAAAAAAATTTTTTTTTTTAGATCCACTTAATCTCGATATATTTAAAAGCACAAAATCTTTAAAAAAATCACTAAATACTAGAAATATAAAAAAAAAAAAATTTTCTTTTTTTTTTTGTATTTATATCATAAATATTTTTTACTTTTTAAGTATATCTAAATTAATTCTATCTTAAAAATATTTGACTAAACTATTAAAAAAGTTAAATAAAAAAAAATTCGAATTAAAAATTCAAAATCAAATAGAGGCTGCATAATTTTCAAACATATGATGTGATGAAAAACAATTGTATGGTTAAAAATGCATTAAGAACAAAAAGTTAGAAAATTTTTAGAGATAATATTTGGAATCTTTTAGATATCGTATTTACAGGCTGGCTGGACCATAAGACTAGCCAAACCCAGGTTTTAGGCCTCCAAATTTGAAAAGGTCTAATCTTTTGATATAATGTAACAGGCTAATGTGATTCATTATTTATTTTTTTGAATAAAAAGGCCCAAAACGGAACCAAAAAAAATTATTATATAAAAGTCTCATTTTTAATTATTACTTTAGGCTACAAATTATCTAGAGCCAGCCGTGTATACTTAGGTTTGTTAACTACTATTTGAATCAAGCATAACTTGGGCTTTTATTTCACTACAAAAAGCATGTTCCCCAAGTACTGCAAAAGCTTAAATTTCACACTTTGATTGAACTGAGAACGCTGCTTGACCAATTAACACTTGGATTTATTAGGCTCCTAACAATTCAGCACCAAACCACTAATATTTTATGTAATGGATATGCCGTGGCCGAATTGATATACTTTCTTATTCATTTATTGTTAAGTACTGAGAATTTCTTATTCATTTATTATTATGTACTGGGAATGAGATATGAGAAATTACTTTATTCTTGGCTTGAAATGCTAAATGTTTAATCCATCCTCACATTAATTAGGACTTATCAATTAATGATTGAATGGTACACCACATCTATTACTTTCTCGGCATAGCAACTTGCTCAAACTTGGCTAAGCGGAAAAATAATAAATAATAATATAGTTTTGATGATAGATTATTTATTATATTTAAGATAAATGTGATATAATCAAATGATTATCAAACATTCATTAAATGTGATATGATCAAATGCTCGAGGTTTGAATCGTTGTCAACAAATCCATTGACGAGCTCCAAGTTCCATTGTTCCTCTCTTGAATAGGGATTAGTAGGGGATGGAACCCCTCGCTCTATTGTGTAGTTTGTTCTAGGCATTTGGCCCTGTTTAATATCAAAAAAAATTTTAAAAAAAGAATGACTATCACTATACAATTAATTTTTTTTTTTTTTTTGTTGACAATTTATTCGACAAGCCCAACAAGATAAATGGGATGATCAAAACAAAAAGGGAACCGACCAGGCTAACTAGTTGGCCAAGAGCCCTGCACATCACTAAAAGATTAATTTTTTGATAAATTATAAATATACTTCTTGAGATTTACTTAAAATATAAATTGTCCATTGTAATTTAAAAAACTACAAATATTTCATTGTCAGAATTTTTTATTTAATAGAAATAACGGAAAAAAATAAATTTCTAATCGCTCTCGTACACAATAATAAAATTATCTAATTATTAATTGAAATAAATTCCTGACAACATTAAAAGTTGTTAGTTGACTTTATTAATAAAATAAATTTCTAATCGCTCTCGTACACAATAATAAAATTATCTAATTATTAATTGAAATAAATTCCTGACAACATTAAAAGTTGTTAGTTGACTTTATTAATAAAATGGAGCAATTTATTATGTAATTAAAAACTTCAAGGGTCGAGATATAATTTCTAAAATTACAGGGGACAAATCGTATTTTAAACAAATCTTAGAAACCGTGTTTATCATTTACCCTTAATTTTTTGACTCTCGGCTTCGTTTGGTATTAACTTTTGACTAAAAAAGTACAAAAGACAAAATAGACTAAATAAGTTAATAAGATAAAATATTACATCCAAACTATAATCATTTTACTTTTTTTTCATAGAAGTCAAAAAAAAAAAAAAAAATCAAACCAAACCAAACCAAACAAACTTTATTTCCAAACTAAAATACCCCAAAAAAACGAAAAAATTAACTCAAAAAAACCTAATTGCCAAATGGCAAGGTAGCGTTTGGTAACGTTTTCGTTTTTTGTTTATGTTTACAAAAATTTTATAAATTGATTTTTGTTTATTTTTAGAAAAACGTAAATTACCAACGCATTTGGTTTGATAAAATATTTGAAAACTTTAAAAACGTAAACTAAAAAATATGTTTGTTAAGGCCTAAAATATTTATATTTATTTTTTATTATTTATGACAATGGGATCATACACATTATAATTGAAAAAAAAATTAATTGAAAAAAAAATTAATTGAAAAAAATATATTTAAAAAAAATTAATTGAAAAAAAAAATTTGGTCAAATTTTTAAATTCCTGTTTAAAAATCAATATAAACTTATTTTTTCAGTTTATGTTTTTTCTTCAAATTTATAACCTGAGACAACTATTAATAAACCAAAAAAATTATTAAACAAGTTTTTATGATAGTTTTTAAAATTTTTATAAATATAACTTGAAAACTGAAAAAGAAATGTCACTGCTCCTCATGAGTGATCGTGCAATGTATTCAAACTTAAATTACAGGTGCGCATCTATCAATCTTGCACTACATAATAAGAATATATGGGGCATTATTAATCTTGAAAAAAATATCAAATCAGTAATATTTAAAAAGAAAATTGTAAATTAGTGATAAATTTTATAAATATTAATATATAATTATTTTTTCCAAACTCCACTGGATTGTAATTATTGAAAAAACTTTTAAATCCAAGTCTACCTATTCAACTTGATATATATTGACATTTTACTCTTTTTTTTTTTATATATATATTAAATGAATTCCATCATTTTATTTGGCCCATCCACAAAATTCAATTGTAAATGAATTTAGACATTTTTACTTTTAATAAATGTTTAAATTTAAATCTTAAAAAGAAGCATATATATATATTTATTTATTTATTCATTTTATAATTTATTATGTAGGTAAAAATGGGTTTTGTAGGCTAGTTCAAGTTAAATTTCGTAAAAAATATAAAGACCGAAAATATCTCCTAATTCAACTACGTGGATCAAAATACTTATCTCACAATTTAAAAATACCAAATTGGCCAAGCCATTAGGCCACTAAATATCCCTAACTGAAATTTTCATGATATCTATAAACAGTAATGATTTAGAGCTCTAAATAATAAGCTCTAAATCCATCACTAGTGAGAAAAAAAAAAAAAAAAAAAAAAAAAAAAAAAAAAAAAAATTAGCCCCCATTGTTGCAGTGGGTAGGAGCCATTGTCCCATCACTAGTGGGACCTTTAATTAGAGGTTTGAAGCTTTATTCATCTATAAATTATCTCCAATCAATTGGGAAAAGAAACAAAAAGGGAAAAGTTTGGTTTGTGCAACCCATCAGACGAAGGGGGGAGGGGGAAAGCTACAGGCCCATTCCTGTTTCCGTTTGACAATTTAATTTTTTAATTAAAATTATTTTAAAACTAAAATTAAAAAAAATTAATAATTTTTTTTAAAAAAATGATAAATTATACTGATCTTTTTTAAAACTTAAAAAAAATATAGTAAATTTCACAGTTTTAATATAATTACATTAACTTCATTTTTAATAAAATTAAATAGACCAAAATTAATGTAGATGAATGAATACACAAAAATATACAAGATAAAATAAATATTCAATGTAAAAGATATGACTAACGAATTTTTGATGAAAAAGAGACCAAATGTTATATGAAATATAACTTTTAAGGGAGCTCGGTGTAATTATGTTAAATTTGTAAAACTTATTATATTTTCTCTAAACCTTATAAGATGTTAGTAAATTTATCCTCAAAAAAAATCAAACATCTCAGTAATTCACAATTTTTTATACAATTAAAAAATTTATTCTTAAATACATTAACTCTTTTCCACTTCATAAAAAAACTAAAAGACCAAAAAATTACTACATACACCAATTAGCCTCCGTTTGGGAAGTGGGTTGGCTTTTTGGCTTTTTTTGCTATTTTAGCCTGAGCTAAAAAGCTTGATTTGGGAAAGGCTTTTTGGCTTTTTGACTTTTTTGACTTTTTTTGTGAGAGAAGAGTGTAATGATTATGGATTGGATATGATGTTTTGTTTGTTGTGACTAAAATAGCCTATTTTATTTTTTGTGACTATTTTAACCCCAAAACCACTTGCCAACCTTAATATACTAATTAGTGCACCAACATATATTACGACATTATTACTGACCCTACCCTTTATACAAATTACAAATACCTAAAATCTCTAAAATTATGTCACATAATTAATATATAAATTGATACATATAGTATTATTCAAAAACTAATTTAAAAAGTCAATTTCTAAAAGAGGGTCTTAAATTTCATCACTTCTCTTATATTATTATTATCAATGGTGCTAGGGACCCCAGTGGAGGGCACCCTAGCACCCCCAATAGGCCAAATTTTTTTTTATTTTTTTCCCTTCCAAACACGCAATGCCACCTGATACTTGGGGAGGGGGGGTTTCGTTGGGGGTGGGAGTCTTAAGCTTTATTCTATTATTATTTTCAATTTCGCAATTTTCCACTTTAGACAATTTCTACCACGTGATTATGCTAATGAAAGCAAAATTGTTTTACACTCTAAACTAAACTCCAAACACAATCATAAAATTTGTTAACCCTAGCCCTAACTCATCCTAATGTATTTTAAATTTAAAAAAAATAATAATTAATTTAAAAGTTAGGTTTTTGTCATGTTCAAGTATGAATATGAAAAAACTTGAAGGGTTCATAAAATCTACCACGACAGTCTTATTTCGATTATTTGAACTGTTCATTTTGTATAACTTTTCGTGTATATCATACTTTAAAAAAATTAAGTCGACGTGATGATCGTAACCTTTTTATTTTATCGGCCATGAAAAAAATGAAGGCCTTATAATTATCAGATCAATCCAAACTTTTACATTAATATTCAATGCTTGTGATTGTGTCACATGAAATGATTAGAAGTAGCTCTTCTCCAAACTTCATCTTCTCCTTAACTCACAACATTTTGTGAGTCCCAAGAGACTCGATGACCAGGGGCAGAGCCACCTAAGGCTTAAGGGGTCACGTGTCCTTCCTAAACTTTCAATATTTATACTCTTACCCATATAAACAAAGATTATGTATTATTTATTCTTTTAAAAAATTTAATAGTGACCTTCCTTAAATTATGTAAAATTTCTTGTATTTTTAAAATTTTAAAATTTTTCTATTTCAATATTTTGATTATTCTTGTACACTTTTAATTGATAGGTCAAGATAAGAATTAAATCAATTGATAATTCATTTCTTATTATGGGATTTGTTTAGTTGCTTATTTCTCCTTATTGCGGGACATTTTTTTTTTTTGAATTGATAGGATTGAAGTTATTGATTATTCCGTTAATAGAATTTAATTATTGATTGTGGATTTATAAGTTACGTTAATATAAATCTTGGGATAATTGTAATAAAAATAAAAATAAAAAAATGTATAAATTTAATAATATTTCATTGTTACTTGTTATGGAGGGAAAAAAAATTCAATGTTGTGATTAATATGTGCCCCCTCTACATCAAATTTCTAGCTTTGCCATTGTCGATGACAGGATTCGAATCGTTCATCTTGTAGGTTTTAAAGGAAAAAGAATATATGTCAAAAATCAATTTCTTTATAAATATTTTATTTTCAAGTACATCTAAATTAATTGTATTTAAGAAGAATAAATTTGACTACAAATATTTAAAAAATTTAAATAAAAAAGGTAAAAATATTTTTAAAAAATTAAACAAAATAGATTTAGCAAACCCAAGACTCAACGTTATTGGGTAGTATTCTCCTCCTCTGTAAGTGGCTTGGAGGTTTACGTAGTTGAATTCAACCTCTGGCACCTAATTTGTTTTTGGTAAAATTATAAAAAAAAGTTTGAAGTTTAACCTTATAACAAAGTAAAATTTTAATTTTATTTATTTATTTTCAATTTAAGCCATCTACTTATTTCTGTTAAAATAAAATTAACAATATATATATATATATATATATTAGTCATTAAATTAAATCTAGATGTACGATAAATGTCTAAAATATTATTATTTTTCTTTAATTTTACTTTAAAAAAAATATACAAATGATGATAAGAAATCAAAAAATTTAAATTAATAAAATAAAAAATAAAAAAATATATTTTAGGCCTCGTTTGGCATGTGCCTGTTTTAGCTTAAAAGTAAAAAAGTTACTAAAAAAATCAAAAAGTTTATAACCTATACAAAAAATTCAAAGATTCATTTTTCTCTCTATTTTTTGTACATCTTTTCGTAAAAAATCAAAAGGTCATTCCAAACATATAGTGATGGAGACCCCCTCCAATCACCACCCCCACCACCCCACACATATGTGGCAGGTGGTGATTGGAGGACAAGGAAAAAAAAAAAAAAAAGAAAAAGAAAATCCAACTAATGAGAGAAAGAGGGGGTCAAAGGGGGTGGGAAAAAAATGGGGTCTTAGACATTTTGTAATTTTTTTTACCTCATATTTTAACTTAAAAATCAAAAAATTACTAAAATAACATGTTTCCATATGAGGCCTTATTACAAAAATCAAATCTTTACTTTTTTTAATTATTTTTTATATAGTTTTTCTTTTTTTCGTCTACAGTGTTGAATGTTCTCAGATTACACTCTACCTAATCTTTTCAGGGACTCAAAATCTACCTTATCTTTTCGGAGACTATCAAAAAAAAAAAAAAAAAAAATCTCTTTATTTTTTATACATTTATCATAAAAATTAAAAAGTTATCTCAAATATATTAATTTTTTTAGCTTATATTTTAGTTAAAAAATTACTAAAATAGTTTGTTCTCAAATAAAAATCGATCATAAAATTAGATGCAAAATGTTTGCAGGGTGAACACGAATTTTAAGGAGTGAATCTTACAAATAAATTTAGTTAAATTTTGGTCATTCTTGTAATTTCGTGTTGAATTTATGTATTCATAGCATAAATGGTGCATATACAAGAGATTGAATAATTTTAAATTTTTTCTTCTAACTACATGGATTGTATTTTATAAATTTAAAAATAATTATTTTAAAATTCTAGGTGGTTACAAAAATGAGTAGATGTGGAAAAGTTATTCTGTTCACATGATAAATTGTGAATAAAATACACTATCATTGATTATAAGAGTGTGATTTAAAATGTAATAGATTCCATTTAATGTAAAATTTCTCAAATCTTGATTAGTGATAATTTTCTCAAAATTTCATTTTTCACTTTATTAATCTCTCAAAAAAAAAATTTAATTTTTTTTTATTTATTTTTTTAAAGATAGGTATTAATCTCTCCATCTTAAGGTAAAATATACACACTCCCTAATGTAATATTTTGTTGTTTCAAATAATTTGTTTATGTAAAGCATTGGAACCACAGGTTGCAATTTAATTTTAATGTATGCCATCTTTGTATCATCTTATATAATGGACAAATCAAACCCATCACTCTCAATTATTTAATTATCTTCTTCACATTCCCCTTTAGTATCTTACATGATTAGTAGAATTAGGCTTGGGCAAATCAAACCCACCGCTCTAAATTATGTTATAGAAAATTCTATTCGTACAAATAATAATAATAATAATAATAATAAATTAACAAGAATGATGTGGTATTGTTATTATTATAAATATATTTATTTTTAATAAGATTTTATTTTAAAATGAAAGGTCCATAATAAATCGCACTATTATATATAATTTTTATTTATTTATATAGCATTACTCTTATTTACTTTGTCCTCTTCATCTCACTGCAACAATGATTAATGGAAATAGCTTAATCATGTGGTTTATAGTGAATTTAAGAAGATGGGGTGGCTATGGTCATTGGGTCTCATTTTGATAATTTAAATTGTTTACTTTTTAGAGTATATCAAATAAAACACACTTGCAAAAAATCAAATTGATTAAATATCGCTAATCTTTTCATCGACTCACATTTATATTCAGTTTTATATTCCAAATCATATTTGTCATTTATATTTGTAGATACAAATGCAATTCAATGAAAAAATTAATGATATCTGATCAATTTTTTTTTTTTTTTTTTTCTTTGTTGCAAATATGATTCACTTGATGTACTTTGAAAAGTAAATAGTTCGAATGATCGAAACACACTCCAATAACCACACAACAGTAGTTGTTGTGCAGAACTGCACAGCAAGCACCCCATTTCTTGGATTTAATTGACTTTTTTTTAACATATTAGATGTGTTTCCTTATTTAAAAGTATTGCCTGTTATGACTTAATTCAATAGTTGATCTTATATATTTATCTCTTATTTGTCTTATGTTATTTTGTATATAAATTTTAAATATTATTCATAACTCATACCATTTAAAAATACAAGAAAGACAAACTTTATGATCAGATTAAACCCCTCATTTTTTTTTAATTAATATAAGACAATTTTACAAAGATTATGCCATTTAACTATTTGAAAAAAAAAAAAAAAAAAAAACCAATCAAACAACATAGTTATAAGCACACAACTACCGTGATGATCCTAATACATGGGACACAAAAGAAAAAAAACATTAATAGATAGTACAAATATAAGAATATTGCAATATATGCAACATGTAATACTTTGAGAATGGATTATTTTAATTAATTTTTTAAATTTTTATGAAATGATGAATGAAAAATATAAAAAATAATGTAATTAAGTGTGTTAATTTTTAGCTATTTCAAAGACTAATCGCCTATTCTCTCGCTCTCGTGCTTTAGGTCCTCTCTAGCATGTAGGTATTGCTTTCTTGCCTAAGTGCAAGGTGTTTCTCTTCTCAGTAAGAGGATTTTCGTTTCTTTTTAAGTGCTTGTCATCGTACGTCGTGTTGGCTTCTGTCTTCTGATGAAGTTTTTTTGTGGAAGAGTTGACACAAAAGTTAAAACTAACTGATGAGGAGAAGTCGTTAGTTGTATTGGATGAGGCTCGTACCCAGGCGACAGCAGTAAAGTCTGGCCTCTTTCTGCTTGGGAAGGTCTTAGTTAAGCAGGAGATAGAAGCCATGAAGGCTGTCTTTACCTCGGTGTGGAGGTTGTCAAAAGGGTTTGTGATCACTATGCCGGGAGAAAATCTATTCCTTTTTCAATTCTCTCATGCAGTGGACAAACATAAGGTAATCATGAATGGCCCGTGGAGTTTTGACAAGCATCTGCTTTTGTTTTGTGAGTTTAATGGTTCGCTACAACTATCGGAGGCTAGTTTTATGCATGCTTCCTTTTGGTTACATGTATATAATCTTCCTCTGTCTAGTATGACTAAAACGGTGGGCGTTATCATTGCCAATCGAATTGATACATTTTTGGATATGGATTATGGTGATAGAGAAATCACGTGGGGCAAGTTCCTCCGAATTCAGGTATGCTTGGATGTTAACAAGCCTTTGCGCAGGGGTATTAAGATTGTCGTGGTAGATAGGGAGCCGGTCTGGGTGCTGTTCAAATGTGAATGTTTACCAAACTTCTATTACTTTTGTGGTAAACTGGGGCATGGCGATAAGGAGTGTGAAGATAGATTGATGTCAAATGAGTTAAACGCAACTGACGACCTCCCTTATGAACCTTGGCTCCGGGTTACATTCCCCAAACGGGGCACCATTGGGATGGATAGAAAAAATGCAGTTAGGGATACACATAGCATGAAGTCGCCTAGTGAGCATGGCTATGAGAGACACCCGCTGCAGAGGGTGCCAGAGGGATGTCAACGGGAGAAGGATCTACCAAACACTAGCTTTACAAAGATTGGGGGCGCAAAATTTGGCCAGAATATTTGCATGTCTTTCTCGAACACTTCTGATCCAGACAGGATTGCGTTATTAATGGGTTTACAACATTCTGAGAGTTTAAAGAAATGTACAAATGGGCCTCAGGAGGAAGTTGGGCTTCTTTGTGGGCCTAAGGCGACTGGGACTGTTATGGGTACTTTAATGAATATTGATTCCATGGGATAGATAGATATTTTGGTACCCAAGTTAATGGCCCAACTTGAAT
This sequence comes from Camellia lanceoleosa, assembly GCA_025200525.1. Classification (NCBI taxonomy): domain Eukaryota; kingdom Viridiplantae; phylum Streptophyta; class Magnoliopsida; order Ericales; family Theaceae; genus Camellia; species Camellia lanceoleosa. Next base: position 49,042,621 of record CM045761.1, on the reverse strand, counting down.
CCACGGGGCCAATAGATGGACCCACTCTTGAGGTTGGCAGTTTGGCTAAGACTGAATTTAATATATTAGTCAAAACTGAGGTGGGTTTCTAGTTGTTACATGAGGAGATTGAATCTTTGAGACCGAGCAAGGATGATGAGAACAAGGCATCTGTGGGTCATATGGGGTGACGGTGGAAGAAACAAGCATGGATGGGTATTGCTAGCACAGAAGAGATGGACTCGGCGAGTGGAAAACGAAAGTATTTTGAAGAGGCGAAAATGAGAGTTCAGTGGGGGGTTGTCTTGAGGACTTTCATTCGGATAAAAAGCTCTATCAGGGGATTGGTCTTCATAGCTTTGAGTTTTCTACGGCTACGGCTAGAGTCCAGCCTCGTCGAAAACAATGAGTATTCTTTGTTGGAACTGTTGGGGGCTTTGGAACCCCCAGTCAATTTGAGCTCTTTAATTCCTGTTAAAGGGTAAAACTCCCGATTTAGTTTTATTACTGGAGACTAAATTAGATTCCACGGCAATGATTGGTATCCGAGTGAAGTGTGGTTTTGCTAGCGGTGTGTTTGTTGACTATGTAGGCTTATCTGGGGGTTTGGCTCTGCTTTGGTCACATGAGTTGCAGGTGCGGGTTCGTAGTTTTTCATCAGGGCATTTGATGCTGTAATTGAAGAAGGGATTGGTGTGAAGACCTAAAGGTTCACTGGCTTTTATGGGCACTCGGAGACATGTAAGAGGAAAGATTCGTGGGAGTTACTTTGGACGTTGAACTCACAATTAGCATTGCCATGGCTTTGTATGGGGGATTTTAATGAAATCCTATTTGATTTCGAAAAAAGCGGGCTGCATGGGCGGGACAGATATCAAATGGAGGCATTCTGGAAGGCGTTGGGTGATTGTAATCTGTCTGATATGGGCTATATTGGGAACTATTTCACGTGGTGCAACAATAGGCAAAATGCAATGGTTCATGAAAGGCTTGACCGCGGGTTGGCTAATGATGCGTGGCAAGGGTTGTTCCCTTGTGCTAGTTGCTTCCACCTGATATCTACAACCTCAGATTATGCGCCCATTTTGTTGGATTGTTTGGAAAAGAAGAGAGTACCTTCAGCGGTTAACCAGTGAAAATGGCGGATGTATCAGTTTGAAGCTCTATGACTTCGGGATGAGCTATGTGAGCAAGTGGTTACAAACACCTGGGAAAGCATAGAAGGAGATGATCCAGTTTTTACGCTGCAAACGTGCCTATCTAAGGTTAGTTACGCTTTGCTTTCATGGAGCTCCAAAAATTTTGGTTTGATTTTGGCGCAGATAACACGGAAGATTAAAGCATTGGAACAAGTTCGGTTGGACTAGGCGCAGTCCAACAGTTTGGGGATGGATGACCTGCACTTATGCCAAGAAATTAAGGATTTGCTTGAGAGGGAATCTGTGATGTAAGGACAGCGGGCAAGGGCTGACTGGCTTACGGATGGAGATCGAAACACAAAATTTTTCCATGCAAAAGCTTTACAAAGAAATCAGGAGAAACATATTGTTAAAATTGAGGATGGAAACGGGGGTTGGATGAAAGAGCAAATGCATATTGAAAAGATTGCTGTGGATTACTTCAAAGATTTGTTTACTTTCGCACAACTTATTGGCATTGAAGAAGTATTGGTGGCTGTTTGGCCAAAGGTTACACAGGAGATGAATACGGGCTTAAGTCGAGTTTTCTCGAAAAAAGAAGTGAAGCATGCCCTCTTCCAGATACACCCTACAAGTACCGGGGCTGGATGGTAAACCTGCAATTTTTTTCCAAAAATTTTGGAGTGTAGTAGGGAAGGATGTGTGTGAGGCTGTCCTAGGAATTCTTAATAGAGGTTAGGCTGTGGCAGCTTTAAATGAAACCTTTGTGGTGCTTATATCCAAAGTAAAGGACCCAAAACATTTCTCCCAATTCCGGCCGATAAGTTTATGCAATGTGGTGTACAAGGTGGTTTTGAAAGTCCTAGCAAACCATCTAAAAATTGTCCTATCTAATATTATTTCCGAAAATCAAAGTGCTTTCATTCTGGGAAGGTTGATCACTGACAATGTGCTCACGGTTTTTGAAAATTTTTATTGGCTAAAGTTGAATAGGAATGGTAGGAATGGCAAGATGGCGCTGAAGATTAATATGAGCAAGGCGTATGATAGGGTGGAGTGGGTTTTCTTGGAGACTCTCATATTGAAACTTGGGTTTGCTCAGTACTTTACAGAGTTAGTTTTGAGATGTGCTTCTTCAGTAACTTTCTCGGTGCTTATTAATGGCATTCCATCACAGAAGTTTGGGCAATTAGAGGGCTGCGCCAAGGAGATCCTATTAGCCCTTATCTTTTTATCATTTGCGCAGAGGCTTTCTTGGCTTTGTTAAGTAGTGCAGAGGCACAAAATTTGATTAAAGGTATAGCTATTTGTAGGGCGGGCCCAAGATTACCCCATTTGTTTTTCTCCAATGACAATTTACTATTTACGGGTGCAAATATAGAGAAGGTGCAGGTGTTGACTCATATATTCCATAAATACGAAAAGGCATCGGGGCAAAAAATTAATCTCGATAAGTCAGCAGTGTTTTTTAGCAGGAGTGTTCACGAGGATAGGAGGCTAGCTATCAAAGCGTGTTTGGGTGTGGGGTCTATGGCATTGAATGGGAAATATTTGGGGATGCCTACCTTTGTCAGACAATCAAAAGTAGAGATATTTGGATATGTGATGGGTCGTTGAACACACCAAAATTAAATACTAAACTATACCAAATTCAATTAGAATAATGGCAAGTCCAGGTATCGATCCATGGGGACTATTGTGAAATCAAACTAATTTAATTGTCAAATTCCTAAATTAATTTTGATAAAAAGATTGGTTATTTATAACCTAATTTAATAACGAATAAATTAAACTAAGGAATTAAATTATCAAGAATAATTGAAATTGGGTTTACTGAATTGGGAAAAAATTCTAGGGTAGAGAATTCACCACTAACCACATAATTAGGGTTTCTAATTGAAATCAATTATGCTATGGTTTGAAGGGATTAATGTTTCGTAACTACAAGTTCGAAGCATTTGACAAGAAGATCATCACATTCAATGTACGAGCACGAACCATCTCAAGTAATACAAATCGTTCACTCTAAACTAAGGTAGTGATACAACTCGTTCCTCATAGCATGGTTCGTCTCATACCTTGAATGTGAAGGAATAGAAAACACATGTATGGATAATATTCAACAATCACAGAAAGTCAAATATTCGAAGGAATAATGAAAATTATATAAAAGAAACTTCTAAAACACCATACAAATGTTCAAACCTTTACATAATTTAAAATCAAAAAGAAAACTAAATAATTACATGGCTAGGGTTTCATCAAAACCCTAGAAAATGAGACTAGCCATTCATGGAGGAGTGGGAGGAAGTAGATGGAGAAAGAACCACCATGGGAGACATCTTTGAAGCTTCTTGTTCCTTTCTCTTTCCCAAACCCTAGCCTCTCTCTTTAGTTCAAAACAATTTCAGAACCCTAGAAAAGCCTTTTCCTTTTCCTTTTATACTTCTACTCACTTCCAAACAGGTTTAAAACATCGGTTTGACTTTTCCAGAAAAAGTCAACTCTGTCCAAATTTTATCTTTTTGCTTATTTTATGCTCCGATGATATACAACCTGATTGACATTCAACACACATAAAGTATACAGTTTGACCAGCAAGTGAAGTTAAGAGATTCTAATTAACGGCTTCAATGATGTACATTTTGGCCTTAATCACATCCCCCAACTTACTACTTGCTAGTCCTCAAGCAAGTAAAATAAAATAAAATAAAATAAAACAAAATCTATCTATTTCCTCTTTCGTGGGAAAAACGATTACATTTAGCATATACAACAAGCCTTTAAACCACAAGGTTACCCCAAGTGGACGAGTAAAGTCTCGTGAGAGTTTCCAGAAATGATACCCACAAACATTAATATATTCATATATACTCAACAACAAATGACTACACTACTCTACTTAACAATCAACTTATGTGCCACTACAGTGTGATATTGAGACATCATGAGTCATTAAAGGCACAGTGGACAAGCATGAAGGAACCTATTGAGTCAAAACCACAATTCAGTTAATACAAAAGTAAAGTCCCCTGTACTTGTGCATGCTAGTAAACAAGTCATGAGTACTCTTGGTGTAAAGTGCAATCTCCATATTAGTTAACTATCCACTATAATAGCCCAGTGTAACTCATAATAACACCCAACATATACAAAAAAACTAACTTGTTGCAGCCAAGATTCTCAAAAGTTGTTTTTTTTTTTTTTTTAAAAATGACTGTGCAATGTCCTGATCCATTAAGCTTTCTAATCAACCCATGTAACAAGCATTGGGCCAATGACTCCCAAACCAGACGGTTTTAGGGTACTAGGTGTAAAGACACCCCTACGGGCTTAATAACTCGAGTTGAAAAGGCTACGAATCCGAACAAGTCATTCTTTTTATTTTTCCTTAACTGTGCAATGTCCAAGTCCCTTAAGCTTTCTAATCAACCCATGTAGCAAGTTTTGGGCCAATGACTCCCAAACCAGACGGTTTTAGGGCATTAGGTGTAGAGACACCGCTACGGGCTTAATAACGCGAGTTAAAAAGGCTACGAACCCAAACAAGTCAAGTTTTTTTTTTTAAAGAATCTTGGCTCCTCATTTATTCTTTTCTGCAACTCTAGCTATTATCAATGATATACACCAGGGATTATAATAAAAAGATCACCGCTATGATTGTGTGTTTATGTGAATTAAGGCATACTCATGACAAGTATACTAAAATCACAAACACAGACAACTCTCCTCGTGCAAACATCGCATGCAAGTATTTATCCAATAAATCCTTTTCATACAAGTCTACTATGCTCTCCAATTAACCTATGCAAATATCATTACCCTACTAGCAAAAAGTCACATCAAGTGAAATAATACAATTAAGTGAAACAGGTATCAGCATGAATTATGAGCCAAATAGAAATGCACAAAAGGAAATATAACCCTCTTCCTCCAACTTGAATATAACATTGTCCTCAATGGAAAAGGAAAGAGAAATGAGAGAATATTACCAGAATTGTAGGTGCACATCCAGGTAGGCAGAGAGTAACATATACACAAGTTGGCACTTTTTTTTTTTTTTTTGAAGAAAAGAAATAATTAAATAAATGAATAAAAATGACATTAAATTAAATTAACTAAACTATAAAATAAACTAAACTAAACTATAAAATAACGAAACTACAAAAGAGACTAAAGTATAGAATAAAATAACCTAAACTAAACTTTTTTCTTTTTTTTTGTTTTTAATTAATAAAAGAGAAGAAAATAAAATAAATAAATAAAAAAAACTAAACTACTTAATAATTAAATGAACAATTACATCATAGAATAAAAAAAATAAAAAATAAAATTACGTCACTAACTAAACAAATTAAATTTAAAAATAAAAATAAAACAATTCACAAACTAATGAGAATCAGTAACGAAACAATTTAAACTAAACAAATATAGCAAATAAAATAAAAAAAGAAAAAAACTAAATTAGGATTATTGTTAGCACCATGATATCTGAGTTTTTTTTTTTTTTACGAAAATAGAAAAATAAAAATAAAATAAAATAATAAAATTCGATTTTTTTTAATATATAAATAGAAAATTATAAATAAAATAATTGTATATTTATTTATTTATTTTTAAAATTTATTTATGTATTTAGTAAAAATTTATTTACTTAAATAAATTAAAAATGAAAGTAAAATAATAATAATAATAATAATAATAATAATAATAATAATAATAAAATAAAGCAAAACAACTGCACCAACATGCACCTGCCGCGATTTCACAACCTCGCGTGAAATTTTATTTTATTTTTTATTTTATTTTTTTTTAATCGTCGTCCCGCACGTGCGGGGCCTAAGCCATACGTGCAACTTGGTCAAAGTTTCCCAGCCCGCACCTGCTTTTAAAGCAGGGGGCAATCTTTGTTTTGGGAGACTTTCCCCCATGTGCGTGCACTGTGCCGCACATGCGGAAAATTATTATTATTATTTTTTATTTTTTTATTGTTTTTTTTTTTTTTTTACAAGTACAGCACACATTTTTTTATTTTTATATATTTTTTTTAAATTTGAACAAGTATAACCCTTTTTTTTTTCTTTTTTTAACACAAAAAATAAAACATGAAAGCATGCTTTTAAACACAGAAAATAAACATTTCTACCTTCAATTGGCATCTGGAATAAATATAGCACAAAAGAACATACGGAATGCCCACTAAAGGTATAATCTTCACGTGAAAACCACGGGTACTACTTTTCTCCGTAACTGTGTTTGTAACTTTCCCTATTCTCCAACAGGGTGACAGACTAGGTTGACTCGGTATCCAGAATCGAGGCGCATAAAGCTACCTCAACCTATGGGGCTGCCATACAGAGTTCAAGCCGAGGTAGTTTTGAAGCAATCTCCACACCCCTGGGTATTTAAACCAGACTCTAGTCTCGAAAATCCCAAACTTTTGTGTTCTAGGCTTTGCCATTCGAACTCTAGTTTCCACTGTCTCAGTTGGTCTCCTAGGAACTCACAACAAACACGGTTAGATGGCTATACCAGACCGTCAGATGCCGTTCGGGCACGGCTAACACCAAAGGAATTACACCTTTAGAGAATTTAAAGTCTCCTAGACGCAAATAAAGCATAACGAGAATAAAGAAAAACAGAATAACATAGAAGGGGAAAAAAATAAAAAATAAATAAGGAATCAATCTATCAATCATAATAAAATGGGTCCATCAAACCCCTGGGTAAAGGAAAATGATCCTTCCTAGTTGAGGAATTTAGTTTCCTATAATCAATGCACACTAGCCACTCAGTAGTGGTTCGTGTGGGGACTAACTCTCCTCCCTCATTCTCAACAACGGTGATGCCCGATTTCTTGGGCACCACTTGTGTGGGACTTACCCATTTGCTATCTAAGATGGGGTATATAATACCCGCATCCAAAAATTTTAATACCTCCTCAACTGACCCATCAATATCAAAATTTTCAAACCCAAAATGAGCTAGACAAGCTTCTAAAGGGTCTTCTACAAGAATGGAGGGCAAAGCCTCCTCTACAATCTCATTCACAACATCCACTAATAAGCACTCCTCTCTCTCATGAGGTTGTTGGGATGCTTGGAAAATATTAAGTTTCACTTGCATGTTGCCAAATGAAACTTCCATAACTCCGGTCCGACAATTGATGCATGCATTGGCCATAGCCAAGAAAGGTCGACCTAAGATCACCGGGATTTGTTTCTTAAAACTGGCTACCGGTTCCATATCCAACACCAAAAAATCAACAGGGAAGTAGAACCTATCAACCTTAACTAGCACATCCTCAATCATGCCACGTGGCACTCTGAGGAACCGGTCAGCCAATTGAAAAGCGACAGTAGTGGGCTTCAACTTGCCAAGCTCAAATTTCTCGTACACAGAGTACGGTAATAAATTGACACTGGCCTCTAAATCTAATAAGGCCCTATCAATGAAATGATCCCCTATAATGCATGCAATGGTTGGGGCACCCGGGTCCTTAAGCTTAGGAGGTGTGTCATTCAACAAGATGGAGCTTACGTGCTCTGTGAATAGGACCTTTTGGGACACATGTGTCCTAGATTTACGCTTTTGCGTACAAAGGTCCTTCAGAAATTTGGCATATAATGGTACTTGCTTAATTGCCTCCAACATGGGGAGGTTGATTTTTACCTGGTTAAAGACCTCCATCATTGCCTCCATAGATGCTGCCTTCTTATTAAAAGGGGACGGTGTATCAAGGCACTGGGGAAAGGGTGCCTTAGGCACATATGGTGCCTTGGGCTCAAGTGAAGTACTAGGGACTAAGTCATCCCTCTTAAGTGTTTCCCCCTCACCCTTGCGCTCACTAGGTGAACCACCGTGGTCACCCCTCCTAACTCTAGTTGCATCAGACACAACTGACTGAGGCTCTAACTCCCTACCACTTCTCAAAGCAACCACCGCCTGCACTTGCTCATGTTGCTTACCATTCCCACCCAAACTTTTTGCCCGGTATTATCCCTTAGGGTTGGCCACAGTTTGACTTGGTAATTTTCCCTCCGCTCTCCGATTCATGTTGTTAGCCATTTGACCCAATTGGGTCTCTATCTTGGCAATAGAGTGAGTATGGGAGTGAACTATCGGTGCTAACCCCTTAAGTTCTGAGAGAACTTTTAACACGTGAGTCTCAAAGGCAGAGTTGCCCTGAGGAACAGACGGGGGTTGTGGTTGTGGTTGCCAGTATGGTTGTGGGGGTCGATAAGGTTGCGGTGGTTGGTAAGATGATTGGTTGACAAAATTATTAAAATTCTGCCTTGGTGGTGGAGGATTGTAAGAAGTGCATTGTGAAGAGGGTTTCCATGAGAAATTAGGGTGATTTCTCTATCCTGGATTATATGTGTTGAAGTATGGGTCATTACCCAGGTTGGAGAATCCTTGAGCCACATTCACATGCTCTTGGACTAACTCCGGAAATTGTGATGCCGAAGGGCACTCACTCAAGTCATGAGCAGGGCTCGCACATATAACACATGCCTCACGGAATTGAGGCTGATCTTGCTGGGTAGGGGCATGTCCCGTAGCTAATAAGTGGTCTATCTTGCGGGATAGTGCCTCTACTTGTTGGGCTAACTCTAGGTTTTGCCCGACCTCATAAATGCCCCCTCTTTTCAGGGCTTCAACTACGGGTTGCCGGACTTGCCGGGTTGCAGAGGCATGGTGAAGGGAATTATCACTTAAGTTCTCAAACAATTACCATGCCTCGGTATCATTTTTAGATATAAATGTCCCACCACAGGATGAATCCACCATTTGGCGATGTGGCTCAGTTAAGCCATAATAGAATGTTTGAACAAGTTGCCAATCAGGCACTTGGTGGTGGGGACACTGTTGGAGAAGGTCTCGAAGTCTTTCCCACGTCTCATGGAATTGTTCGCCATCCATTTGAGCAAAGTTTGTGATGGCTCGCCTAAGTTGGTTGGTTTTACCTATGGGAAAGTACTTCTCCAAGAACCGTTGCTGTAATTGGTCCCAAGTTGTGATTGAATTAGCAGGTAAAGAATTTAGCCAGTGTTTGGCTTTATCCTTTAACGAGAATGGAAACAATCGCAACATTAAGGCCTCATTTGTGAAATTCTAGATCCTGACTGTCAAGCAAATTTCCAGAAATTCATTCAAATGCTTATAAAGGTCATCATGAGTTAGTCCATGGAATGATGGGAGCATTTGTATGGTGTTGGACTTAATCTCATAATGAGCAGCAGTGGTGTTGGGCAATTGGATGCATGATGGTAATGTATATGCAGTGGGTGTAAAATAATCCTTAAGGGTCCGGTTAGTCATATTCGGGACATTAGGATCTGCCATCTCTAATGGCTCAATGTATGGATATGAATACTCAAGCCTAGGAACACGGGCAGAAACCCTAAGTCTCCTAAGGGTCCTTTCTAATTCAAGGTCCAAACACCACAATTCAGGGCGACAAGAACGACGCCCGTGCATACACTAACCACACACACACAATAAGTTCAACTCGGTGCACTAAGTTACGAAAACAGAATACTAAAAGAGAAATACTCACAGCGGTTTAACGAAAACGCTTTACTCGTCTTGCGGATGCTTGACGTGTAGACGTTGTCTCCAACCCCCAATTGAGCTTTGACTTTCGTTTTAGCACTTTGGTGCTTTACTTGTGAGTGTTTGCTTCTGTTTACTCACTTTAGTGCTGCGTTTTTTTTAAACTCGGTTGCGCTCCGCTTGCACTTCAATGATAGCTCCAACTTCAAACGCTCTACACACTTAACAACACTAAAAGCATAAAATCCTAAAGTAAAAATTAAAATAAGAATATAACTTTAAATTAACTAATTTCGCCAAAAGTCCCCGGCAACGGCGCTAAAATTTGATGGGTCGTTGAACACACCAAAATTAAATACTAAACTATACCAAATTCAATTAGAATAATGGCAAGTCCAGGTATCGATCCACAAGGACTATTGTGAAATCAAACTAATTTAATTGTCAAATTTCTAAATTAATTTTGATAAAAAGATTGGTTATTTATAACCTAATTTAATAACGAATAAATTAAAATAGGAATTAAATTATCAAGAATAATTGAAATTGGGTTTACTGAATTGGGAAAAAATCTTAGGGTAGAGAATTCACCACTAACCACATAATTAGGGTTTTCAATTGAAATCAATTATGCTATGGTTTGAACAGATTAATGTTTCGCAACTACAAGTTCGAAGCATTTGACAAGAAGATCATCACATTCAATGTACGAGCACGAACCATCTCAAATAATACGAATCGTTCACTCTAAACTAAGGCAGTGATACGACTCGTTCCTCGTAGCATGGTTCGTCTCATACCTTGAATGTGAAGGAATACAAAACACATGTATGGATAACATTCAACAATCACAGAAAGTCAAATATTCAAAGGAATAATGAAAATTATATAAAAGAAACTTCTAAAACACCATACAAATGTTCAAACCTTTACATAATTTAAAATAAAAAAGAAAACTAAATAATTACATGGCTAGGGTTTCATCAAAACCCTAGAAAATGAAACTAGCCACTCATGGAGGAGTGGGAAGAGGTAGATGGAGAAGGAACCACCATGGGAGACATCTTTGAAGCTTCTTGTTCCTTTCTCTTTCCCAAACCCTAGCCTCTCTCTTTAGGTCAAAACAATTTCAGAACCCTAGAAAAGCCTTTTCCTTTTCCTTTTATACTTCTACTTACTTCCAAACAGGTTTAAAACATCGGTTTGACTTTTCCAGAAAAAGTCAACTCTGTCCAAATTTTGTCTTTTTGCCTATTTTATGCTCCGACGATATACAACCTGATTGACATTCAACACACATAAAGTATACAGTTTGACCAGCAAGTGAAGTTAAGAGATTCTAATTAACGGCCTCAATGATGTACATTTTGGCCTTAATCAAGTTAAAAGCCAGATCTGGAAATGGTTAAATGGGTGGAAGGAGAAATTTCTTTCAGCGGCAAGCCAAGAAATTCTGATCAAAGCTGTTGCACAAGCGATCCCCACATATATCATGTCATGCTTTCTTTTGCCAGAAGGCTTGTGTTGGGAAATCGATAGTATGATTGGGCATTTCTGGTGGGGACAACGAAAAGCAAAGCGCAAGATTCATTAGGTAAGGTGGTCAAAATTGTGCTTGTCGAAATGCAAAGGGGGGTTGGGTTTTCGGAGTTTGATGGTGTTTAACAAAGCTATGCTGGCAAAGCAAGGATGGCGTCTCATTCAGAATCCGAATTCTTTGGTAGCTCGAATGCTTGAAACAAGATACTTCCCAAACACTGATTTTCTTCAGGCGCAGGTGGGTTATCAATCGTTGTTCACGTGGCGTAGTATATTTAATTCAAAGGATCTTCTACAACAAGGATTAAGGTAGAGGGTGGGGAATGGGCAGAGTATCTGAATCCGGAGTGAGAAGTGGATACCCCAACCCTCTACTTTCACTCTGATATCCCCTTGTATGGGCCTTCTAATGAAAGCTACAGTGAGTGATCTTATTGACAGTACAGGAGGTGGGTGGCGAACGGAAGTGGTTTCGGCTACTTGTCGGAAATGGATGCTGAAGTGATTAAGAGCATTCCGTTATGCTCTTGATTGCCTCCAGACAAAGTGATATGGCACTACTCACAACAGAGGTGTTTTTCGGTGAAATCTGCGTATGGGCTGAGGCTGTTATTTGGTAATCAGGATATGCAAGTGGGTAGTTCAGTAGAAGTTGAAGGATTTGGTGTGATATGGAAGCTCTATGGAAATTAAAAATTCCGCAAAACATTTGAGTTTTTGTTTGGAAGGCTTGTTTGGATGTTCTGCCAGTAAAAGCAAATTTACGAAAGAAAAAAGTTCCAATCTCTGATGTATGTTCTTTGTGTTCAAGTGGGCTAGAAACAATGCTTCACTGTTTGTTTGAGTGTGTTTGTGCAGAGGAAGTATGGCAGGAAATTGGCACTAGCAACTTGTGGGAGAGTGGGCAAAATTGTGATTTTTTGGATTGGGTGTGGCTTGTGCTCCAGATGCATGGAGCTGAGACCATGGGATTGGTTTTCTCAATTTTCTAGGGGATTTGGTTAAATCGAAACTAATATATTTTTTGGGGAAAACATACTTCGGCTGCTGTAGTTGCTACAAAAGCGTTAACTAGTTTTCATGAGTTTCGCTCCATTCAAAGAAGGGTGCTTCTGGCACGGCCAAGCTTGGTGGCTTGTTAGAGACCCCTTGAGGTGAAGTGCTATAAGATCAACTGTGATGGGGCTATGTTCAAGACTGAGGGATTGTCCGGCTTCGAAGTGGTTATTCGGAATGATCGGGGGCAAGTTATAGCATCTTTGTGTGAACGGGCTCCACTTATGTGGGATGTTGAATGTTTGGAGGCAGTAGCACTTCTTTGTGGGGTGGTGTTTGCACAGGAATTGGGACTAAATTCTATTCACCTGGAAGGGGATTGTATGACTGTGATTAGAGCCATTGCAGGGGCAGGGACTGTATCTGAATTGTCTCCATACGAGCATTTTGTATCTGAAATTCGGCATCTTTTGGGTGGGTTCGTAGTACACCATGTCTCACATGTCCGTAGAGAGGGAAATAGTGTGGCTCATTGTTTAGCTCGCATGGCGATTCATTTTGAAGATATTAGAGTGTGGATGGAAGCTGTTCCGGACTCTATCAACAATCTTGATTGTTCGGAGGCTCTACATACAAGTTCTTAATTCTGTTTTACCCTATCTAAAATAAATAAACAAATAAATAAAGTAATTGCAAATGGTGTATATATATCTAAAGAAAATAACAATCCTATGGAGTCTTAAAAAAATATTTACACATCAATAATAAAATTTATAAATATTAATAATTAAAAGTTTAATTTTTTTAATATATTTGTAAATATTTTTTCAGGACTCCCCACCCTCGCCCCATTCATATGTAATCCTCATCTGTAAGTATTGCGTCCTAATCCAAATTTGTGAGGTCAACACGTGGAAATTTCCGAATTAATATTAATTGATTAATCTTGTTTACTTGACTTATTAGCCACGAACATACCATAAACTTTTCCTTCAAAACAATCATCAATAGTTGCTTGCCACATCATCAGGTAGAGACATAACCATGGAGTTGGGATTCCCTCTTTGCAACTCCTCATTGCAATCCTCCTTGCAACGGCTGAGATCAGCCGTTGTAACATCCAACGGCCATAAAAAAAATAAATAAAAATTAAAGAAATTGAAATCAGTGGTTGGATGTTGCAACGGTTGATCTCAGTTGTTGCAAGGAGGATTGCAAGGAGGGGATCCTAACTCATAACCATGTGCTCGTTCCTTACGTGTCATGTGCTTCGATAGTTCCTTACGTGTATAATTGGATTTACTTATGTGGGAACACAACTCAACGCCTCAAACCGTCGACATATAAGAGAGAGAAAGAGATGAGTGAGAGTGGAAGATTTGTTTGGGAGAAACTTTAGCAGCTAGCTGTTTAGCACATAATTGAAAAAAAAAAATTATTTGAAAAAAAAATTTGTTAGTCAAATTTTAAAATTTTTGTTTAAAAATCAACGTAAACTCATTTTTTGAGTTTACATTTTTTTTTTCAAATTTACAAACTGAGACAATTATTTATAAATCGAAAAAATTATCAAACAAGCTTTTATAACAATTTTTAAAATTTTTGTAAATATAAATTGAAAATTGAAAATAAAATAGTTACCAAGTAGGCCAGCGTGACATTAAAATTTAAGATACAATTTTAATAAAATCAATTAAAAATACTAATCATAAAATTTTAAAATTTCATTGACTCACATTTATATTTAGTTTTATACTCTAAATCATATTTGTCATTTTTATTTGTTGACAGTATCGCCTCACTATACTGTCAATTTATATTTAGTTTTATACTCTAAATAATTAAAAGTTTTAATCAATTTTTCGTTGTAGACAAATTTTAAATTATAGACTTCTTAATTGTGGTTGTGTTTGGTTATTAATTAATATTTATCATACTTGTAATTAGGTGTTTATTTCTTTCCCATTATAAGGGTTGTATTTTGACTTTCTAACTAACAATATCTAGTAGCATATTTGATATGTAGTTCAAAAAAAAATATTTGATATATAATATTTCTCATATTTGTAATTATTTTTTTATCAATTGAAAAAAAAACATTTTAATATTTAATGCTAAAATTGTAACATTTTATGACTTTGTCTCCATTGAGGAGTCATCGTCATCCCACTAATATTACCACTATTATTTGTTGATAGTATCGCTACACTATTGTCATTATCATTATTTCTCCATTACCACCAACTCACCATACAATCACTATCTTATCCCATAATATTACTACTAATACAATCGTCACTATTGTCAGCACTAGAGTTGCCACCACCATACAATCACAATTATTGTTGTCACTACTATTATCATTAATGCTACCATTATTGGTACCACTGGCCTACCCCTCTACATTCACCATAACATTATCACTACTAGGTTATTTCCACTCTAGCACCGTCACAACTCATTTCTCCACCGCGAGCATCTCCACTGTTATCTTACAATTACATAATCATCATCTTTGTCACTACCATCAACACTTCGCCACAACACCACAATGTAGCTACCAACCAACCACCACAAATATAAAAAGTGTTACAAATTTTTTAATAATTAATAAATATAAAATATTAATTTCTCTTATATATCAACAAAATTAATTAAACTTAGCACCCGCATTGTTTTTTATAAATATCAACTAACTTTTCAAATAAAAATTCAATATTCAATTTTTAGTATTTGTTTGTAATTTTGATTTTATCAAACAAAACTTTATTAACACATTTACATTTTTTAATAGAATTTATCATAAAAGTTATAAATATATTAAACAGAATATCAGCATTCTAATAGTTTTTATTTATTTTTCTATACTAATAGGAGGCACATGCGATACGTGTGAATTTAGACAAGAATAAACACACAAATAATAAATAAATTAGTATCATAATATGTATGTTGTCTAAGTAGTAAGAGTGTTATTAATAAAACTAAAAGTCTTTTTGGTTCAAATCTTACTCACACATGTGAATAACAATTTTTTATTTTAAGATATGAAAATTTGTTACATGACAGAAAGAGAAACCACCAAACACTTAGACACCAAATCCATTGCTCGCATAAATAATAGATAGCGAGTAGCACATGCGATGTGTGTGTAATTCAAATAAATAAGAATAAAAAAATATATTATAATATATAAGTTTTTTAAATGATAAGTGTGTTATTAATTAAATTCAAAATCTTTGATTCAAATCTTGCTTTTGCTATTGTATAATAATTTTTTTTTTTATTTTAACTTATAAAAAATTACCACTCTCAATTATTTAATTATCTTCTCCACATTCCCCTTTAGTATCTTACATGATTAATAGAATTAGGCTTGGGCAAATCAAACCCACCACTCTAAATTATGTAACAACTTTGATTGGTAGCTCGAAATTGCCTTCCCCGAATCCCCCTAATTTCCATTTTCAGTAAATTGTTTTTTTTTTTTTTTTTTTTACTTGCCTTGCATTTTTTTTTTTGTTGCCAAAAATGGCAATTCGGGGCTTTCGGGGGAGCATCCCCTCGAGCTCCCACTCTTTTCTCATTATGTAATAGAAAATTCTATTTATACGAAAAAAATAATAATAATAAAAAAAATTGACAAGAATGATGTGGTATTGTTATTATTATAAATATATTTATTTTTAATAGTATTTTTATTTTAAAATGAAAGGTCATAATAAATCACACCTTTATATATAATTTTTTTTATTTATTTATATAGCATTACTCTTATTTAATTTGTCCTCTTCGTCTCGCTGCAACAATAATTAATGGAAATAGCTTAATCATGTGGTTTATAATGAATTTAAGATGGGGTGGCTATGGTCATTGGGTCTCATTTTGATAATTTGTATGGTTTACTTTTTAGAGTATATTAAATAGAACACAATTATAAAAAATCAAATTGATTGAATATCGCTAACCCTTTCATCGACTTGCATTTATATTCAGTTTTATACTCAAAATCATATTTGTCATTTATATTTGTAGATACAAATGCAATTCGATGAAAGAGTTAACGATATCTGATCAATTTGATTTTTTTTTGCAAATATGCTTCATTTGATGTACTTTGAAAAGTAAATGGTTTAAATGATCGAAATAGACTCTAACAACCACACAACAGTAGTTGTTGTGCAAAGCTGCACAGCAGCCACCCCATTTCTTGGATTTAATTGACTTTTTTAACATATTAGATGTGTTTCCTTATTTAAAAGCATTGCCTATTATGACTTAATTCAATAATTGATCTTATATATTTATCTCTTATTTGTCTTATGTTATTTTGTACATAAATTTTAAATATTATTCATAACTCATACTATTTAAAAATACAAGAAAGACAAACTTTATGATCAGATTAAACCCTCCATTTTTTTTAATTAATATAAGACAAATTTACAAAGATTAAGCCATTTAAAAAAAAAAAAAAACCAATCGAACAACATAACCATAAGCACATTTAACAAAAAAAAAAACCAATCAAACAACATAACCATAAGCACACAACCACCGTGATGATCCTAATACATGGGACACAAAAGACAAAAAAACATTCATAGATAGTACAAATATAAGAATATTGCAGTATATGCACCAGAGTTCGGATCCTCTGCCATACTTTCCTGTCATGTCCCAAAACGACGTCGTTTTGGGACAAAATTTCAAAAAAAAAAATGAAATAAAACAAAACAGAACCAGATCCGCCATTGTTGAAGCTGTTCAACTATTAAAAATCAAAAATTATACTATATATATGAAACCATCCCTATATATATATGTATATATATCTTTATATCCATATAAATCTACAATATATATATATATATATATATTACAAATCAACAGAATCAGATCCGCCATTGTTGAAGCTGTTCAACTGTTAAAAATCAAAAATTATACTATATATATGAAACCATCCCTATATATATATATGTATATATATCTTTATATCTATACAAATCTACAATACATATATATATATATATATATTACAAATCATAGGCTAAAAAATATAATAAAAAATGTGAAGATCCTCTGTAATACCCAAAATCCCAAATGGGAAAACCCCTTGATCATCTTTATCTAAATATGTATTAACACATAAACAAAAATTTACACAGATACATCATAACCCAGATGGGGAAACTCCATGGATGATACACATATTAAAGTTCTGAGAAATGAGAGTTTTTGCAAATGAAGATGAAAAGTAAAAAGAAAACCAAGCTTTGATGCTAAATCCTACTCATCAATTACAAGAAACCCAAGAAAATTTTGAGAAATGCATATACATCATAGGGTTCAGTGGAACAAGGATTGAAAGGAATGCCCACCTGGTTTTTCTCTCCTTTGGTCAATTTTAGAGAGAAAAATATCAGAAAAGATCCCAAGTCCCTTGTGTTTCTTTTTGGGGGTTTGATTGAATGAATGAATGCTGTGTGTAAAACTTGTACACTACTCTTCCCAAGTCCCAATCTCTCTCTCTCTCACTCTTTCTCTCTCTCCTATTATGTGCATCAAAATCAGAGAAGGAGAGTGAGCTTCTCCAATACGAGCACAGAGAGAAAGAAAGAACGAAGAAGAAAAGAAAAAAAAAAAAGTGCAAAATTATGTTCATCATCGTCATCTGGATCTGCAAAATTTTGATGTTTGTTGAACCCAGCAGACGCCTCTTCGTCGTTCTTGTCTTCTTTCTTCTTCCCCTTCTCTGCTTCTGTTTTGTTTTATTTTTATTTTATTTTATTTTTTGAAATTTTGCCCCACAACGATGTCGTTTTGGAGCATGGCAAGAAAGTATGGCAGAGGATCCGGACTCATATGCATCATGTTCTACTTTGGGAATGAATTATTTTAATTAATTTTTTAATTTTTTATAAAATGATTGATGAAAAATATAAAGAATAATTTAATTAAGTGTGTTAATTTTTTAGCTATTTCAACCACTAATCGCAAACGGTGTATATATATATATATCTAAAGAGAATAACAAGCCAATGAAGTCTTAAAATTTTTTTACACATTAGTAATAAATTTTATAAATATTAATAATTAAAATTTTAATTTTTTTAATATATTTGTAAATATTTTTTTAAGATTCCTCATTAGGGGTGTGCGCGGTACGGTTCGGGCGGTTTGAGAGTAAAATTACAAATTGAATGGCAGGTTAGCGGATTGATAAATTACGGTTTTGGCGGTTTTTGACGAATTGACGAATTGAAGAATATTTTAGCTAATTATCATACATTTACATAATATACAACACTAATTTGTATAATATTTTTTAAATATATAACACAAAATAATTTTACATAATATGTTTCATATATATAATCACTAATTTGTAATAAATTTCATATCTTAAATCTCTCTCACACTCATTTTTATATTGATATTTTATTAAAAATTAAAAAATATATATGTATTAACTATAGCAGAGCGGAATGATTCGGTTAACGAATTATAAATTTTAAAATTTAAGCCACGATTAGTGGTTAGAGTGATGCGAATTAATACGAATCGAAACAGTATTTTACACAGCTCTACTCCCCACCCTCAACCCCATCCATATGTAATCGTCATCAGTATTGCGTCCCAATCCGAATTTGTGAGGTCAGCAAGTGTATCATTGCCATTGGATTTACTTAACTGGGAATACGACAACTCAATGCGTCAAAGCTTTGAGACAATTCAAATGCCTCAAAGCTAGCTGCTCAAGACATTCTCTCTCTCTCTCTCTCCTAATTCTGGTAATCCAAACCCTACCACTTCACTAATATATGTATCGTGAATATGTTTATTGATATATATATGTATACACATTTAGGTGAAATTCTTCAATTACAGATGAAACTGTCGAATCGATTGTTCCGTCAAGTGGTATTGAGATATCGTTGTGTTGTTGAGTTCTAATAAAAAAAAGAGAAAAAGGCTATGAAAAAAAATTAAATTAATTGAATATCGTTAATTCTTTTATCAATTTATATTTGTATTCAATTTTTCAAATTATATTTATTATTTATATTTATAAATACAAATATTATTTAATAAAAACATAAATAATATTCGATCAATTTAATATTTTTTACAAATACACTTCACTTGATGTATTTGAAAAGTAAATGGCTTGAATGATGAAAACCGACTCCATTGGATTTACTTTTACTTATGTGAGAGAGTGGGAAGCCTCAAAAAGCGAGAGTGGGAAGCCTTGTTTGGGAGGCAGGAGAGTTATAGAGAGAGAAAGCTGCTCCCCACCCTCAACCCCATCCACGTGTAATCGTCATCAGTATTGCGTCCCGATCCAAATTTGTGAGGTCAGCATGTGGAAATTTCCCAATTGATATTAACGGTGATGTTATGAATTACTGATTTAATGACTCCAAATCCACCACGTTAATGAAATGACAAAACAAAAAAAAAAAAATTTAAAAAAAAAAAAGTTTGACTAAATTAAAAAAGTACACTTATTTCATTTTTTTATTTTTTTTAGATCATATCAATCAACATCTCCTTTCTATTTTTTTTACACATAATACAAGAAAAGTTAAAAAATATACTTAGGCCTCGTTTGGCAAGAGGCTAAAATAGCCAATTAGTCAAAAAGTTACCTTTTTAGCCAAAAAGCCAACAACCCATACCAAAAAGTCAAAGATTTCCTTTTCTCTCTACTTTTTGCACGTCGTTTCGTAATTAGCCAAAAAGTTGGCCCAAACATACAGGTTTTTCTTACCAACCTTTTTAGCCAATTAACCAAAAAGTTACTAAATTAACCTATTCCCAAACGAGGCCTTATTTAGTCTTTTTAAACTTGACCTGATTATGTGACAGTGGGTAGGAGAGCTCTAATTAGAGTTTCACTCATTTTCTTTAATATTAATTAATTAATCTTGTTTACTTGACTTTATTACTTGACTTTATTAGCAGCGTGCATACCATAAACTATTCCTCCAAAACAATCGCCAATGGTTGCTCTGAGAGAGAGAGAGAGAGACAGAGATGAGTGAGACTGGAAGCTTTGTTTGGGAGAACCTTAAGCGGCTAGCTGCTCAGCCCATTGTTGAGTTCTGATGGGGAAAGGAGGGCAAGACTATGGGAAAAAGGAGAGTTTGGGGCCAGAATCATCATCGACCGGAGATTTCTTCGCTGCTTGGGCGAAAGATGTTCAAGAATGCGAAGAGAAGTATGAGGTGAATCGGGATTACGGATTGTCGACCGATGAAGTGGAGAAGAGGCGGCAGACCCATGGATGGAATGAATTGGAGAAACATGAAGGTCAGTCTATTTTGAGATTGATTTTGGATCAGTTTAATGATACTCTAGTGAGGATTTTACTTGTTGCTGCTGTGGTATCTTTCGTCTTGGCTTGGTATGATGGTGAGGAACGTGGGGAAATGGAGATCACTGCTTTTGTGGGGCCTCTGGTGATTTTCTTGATTTTGATTGTGGTTGCAATTGTTGGGGTTTGGCAAGAGAATAACGCTGAGAAAGCGTTACAATCTCTTAAAGAAATTCAGTCGGAGCAAGCAACTGTGGTACGCGATGGCAAAAAGGATACAAGTTTTCCTGCAAAACAACTTGTTCCTGGTGACATTGTTGAGCTTCGGGTTGGTGACAAAGTCCCCGCTGATATGAGGGTTTTGTTTTTGACTAGCTCCACTGTTCGAGCTGAGCAGGGTTCATTGACTGGAGAGAGTGAAGCGGTTAGTAAGACAACTAAGCCTGTTCCAGAAGATTCTGAAATTGAAGGGAAGAAATGTATGGTTTTCGTTGGAACAACAATTGTGCATGGGAATTGTACTTGTTTGGTTACTCAGACAGGCATGCATACAGAGACGGGTAAGGTGCATTCGCAGATTCACGAGGCCTCTCAAAGCGAGGACGACACACCTCTAAAGAAGAAATTGAATGGATTTAGAGAGTCTCTCACAGCTATAATTGGGGTTATTTGTGCATTGGTGTGGCTTATTAATGTGAAATACTTTCTCACTTGGGAGTCTGTTGATGGGTGGCCCAGGAATTTTGAATTCTTTTTTGAGAAGTGCACATATTACTTTGAGATTGCAGTGGCATTGGCAGTGGCTGCCATTCCTAAAGGTTTACCTGCTGTTATCACAACATGTTTGGCCCTTAGCACGCGAAAGATGGCTCAGAAGAATGCGCTTGTCCGGAAGTTGCCTAGCGTCGAGACTCTTGGCTGCACAACTGTGATCTGTTCTGATAAAACTGGTACTCTAACTACCAATCAAATGGCAGTGGCAAAGCTTGTGGCAATGGATACCGGGCCAAATGCTACCCGAACTTTCAATATGGAAGGGACCACATATAGTCCTCTTGACGGAAAAATTCGAGATTGGCCCAAGGGTCAAATGGATGCGAATCTCCAAATGATTGCAAAGATTGCTGCTTTGTGCAATGACGCAGGCATCGAACAAGCTGGAAATCATTACGTAGCCAGCGGAATGCCCACTGAGGCAGCATTGAAGGTAAGATCTTGTACTTTCATTATCCGGTTTAAAATTAAGTTCATTTGTCTTTATAGTAGAATTACAGCGTCTTCTGAAGCTGTCATGATGCTGTGGGGGAAAAAGTTGGAATTTACTGTCATATTACCCAAAAATTTTCCCTTTCAAACACTTGATTTCCTAAATCAAGGTTCATCAGTTGGTTGGTAGCAACACCCTGTGCATGTCGAAGGTTTTTTTTACCTTTTCTCTGTCATAAGTACAATAGATCACTTGAAGATTTTCTTGCCGAGAGTCATATAGACTGATGCTCCTTTCTTCATTGAAACATGTGCTGTAGTTGCTGCATATATATAAATATTGAGCTGAGGCAATTTCATCATCCTGACTGTTTATGTTTTCAGGTTATGGTTGAGAAAATGGGACTTCCTGATGGATTGGATTCTGGTACATCTTCAGGTTATAGAGATGTCCTACGTAAGTTACTAGTGTAACATATGTTTATGTTGTTTCATAATCGTGTTTACGTGGCTGCTGATGTCTTCATTTAATTTTGTGCATTTAAGGTTGTTGTCAAACATGGAAAAAGCTTGAAAGACGGATTGCCACTCTTGAATTTGACCGTGATAGGAAATCTATGGGAGTTATAGTGAGTTCCAGCTCAGGAAGAAAATCATTGCTTGTAAAGGTACATTCAGCCATATGGAGTTTGTTTTATTTTTTTATTTTTATCTTTGACACATTGTTACACAGGAGAAACTGATTACCTGAGGAGCATTTGTTACAAAGGTGTCTATTTTTCTTATGCAGCAAAACTATTAAATGTGGTGCCAGTGTGCCATGTATTTAATCTCTGTTTACATTCCCTCACCAAACTGAATGTCTAATCTTCCTGCTCTGAAGACAGATTAATGTTTAACACCTCCTGCTTTCAGGTTGTATTTAATTTGTAGTAAATGCAGATAGATAAGTGTCTACGTGTATGCAATTCAACCCAACTACACTTGTTCTAGCTTTATGTTAAATGGAAATCTGTCAAAGTATAGACTATAATTTCAAAATTATGATATATAATTAGATTAATGTTAAATCATACCCTGTTTATGAATTTGCTTCTCATGTCTACAAAGGAAAGCACAACATCTTGCATAAGAAACAATTTGTTAGTCACCTGTACGGGAAAGAATTTCACCTTCTCGTATAATCCTGTTGATCAAGTCTGCGTTCCTCTATACGTCGTCGTTCCACCACCTAAAAACACAAACGTGAGCTGGCCGGCGGGTGTGTGCCGGAAACCTCTCCGATGCCTAAGTCAGTAAGCAAGACAAGAAGGCAAAAGCTCTTAAGTGTTCAGGGAGCAAAATTGTATATTTCTCCAAAGGTGTTATTGATGAGCTTATATAGATTTCACGTGGCACAATCCTGGTAGGATTCTTACTCCTCCAAGTGTAGAGTCCTTCTAGGATTACTCCTCCTTGCATAGAGTCCTCCTAGAACTCATACTCTTGGAAGATAATGCTTATCCTCCAACACCCTCCTCACTGCTTAAACCAAGTGAGATGGTCCCTCTACAGCCGAACTCCCACTGACCGGAGTAACAACCAGTTCGGTCCTTACTTCTATAACTTACCTCGGCGTACCCATGCTAAGGCCGAGCTAAACATAAGGGGGTCAAGCTGAAAGACATTCTGAGACAAAGTTCACCTCGGTTTAACACATGTTACGACCGAAGTAACCAAGCATCAACAGCCGAACTGCCATTAGTTCGGCTCTCCATTTCTTCACTTCTACTCCGGGGTCGCACGTCAAGACCGGACTAAGAAGAAACCGAGCTACACCACTCAAGCCTATAAACCGGGCTACCGCAACACTCCGGCCGACGTACAAGCTTCCCTTTCACTTGGGCTTACTTCGGCCCAACCACCAGCTCGGCCCAATTCAGTATAAATTGCCCTCTCATCACCAATGTAATCCCTAAATCTAAAAGGAGTTGCTTATGGCTAGGCCATGTGTTTCTTACATTAACTCAGCAATATGTTCATTACTTCATATCCAACATGAATGCATTAGCATTATTTCAATGATAAATGGCATATGATTATGAAAAATCTTACTTGGATACACCCAAGGTATGGACTACATGGATTGGAGGGTCTATTTAAAAGACTTAATTTGAATTTTATAAAAAGTTTATGGACACGAATACGGATACGGATACGGATACGGATGCGGATATAGAAACGGACACGGATGCGGACATGGGACATGGCAATTTTTAAAAAATGGAGACATGAGGGGACACGGCAATTTTAAAAAAATGAAGACATGAGGGGACACGGCAATTTTAAAAAATTGGGAACACGGCAATGAAATATGTTTGCATATATTTTTGTTTGCTATCTAAATTAATATTACACCCACAAACAATCAATATTAACAAAAATAATTCTAATTCTATTTTTTTTAAAAAAAACTTTTAATTTAACACTTACAGTTTATATATTTTTTTTATGGATGATCTATTACATATTTAAATCTAAGAAAAAATAATAAACATTCAATATTCATCAAAATCACTAAATAAAATGCGGGAAAAGACAACTTGGCATGTCCTAGTGTGTCCCCTAAAAATAAATTAATTAAATAAGGGGACACGTCGTGTGGTTTGTCCTATATGTGTCCCAGAAGTGTCCATGTGTCCGACACGGATATGTCACTTGTTTTGAAGTGCCGGTGCTTCATAGGGTCAAGGTCATGGTTAATACACAAGCTCTCCTTTTAATTGGTCCACCTAGGCTAAAGAACACACATGGTCACAGAGTGAATAGGATCAAACTGGGTCTAAGGAGAGTGCTTTTTTTTCCATATCAAATCAAATTTTGATGTGAAAATTTGACGGTTTGATCACCCTATGGTGCTTAATTAGATATAGGACGCTTATGCATGATTGAACCAGAAAATGGGGGCCCTTGAATAGTTACATGAGATTCATCTCATGATAGCCTTTTCCTTCCATAAAATATGAGCTTTCTTGTACTTGATGTTTTTTCACAAGTTGTAGCAATGATGAAGTCCAATTTTTATCTTCATCGTTTCATCTACAATAAATGCAGACTGACATGCAAGTTTATGGGTTCACTTTATTTTGATTTTTGGGTGTCAGTCTTTATCTGATAAGTGCATGTTTGGATATGTTCTGAGTTTCTGGATTGCATTTTAGAAGTGATTATTTGGAGTTGCTGCATTCATGAAAGTATACCTTGTCAAAGACTTGTTAGCTGATCTTTCCCATTCACTTTTTTAGAAGATTTTGTTCATCTGCCATTAAATTATCTTTGGGTGTTTTGTTCAATGCCTATACCTCACAAGAATTAGTTAGACATAATGACTAAACATTGGACCTTAATGTGTGTCAATATTTTTTCGTTTGGGTTGCAAAATTTATGTTCTCATCATTGAAAATCCCATGGTGGAGGTCAACATGCATATTTTTTCAACAGAATGTTTGTTTTCCATCCTTCTGTTTCGATCCAATTTGTTTCATAGAGGCATTCACGGGACTAATGAACAGGTGCTTCATTGTGGCAGGGTGCAGTAGAAAATGTGTTGGAACGAAGCTCTTTTGTTCAATTGCTTGAGGGTTCTATTGTAGAACTGAATCAAACTTCGAGGGATATTATTTTAAAAAGCCTGCATGAGATGTCCTCAAGTGCATTACGTTGTTTGGGTTTTGCCTACAAGCAGGACCTCCATGAGTTTGCTACACATAATGGTGATGAAGACCATCCAGCACATGAGCTTTTACTTAATCCATCTAACTATTCTGCAATTGAGAGTAAACTCATTTTTGTTGGCTTGGCTGGGCTACGAGTGAGTTGGCACATTTGCTTTTCATTCCTCAAACACATTATTATTTTTATTCATCAACTGTTCCTAGTAAGCTTGAAGAAATGAAGATGTATTAACTTAATTTTATTTTGTCAAGGATCCACCTCGGAAAGAGGTCCGCCAAGCCATCGAGGACTGCAGAACAGCTGGCATTCAAGTAATGGTTATTACAGGAGATAACAAGAATACAGCCGAAGCTATATGTCGTGAGATAGGTGTATTTGGACCACATGAGGACATCAGTTCTAAAAGCTTAACAGGGAGAGAGTTTATGGATCTTCCTGACCCCAAAAGTCATCTAAGGCAAAGCGGAGGGCTGCTCTTCTCTAGGGCTGAACCAAGGCATAAACAAGAAATAGTCAGACTACTGAAAGAAGATGGTGAAGTAGTTGCAATGACTGGAGATGGGGTGAATGATGCACCTGCCTTGAAATTAGCCGACGTTGGAATTGCAATGGGCATTGCTGGAACTGAGGTATTTATTTTTCTTTTCTCGTTAGTGTTAATGTATTACATTTTAATGCAAAGATGGTATTGTAGAGTATATTGATTTAGAAAACAGAAAAAATGTTTTACTGTATACACTTTCATTTTGTATGACTTTTGATGGTAAACAAATTTTAAACCTTATTTTGGTCTTGAGCATTGCTAATTTTTAAAGAACTTCCATTAGTTTCCTGACTTGTTACATGAGGATTAGGTGCAGTCATCCTCTGCTTCTTAATACATTCTAAGTCATAGTTGCAAAAATGTTTCGGTGGCTCTGCACGCATGCAAGAAGCCTGGTGGAGGTGTTCTCAAATAATTTAAAAAAAATACAATCCAACATTAATCATATTCACATGAAACCTATATGTTTGAAGTGACTTTATGTTTGTGTGTGCGTCCATCTTGGGGTCAGTCAGTTGTGCCTCTAAAATACATTAGGACTTCTTCAACTATTAAAAACCTTTATGATTTTCCGTCTCTTGTCCTTTTAAGACCTTCATTATTTGTGTAGTTTTGGTCTTATGTTGCACTTGACCAAGCCATTTTAAAATTCTTTCCTCATTTTGAAGTTGGTGCTACCATTAGATTACTTGAAGTTTTTAGTCTTGTCATTACTTATTTTCAGTGTATCTTGTTCTAGGTTGCAAAGGAAGCTTCTGACATGGTTTTAGCAGATGACAATTTCAGTACAATTGTTGCTGCTGTAGGTGAAGGCAGATCTATTTACAATAATATGGAGGCCTTTATCAGGTCTATTTCTCCACAATGTTTTTCGTAGCTTTTACCAAATTCCACTATGGACTGGCTTGATGCTTTTAAGTTTTAATCTAGAAGCACTTATTTTGGTCTACTTTGCCATAAGTCTGCGTATTTTTCTCTTGTGAGAAAGTGATCGATCACTATAATGGGAATGATCTCTCAAAAAGCAAAATATACATTTACATACATATACACCGACATTAATTTTATACATATGTTTTCATATAAATGGCTTATGGTTTGAAATCCTGGATAAGCCATGTGAAACAATTCTCAGCTTTACTGATAAGGTTGTCCTTGCCTTTTGTCTTCCTATAAGTGCGCTACATGCTCTATAATGTGGTATGATAAGGGTAGACTTGTATGTATTACACTTAAGAATTTAAGGTGCTTTTACAGTAATTTTATTTTAACTATTAGGTATCTAATAAAATATAAATATTTCCATTTTTTATGTTTTTGTCTTGTCAAAACTTAAGTCACCCTAATTTTTGTTCATTATATTTGATTTTTATTCCTCCTAAGGTAACATTTAAGCAAATATATTGGAAAAAAGTTTTAGGATCGCTTTGTATCATTAAATTTATTGTTTTGGAATGAAAGTGTATTATATTTCGGAACGTGTGTACCAATACCTAATTCATTAGGGTATTAGTGTTTTCTGGTAACACAGGTTTGTCATACTAGCTTTTAAAAAAATATCTTTCTTTAATCCTTTGTTTCTTTTTTCTTTCTTTATCTTCTAAGGTATTTTAGTCAAAGAATTATATCTACAAAGAGAATGGAGGCAATATTCACAAACGTAATAGGTACAAAAAGCTGAATAATCCAAAAGTGGTGGGTAACAGGTGAAAGGGAGTGAAGGACAAATCAATTACCATAGTGGCCAGTTAATTCTCTTAAAGCTTTGATTTTTCAGACATCCGTCTATTGTGCAGCTTCTCTCTTGCACACCACACAACAGGAACTAGGACTACTTTCAACAAAATGGTGACAGCAAGATGCTGACTCACACCACCAACCTTTAAAAGGATTGGCCAACGAGCAGGGTGTAAATTGACAGACTGTGAACTGAGAGTGTAAGAGAGACCACAACTTATTGCCCTATGGACGGCAAATGAGAAAGCTGCTTTCCGCATCAAAATCTCTGCTAGACATGCAGAATGTATAAGGATGCACGTTGAAATGTTACCAGCACCTGTTTGCCTAGACCAAGAAAGCCACCTTAGGAGTTTGGGAATCCAAAATGGCTCAAGTGAAGAAGATGACTGTAACCTAAAATTTAACTTCCTGAAGGACTTTACCAGCAGCCAACTGTTCAAAAGTTTACCTCCATGGTAACACATCCTAGGAGTACTACTCACTGGAACCAGGACTAATTTCCTGAAAATGAAAATCCTACATCAAGAAGAGAGGAAACAAATGTGTTCAGTTCCAATGTGAACCTGTATCTCCCGGTGTGCCATAATTTGCTGTTAAACCACTATGGTCTTTAGCAATGTGGATCTGGGTCTTTGAGGCTATGAATCACGGGTACGGGTACGGGTACGATACGGGTACTTCAATATGTTAAAATGTAAAAAAAGTAGGGTACGAGCATGGCTTGATACGTTTGTAACAAAATATTTATTACTAATTTGGAGTAATACAAAAATTGATTAAATGGTTTAATTTGTTAAGATCCAACTTACAATTAACATTTAATGCCAAAAGTAAAGGTATAAACTAAAATTAAACATCATTATATTAAGTAACTTACAAAGCATAACTTAATTTTAAAATCATGCTAAGTATAAAACTAAAAATAAAAAAGAAATCTATTGAAATGAATTTTATCTTTTTAGTAGAAGAAAATATTGTTATGACTAAGATACGGTACAACTTGAGTGTATATTAGGTACGTCTAGATACGCCAAAAATTTAAAAAAAAAAAATTGGATACGTATTTTATGTACTTGGTACGTATGCAAAAGTACCATACAAAGTACCATATGCCGGTAAGTACCCGTTACGGGTACGACATGTTTGTTGAAGTACCCATGTTTCATAGCTTTGAGGGATCATCCCCATGCATCTTGCCCTAGGGAATTTCAAGCTGAATTGTGAAGTTTAGATGCAGTATATTTTCTTATACTCGAGCGATACTTTTCCATACTAATCCTATATGATACTCCTACTTAGGTAGCCAGCCAATTGTGGCCCTCATACCCAATTTGTAAACAGTTTCTGCCACTGCCCTCTTTTTCCACCCCTTGCTTATAGAGGGGAAAAAAAAAAAAACTGCCTGTTTTTCCACCCCATACCTCAATGATCATTTTATTTTTTCCTTTTGTTTTATTGGATTTTAAAACATTTTCTTAGATGTTGCCTTTATTTTTCCAGTTCACACCCTCTTGTAGCAGTTCTGAGAGGTCTACACATTGCTAAAGCATGGTTACTGTAGGCTATAAAGTTCTTTTGATTTTTAGTTTCTCTCTGGTCTTTTGTGGGGTTTGGTCTTGTGCTGGATGGTCTGCGAGTGCTGTCACATGGTTGGAGTTATTTATATGAACCCCACATCAAGTTAATGTATCTTTTGGCCTAGCCTTGGTTCATTTATGATTAGTTTATGTTGAAATGGGTTTTCTATAATGTTACTTTGCATCTGATTCAACCCTAAATATGGAGGCTGGTATGGTCTATATTTACAGACTAACAATTTATGCTATTTGATATCATTTATTCTTATAGCTTTTTACTTGGATCATCGTTACACGCTTGGAAATGATGAAATGCTTGTGTTACATTCCATTTAACTTTCTTAGTTTGGTTGAGAATCTGTTGTTTTCCAACAAATAAAAACAATTTGCTTTGCCAATGCTGAAGTGAATCAATCTGTACAATTCTTACGACTACAAAGGACCATTGCTAATGTAGATGACCTCTCGCAACCCCAACCTTGCACTCTATAGTTTATAGAAAACCTTGCAACAAGGTCAACAGTATGATGCCATTGCCATGAAACTGATCCTGATGTTGTAATCATCATCACAGGTACATGATCTCGTCAAGTATTGGTGAGGTTGCCTCTATATTTTTGACAGCTGCTCTAGGTGTTCCAGAGTGTCTGATTCCAGTTCAACTTCTGTGGGTCAATCTCGTTACTGATGGACCCCCAGCAACAGCTTTGGGATTTAATCCACCAGAAAAGGATGTTATGAAGAAACCCCCTCGAAGAAGTGACGGCTCATTGATCAGTGCTTGGATTTTATTCCACTATCTGGTATTATACTAGCTCTTTTGGCTTTCAAAGAACTTATATCCATTGTACACCTGAAGTAATTTGTTGTGCTACTCATTGTTGTCAAATCGTATATCGTAAGATTCACTTTATTTAACATAATATATAATTTTATTTATATATATATACATATAAAAATCACATTGTATTTAAAATGAATTATATATCAATATAACTAAATTAAATTGTACATGTATATAAAATCTTGTATATCAATATCAATATAATTAGTTGATTTCTTGTCTTCTCTTTTCTTCTTCCTTTTGTGTGTGTGTATGTGTGAAAATGGCACCGTTTTATGCATTATGCAAACAAAATTGAATATTCCTAATTGCAATGAATCGGAATTGAATTGTATGATTCATTCTATTTAAAATTCAATTGCACGAATTGAATCATTTTGCTTGAAATCCATATCGAATTGTAAATCGTAAGCTTCTAACAACCATGGTGCTACTATCTATTAATTTGGATGCAGGTAATTGGACTCTTTGTCGGGATCGCAACTGTGGGAATATTCATCATATGGTACACTCACGAATCTTTCTTTGGCATTGATCTAAGCACAGACGGCCACAGCCTTGTCACCTATTCCCAACTTACCAACTGGGGTCATTGCCATTCCTGCGAGGGTTTCTCACTAACACCTTTCAAGCCTGCCTCTCAAAGTCTTGAGTTAAAGCATCCGTGTCACTACTTCCAAACAGCCAAAACAAAAGCAATGACTCTTTCCCTCTCCGTCTTGGTCGCCATCGAGATGTTCAATTCCCTTAATGCCCTGTCTGAAGACGGTAGCCTCTTAACAATGTCAATTTCATGCGGCCTTCACTTTTTGATCCTTTATGTGCCTTTCCTTGCTCAAGTTTTCAAAGATCGTTCCTCTAAGCTTTGAACGAATGGCTCGTCGTGTTGGCCGTTGCATTTCCGGTGATTTTAATCGATAAGGTTCTCAAGTTTGTGGGAAGATGTACAGGTGGAGGCCGAAAACCGGATTCTAGAAAGTTCTCTAAGCACAAGGAGGAGTGACCCGGGGACAGTCGTCATTTGGAAAGCCTGCCATTGATCAGGTCTGTCTATTCAAAAACGAGGGTTAGTTTGGACCTAGAAGATTAAATTAGATTGGTAAAACTGATATGTAAAACGGGAAATTCATTTCCACACACTGATCACTTAATGAAATAAATTAAATGATAATTATATCCTAAATAAAAATTAGCATAATAGAAATCTAGCAATACCTGTAATTTTTAATATGTGGATTGAGAAAATTAATCAATAAATAAATTAATAGGGGTATGTATTGATAAAAGATCTGTTCTGAGTTATTTAAGTGTGTTGAAATAGAATTTTCCATATAAAACACTTTGCAGTAGAATTTTCAGTGATGTATTAAGTGTTTATTTGACTTCATGATTTTGGGATTTAGTTCTAAAAACATTTATGCTGTATTTGGTTCATTAGATGGAATGGAATCATTGGTTGGGCTCAGGTGGAAAACATAATTAATTAAAAACTTAATCCATGAAAACTTAATTTTGGGATTTAGTTCTAAAAACATTTGGAAAATGTGTGAGACCTCTTTGGGGATGACCCTTACGCCCCCAAAGTGATCATGGCCCTTTATGTATGTGTGGGGTCCACTCATGTATGTGTGAAGCTCACATTATGAATGGTCCAGATTTGTGAGGGTCTTATGGGGGTGGGAATCTCAATCATTACTCAAAACATTTATGCTCTATTTGGTTCATTAGACAAATGGTTCCTCGTCACTTTTCCATGTCTATTTGGTTAACTACCAATAATCAAAAATGGCAAGCCTGTGCGGTTGTGCTTTCGGAAACAAAATAATGAAAATTTCCATTGTTTTCATATCTTTTTGCTTTGTTGCGCAAAAATAGCTTTTTGGTGTAATCTAGAAAGTCAGTGGCTTTAAGAGTGTTTTTTTTTTGTTTTTTCAAAAATAGTTTTCAAAAACAGTTTGCCAAACGAGTACATTCTTAGGTATTGTATGTCTAGACTCTATCTTGGGCGGGCTTGAACCCTTTGCAAGCATTCAAACTGGTTGGTGGCTCGTTGTCTTGGGATCCAACAATGAAGCCTACACTAATTTAGGGTTACATTATGTTATTTAGGCTGATCCAATGGCTACTCAAAATTGTCATTAAATTTAAATTTGATAAAAAAATAGATTCTTTTCCTACTCTTAACGGTTTCATCAAATACGTATGAAAGTTATGATTTTTTTTTATTTATTTATATCAAACTGAGGATCAATGTTCTTTTCATCAAATCACTGTTTATTGCCGTTGGATTTTCACCATCGGATGTCTTCCGGATGACTATCTTGAGGCAAAAATTTGTGAAAAAATTATACTGATCTGTGTGAGTGATTTTCCGATCACACTGCCTACCTTAGTAATTTAGCTGTAGAACACAGGCAGAATAGATGGCACCCTGCTGTCCTGTACAAAAAGAGAAGGCTCCGGCGGTGGTTCTTCCACCTAGGGGCACTCCGACGATCAAGTCAGTATATCTCTCAAAGATAATCAAGTATTCAACTCACAAGCTTGAGTATATAAAACATGCTTTAGACCCATGGGGGTGCCTCTACAATTCTAGTCCCATAGAAGCCTGACTTCTATGGATTCTAATTCAGTGCTTACTTTGGATTCCTCAAGAGATAAGGATAAAACCCCCTAAGAGTATTATCTTTACCCAAACTGAAGTCTTCTCCCATTCTAGGACTCTTGTCCTTTATCCGCTTATTCCGGATTCCGATATCTTCGGAGATAACCTCGGCAACTCCGAGATCACCTCGGCATAACTATTACGACACGTGGCACCTCGGCTGACACGTCGGCGTCACCATGCCACATGTTGGTACTTAGAAAATATATCCCCACAACTGCCCCCTAGGTTCTAACACCTCGGCATCCTAAGGTGATGGAACCTATATTGGTACTTTCTTTCTGTACATCGGCTATGAACTCCTCAGCCGAGATCATTCACTTTAGGTCGACATGTCTTCTTTCAAGAACAAGAATTTTAATGAACTCTCCCACGCGCATGAGTTGTCATGCACCACTTCTTAACTGTTCTACTTACGCGTTTCGTCTTTATTGGCTCGTGCTTGTGACGCGCTTGTAAGCTGTCTTTCATTTGTCTGCGCCATCTGACGTATAAGTTGCTCCAGGGGCATTAAATGCTCTGTTTTGCCGCCGTTTCAAGTTTTTGACAAAACTCTTCCCTCTTTCCTCCGTTTCTTCACTTTTGCATTTATTTCTACTTGCTCTTTCTCTTTTTAAACTCTTCTTCTTGAATCTGCCATTGTTCAAGCTCTAGGCTCTGTAACTGATCTCTTTCTTCCACTCTAGCGAAGCTTTCGACATTCCGTCTTGTCGGCGACCCTCATTCCGGCTTCAATCTTTCTGGTAAGCCACTATTCTTTTTGTTTTCAGTTTATTGATGTTCTTCCATTTTCTTGCTGTTACTGTCTTTTTCAAATATCTATCTGGTGAACCATATATCTGAATGCTTTGATTCTGCTTTTGCCCATGTTTTGAACACTTGCACTGTTTCACCATTTTTCTACCATTGTTCTTGACCCTATATCTCTTGTATTCTTTATGCTTTTGAGAACCCTATCTCTGTTCTTGATTCTGAAACTTCGTTCTTTGTTTATTGTTTTCTGTGTTTCCTTCCAGATTTGTGCCCCCAATCTGTACTCTCGTAGATTTTAGGTTTGGGATTTGTCTATAGAACCTACCAATTCTTAGGAAAAACTGAAACAATCGTTTCCAGTATTCACCTAGGTTAGAGTCGAGGTCCTAAAAAATCCTTTAAGAACATCCTCTTTCTGAAATCGAATACCTCTATGCCGATATCATGGGTATGTGGAGACATAGGGTAGATACCCCGACCAAACTTGAGTACTTTAGGCAAGAGTTCTCCATTCTTGCCGATGTCCATCTGAGATTGGCGGGGGATGACGACTCTATCATGCCCACAGATGATTCAATGCCCTTTCCCATCGTAGCGTTTACTGAATGTGGACTCCGGCTTCTACTTAATCATCTTTTTCGCGAAGTTCTTCATTACTACAAGTTGAACCCTCAAGCCGAGGTCTACTGAATTCAAAATCGTAGCTGACCTTCCAGACTCCAACAAGGGGGCTGGAGATGACTATGTCATTGCTTCTGGAAATTGGGAATTTGCCTCAGACGAGGATGCCCATCTCTACCCTCTTCCTCGGTCAGTTAAAGAGGGCAAGGGTAAGAGCCCAGTGTTAACCTTAGTTGTTTCTTTCCAAGTCTTCAATTTCTTGTCTGTTTCTAACTCTGTTCTTCTTGCAGATGTTCGTAAGCCACCGAAAAGCTTTCGCCAATCCTATGTTGCTGGCAAGGATTTAAAAAAACTTTTGGACTTGCTAGTCCACCAAAGGAAAGCACATTTATTTCTTAACTTCATCCCAACATACAAATCAATTTTGCCCGACGTTCCTAAAAAGAAGAAGAAAAGCCTTTCTCCACCTTCTGCCACAACCCAAACTGCGTCTGTATCCCGAACAGACCAAGGTTCAACATCTGACCTAACTAATCAGCCATCTACTTCTGCCCTTTACTTGATCCCAGTACAAGAACGAAAACGTCGGCGAAGACTTGTCCTTACATCCGAGATGGGTCGTACAAAACCTATCGCCAAGGATCTTCTTGCCGATCTCCCTACTGATGTCGACGCTCAGCCGACACAGAGCATGCCCCCACCAAAGCCAAAAAGAGCAAAAAAGGCTCAGCCAAAGGCCAAAGCCACCGAAGTTGAAACTGAGGACACTCTGTCAATTTCACAATTGGCTGGGAATGAGAAGACATCTTTTGTTCCTGCCAAAAGATCTGCTAAAGCCCAGCCCTTTGAGTCCTCCAAATTGAAGAGGCCGAAGTCGTCGTTTGGGAAGACCTCGGGTTCTAAAAAACCAGATATCCCCTGGGCGCCTGCTATCACTCTAGAAGATAAGCCTGTCATGGCCAGTGACAGTGCCGACGATATCAATATCGGTGTCGCCCTTAGTACTGCTCTTCTTCTACCTGGTGATCTTGAAAAGAATGCCGAGTTGAGTGAGTACGAAAACTACGCTTTCATGCTTCAACGCTGTGTTCAAGTAAGTGTCTTCACTTGGTAACCTGTCTTTTCCTCATCTTTTCATACTTGTAAAACTTTGTAATAACTTTTTGCTTTGTGTTCTTTCAGGCTGTTCAGCATGCCCATTCCTTCTCCATGCAATCTTTCGAGAACAGGAAGAAGTTAACTGACATGAAGAAGGAGTATTCTGCCCTCCAAAAGATCAACAAGAGTCTTCAAGCAAAAATGAAGAAGTTGGAGGATCAGGCTAAGGCCGCCACTAAGGCCCAACAGATAGCAGAAGAAAAAGCTGAATCTGCTGAGGCTATCAGGAAGGTCGCTGAAGCCAAGAAAAAAGAGGCCGAGGGAAAAAAGGCCCGGGCCGAAAAGGAGCTTCAGGAGGCCTTGGCTACGAAAGAAGCCGAAATCAAAGAAGCTGATGAAAAGGCTTATGCCCAAGGTATAGCCGACGTTACTAAGGATTACAAACTCCAAGTCAGGCAGGCATGCAATAGGGGCTTTTCCCTTGGTTGGATGTCCCTGATAAAGAAACTTGACCTCCCTGCTGATTCACCTTTTCGCAATGCCGACGCTATCCCTTTTCCATTCCCCCCACCACCTCCTCCAAGTCAACCAAAGGGAGATTCTGAATCTGAGTCTGAAGCTGAGGAGGAAGGTGAGGATGAAGCTTTGTTAAGAAAACCCAAGGAGGCCGTTGGGACTAAGTCTCCTTCTCTGAATGAGCAGGTGTTAGACCTGACTCAAGATGATGATGGTAATGGAGTTACCAAGGAAACTACTCCTCAGCAGACTTTGTCCGATGTTCCTCAGGCCGACAAGAGTGTTGACGAGACCCTTGCCGAGATTGATGTAGAAATAGCAACGGAGAAAGCGGCTGAAGTAACTTTTCAGGAGTCTGCCGATGTCCAAACCGAAGTTGCTCTTGAGGCTGAAGAACCATAACTTTGACGTCTTTTCTTTTATGTACTTTTTTGTTTCTTCTGTACTCCTTGTTTTAAAACGATGCAAGCTCTTTGTATGGCCGATGTGCCTTTGTTTCCTGTTGAATCCTCAACATAACTTTGTTTTAAATGCTTATACCTTTGTCTTCTCTTGACTGCTTCCGTATGATTCTATACTTATAATATTTTGCATGTTTTACATACTCATCCTTCTTTGTATAATCTTTTCGGGGTTACATACCTTGGGTATAATAACTGCAAGCTTTACTTGGGCAAGATACTGACCTGTAAACTTTTCATAAATTTCTACAAGTGTAAAACACATACTATTCAATGTTATCTTTGTAAACTTTTCTCAAGTTTCAACAAGTGTTTCAACAGTGATCTCGGTCTTAACCTACTTGCAAATTTCAACAAGTGTGAACATATACTGTATACTTTCCTCAAGTTATAACAAGTGCTAATTAATAATCTACTTGTAAATTGTTACAAATTTCAACAAGTATTAAAACAATATACTTAGCTTTACTTCAACTTGTAAATTGCTGCAAATTTCAATAGATGATCATATGTCGGCTTAACGTCATCTTGCAAATTGCTACAAATTTCAACAAGTGTTAAGCATTTTCTATGTTCTAACCAACCTGTAGATTGCTATAAGTGTTTTAATAACCTCGGCTTTGCTTTGACTTGTAAATTTCAACAAGTGAAGAGAAACATTATTCTCGACTTAACTTCAACTTGTAAATTGCTACAAATTTCAACAAGTGAAGATAAGGAATCAGCTTAACTTCAACTTGTAAATTGCTACAAATTTCAACAAGTGAAGATAAGGAATCAGCTTAACTTCAACTTGTAAATTGCTACAAATTTTAACAAGTGTTAAGCATCTCTGTCTTCTCTCTGCCCACAATGTGAACCTGAGTTCCATTTGGGTTCTCATTATTCATGAATAATATTGCACATCTTTTATCAGTGTAGAGGAATTCTGCTATGATTTTATTAATAACGTTGAACGAATAACAAGGAACATCTAATGATAGAAAAATTTCAAATTACAAGTGTTCCATGGTCTAGGTAATGCTTTGCCCTCATTATCTTCAAGCCGATAAGCCCCATTGCCTAATACCGAAGTAATTCTGTAGGGTCCTTCCCAGTTTGGGCCAAACTTGCCCTCTCTGGGATCCTTCTTGTTGCCGACGACTTTTCTCAAGACAAGGTCGCCGACTTGAAAATCTCTTGGATTGACCTTCTTGTTGTAAGCTCTGGCAAGCTGTTGCTAGTATACTGCGAGCTGAATTGCAATTTTCTCTCTTCGTTCTTCTAAAAGATCCAGATCTCAGGCTAAGAGTATATCATTAGTCCCATTCTTAACTCCCTGGGTTTGGATCCCTGGAATGACTGCTTCTGTGCCATAAGCCATGGCAAAGGGAGATTCCCCTATTGATCTTCTCGGCGTAGTCCGATATGCCCAAAGTACGTTGGGCAATTCATCTACCTACTTTCCTTTTGCTGCCTGTAGCCACTTCTTTATTCCATCTAGAATTACTTTGTTAGATGCTTCTGCTTGCCCGTTACTTTGGGAAAAACTTGGTGTTGAGAAGTAATTCTTGATATTGAATTTCGCACAAAAGTTCTTGATGAGTTTGTTGTCAAACTGCGTTTCGTTGTCGGCAACTATGGCTCTTGGAATGCCAAATCTGGTGATGATGTTTCTCCATATGAAGTTCTTGACGTCTACATCTCGGATTTTGGCAAGAGGTTCTGCCTCTATCCACTTCGTGACGTAATCCGTTGCTACCAGCAAGTATTTTCTCTGCCTAGTTGTCTGGGGAAGTTTTCCAACAAGATCCATGCCTCACTGGGCAAACGGCCAAGGGTTGGATACTAGATTCAGGTCAGTAGCTGGCTGGTGTATCAAAGGTTCAAACCTTTGGCATTGTTCACACTTCTTCACGTATGCTTCTGTATCTTTTTGCATGTAGGGCCACCAATACCCCTGGGTAATGGCCCTATGAGCTAGTGATCTGCCCCCAACGTGGCTCCCACAAACTCCTTCATGAATTTCATATAAAAAATCTTCAACTTACAAAGGGTGTACGCACCTTAAAAGGGGTCTAGTGAAGGACCTTCTGTAAAGATGTCCGTCCGCAGTCAGATTGAATCTTACCGACTTCAATCTGACTTTGTGTGCCTCCTTGCGGTCTTCTGGCAGCTTTCCTTTTTTCAAGAATGCAACAATTGAATCCATTCAGCTTGGCCCCATATCCACACACATTGCTTCTTGCTCTGTGTTCTGTGGTTCTATGCTCGGGCCCGACATATAGTCAATCATAATTGTCCTTGTTTTTCCAGTCTGCATTGAACTTGCTAGGTTGGCCAACGCATCGGCGTCGCTGTTATCATCTCGCCTTACTTGGAGTAATCGGCAGTTTTGAAATAAGTTTGCCAATCTGATGACCTCTTTTGCATATGCCAAAATCCTTTCGTCTCTGGCTGCAAATTCTCCTGTTGACTAGTTAACAATAAGCTGTGAATCACAAAAAACTATTACCTCATCTGCTTCTGCTGCTGTTGCCAGTTTTAGCCCTACAATTAATGCTTCGTATTCTGCTTCATTGTTTGAGGCCTTGAACCCCAAACGGATGGACTGTTCTATTATTTCCCCATCTGGAGATATCAGCAGTACCCCTGCGCCTGCTCCTTGCCGGTTTGAACTTCCATCGACAAACAGTCTGAAGGAGTCGCCGATGTAGATGCTGTAGGGTCTAAGTTTTTCCTTCCTTTGTTCTTTTGCCTTAGGCTGGGATTTTCCTTGCTTGCTGGGACAACGTTCATTTTGGCTCAACGGAGCTCGATGTTCGATGGATTCAGGCGTGAATTCTGCCACGAAGTCGGCCAAAACTTGGCCCTTAATTGCTGTTTTGGGCCTGAACTCCAAGTCATATTGGCCCAAGGCAACTGCCCATCTTGCTATTCTTCCTGTTAAGTCTCCTTGTTGCAATAAGGACTTCAGTGGGTGCTCTGTTAGCACCACAATCTTGTGTGCCTGAAAGTAATGGTTCATCTTCTTTGAGGCCATTACTAAGGCCTCGTTTGGGAATTTACTTTTTTAGCCAAAAAGTCAAAAAGTTACTAAATTAGCCAAAAAGCCAACAACCCATACCAAAAAGTCAAAGATTCTCTTTTCTCTCCACTTTTTGCACATCTTTTCGTAATTAGCCAAAAAGTCATCCCAAACACACAAGTTTTTTTTACCTACTTTTTTAGCCAAATAGCCAAAAAGTTACTAAATTAGCCTGTTCTCAAACGAGGCCTAAGGCCAGCATTAATTTCTCTAGTGGTAGATACCTTGTTTCTGCGTCGGCCAAGGTTTTACTTACATAATAAACAGCCTTTTGTTCTCTTTTTTCTTCTCGGATTAGTACTGCACTTACT
Organism: Camellia lanceoleosa; assembly: GCA_025200525.1. Lineage (NCBI taxonomy): Eukaryota > Viridiplantae > Streptophyta > Magnoliopsida > Ericales > Theaceae > Camellia > Camellia lanceoleosa. The sequence goes on along the minus strand of CM045761.1, from coordinate 49,002,972 downwards.
GCGTGTTCGACCTGACTAAATCTGACTTGACTCTTCCTAGGTTTAGGTGTTGAGAAGCTGAGCCGTGGTCAGATATTTCTTTAGGTCGGCCAAAGCGGCCTCACATTCCTCAGTCCATAGGAAGTCCGTGGCCTTTTTCACCAGGTTAAAGAAAGGTTTACATTTGTCTGAGCTTCGGCTTATGAACCTGTTTAAGGCTGCGGCCCTTCTAGTAAGTATTTGTACCTGTTTTGCCGATGTTGGGCTCTGTAGATCTACGATGGCCTTGATCTGATATGGGCTGGCCTCTATGCCCATTCTTGTTACTAGGTACCCCAGAAACTTACCAGATCCAACTCCAAACGCGCACTTTGATGCGTTGAGTCGGAGCTGATATGTTTTGAGGATTTCAAATACCTCTTTTAGGTCAGCAAGATGACCCTTAGGCTCCTTGGTCTTCACGACCATGTCATCGATGTAGACTTCTACTGTTTGGCCAATCAAGTGTCTGAACATTTTGGTTACCAACCTTTGGTATGTTGCTCCTGCGTTTTTCAGCCCAAAGGGCATTACTTTGTAATAGTACAGATCTTTTGGGGTGATGAATGCTGTTTTCTCCTCATCTGGGGGGTACATAGCTATCTGGTGGTACCCCCTATAAGCGTCCAGGAAGCTCATCCTTCCATGTTTAGATGTGGCGTCTACCAATTGGTCAATCTTAGGCAAAGGAAAGCTGTCTTTGGGACATGCTTTATTCAGGCTTGTAAAATCTACGCAGACACTTCATTTACCGTTTTTCTTCTTTACCACCACAGTGTTCAATAGCCATGTTGGATAATTGACTTCTCTAATGGCCCTGGCTTCCAGTAGTCTGTCTACTTCTTCCTCCACTGCTTCGGTGTGCATCAACGTTGGTCTTCTAGCTCGTTGTATTACATGTTTGGCCGACCTGTCGACGTTCAGTTTGTGACATGTGACCTCGGGGTCAATGCCAGGCATTTCATAAGGTGTCCAGGCGAACACCTCTATGTGTGTTCTCAAAAAAGCTTCCAGCTCTCTTTCTTCTTCTTCGGCTAAGCTTGAGCCGAGAAGAAATAAGCATTCTTCATCGCTTTCCTGGACGAGGATTTTCTTCAGTGTTTCCTCACTTTTCTCGGCCGGCTCCTTGCCGACATCGTCTAGGACCTCTATGTCCTCATCTTCAATCTCTGCCTTCCCTGGTTCTTGTATGTTGCAGGTTGTTTTCATTGCTGCCATGGAGCAATTTTTTGCCTGGAGTTGATCTCCTCTGATTTCTTCAATCCCATGTTTTGTTGGGAACCGCAATAGTTGATGCAACGTTGAGGGAACTGCCCCCATTGCATGCAACCATGGCCTTCTCAAGATGATGTTGTATGGTGAAGGTGTATCAATCACGATGAACTCCGTCTTAATCTTCTTAGTGCTGGCTTGTACTTCCAAGCTTGTTGCGCCGAGTGGCCATGTCGGCGTTCCATTGAAGCCGACCATCGGTCCACTTGATTGTTCCATGTCGTCTGGGTAAAGGCCCAGCTCCTTGTAACATCTAACATACATGATGTCGCAAGAGCTGCCTTAATCTATCAGGATGCGTTTCACTTGGCACTCCCCAACCTGGAGGGATACTACCAAGGCATCATTATATGGATGCTGGACCATCTCTAGGTCGGCTTTGGTGAAGGCTATCATCTGTCCTTGGCACTCCTCTGGCCGATGTCTCTTTTTCCCGACTTGGTAGACATGCTGTAAATGCCTTATCCTCTGGGTTTCTTCTCTGACTTCGTTTTCGTTGACCCTTGAGTGGATCACATTAACCACCCGTGGTCCTCCTGCCTATGGTTGCTGCAATGGGGGAGACGGGGCTGCTGGTGCTTGAGGCAATCTTGCTTGTTCCTCTCTTGTCCTGGCTTCATCGATAAGGTCTCTCAGATGGCCTCGTCTCACTAAGTCCTCTAAGTGTGCTCTTAGGGCTCTGCAGCCCTGGGTTGGGTGCCCCTCTTCATTGTTTTAAGCACAATGCCTACCAACGTTCCTTCCCATGTATTCTCCTAGGGTCTTTGCCGATGCCTTAAAATAGGGCTGATTTCGAATTTGATCTAGGACTTTGTGGACGGGAATTCGGAATACCGTCGTTACTGCTTGCTTACCCCTTAATTCTGTCTCCGATTTGCTGAATCCGTTGTTACCTCGGCCTCGCTTCGGCGAGCTGTTCTCTTTTTCCTGTTTTGCCTCCTTATTCCCCGATGTATCCTCCTCGGCTCTGGCATACTTCTCAATTCTTGTCATGAGCTCCTTCATGCTTTTTGGCAATGTCTTTACCAAAGATTTCCGCAATGAACAATCATCTTTTAGGCCGTTCTTGAAAGACACGACCGTCACTTCTTGGTTGCATTTGGGTGTTCGATTGAACACTTCGTAGTATCTTTTTGCATAGGCCCTAAGGCCTTCATCCTTGTTGATCTTCAGAGCCATCAATGCGTCCACCCTTAATGGCTGCAGCTTGTTTGTCACGAACCTGGCCACAAACATCTCGGCCAGTCTTTCCCACGTCTTCACGCTTCCCTTTGGCAGTTTGTGGAACCAATCTGACGCAATCTCCCCAAAGGATGAGGGGAACACTTTGCAGAGCAACGGTTCGTTCCCATTGTATAATGCCATTGAGTTCAAGAATAATCCAACGTGGAAGTTAGGGTCTGACTTACCATCATATATTTGAAACATCGGCATACTGAATCTCTTTGGTGCCTCAAATTTGTCCAGCTCTACCGAGAATGGTGTCCTTGGCTTGTCGGATGAGGTAACCTCGGCTTCAGCGTTCTGTTCCTTCCTCTTGAGATAATTTTTCAAGTGTTCTTTACTCCTCCCTGGAGCTCGGCTATCTTTTGACTTCAGTCTTTTCGGCACACTACTTTCGGCCTCGTGGTGGGCCCGTTTTGATCTTTCTCCATGGGTCGTGTCAAAGCAGAGCGCCTGCCTTTGGACATGCCGATGTTCTCTGGGCTCTGGGTCCTTCGTGTGATACGTCCTTTGGGACTTCTCTTGTCTTGGCTCCTCTCGTCCGACTTCCCTGGAAGACGGGTGAGAGTGCCTTTCGCTTCTGGTGTGCTGAGGTGCTTCGGGAATTATTTTCCTTCCTCCCTTCTGGGTGTTAATTGCTAGGATCAGCGTGTCCTGCAGTGGGTACGGTGACTGCATGACATTGTTCTGCATCATGAAGTTGACGACCGACTGTAGGTCTGCCAACTTGTCTGCCAAATCTTTTACTTCCTCATCCCTCCGTAGACACCTATCCTTCCATACCTGGAGGTTATCTTCGTTATAGTATCTGTTTTAGTCTGTCTTTTTTGAAGTGTCGCCCTCTTGAACGACATCTTTTCCTCCGCGCCCCTGGTCACGGGTTTCTTCGTTGAGGTTGTCTTCTTCAATATCAAGGTCAATAGGCCTACCACTCCCAGCGATAGCGTCGTCCCCAACCTTTTCTTTTTGTGCGTTACTGGCCATCTATTCGTCTTAAGTTCCCACAGACGGCGCCAAATTGTGTGAGTGATTTTCCAATCACACTGCCCACTTTAGTAATTCAGCTATAGAACACAGGCAGAATAGATGGCACCCTACTATCCTGCACAAAAAGAGAAGGCTCCGGCGGTGGTTCTTCTACCCGGGGGCACTCCGACGATCAAGTCAGTATATCTCTCAAAGATAATCAAGTATTCAACTCACAAGCTTGAGTATATAAAACATACCTTAGATCCATGGGGGTGCCTCTCTTTTATAGTTAATACAATCCTAGTCCCATAGAAGCCTCACTTCTATGGACTCTAATTCAATGCTTACTTTGGATTCCTCAAGAGATAAGGATAAAACCCCCTAAGAGTATTATCTTTACCCAAACTGAAGTCTTCTCCCATTCTAGGACTATTGTCCCTTATCCGCTTATCCCGGATTTCGATATCTTCGGAGATAACCTCGGCAACTCCGAGATCACCTCGGCATAACTATTACGACACGTGGCACCTCGACTGACACGTCGGCGTCACCATGCCACGTGTTGGTACTTAGAAAATATATCCCCACATGATCGATCGACCAGCCAGTTGTCCGCCCGATCGACTGATAGTTTGATGAAACTACAAAATCCTCCGTTGGAGCACTCGATAATAAAAAAAAACTTTTACTCAAATTTAATAAAAAAATTAATATACCGTTGAAGGTGTCCTTACATATTATTACTGGGTACATGTATGCTATGCATTTTATATAGCGACAATCTTTATGCTTAGGGTTTCCATGCAATTATTGGATTTGTTTTGAGTTTCAACAAAGGTGCTTGAAATTCTTTGACAAGAATGATTTCTTGAATAATAAGCAGGGTGACAAGGATGATTTCTTATATTTTTTTTGAGCAAAATTCATTTTATCTTCGTATGATATGATTTGATAGCATTTTACCTGCATATCTTTTAAAAATAGCCATATACTTTCCATGTAATTTTGGACTAAAATGCAACCGTTAATATGGTTAAGTATAGATGTAGAATGACTATAATACTCAGGGATGGAGCTAGGATTTTAACATGGGAGACCAAACATTATGTATATCTAACTCCAACTACATTTACAATTTTTTTTTTTGTTTTTAATATTCTAATAAAAACAAAGATACTTAAAAGATTTTTTAATTGCCTTATATTTTTATCACTTATTTTATATTTATTTAGTGAAAGTAAATAATATTTTATTAAATTTATGCCTCGATTGGGAACAAATTATTTTAATAATTTTTTGACTTTTACAAAAAAATATGTAGAAAAGTAAAGAGAGTAATGTGACAACTTATTATTACTTTTTACCGTTTTAACTAAAATATATAATTGACAAACGAGATTTTAGTATGAAAAGTGACATTTGAGTAGGTAGAATAGCTCTACAAATAATACATTGGTACTGAAAAGTTATGTTGAAAATTGAAGTCATCTTGAAGATTGAAGGGCATTCGGTCCATTAGTCCAAATATCAATTTTATTTGGTTAAAGATCGCTCAAATACTGTCTAAAAAGCCAAGTTTAAACAAGATAACCAAAATAATCTATTATTTTCTAAATAACCCTAAGGGTTTGTTATACTTTCTACCCTTGAATTATCATCAAATTCTCTATTTAGTTCATGAATTATCAATTGAATTTATTTAGTCCCTAAACTATCATCAAATTCTCTATTTAGTCTCTAAAGTATATAAATCAAAGTCTATTTAGTCCTTAAACTAGGGGTGAGTAGTGGATATTCCGATCTGCCCAAAATCGACCGAACCAAATCAAACCGATCCACCGCATTTTGAACGGATGCATGATAACAAACAGACAGTTTTAGATTGATTTTTTTTTTCAATTCGCCTAGTTTTGGACGGATGACAGATTTGAGATTTCTTTGGTTGCAACCAAATCGCCAAACTGCTAGCACCTCTAATAATTTGTAAAATTTTGTATTTCAATTTTTTTAGATATTCTGTTTGTGTTTTCAATTGAAAAAAGTTTAAATATTCTGTTGCGTTTTCAGTTTGTTTTCAATTTGAAAATCCTTTTATCAAATGATAAGTGTTAATATTTGGTATTTTTGTGTGGAAAAAGATAAGGCTTAATTTTTTCAACTTTTTAACATAAAAAAATAAAATAATTTTGATAATGCATGATTTGTTTATATGTATTTATTATTGGTATTTGACAATGTATTTGATAATCTTTTAGTTATGTTGAGTTGGATTGTTATTTAAAAAAAAAAAAAAACGCTGATAAATTATTATATTGTATTCAAAATTTGTAAAAGTTTAAACTTCCAAACCGATTCACATCCATTTGCCAATCTGCTCAACTCACATCCGTCAATCCGGCGGATGGATGTGGATTGATTTTTTTCAATTCGCCAATTCGACGGACGGATGGCGGATTAGAGATTTCCCTACTACAACCGAACCGTGAACACTCTTATCCTAAACTATCAATTGAATTTATTAGGTCCCTAAAATATTTAATTCAAACTTATTTAGCCCCTAAAAGGATTTCAAAAATAAAATATATATACGTACGTGTTATAAATTAGTAAAACACCATATTTGGTTAAAATTTTATTTTGACAAAAACCTTAAATTTTTATTTTGTCCTTGAAAAGTGGGCGCCAATCCATATATTGAATTTCCTTTATAAGGATAATGATAATTATCTATAGTATTTTTTATTTATTTATCTTTTACAATAGATACGTGCTTGCCTTAATATCTAGTATTATATGTCAGATTTCGTTTATAATTTCTAATTGATTGTTTTTAAGTTTCTAAGTTCTTTTTATTACTTAATTAATGTATTATTTTGTTCTATTATTATTTATAAAGAAGTGTTATTATTTAAACTATCTGATTCTACGTCTTCAATATATCTAATATTCATATAATCTATTGGTAAGACCAGAAAATCAGACTCTAATATTAATTTAAACACACAATGACATAAAATATTTTTTAAAGACAAAATAAAAATTTAAAATATTTTTCTGTAATAAAATCTTAATTGGAGAGGAATTTTTTTTTATTAATTTATAATACGTATAAGCATATATTTTATTTTTGTAATCTTTTTAGGGACTATATGAGTTTGAATTAAATATTTTAGGAACTTAATAGATTCAATCGATAGTTTAGAGACTAAATAGACTTTGGTTTATATACTTTAGGGACTAAATAAAGAATTTGATGATAGTTTAGGGACTAAATAGATTCAATTGATAGTTCAGGGACCCAATAAAGAATTTGATAATAGTTTAGGGATCAAAAGTGTAATAAACCCTAACCTTAACAGAAGTCTAGTCCTCTCTCTCTTCTCTTTCTTCTCAGCTGCCAACACCACCACACCGCCTCGTCTCTCCCTTCACGATTTAGCGCCAAGGGCAAGTGGTGTAACACCAGATCTATGTGGAAGATGAGGATGAAGCTGCAATCATGCCAGTTGGAGTACCAACTCGCCTCACTAGCAACGGAATCTACTCAGGCCTACCTTTCACTGGCAACTAGAACACCAATTCACCCCTTTCTTGGTCACCACCATCGAAATCCACTCAGTCCTGGCCTTTCTTTCTTCTCTTTACTGTCTAGTCTTGCTATCGCTAGCATTTTCTCTCGTTTCGCACCACCGTCACGGTCGTCGTGAAAGATTTGAGATCATTGACTACACAGATCTCAAATTTGTGATTAAGATCTGTTACTCCTTTCTCTGTCCAAATTTGAACCTTCGGATGTGTTTTCGTCCATCGTTCTTCTCTCTCTCTCTTATATATATAATATCTTTGTTTATTCTATATTTGATCGAAACCTATTTTACACTTTAGTCTAAGATTAGATTTTGATTTTTGGCTACATATACGTGTATATATATATATATATGTGTGTGTGTGTGTGTGTATGTGTGTGCGTGTGTGTATGTTTGTAATGTATAGAAGTAGATTAGTAGAGGTGAGATATAACATAAATCACTTTCAGACTCATTTTGGAGCCAAGGGCAAGTTAGCATTTCGGTACATTGGGCCATATGAGATCATTGAGAAGATTAATCCGATAGTGTACCAAGTGGCTCTTCCTCCCACTATGGAGCATATGCATAACGTGTTTCATGTTTCAATGTTACTGGCTTATCTCCGAGATCCTTTTCATGTTATTGAGCCTATCCACGTACTTTTGAGTGATGATTATACGTATGAAGAACCGGCCTATTTAGGTTGTTAATTGACAGATCAAGAAGTTGAGAAATAAGGAAATCCCCTTAGTGACAAAACCGAGCCTGCCCTGTTGGCCGCACGTGCGGTGGCCTTGGCCGCTCGTGTGGTGGCCTTGGTCGCACTAGCGAGTAGAATGCAATTATGAGCAAAAAAGGGCTGGCCGCTCGTGCGATGGCCCAGGTCGCTTGAGCGGTTCGGGTTAAAATGCAATCCGAATTTTTGCTGAAAATGGAACTTTCCCCCTTTTCAAAACCAACTTCAATTTCATGAAAGTCAAGGTCCAAAATTGACAAAAACAACTTGAATTTTACATTTCTAACTTCAAACAGAGGTCATGCTCCAACACAAAACTCAAATCCCTTAGTAAAGAACAAGTTCTTGAACTAAAGTGCAAAACCCTCCAAATATGCATAAATACGAGTTCAAATCTCAACATCCATGGGGTTTTCCCCCAACGGTGAAGAATCATGAAAGAAGTTTTGGGTAAAACAAGAATTTCATGAAATCATGCCATGTATGTTGCTATCTAGAGCTAAGTCTCACAATTTCTCTCTTTAATGTTCATAAGGGTTCACAACTCTAAAACAACCATGATTTCCTCCTAATTAGGCTTATATCTTTGAAGATGATGAGTATAGAAGTTGCAATTTCAAGCATTTTGAGTAGAGAGGTTACCTTAAGTTGTTGATTTTGGATAACAATCTTCTTTCTCCCTTGTTCTCTTCTTTCCTCCTTGAGTTCTCTAGAACTCTCTCTCTCTCTCTCTCTCTCTCTCTCTCTCTCTCTCTCTCTCTTTTTCAGGTTATGTCTTTCACTTTCAAATGTTGACTCAACAAACTCACTTCTTCTCTTACTTATTTGTTAAGTAGGTTCCAACATAAAAATCTATCTCCAATATCCTTAATCAATTTTAAGCTTGAATTAAATTAAATCAAATTCACTGAAATCAAATCAATCCCCGTTATAACCTAGTTTAACTAAAACCAAACTTAATCACGCTAAGGTGAATTAGACTCTAATTACCTAGTGGCGCCAAATTTCCAAGGCGAATACCACTGCTGTAAGCTCCAAATCATGAGTTAGATAATTTATTTCATGTGGTCTCTATTAGAGGAAGGCATACGCTATCACTTTACCATTCTGCATCAAAACACACCCCAAACCTTTATAAGATGTACCATTGAAAATAGTAAATCCATCCATACTTGAAGGTAGGGTAAGAATCAGTGCAGTCAGAAGTCGAGTTTTCAATTCTTGGAAAGCTGACTCTCTCTGATCAGTCTATTCAAATGGTACCCCTTGCTGTGTCAATTGGATTATGTGAATATCTGTATATAGTATATAAAGTTGTTTTGTTTCATGTAAGTCTCACAGCTCATTGGATGATTTTATTCTATTATTAGTTTCCGCTAGTCTGTGATCAGACTAGAGGGTACTGTTGGGCCCCTAGGGGCTTATCACGGGTCTTGTTTCGATAATCTGAATCATTCAATGTGTAGAACTCGTCAAGTACTATATACTTGTAAAAAATCATGTTGATCGGATATCGATAGCTATCTCATCGGATCAGATTTCTGTCAACTATTTATTTTTTCACCTTCCATTTATTTTTATACAAAACTAATTTGATCACATAACTATTGATATCCAATCAACGTGATTTTTTACAACCATTTAGTACTTAACAAGTTCTATACATTGAACAGTTCAGATGATCAAAACGGGACCCGCGGTGGACCCTTACGGGCCCAACAATACCCTCCCGTCCGTGATCGAACTGGAGGAAATCCAGCCCCTATAGAAAATTGGAGGAGGGGGGGCGCGCTAGGGCCACCATTGGCCAAAGGATAGCTCTGTTCCTAATAATACCCTCAAACTCAATATTTTTTATTATTTGTTTTTTTATTATCTTTCATACATATAATTTTAGGGGTGCAACTCGGGCGGGCTCAACCCGAGCAACCCGAGCCCAGCCCGAGTTTTTTTAGGGCTTGGACAATTATATCTTGTAATGACTGACTGCCCAGCAGATTTTTGATGCCGAATTAGTCGGGCTTGAAGGCAGAACTAATACAATGGCCCGAGCAACCCGAACCCGAATTAAATTTAATATATTATATAAATTATATAATATATAATATATAATATATATATATAATTTAATAAATTATATAATATATATAAATTAAGTAAAAGAGTTAGTCTTAATTTTTAATTTTTATTTTTTGGTGACCAGAAAATAACTTTGAATAATTCTCAATTATTTGTTAATTATCAATTCTACTTACAAGTTTCAAAACAAATCTACCTACAAGTTTCTGGGCAATTCGGGCAATTCGTGCTAACCCGAGTTCAAAATACAAAGCTTGGGCTGGGCTTAGGCAGCAAAGCTCGGGTTCATGTTCGGGCTTGGGCGGGCTTGAGCCTTGCTACAGGCAATTAAGGTCGGGCTTCAACCCCCAACCCGAACCTTGAGAGTTGCACCCCTATATAATTTATAATGTCTAGTATTAATTCAATTAAATCATAATTAATTATAAATTCTTAATTATTTATTGTAATTCTTAAATTTTTATTCTAATTTTAATTTAATTATATTTTAGATCATAATTAATCTTAAATATTTAAATATTTATTGTAATTATTAACTTGAATATAATTTTAATTTAATTATATTTTAGATCACAGTTAATCTTAAATTCTTAGTTATTATTATAATTTCTAACATGTTAATCTAATTTTAATTTAATTACATTTTAGATCAATTCTTAATTATTGTTTATTTTATATTTTATTTAAATATTTTTAAATTAATTCTTAATTATATTATATTTTATTTTAATTAACATATTAATCTAATTTTACATTTAGAGAAAATGGGGATAAAATTATCTTTTTGGTATATTAATTTTATTCTAATTTTTTAAAAAACAAAACCTACTCTAAAAAATGGTGTGTGTAATATATATTCCGTTAGTTTTGATAAAAAAAACTAATGGTAGCATAGCACTTTAGTCCAAAACTATATAGGGACTTTTTAGCTATATTTGACCGATAGGGGGTAAAGTGCTTTAGCTCCAAATCAAAAGGGAATGAAATGAATTTAACATTTTGTTTTTTACAAAGATAACATTAGTATGGTATTATAATTAAATTACAACTAAAAAGTTTTGCCGCCATTCCACCAGCTTGAACTACTGCCGTCCCCTTCACCCAATGTTTACTTCATAGTTATTTTGCAATTTTTATTAATAGTGCAGAAAAAGTTACACTACGAGACAAAAAAACACAAGACTAAAAATAATTTGAAAATTAATTTTAAAAACTCATAACCAAATAAATTTTTAATTTAATTTTTTAAAAATTATTTTCAAAATATACAATTGAAAAACTAGTTTTGAAAATTTATAACCAAATAAATTTTCAGTTTTTAAAATTCTTTTCAAAATCTAAAACTCAAAACTAATTTCAAAACTAAATCAAACACACCTTTGAATTTCAAATTTTATCATCACGATAGATAATAGAGCATTTGATTTATCAGGTCATTTATACTTTCCATTCGGCCAAAAGAAATTGATCTTAAATTTTATAAAATTTCTTTAGAGAGTTCGCTAAAAATAAGTTTATAGGTTAATTACACGTAGGGTTGTTTTGAGAAGTGATTATTTTAGTCGGTTTTCTAATTTTTTTATAAAAAAACGTATAAAAAAGTAGAGAAAATGGTTGTCTTTTTTGATAGTGACCTTTTTTTTTACTATTTTAAGTTATTGCCAAAACTAAGATATTGAGATGTGGTCTAATGGTCTAATAGCCATATCTTAAGATGTTGACCATTTTAAGTTATTACCAAAACTAAGATATTGAGATGTGGTCTAATGGTCTAATAGCCATATCTTAAGATGTGGTGAGTGAGAGATCAAGAGTTCAAGTTGATGGAATAGCGACAAATCCTTCCGTTATAATCTAACTGTACTAATATACTAACGTTGTCTTTGATATATATAAAAAAAAAAGGTTCACTACAAAAAAATTGACTTTTTGTGACGATAAAATACCGTCGCTAATACTCCTAATGCCGTCGCTAATACTTTTTGCGACGGCAAGAGAGGGTCGCAAATGCAGGGGTTGCAAAAGAGTTTTTGCGACGGCACAGTGCCGTCGCTAATGTTTTGCGACGGCATTTTTGCCTTTTTGCGACGGCACTGTGCAGTCGCTAATAACGTTTAAAATTTCTTTACTTTTTTTGTGACGGCACTATTTTACCGTCGCTAAAAATGTTATTTGAGATGACAGAAAATACCGTCGCTAATAGTGTGGTGCCGTCGCAAAAAATATTAAAAATATAAAATTTTTTATTTTTTGCGATAGTATAATGCCGTCGCAAAAAGTAAAACCTGTAACAAAATTAATAAAAATATTAAAATTTTCTATTTTTTGCGACGGTGTAATGCCGTTGCAAAAAAGAAAAAAACATCCTACGATAAAAATATTAAAAATTCTCCATAATAATATAAAAATAACAATTTCTTCATAATAAAATATTTTTCCATTCATGTAATTACACATCAACAAAATTTTTTCACTACATAATGTTCCATAATACATATATAATGTTTAAATACATGATTTTGTTCATAATTCAAAATAACATAAACCAAATTTCATTACTAAAATAATAAAACAAAATAATTAGAGTCCATTGACATCCTATTAAGTCTTGACATACCTTGCTCAAGAGCACGACGTAGTTTTGCATTGTCTTCCTCAAGCTTATTTACTCTGTTTCTTCCTTCTGCTAGTATCCTTTCAGATTGTGAAAGATTTTCCAAGATATCTTCCTTCTCCTTCCGTGATATCTCTGCCTTTTGATGTGCATCCTGTTGAAAGCAAAGACATTTTCATACACAACAAATTGGGGAAAGAAATTTATCCAAAAATACTTCTATGTTTTTAAGCTCAGTACAAAATCTCAGATTAACAACAAAAACTTAATCAACAAATAGACCATATATATAATAAAAAAAACCTATAGAGAGACAAATGTCATTCAAATAAAGTGAAAACCTGTTTAAATATATGGGCTAAAAATGTTGGTGACATTTATATTCCACATACACACAACCAGGTCCATTGATAAATTCCACTATCAAATGATGAAAAGGACTCATATTGATGCATCATTGGATCACCATTACAAATGAAAATGAACAAATAAATTTGTTATAATTCTAAAACAAATGCAATACAAAAAATGAAACCATAACACTGAGACGTGAAAAAGTACCAAACCTTCAAAAGCTCAGCAAGTTTAGCTGATTCTTCTCTTCCATGTGCCAGATCTCCTTCCAAATGTTCCTGACCACATATAAATGGAATCAACATAAAAGCCACAATTTCAAGATTGGATGGGACTAGCTTGCCTATTGTGTTTATTAAAGCAAACAAGAAGAGATAATGTTTACCTTGGCTTCAAGTTCAGCATAGTATGAGCCTAAAGCAATTTGAAGATTTAGAAGCTCAACATTTTTGGCATCTATCGTACTCATACAGCTTGTCAATTTTCTATTTAGGTCATCAATGATTTCCTTGTACTTTTGAAGTTCATTGTTGTTGATCATCTTAACCTCCTCTTGCCCTGCAATTGCACCTTGAGCTTTCTCCAAATGTAGTATTTGTAGTCTCGATGCTCATTTTTTCTTTAAGCTCTTCAATGATCTTCTTTGTCCTCATCCGTCTTTTTGATTCCTCAATTTCCTAGACAATATTGCGACAAGAGAAACCATCTTCAATTTTGACTGCGAAATTTTAAAAATAAAATTTACTTGAGAGAGAAAGAATCCAGATCCACCTAGAATGTATTACAATACTGGTGCCAAAAACAAGAAAACTGATTTTTCAAGATCCAGTCTAAGAGAACCCCAAATTCAAAAATACATAAATGCTAAGAAAAGGCACAACACTCTGATGACACTATAATCTATATATATATATATATCAAATTAACTTTGAAGTGCACGACCAGACAAATAAAATATAATTGCATCCAAACACTAAATAAAACTTCTAAATTATAAGAAATAAATCATGATCATTGCTTAGCCTGGTTAGGTTCTTTGTCAAATATATACTTTGAAATTTCTTCCCCTAGTCTAACTTATACTATTACATATGTGAAGGCTTCTCATGGTGTTGACCCAAAATGTCTCATATTTTGGATTTTTCCAAAATACCCTTATATTTGGTGTTTTTGTTAAATTATATAAAGAGGAGGATGGGGCTCGAATCCAAGACCATGGATGTGATAAATAAGACTCTTACCACTTGAGCAACAGATACTATAAATACATTTTTTTAGTCATTATTCTTATAATATTACTTTTCTTCAAGTTTTTCACATATCTGAGGGTCATAGTCAACCATTCGGACATGTTAACCTTACAATAAAAGTTAGAAAGAAGATCATGCTTAGCACAAGACAGCAATGAGAACATGGTAAGCGATCGAAGTTGTGATGTCCAACCTTATCTAATAAATGCTTCTTAAGCGGCTCGTTCTTGTAATGCTTTGTCCCTTTGTTGGCGATCTCCTTCAAATCTTTCTCCACTTTTGCGAGATAGTTCCATCTCTTCTTTTCAGAAAACTTCCCAATGATGGACATTCTGCACGGAAACAACCATTGGCATGATGAGAAGCATGAACCACCAATTTGCATACTACAATGTTGTTGAACATTATTGTAATGCAAAACTAAACAAATGCAGCAGAAATTTTGGAAAATGTCATGCGGCACCTATAAGAACTTGGGTATAAAATAAAGGTCATCCCCACTACCTCCACAACTTCCAATGTATTATTCAGTACCTAATAGAGCATTATCGTGTTTTTCATACATCACAAAATTACATATTTTAAATAATACCCAAAATGAAATGTTGCCTTGGACTAGTGATAACTTGGGATTTATTATAAAGAAAATGTAAAGGAAGAAGCCTCATTGTGTAAATAAAAAAGGGAATATTGAAGCTATAAATCCTCTAAATCTTATGACGTAATATTCAATCCAATAATCTTGAATCATTTAAACATAAATTTGATGTTTCTAGCTAAGAGGGGAGATTTGCAATTAAGTGCAGGCGAGCTAAGGTAGTGCTTGGTCGTCACAGACGCGTCCTGGCGCCACTTCCTCTACTAAGATGGCGGTGGATCTGTTTTCTCGGTGAGAATGGCTACCTGAGCGTGAGCTAAGCCCGCCGTGGACATTTGGTAGGCATGACCGAACTACGGTATCGAGCTAAAGCGAGGATGAAGGCGGCATGCCTTTGGCGGTTAGCCGAGATGGGCGGAACTCGAGAAGGATTGAGATTGAAGGCGACAAGAGGCGTGCGCGCCATAGCCGGTTAGCCAGAATGACCCATTCGATAATAGCCCGGTGTAACAACCCCATACTGTTTACCGAAAGTTTACTGAATTACATACTGATTACTGCTAAACTAGACGGCTTATGACTGATAATTGAACTAACTGAAGTACTGAACGGAGTGATTGAAAACTGGAAATGAATTGACTAAGCATATCTATTGTATTGCATGTTTATCTGTTGGTATGTTTATGTTTAAATTTCAAATTGAAGGCCTTATCGGCGGCCGAACTGAAAATTGTTTAGTGTCTCATGATCAGTAGAATTTCTGTGATTTAATGGTATATCTATCTAAAATGTGATTAGGTATGACTAAATTAGATTAAAATAAGTTTAACACCTAAGTTGCCGTAATTACGGAATTGCCATTGAGTGGGCTTTGTTTATTTTTATTCTTTGAACCTTATATACACTTGATCAAAACATTCCAAGGCCCCTTTTCTACACTCTAGCCGACCAAGAGAGGGAGAAGAAGAGAATTTGAGTTTCCATCTAGAGATTTGGCTTGTAGACTTGAAGAATTGTAGGAAATTGGCAAATTTAGCTCCCACACCTTGATTACAAGACTTAAGCAAGGTAATTGAATCTCCCATTGTTGCATTTAAGGTTCTTCTTGCATGAGTCAAGTTAAATTGTAGAGTTAAGACTTGAATTGGTTCTATAGTGTTGAATTAGAACTCATTTCATGCATGCATGTGTGTATTGATAAATCTTGAGTTGATTTTATGGCCAAATGTACATGCATGTTCGTAAATAGACTTGAGTCCATGAATTCATCATGTTCTTGAAGAAATGAGTCTATTTGAACAAGCTTTGAAGGTTGAATTTGGTTTGAATCCATACATGTTGCATATTCTCCATGTTCATGAAAAAAATGGGTTTGAAAATGGTTTTAATTGACTCACCTTTGGGGCTTGAATTCATAAATTGAGCTTTGAAACGTGTTATACATTGAATTTAGATGTGTTTTCCAGAATTTGGGCCCAAGAGGTCGAGTTTTGAGTGAAAGAATGCTTGGTTTGAGCTTAAGAGACAAATCTGGAAATTCCAGAATTTGGCTTCTTCGCTCGAGCGAATGATTCTTCGCTCGAGCGACCAACCTTTGTTTGAAGCTACGCTCAAGCGTAGGATTGGTGGCTCGAGCGTAAAATTTCAGCATCCAGTACTTTTACTGTTTCGACAGACCACTCGAGCGAAGGATTTCTCGCTCGAGCGAAGCCTTTGATTTTGGAAGCTCGCTCGAGCGAAGGAAGGCTCGCTCGAGCGAGGCTTCTATTTTCAGCAAACTTTGCAAAATGTTTTCTAAGTATATTTTTGTATCCTCATCCCATTCTAGGCATTCTTAGGCCTAGTTTAAGACATCTTAATGAGGATATAGATGTAGAACACACCAAGGCAAATAAGGGATTAAGTTATAATATTTCCCAACTGTGTAGCTTAGTGTGTGTTCAACCTGTGAACTGTGTAGGGTTGGTGATTGGGGAGACACGCTCTAGCATACTGTAGCCCAAACTCTGTGAGTAACAATTGTGTAAAGATATGTCCAAATGATTATCTTTCTGAACACTGAACTAAACTGTTTACTGAATTGATATCGATTACTGAATGAATGTATGTCCTTTATTTCTGAAATGTACTATGGCATCCTTAGCACCTACTGTTTACTGTTACTGTTACAAAGATCTCTGTCGGTTCCCTCGTGGAACCACTACTGTTTACTGATTGATGGCCATCATTACTGTTCGGTCTTTAAGACCTACTGTTTACTACTATGCTAATGGATGTACCACATATGACTGAATAACTGTTATGACTGAAAGACTGGAATACTGTTTAATGAACCGTTTTCATTACTGTAAAGACATTTCATTCTTAACCTTTTTACGCTTTATGTTATTCACTGGGCTTTAGCTCACTGTTTATATATATATGTAGGTGCTCAGCCACCAGACCGGAGCTAGGAGCGTGGCTTAGACTCCAGTTTTGTCAAGCCAGCCTATGTGCCTCACTGCGAGGTTCCGAGTTGCCATGTTATGGCTTTGGGGTGTTTTATTTTTCCCCCGTCTATCTCCGTACTGTTTGGATTACTGTATAGACTGTCAGCTACTAACTGTACTGTTATCAAGGGATTAGGTCCCTGTACAATGTGATTGTAAATTTTGTATAGACTGTACTGTTTAATGTATGAATGCATGAAAAATCTTTTTGGCATACAGACTGTCACAGCTCAATGGACATTATTTATTTACTGTATTGGCTTCCGTACGAACTCTGTTTTCTTGTTCTCTCATTAAGCGGGCCTTGGTAATCTCGGATTCTTGGCGATTCTGATGCTAAACCCATAGGGCCGGGTTTGGGTCGTGACACCCGGCCACTAAGGTTCGGCTTCCGCCTAACTCCAAGTTATAGGTCGGCGATATATAGCTCAGCAGTGTTATCTGGTGGCGATTCTCCCATGGGTTAGGCCGATCGTGGCACTCCGGTAAGTGTGCCACCTGGGCCAATGGCGTGAGGGAGAGGACATCTGCTCCATGCACGCCTCAATACCGTTGGGCAGTTCCGTGTGTACTGGTGGGAGGACAAAGCCTTTACACGCGTAAGGTGGTGAGAGGCGAGCACTGCCACCTATCCAGGGAAGGACAGCAGAGGTAGTGCGCGCACGATCTTGAGGCTGCATGGCTAGCCTAGAAATGGGGAGGAAGGTGAACGTGAGAGGTATGCAACTTCTTTCTCTAACAGAACACACTCTCTCTCTAGCCTTCTTCTTCCTCAAGTGGCCTGACTTGATCGTCGGGGGGTTTATCCGGCACACCACCGCCGGGCAGCTCACCGTTTCTGTGTTGCCAAGTTAGACGTCGTCAAGAGAAGCTTGGAGTGCAAGGAGTACGAAAAGCAGAGGATATTTCTCCCCCGTACAATTGGCGCCGTTTGTGGGAATTCTTTGATACTCAACCCTTGTTCTTCAAGCCTTTTCAACCATTTCCATGGCCAACAATGATGAAGTTCCGCTGTCCGTCGTCGATGGCGTCTCTCCAGAGTATGTCCGAAGGAGAGAAGGCCCCCCGATTGTTCCAGCCATGGCGGGCCTGGAAACTTCTTCGCGAGGAGCGCGAGACAAACGTGGGAGGAGTTCAGATCGCTCGCAGAGCCCAGAAGGCCGCCGACGCCAGGGGGAGTCTCGTACGCAGCGCCTGGAGCATAAACTCAAAGACTAAGACGCCCTCATTTGCAAGATGGCGGCGGAGATGGAGCTGCTGAAGCGCCAGATAAAGGAGAAGGGTGTTGTTGGAGAGGGCAACCTCATTGAGCGCACCCCCTTCCCTCGTACTAGTAGTCGCCGCCAGAGGATGACTCACTCTATCTCCATCACCCGGAACTATGGGGTTGGAGATTCCGACCAAAGAGAAGGCAGGTCCCTCTCTCGCGACAGCACTTACCACCCCTCACGCCTGACGCCAACGTCGCGATCCTCTTTCTCCATACGTTCCAGGGACTTGAGGGATGTATTGAAGGAGAGGGCGCGCCGTCGGAAGGCTTAGAGAGTGCCGGTGTTGCAGAGGTTGAGCGCTCCAGTTCGTTGTAGTGAAGAAGTGGTAATGCCAGCTCCCAGAGTGATGGCCCTGTATTTGGAGGACAAAGAGTTTGCGACTTCACCATGCCGTTGTCCCCAGAGATTGAGAGCACGCCACTCCCTGTCGGATTCTACCAGCCAAAGTTCACTTTGTACGACGGCAAGACGGATCCGTACATGCATGTGAGTCATTACCGGCAAGTGATGGCTGGCCACCGGCAAAACGACGCCTTAATGTGCCTCATATTCCCAGCAAGCTTGGGAGAGCTGGGTTTGAAGTGGTTCAAAAGGCTCCCGGAGGGGAGTATTGAGGGGTGGTAGCAGCTAGCGGAAGCCTTCGTCACCAGATTCAAAACCAACACTCGAACGCCGAAGGAGGTCGACCACCTCCTAGGCGTCAAGATAGAGTCTGGATGTTCGTTGAAGGCATACAATGCAAAGTACTGGGAAACTTACAACGAGATCCTCGACTGCCCTACCAACCTGGCGATCACTCAATACAAACAGGGTCTCCTAGTCGAACATAGGCTGCGAGATTCACTTACGATGCACCAACCTACAACCATGGAGTCTCTAATGCAACGGATCAATGAGCACATTCGCGTGGAGGATGATACCGCCTCCGCGACCGAGAAGGGTAATCCGGTCGTGGCAGACAGAAAGGTGGCAGGAAAAGTTCACTCGGTCGGGCAGGAGGATAACTGCCCAAGCGACCGGTCAAAAGATCAATGCCGTGGACCAAACCACGATGACCGAAACAAGGGTCGCAGAAACGACCGAGCTGACGCACCCCGCGACGCAGAGAAAGATGCCAAGAGAAAACTGAAGGCGTGGACGGGAATTACCACGGTCTTCAAAATTCCCATCTACCGCATTTTGAGCGAGATCCGAGGTGAGCCTTTGTCCGTTGGCCGGCCAAGTTAGGGAGTGCGCAGTGAGGCTTCAATCTGAAATATCGTTGCACCTTCTATGAAGAATGGGGGCACCGGACAGAAGACTGCTTGCCGCTCAAACAGCACTTGGAGGAGTTGGTGGCGGCGGGGCATCTTGACCAATACATAGATGGGGGCGTCAAGGCCACGCCAACGGGACAAACCGAGCCTAACGGCCTGGCCACCCTAGAAGCGCCCCCGCAAGGTGTAATCAACGTCATCCACGGCATCATTGAGCCAGCAAAGGTCTACGAGCTTAGAGGGATGATCAAGAAGGCCGAGCACATGAGGGAAGTGCTCTCTGTACAGCCTGCCGTAAAGAAGGGAAAGACCGAAGAGAGGGACATCCTTTCGTTCTCGACCAAAGACTTGGAAATGGTTCAGATGCCACACAATGATGCCTTGGTGGTGACTCTTCGCGTCAAAGACTTTGATATCAAGAGAATCCTGATCGACCAGGGGAGTTCGGTCGAAATCATGTATTATGACGCATTCAAACAAATGAAGTTAGAAGACAAGGACTTGGCCCCTGCAACATCTCCTTTGGTCGGCTTCAACTGGCAACCAAAATGGCCGATCGGAAAGATTATTTTGCCAGTCAAAGCGGGATCGGTCGTGAAGCAAGTAGAATTCTGGGTGCTCAAAGTTCCATCCACTTACAATTTGATCCTGGGTAGAGGTTGGTTACATGCCATGCAAGCAGTAGCGTCGACTTTCCACCAAGTCATGCGCTTTCCGGCACCAAGCGGGCAAATAGAGGAAGTTTGGGGAGACCAAATGATGGCCAAACAATGCTTCGTTGCGGTAAATGGTAGCCGAGCAGCCAAAGGGTTTGTCCAGATGATCGAGGGATCCGAGGGAAAGGAGGTCCTCAAAGACGTGGGAAGAAAGGCCGAGGAAAAATCGGTCGAAGATTTGGTGGAAGTGCACATTGACGAAAACGATCCGATTAAATTCTTCTTCTTGGGATCATCTTTGTCTAGCGACGAGCGGACGGATTATGTCAACTTCTTGGTTTCTAACTTTGAGGCTTTTGCGTGGATGCCTTACGACATGCCTGGTGTCGACCCGAGCTTCATTTGCCACCAGTTGAATGTCTTCCCCAATGCGCGATCGGTCATTCAAAGGACGCGCCGTTCAGCAATGCACCATGCTGAAGTGGTGGTAGAAGAAGTAAAGAATTTGTTGGAAGCCGGGGCAATCGAAGAGGTGCAATACCCTCGGTGGATATCCAACACGGTGGTGGTTCCCAAGAAGAATGGCAAGTGGCGAGTCTACGTCGACTATAAGACTATCAACCGTGCTTGCCCGAAGGATAGCTTTCCCCTCCCTCGAATTGACTAGCTGGTGGACTTAACCGCTGGCCATCAGAGGTTTAGCTTCCTGGATGCATATCGCGGCTACCACCAGATAGCCATGTATAAACTGGATAGAGAGATCACGTCGTTCACCACTCCCAGAGGCTTATACTGCTACAAGGTCATGCCGTTCGGACTAAAGAATGCCGAGGCAACCTTTCAGCGGATGGTGACAAAGATGTTCGCTCCCCTCTTGGGCTGAACTATGGAAGCCTATATCGATGATATGGTGGTGAAGAGTAAGGAGAAGTCCCAACACCTCGCCGATCTAGCAGAAATGTTCGCCATACTTAAGCACCACAAGCTTCGCTTGAACGCCTCCAAATGCGCCTTCGGAGTTGGCACCGGAAAGTTCCTTGGCTTTTTGGTCACAAACCGAGGAATCGAAGCCGACCCATCTCAAATCAAGGCGATACAAGAATTGGAGCACCCAAACTCCACGAAGGACGTGCAGTATCTTGCCGGGATGGCAGACGCGCTGAACAGATTTATCAGCCGGTCTTCGGATCGTTGCAGGCCCTTCTTCAAGACGTTGAAGGCTAAGTTTTTCTGGGACGATGAATGTGACCGGGCGCTGGCGGACCTAAAAGCGTACCTCTCCTCTGCCCCTATTTTGGTAACACCTCTGCTGGGCGAAGAGTTGTATCTCTACTTGGCAGTCTCTCAACATGCGGTGAGCGCCGTCCTGGTTCGCGCTGAAGGCGTCCAACACTTGCCCATCTTCTATGTGAGCAAGACTTTGCTCCCAGCCGAGACGAGATATCTTCCTTTGGAAAAATTGGCATTGGCCTTGATGATGGCGTCAAGGAAGCTGGCACACTATTTTCATGCCCATACAATAGTGGTGCTGACTGAGTTTCCGCTTAAGGTGCTCTTTGAAAAGGCAGACTTCACTGGGAGGATTCTGAAATGGGCCGTGGAACTGGGACAGTACGACATCAAGTTCCGCCCCTGCGCCGCAATCAAAGCTCAAGCTCTTGCGGACTTTGTGGCGGAATTTGCCCCTGGAACGCATCCAATTTGCCCAGTTGATTTGGCTAGTGTGGATTTAGCACAGCCCATGGTTCAGATAGTAGAAACAAGTGCTGGTGCGCAAAAGGAGGAAAGGCAAAGAGTGGCCGAACCAAAGAAAAGCGACTTGTGACACAGCGGAGTTAACCATGACAAGGAAAGAGACAGAATGGGCGATCGAGACTTGGAATTAAGAAGCTCCCAAAACCCTTGATTCTTTGGAAAGTCGTTCATTGGCGAAATGTGGAAACTCTTCGTCGATGGAGCATCCAACAGACATAGGGCCGGGCTGGGCATCGTGCTGACCTCTCCGGATGGGCTGATCATCGAACAGGCGATTACACTCGGCTTTCTAGCTTCCAACAACGAGATCGAATATGAGGCCCTCCTTGCCGGGCTAAGAAGTGCGTTGAGAATGAAAGCCAAAACCCTTATGGTCTTCAGCAACTCCAAGCTGGTAGTCAATCAAGTCTCGGGAGAGTATGAGGCCAGGGATGAAAGAATGGCCAAGTATCAGGCGCTGGTGTGTGCAGAAATCAAGAAGTTCGATGCCATAAGAGTAGAACAGATCAACCGCGAAGGAAACAACACGGCTGATGAGTTGGTCGGGCTCGCTTCTACTCAGACAGCTTTTCCCAATCCCTTGATGATAGAATTTTTACCGCGGCCGAGTATAGAAGAACCGGAAGTGGCCGAGGTACTTTGCATCGACTTGGGTCCTTCTTGGATGGATCCCATTGTCGCCTTCCTGAAAGATAGAATTCTACCGGAAGAGAAGAAGGCGGCCCACAAAATCCGGGCAAAATCAGAGCGGTTTTGGCTCTCCCCGTCCGGAGCGTTGTATAAGAAGTCTTTTACTGGGCTGTATTTGAAGTGTGTCCACCCCGCCAAGGTAGAAGCTTTTCTCTACGAGATCCATGAAGCCATCTGCGGCAGCCATACTGGGGGCAGATCCTTGGCTTATCGAGCAATTTCTCAGGGTTACTGGTGGCCGTGCATGCAGGCGGACGCGCAAAAATACGTTCGCCGGTGTGAAAAGTGTCAGAAATTCGCTCACCAGATTCACCAGCCAGCTAGAGATTTGCTCCCCCTCACAAGTCCTTGGCCGTTCGCGCTTTGGGGGTTGGATATTGTTGGGCCACTCCCAGCTGCACCGGGCAATCGCAATGTCACGACCCAAACCCACCCCTATAGGTTTGGCGACGTAACCGGCCAGTACTCCGCGGATTACCTATGGCCTCTAAAGACATTAACAAATATTAAGGGGCTACGGAAGCAATAATGTAAAATAAACAAAGTCCAATGAGTTGTAACGACATACATGGGACAGTAAATTTAAAACTTATTTATATACATAAACATGCTAGTCAGATACACCCATATGTACAAAATATTTACATCAAGTACTCCCAAGATCCGATATTACAAAAAACACAACCAACGACTAGCATGAAGTGCAAAACTGCCCAAACATCAGGCTTCAAGCGGAACCTCCTCAGGAGGCGCAACAGGTGGCTTGACCAAAACAAAACGAAACAGAGGGCCCTCAACTCTGGCCAGGGTCTTGTGCCGGCTCACCTACATATATAATATAAACTGTGAGCGAAAGCCCAGTGAATAATAACAGAGTAAAGGGGTTTAATGAATGATGTCCATCACAGAATTAGAAATTAGAGCTCATATCAGAAACATAATCATGTTCATGTTCAAATTCGTATCAAAACAGATTCATGTACTTGTACAACATCATTTCCATAATCAGGTTTGTAACATAATCGTACGTGGTACATTCAATAGCATTCACAAATCTGATGACCCATAAAGGGACAGCCTTGAAAGCTTTCTGATGACTCATGTGCACAGAGACGTTCTAATGACCCATAAAGGGACCTGATGACCCATATAGGGACTTGATGACCCATAAAGGGACCTGATGACCCATAAAGGGACCTGATCACCCATAAAGGGACCTGATCACCCATAAAGGGACGCATATCATGTAGTGCTAAGGATGTCACGATTAACTTTCAGAATCTTGGACAATCATTCATTCATTTCCAACATATCATAGCTTTCCAAAGAATCAATCATTTCATATCATAGTATACTGAAAATACATAGCATTGAACATAACTTTACAAAGTTATTACTCACAGTGGGCGTTGATACAAGTAGACGAAGTCAAAGGGTCAACAAATTGCGGCACATGACCTACATAACACATTACGGGTACACACTTTGAAACATGCACTTTAATTGTACAAAACTCACATCCATGATTCTAAGTGTGTATCTAACCCCTTACCCTTAGTATGGAGTCTTAAGCATGGCCTAGGAATGCCTAGGATGGAATGGGGGTGTAAAAATGCCTTAGAAAATGTTTCTCAAAAGTTGCTGAAAACAGGGGCCTCGCTCAAGTGAGACTTCCTTCGCTCGAGCGAGCTTCCAAAATCAAAGGTTTCGCTCGAGCGAACAATCCTTCGCTCGAGCGGTCTGATGAAACAGTAAAAGTACTGGATGCTCGAATTTTACGCTCGAGCCACCAATCCTTCGCTCGAGCGTAGCTCAGAGTAAACGTTGGTCGCTCGAGCGAGGAATCCTTCGCTTGAGCGAAGAAGCCAGATTTGGCTTCCCAGCTCAAACCAAGCATTCTACCACTCTATACTTGACCCCTTGGGCCCAAATTCTGGAAAAACATTTCAAACTCATAGTATATCAAGTTTCAAAAGCCAATTTGTAAATTCAAGGGCCAAGGGTGAGTCAATTTGAGCACCATTTCCATAAATTTTCAAGAACAATGTTCAAACACACATGCATGAGTTTAATTTCATTCCAAAGCTCCAAACAATGATCAAATGGCCAATTTGGTGGAAAAACATGATGAATACATGGATAATTCTTAGGAAATGAACATGCATGCAAATCTTCATGAAGAACAACCTCCAAATCTAAGAACAAGTGCATGCATGCATGAGCTAAGTTCTAATTCAACATCTAGAACCAATTTCTAAACTCCACCCTTAAATGGACCATCTATTATGCAAGAACCATCTTAAATACAACAATGAGAGGTTGAATTTTCATACCTAAGTCTTGAATTACTAGCCTTGAAGTTCAATTTGCCAACATATACTTCAATTTCCTCAAGATCATCAAATTGTAGCCAAAATCCCTCTCAATTCCCCCCCTCTCTCTCTAATGTCGGTTGAGGACTCAAAATAGGCTGAAGGAAGATGTTTTGTTTAAATGTATGAAACTCAAGAATAAGATTAAACAATGGCCACTCAATGGCAATTTTGTAATTAAGCTAAGTTCATTATTAAAATGTTAGTTAATCAGTTTTAAACATTCCAAATCGAATTTTAATTGAACCTACCATAAATTTACATAAAATCTAACTAGTCTAAAACTCCAATCGATTTCGAAATCGGGTGCCGATAAGGTTTCCGATTTGCGAATTAAAGTTTTGAACACGAACAGATATTTCAACACCGAACAGATAAAAACATATAATTCATGCAATGCATATGTAAATTAGTCCCTAATTTCCTTTTAATTATTATTAGGCTTAATTAAGTTCCATTTAGCGTTAATCAGGGTCGGGGTTATTACAGTCTTCCCCCCTTAAAAGAGTTTGGTCCCCAAACTCAAGTTACCTTCATTCGGAGTCAACATCGGGTCTAGAGGGAACAAATCCAAATATCTTTTCTTCATGTCTTCCTCGGTTTCCCAAGTTGCATAGGTTCTCCCGTGGTTCTGCCAATCAACTTTTACCAACGGTATTTCCTTATTTCTCAGTCTTTTAATCATTCGATTCACAATCTGTATAGGCCTTTCTTCATAGGTGTAGTCATCATTCAAAAGCACATGCGTTGGTTCGATGACATGGAGCGGATCTCGCAGATATTCCCGGAGCATCGATACATAGAAGACATTATGCATATGTTCCATCACCGGAGGTAAGGTTATTCGATAGGACACCAGATTGATCTTTTCAAGAACTTCGTAAGGTCCAACATACCTCGGAGCCAATTTTCCTTTAACACCAAATCGGGTTTGACCCTTCATCGGGGTCACTTTAATGAACACATGGTCCCCTACTTCATATTCTCTTTCTTTTCTCCGAACATCGGCATAACTCTTTTGTCTACTCTGTGCAGTTTTCAAACGCTGCTGTATCAGTTTCACTTTCTCGGTTGTCTCTTGCACGAGTTCCGGTCCCAACAAAGGTCTGTCACCCACTTCAGCCCAACATATTGGAGATCGACACTTCCTTCCATACAATGCTTCGTAAGGAGCCATCCCAATACTTGAGTGATAACAGTTGTTGTACACAAACTCAGCTAATGGCAAGTAGGTTTCCCAATTTCCCTGGAAATCTAACACACACATTCTGAGCATATCCTCCAGAGTTTGGTTAGTTCGTTCAGTTTGGCCATCGATGCATGGATGATAAGCCTTTTCGATCTCAATTACATTCCCAAAGCCTGTTGCAAACTTTGCCAAAATCTTGACACAAACTTGAGTCCTGTCGGATACAATAGACAAGCACTCCATGCGTCTCACAATTTCACCATATAGATGTTAGCCAATCTATCAGCGTTATAAATAGTTTTAACAGGCAGAAAATGTGCAGACTTAGTCAAACGGTCGACTATAACCCAAATAGAGTCCATACCTCGAGAAGAACGAGGCAATCCCACAATGAAGTCCATGGTGATGTGCTCCCATTTCCATTCTGGTATCGGGAGTGGTTGTAGCAAACCGGCAGGTCGTTGATGTTCAGCTTTAACCTGTTGGCAGTGTAGACATCTAGCTACAAAGTCTGCAATACTCCTCTTCATTCCAGGCCACCAAAAATTCTGTTTCAAATTGTGGTACATCTTCGTGTTCCCCGGATGCATAGCAAATTTACTACTGTGAGCTTCGGTCATAACACGTTTTCACAAATCATAGCAATCAGGTACACAAATACGGTTCTGAAATTTCAGCACGCCATTTTCAAACACAAATTCGGGCCTCGGTTTCGAATCAAACTCCTCTATAATCTTTTTCAAGTGTTCATCTTCACATTGTTTTTGTTTAATCACATCAAGAATAGCAGGTTGAGCAGAGATAGCAGATATCAATCCATCTTGTTTATAGTCAGTTGACAAGTCTTTTCGGCTAGATAACAAACACGACACAGTTGCACCAGATTTTCGGCTCAAGGCATCCGCCCACAAGATTAGCCTTTCGGGTGATATAAGATTTGCAAGTCATAATCCTTGATTAGTTCCATCCATCGCCTCTGCCTCATATTCAACTCCTTTTGGGTGAAGAAATATTTCAAGCTTTTATATGGGTGTCCACTTCGCAAGTTACCCCATACAAGTAATGACGCCATATTTTCAAAGTAAACACTACGGCTGCCAATTCAAGATCATGTGTTGGGTAATTCTTTTCATGAGGTCGGAGTTGTCTAGAAGCATAAGCAATCACCTTTCCATTTTGCATTAGCACACACCCTAAGCCTTTATATGAAGCATCACTATACACTTGAAACCCATCAGTACCATTTGGCAAAGTTAAGATTGGTGCGATCACTAACACAGTTTTCAACTCTTGGAAAGTCCTCTCTTTGATCATTCCGATCAAATGGCATGTTTTTACGAGTTAATCGAGTCAATGGCAAGGCAAGCTTTGAGAAGTCCTTAACAAATCTCTGTAGTAACTGCAAGTCCCGAAAACTTCGTTATACATCACATTTGTAGGCCTCGGCCAATCCACAGACTTCAATTTTACGAGGGTCTCTGAAACACCATTTTTTCCAATCACATGGCCCAGAAATGCTACACTGTCCAGCCAGAATTCGCACTTAGACAATTTAGCATACAACTTCTTTTCTCTCAATATCTGCAAGGCGGTTCTCAAATGCTTTTCATGTTCTTCCCTGTCTTTAGAATATATCAGAATATCATCAATAAATACAACAATAAAATCATCCAGATACGATTTAAACACTCTATTCATAAGATCCATGAAAGCAGCAGGTGCATTTGTCATCCCAAACGGCATTACCAAGAATTCATAATGTCCATATCTAGTTCGGAATGCAATTTTCTCAATGTCTTCGGCTCTAACCTTTAATTGATGATACCCAGACCTGAGATCAATTTTAGAAAACACTTGGGCACCCTGAAGTTGGTCAAATAAGTCATCTATTCGGGGCAGAGGGTATTTGTTTTTTATAGCCACTTTGTTTAATTCCCGATAGTCTATACACAATCTCAAAGACCCATCATTCTTTTTGACAAATAACACTGGAGCACCCCCAAGGTGAAGTACTCGGACGGATAAAGTTCTTGTCTAACAGTTCCTGGAGTTGGGTTTTCAGTTCTTTCAATTCAGAGATAGACATCCTATAGGGAGTCTTGGATATAGGTTGTGTCCCCGGAATCACCTCAACAGTAAATTCAATTTCTCTGTCAACTAAATCCCCGAAATCGATTGGAAACACATCGGAAAGTCACAAACAATGAGGATTGTTTCTCTGGTAGGCTGTCCGAGATGAGGTAGTCAATATGCAACACAGATAACCCCTACAACCCTTTCTAAGTAGTTTTACAGCTTTCATAGCCGAAATTAAGTATGGGGGAGGGACTATCCCATTTCCTCTAAAGGTAAATTCAGGCATACCCGGCGGTCCAAACACCACAGTTTTGTTTGCACAATCAATAGTAGCACAGTACTTAGTCAACCAATCCATCCCCAAAATGCAATCAAAATGATGAATGTCCAACGGCAATAAATCCACATACAACATCATATCACCAACCACAACATCACATGCTAGATAAACATGAGTACACATCATAGAATCCCCAGAAGGTGTAGATACCGATAATACACATGTCATATGTTCTAGTGGCCTAATCAATTTCCGAGAAAGAGCATGCGACACGAAAGAATGCGTAGAACTAGAATCTATCAACACACATGCATATTGAGAACATATAGAAAGTGTACCTGACACCACAGTATAGGTGTGTAGACGCGCCCGTGGGCCTCACTCTACAGTTCGGACTCGATTTGTGTCACGGTTCTAAATCTGAACCAAAGAGTCCAAATCCGGCAAATCGTTTTGAAGAAAACAGATTTTTGAAAAGAAGTGCCAAACATGGACTGCTTTGCCAGATTACAGAGTCGCCACCTAAATATTTTAAAATGGGAAATTTAGGAAACCACGACTCTCACAAGGCCACATGTCCGTCATCACCAAAGTGGTCTTGGCTCGGGAGCTTGGGTACGATCGGGGAAGGTCAGCTATGAGCACCCCCTTTCGCCCGGTCCGAAGACCGGCCTCTACTAACCGTGATATCCGTTTTGAAAACATTACATGTTCTTATTCCAATTGTTTAGCCTAGAGTTACTATGTGATGCACACAACACAAAAGTATACACTAGATGGCCTAACTTGGAAATAAACATTGCATATCCGTTTTGTCTCAAAACGTGTTGTTTTCTTTTGCTACTATAAGTAGGCTAAAATCGGATTTCAATGAGTATCCCAACTCAAGCAATCCAACCTCCACTCACAGCATTCAAACAAGAATAACACATAAGCATTTAGCATGGTAAGCATCTTTGTCATGGCAACATTCACGCATGCGACATGCTAAAAGCGTAAAAACTTACATCGTATTCGCAAAAACAATAACCCGGTTAGCAAACATGCATGACCTAGTTCATGTTAAGTGGCTAATGCATCACATACGGAATGTAATCTAGACAGGCTCGGCTATCCTAAGCATGGCACGTGAGATGCAACAACTATCACGTATTCAATTTGGAATTGAAAGTACGATGCAGTTTGTATGATGTACCGAGCCTGATGTATGTAAACAAATGCATGAATGCACACATGCATTGCATAAGGTATGCTAATTTAAATGTGCCCTAATCTACCATCGAAAGCGGGTAAATAAAAGGGTTAGAAAGAAATGGGGATTGGAAGACATACACCCACTCACACACACTTATTACAAATTCGCCCTCACACGGAGGGACCAAAATAATAATACAGACCGAATAAATAATTAACTAAACTAGCTAATTAAATATTACAAATCAACTAAATTAATTAAATTAAATAATTAATCTAATTAAGCATTACACGCCTCGGGATGAGGGCGGATCTGATGCCCGGGATTCGCCTCGAACCCCGCCATAGCATCATGCCTCTGTTTACCGCCATACTCCGAAAATTTGCACAAGTCCTGTGATTGCTTCTCTCGAGTCTTGTGGAACACCATCGGCTCAGGGAATGGCCACCGCCAAGGGAAATGACCACCGCCGCAAATCATGCTATCGGCCAGAATTATTTGGTCGGCACTTAAGAGTGCTTGGCCAAAAATTGTCGCAGAACCTGCAATTTGACAGCAGAGGACAAGCGAGTATGGCATGGCAATTCAAAGCATGTATGCACCAAACACATCCCACATCATGCTATGGACTCAAGAGGGCATGTGCCTCGATCCTCGGACCACCGATCACGCATTTCTATGCGTGATGGCCCAAGACCAAGAATGCAACTTCAATGTCAAATGCATGCAATGCAAACAAGCAAATAAAGGTGTCAATCCTCCATCATACTTCACTTCAAGAGGCCCAACATGCATGCCAATGCAACAAGGCCCTAAGCATGTTATCTACTATGCCATATGGACAATGCGAGGCACTTATATAAGCATACAAGTGGACGTACAAGGCAAGAATGCGAACTAAGCAATGAGATGGACTTACACATGAATTGGGCAGCTCTAACAAGGCTCAAAACAGTGGCCAAAGTGCCTAGAGATAGAGACTAAGCATGCGCACACACATGCAAGTGTTAAGGCTCAAGACTTAGGCATGCAAAAGCAATTCTCATACACACTTAAAGAGGCCAAACATGGGCAACTAGTATGCACTTAAAGCTCAAATTTAAGTTAAACATGATGCCAAATCATGCAATGAAGTATGCCAAACAAAGCATGCAAATGGCCTAGGCTTAAGGCTAATCAAAGATGCATTGAACTACACCTAGCATAACCACTCATGGCAACACTTAACCAACCAAAATCAGAGTTTTAACACCTAAAACTAAGCCCAAAATAACACTTAGATAGCATCTAAATGACATGGATTTAAAGGCATGCAATATGGCCAACACATGGAACGTACAACATGTGCTTTTAAGGCATTAAAGAAGCAACTAAAGCATGCATACAAGCACACTAAAAAGTCTGAAATAACATGTAAGAGGGTTCCAAACCCTTGAAAACATGGAGGCAATGCATCCTACACATGCACATACTTGAAGCATACAAGCTACAATACAAAGGGGCTATACAAAGCATGTCAAGATTGACTTAAACGACCATGGACAGAGCTAAACCATGGCAAAATAAGCATACAAGCTTCACAAACTCAAGTCTAAAACATGCTAGAAATAGGGACACACTTCCTAGACATGTTAAGGCAATAAGAGGCATTACAAGGCAACTATGTTAAGCATGCATAGGAGACCAAAACCAACTTGAAATCATGTTATAACATGGCAATATAAGCATGGAAAACAAGCCAAACATGCTCAACACACACTCAAACATGAAGCTCCTTAAGGAAGCAAAATTTGTCCTTTTCAAGGACATCAAGGAGAGGGGGTGGCCCTCTCCTTCTTGAGACTTCAAGGTATGCTCTTCACCACTGAAATCACTCAAGATTTCAGTGGTGAAGAGATCCTCTCACCAAAATCTCGGATCTCAACCAAAATGGCACAAAAGGGACCCTTTTCAAGGCCTACAGGGGGTCAAACTTCCCCAAACCACAAAACACTCTTAATATACAATAAAGAGGGTCAAAAATCAGAACTTTTTTGTGTTAATCACTAAGCACAAAAACTGTTTTAAAGCAATCAAAAATGGAATGCAAAAATGGGGTAAATAAAGTTAGTTTCTTACCCTTGATGATCCCCTTCACAAAGGTTGTGGTTGATGCTTCCTTGAGCTCAAAATCAGTCAAGAACTCCAAGAACCAGCCCTTAGAACCTCAGTTGCAAGGAGAAGGTGGAACACTAGGTGTTTTAGTGCAATAGTGTAAACTAAAGCACCTAGTGTACTAAACAAGCAAGAAAAGAGAGAGATAGGATAGATACAACTATTCTAACCTAAAACCAGACCTTGGCTCTCTCTAACAATGGTTAAGTCTCTCAAGAAGCCAACCCTTGAGCAAAGGGAAGAGCTTTCCCTCTTATAGGCCAAAAGCTTACAAGCTTAGCCATTAAGCAAGCTCATCCCTCCATACACGTGTATGGAGGGAAAGACAATTGCACACAGCTGTCTGAAAATATCTCAGAAAGCAAGTGCACAGTGGTCGGCTGGGCAAATTGGTCATTTCGCCCAAAATAGTGCCGATCGGCACAAAATAGTGCCGACCGGCACAATATAGTGCCGGTTACAACTACAGCCAGCCGGTGGCCTCTAGCCCCAGCCGGTGGTGTGTGGGGATGCCTCATAAGGCATTCCCTGCCCCTCAAAGGCAAATCACAAGTGTTTGGTGCAAAACCAAACACAAACGGTCGAGTCCGGAGGTCCTGAGGCACGGCGTGCGAGCCGAGAACTCCGGGAACTCCAAACGAACACACACATGGATGATCACCGAGTGTTCGAGCGGTGACGTCCAAGTCTTGAGGACGGTCAAAAATGGGGTGTCTACAAGGTGTTTGGTACGTCACCGGGCACTAGAGCGAATACTCGACCTTGTCTTAGAGGTTCTTTCCCGACATTTGCTTTTGCATTTGGTTTGGCCGTAGAAGCGAACCCAGCTGAACTTGCCGCGGGATGGTTGGCGTTTTCGAACCTGACGGGACAATCCTTCATCATATGACCGAGTTTCCCACATCTAAAACAGACGCCCAAAGTTCGATAACAAGTTCCCTTGTGTCTCTTACCACAGTTCGGGCAGGTCGGTGTGGTACCACTATTCTGGCTTGAGTTGCTGTATGACCCTGTGTTCTGTTTCTTATTTCCGTAAAATGAACGATCCTTTTGAAGTCAAGCTTTCCGATCTTTTCCTCGTCCACTCAAATGTGGAGCGAAGTTTGTTTCTTTTGTCGCTAGAATGGATTCTCGCCATTAATGCCCTCCCAAAACGCCACATATATGGGTAGATTCGTAACTCCCACCCTATCTAGTATGTCCAGATCCAATCCATCCTCAAACTTGCGGGCCTTCTTGTCTTCTGTGTCCACCTTATGGTGAGCATACCCGCTAGCTCGGAACTTGGCCTCATATCGGGCTCTGAGACATCTTGCCCTGTTAAGTTCCTCAAATTTCGAGACTTTCCGGTTTCGAAAGCACTGGGGAAAATACTTATCATAAAAGATTGCGTTGAACTGGGTCCATGTCATATTTTCGTGACCATTTTGAATCAGTAACCACCACCTGCGAGCTTCATCTTTCAGTGTGTAGGTAGCCAACAAAACTCTCTGAGTTTCAGAACAAAGGAACACCTCATACAACTTCTCTATCTCAAGCAACCATGTTTCTGCCTTCAGGGGCTCAATCCCACCATAAAATGTCGGCGGTTTCATCTTCATGAATTTTTGTGTCAGATTTATGATGTCATTGTTATCTGCCTCAACTTGTACCGGTGGAGGTGGAGGAGGTAAGGGCTGTTGTCTTTGTTGCTGTGTTAGGGTCTCAGTCAATGCTGCCAACATCTGTTCCATTCGGCTCATGCGAGCCTCAGATGATTCACTTTCACCACTTCCCCCTGAGTTCTCCATTTTACTATACAGACATTAAAGGATATTAAGCATAGGTATATTCAAGTGTACATTTAGTTTTAATATTCAGTCGCATTACCACACATTCACACATGCAAATGGAATGCCCCTAATTCTTACTAGGACATTCTAAACTCATATGGACCCGTGTGCGGTACAACTCGTGCTCTGATACCACTCTGTCACGACCCAAACCCGCCCCTATAGGTTTGGCGACATAACCGGCCAGTAATCCGCGGATTACCTACGGCCTCTAAAGACATTAACAAATATTAAGGGGCTACAGAAGCAATAATGTAAAATAAACAAGGTCCAATGAGCTGTGACGACATACATGGGACAATAAATTTAAAACTTATTTATATACATAAACATGCTAGTCAGATACACCCATATGTACAAAATATTTACATAAAGTACTCCCAAGATCCAACATTACAAAAACACAACCAACGACTAGCATGAAGTGCAAAACTGCCCAAACATCAGGCTTCAAGCGGAACCTCCTCGGGAGGCGCAACAGGTGGCTTGACCAAAACAAAACGAAACAGAGAGCCCTCAACTCTGGCCAGGGTCTTGTGCCGACTCACCTACATATATAATATAAACTGTGAGCGAAAGCCCAGTGAATAATAACAGAGTAAAGGGGTTTAATGAATGATGTCCATCACAGAATTAGAAATCAGAGCTCATATCAGAAACATAATCATGTTCATGTTCAAATTCGTATCAAAACAGATTCATGTACTTGTACAACATCATTTCCATAATCAGGTTTGTAACATAATCGTACGTGGTACATCCAATAGCATTCACAAATCTGATGACCCATAAAGGGACCTGATGACCCATAAAGGGACATCCTTGAAGGCTTTCTGATGACTCATGTGCACAGAGACGTTCTGATGACCCATAAAGGGACCTAATGACCCATATAGGGACCTGATGACCCATAAAGGGACCTGATCACCCATAAAGGGACGCATATCATGTAGTGCTAAGGATGCCACAATTAACTTTTAGAATCTTGGACAATCATTCATTCATTTCCAACATATCATAGCTTTCCAAAGAATCAATCATTTCGTATCATAGTATACTGAAAATACATAGCATTGAACATAACTTTACAAAGTTATTACTCACAAGTATGCTGATACAAGTAGACGAAGTCAAAGGGTCAACAGATTGCGGCACGTGACCTACATAACACATTACGGGTACACACTTTGAAACATGCACTTCAATTGTACAAAACTCACATCCATGATTCTAAGTGTGTATCTAACCCCTTACCCTTAGTATGGAGTCTTAAGCATGGCCTAGGAATGCCTAGAATGGAATGGGAGTGTAAAAATGCCTTAGAAAATGTTTCTCAAAAGTTGCTGAAAACAGGGGCCTCGCTCGAGTGAGACTTCCTTCGCTCGAGCGAGCTTCCAAAATCAAAGGTTTCGCTCGAACGAACAATCGTTCGCTCAAGCGGTCTGATGAAACAGTAAAAGTACTGGATGCTCGAATTTTACGCTCAAGCCACCAATCCTTCGCTCGAGCGTGGCTCAGAGTAAACGTTGGTCGCTCGAGCGAGGAATCCTTCGCTCGAGCGAAGAAGCCAAATCTGGAATTTCCAGATTTGCCTTCCCAGCTCAAACCAAGCATTCTACCACTCTATACTCGACCCCTTGGGCCCAAATTCTGGAAAAACATTTCAAACTCATAGTATATCAAGTTTCAAAAACCAATTTGTAAATTCAAGGGCCAAGGGTGAGTCAATTTGAGCACCATTTCCATAAATTTTCAAGAACAATGTTCAAACACACATGCATGAGTTTAATTTCATTCCAAAGCTCCAAACAATGATCAAATGGCCAATTTGGTGGAAAAACATGATGAATACATGGATAATTCTTAGGAAATGAACATGCACGCAAATCTTCATGAAGAACAACCCCAAAATCTAAGAACAAGTACATGCATGCATGAGCTAAGTTCTAATTCAACATCTAGAACCAATTTCTAAACTCCACCCTTAAATGGACCATCTATTATGCAAGAACCATCTTAAATACAACAATGAGAGGTTGAATTTTCATACCTAAGTCTTGAATTACTAGCCTTGAAGTTCAATTTGCCAACATATACTTCAATTTCCTCAAGATCATCAAATTGTAGCCAAAATCCCTCTCAATTCCTCTCTCTAATGTCGGTTGAGGACTCAAAATAGGTCAAGGAAGATGTTTTGTTTAAGTGTATGAAACTCAAGAATAAGATTAAACAATGGCCACTCAATGGCAATTTCAATTAAGCTAGGTTCATTATTAAAATGTTAGTTAATCAGTTTTAAACATTCCAAATCGAATTTTAATTGAACCTACCATAAATTTACATAAAATCTAACTAGTCTAAAACTCCAATCGATTTCGAAATCGGGTGCTGATAAGGCTTTCGATTTGCGAATTAAAGTTTTGAACACGAACAGATATTTCAACACCGAACAGATAAAAACATATAATTCATGCAATGCATATGTAAATTAGTCCCTAATTTCCTTTTAATTATTATTAGGCTTAATTAAGTTCCATTTAGTGTTAATCAGGGTCGGGGTTATTACACGCAAGTTCTTCATCGCCGCCACCGACTATTTCACCAAGTGGGTTGAGGCCGAGCCACTAGCGACCATAAAGGAAAAGGATGTGAAGAAGTTTGTATGGAAAAACGTCATCACTCGTTTCGGTATACCCAAGGCCCTCATCTCGGATAACGGCACTCAATTTGATGGTAAACTCTTTCGCGGATTTTGCGAAGAGTTAAAGATTGAGTTCTACAATTTGACACCGGCCTATCCTCAGTCAAATGGTCAAGCAGAGGCCTCAAACAAGGCCATCCTGGACGGGCTGAAGAAGCGGCTTGAGAAGGCTAAGGGCAAGTGGGCTGAAGAACTCCCTAATGTTCTCTGGGCGTACCGCACTACCCCAAGACGGTCAACCGGGGAAACACCATTCGCCTTGGCCTACGGCATGGAGGCCGTCATCCCGTTAGAAATTGGCATGCCAACCATCTGCTCTGAAAGTTTCTAGCCTGATCTAAACGATGAAGCCGTGGCATTAGAACTTGACCTCGCTGAGAAAAGGAGGGAGCGAGCGCTAATCCACATTGCTGCTTACCAACAAGAACTATCCAAAAAATACAACAAGGCAGTGCACCCCAAGCTATTCAAGATTGGGGACTGGGTCTTAAGAAAGGTGCTTGGCAACACGGTGGTCCCTGGCGAAGGAAAGCTCGGTGCAAATTGGGAAGGACCGTACAAGGTAATTGGTCTTGCTGGCAAAGAGGCATACCATCTGGAAGATTTAGATGGCAAGGCTGTCCCCAGACCATGGAATGCAGCCAACCTTAAGGTCTTTTACTTTTAAGATGTAATTTGCTTATGTTGTTTAGCTTTTCTAGACCCTTAGCCTTTTGGCACTTGATGTAAAAGATAGCAATGCTTTCGTAATAGAAAATAGCCCTCTTGTTGTTTGGTATTACATCTCTGTCCAATAACGTAGCAAGGACACAAGACAATTATGAATGCCAGGGGCAAGAAGACCGACCTGAATGAGACCGGACTGATTTCCTCTCGCCGGAATGGAAGTAAACCGCACAAACAGTGGGTGGTCCAACGATATAATTGGTGTATGGACCACTCGCCTATCGAGCCGGGTTTTGCTCGCCCGGTTGAAATGTTGGCGTCATGACCAACTTAACTGAAACATTGGTGTTTTGCCCAATGTAAGGGCTGAGCTGATTTTGCTCGGCCCAGTTGGCATATTGGTGTCTTGTCCAATATGGAAAACGAGCTGATTTTGCTCAGCCGAATTTGAAATGTTGGCGTTTTATCCAACCGATAAGAAGCCGAGCAGACTTTGCTCGGCAAAAAGGAAATGTTGGCGACTTATCCAACTCAAAAGGCGAGCTGATTTTGTTCGGTTACATTGAAGTATTGGAATTCCATATAGTCTGCAAACCTGTTAACGCCGAGCAGATTTAGCCCGGTCTAGTTAAAATGTCGGTTCATTTGAAAGTTCAAGGAGTTGAATTGTTAGTTCTGATTGGAAAACGTTTAAGGTGATTTTAGCTCGACAGATTGTGCGGCTTAGCCGACCTGGCAGTTGTGAATTGTCAACAATTGAATCAAAGGAATCCATGCAGATGCCAACCGAACAGAAATGGAAGGTCAACGATCAAAAAGCCAGAAATTTTTATTGATAATGGAAATTTCAGTACAAGAGGGGGACATAGCCCGGTTACGTTTCAAAAAAAGAAAAAGAAAAAAAGAAAAGCAGGAAAATGAAAAAGGACATCTTCAATCCAGTTCAAGGTTTTGTTTGGCTCCCCCCACCGTTTGCTCGGCGATCACAATTGTCCGCTCGGGCAAGTTTTCCTCGGTGTCATCGTCAGCACCCTTCACCGCAACAACCTCCCGATCAATAACTTCTTCATCTTCGGCATCTTGGGACGCTGCCAGAGAAGTTTGCTCGGTTTCCTGTGCGGCGGCGGCTTCTTCCTTGGCCTCTCTCCTTGCCTCCGCAATGAGCCGGTTTTGGATAGCATTGGCATAGGTCTGCATGTAGACCGGGATATAGGCTACAGGGGGGTTCAGAAACATTTTGGCATCCTGACCAAGGCCAACTTTTTCCACGGCAGCTTTCCACCAAGACCGAAAAAGATGTCCTTGGTCGCTGACCCGCCGTAAGTCTTTTTCCTTAGCGTATCCCCGGTCTTCGGCGTCATCCACAGCTTTGTCCCTCTCTTCTTTGTGGGCATCACGCAGCTTTCGGAGCTCGGCGAGATACCGAGCTTTGGTTGACTTCACGACCCTTTGTTTGTCAGATTCAGCTCGGTTGACTTTTTGGGTCAGTTCATCCCGCTCTGCCACCAAAGCCTCCTGCGCGACCTTGAGTTTTGCTATCTCGGCCGCTTAGGCCTCATTCTCTGCGATAACATCTCGAAGGCTCTGCCGCACTCTGATCATCCGGTCGTGGGCCAGGTAGTTCTTTTGCGCGGCCTGAAAACAAAGAAAAGATTGTGAGTATTTGAGAAACCGAGCAAAAACTGAGCAAACAGTCGAACAGAATGAAGAACTTACCAGTACTATGGATTTCGCCGCCGAACAGAGGACCTTCAGGTCCGAAAGCTCATCATGTCTCTTCATGTCAGCGGGCAGGATCAACCCCTTGGTCAAGTTAAAACCAAGGGAGTAGTCCTTGTCCGCATAAACCGAGTCTTCACCAAACCGGTCGGCCCCGGTATTTGAACTGGCGCCTGCACCGGTAGTGGCCGGGCCCTTGATTTGCCGACCGTGGTTGCTCGACCTGGTCCCCGAGCTCGGTGGAGGCAGATCGGTGGAGTTCGCTTCCGTGACGCCGACCGCTCGTTCTTCTCGCCGCTTGGACCGACTAGCGGGTTGCTCGCTGGCCAAAGCTAGCACAGCTCCTTCTTGTTGCCCGGCCAGTGTGGAAGAAGTTCCCCTAGAAGCTTCTGGGGGCTGGGAGTTGCTCGGTTCGCCTGTGATCATTGCCTTGATGGCTCGGATTTTGGCCATTTCTTGCTCGGCTGTTAGCGGGACAAGGTTGATCGGCGGAAGGTCAGTCGTTCTCGGCGAGCGCCAGCAGAAGCCTGGTGACGCGGCTTTTGCGCGGTGTTTGGTAATGGTAGGTCTGTTCGAAGCCGAGCAGTTTCAAAGCCTCCCTCTCCTCGGCAGGATGGCGCAGCAGGGCTTTGATGGCCTCTTGGTTGGCCTGGTGGTAGTCTGCTGCTAGGTGCTTATCTGCAGAAAGAAGAAGTATTAGATCGGCATGGGAAGCAATTGATGCATAAAGAAAATAGCGCAGCTAGCCGAGCAACTCACCGGCACTCCCAAAATCCTTTCTAATATACCATCCCGGTATGGGTGCCTCGGTGTCTTCGTAGCGACCGGACACCGACAAGAAGTCGTCGTCGTTCGTCTCCTTGTCCGGGTTGCCCTCTATGAGTTTTGCTCAGCCCTTCTTGACTTTGAGGTACCAGCAAAGGCCACTCTTATTTCTACTAAGACTATACTGATGGAAAATTTCGGCCAGACCGAGGTTGAGACCGAGCCTCCAGTTCAGCTCGGCGACCCCGTTTATTATTTTGTACGTGTTATTTGAAACTTGGCTCGGGCAAAGCCTTGTCTGCCTAAAAAACTCGCAGATCAAGGGTTGAACCGGGAAACAGAGCCCTCCTTCTACTATTGACACGACGGTGAAGGGGCACCGGTCTAGATCGCCCCAAAGAGTATCTCCCTTTTTGGCGAGCTCTAAGATGATGTCGTCAGGAATTTTGTACTCCTTTCGAAACTCCGCCATCGCGTCGGGCGAGCTAACCATAAATCGGTACTTCCCCATTTATCTCGATTTTATTTGGTTTAGTGTGTATCCCGGTCAAAAATGTTGGTGTGTTTGCTCGGACTTTGAGCTCCACCAATTATAGTGCTGGACTGGCTTGGTTGGTCCTATTTGTTCTGCATGTTAAAAATAATTCCAAAGGTTAGCTCGGCATAAACTGTGCGGCCCCTATGGAAATTGGCTCAATGGAGGGATTATTTGTATTTGGCCGATTTGACCCCTAGCTCGGCTAGTCTACAAGGTCAATTTCCTAGTTTGGTTCTAACTTTCCACTTCTGGCTCGGTCATGGTCCAAGAAGGAGATCCTAATGAAGACATAGCTCAGTCGGTT
The DNA here is from genome assembly GCA_025200525.1 of Camellia lanceoleosa. NCBI lineage: Eukaryota > Viridiplantae > Streptophyta > Magnoliopsida > Ericales > Theaceae > Camellia > Camellia lanceoleosa. The sequence goes on along the minus strand of CM045761.1, from coordinate 48,962,381 downwards.
ACTATTCGACGAACTAACGAAGCCTTTTGCTAGGTCAAGGCCCAAGTAACGACCAGTTTTCGCCCGGTTCAGTTTCATTACCGATCTAATTGGTATTCAGCTCGGTTGTGGTCTTGGCGCGAAGCCACAAACTAGTTGTTGCTCAGCTAGGGTTCTACCTAGGGATCCAAACGAGCATCTAGCTCGGTAGTGCACAGTGTTCATCGTGTTCTTCCTGTTCATCCTAAGTTCGAGGTTCGTTCGTTCGAACCAAGAAGAAACAGGGACAAATAAGCCCCATGTACCCCTCCAGATCCAAGTTTGCCGTAGGGTGTGCAAATATTGCCCTAAAGAAGGGGCGACAGTGAGGTTTTGGCGTTTGGGTTCAAAGCCAGAAAATCAAAAGCAAAGAACATGAAGAACAACACCAAGATGAAAAACAGTGGAGGGACGAAAAACTTACCAAAAACGTATGTGAAGTGAATTGGGCCTCGAAAGCTCGAACGCAATGTCAGAAATGGCGAGAATGAGCGAGTGGGGAACGGAGAAAGATACAGCAGCAGTGATGGCAGTGATCTTGGAGGCTCGAAGAGTTGGAAGGTTTAGGGTTTGTTTGGAAGAGAGAATGAATAGTGAAGGGGCAGAGTGACCCTTCACTGGTGCATAAAAAGAGGGGAAACAACCCAAACGGCGTAGCCGTTTGAATTCTGCGCGTGCAGAACAGCTGGCTGCACGACCCAATGGTGTGAAACCACGTGGCACTAGAAACGCGGCTGTCAGTACGGCTGTACGACCTTTGACGAGACTGCGGAGGAAATGGCCGACCAAATAGGACAGCTCGGCAACGGATATGTCCCCAATCGTGTTCGACTTGATGATGGCGCAACTCACCTGTTAGCTCGGTCACAGGGGTAAACCCAATCACGATAGCTCCAATGGGTTTAAGGGGCAATTGAGAGGGGAGATTTGCACCGTTAGTATGGCCGAGCTAAGGTAGTGCGGGTCGTCACAGACGTCACGGCGCCGCGCTACTTGCCCTACTAAGACGGCCGGTGGGTCTGTTTTGCTCGGCTGAGGAGAACGGCTGCCCAGGCGTGAGCTAAGCCTGGCCGAGCTGTGACTCGCGGACATTTGATAGGCATGACCGAGCTACGGTATCCCGGGCTAAACTGAGGATGAGGTGAAGGCCGGCATGCCTTTGGCCGGTTAGCCGAGATGGGCAGACTCTAGAGAACCGGGATTGAAGGCGTGAGAGAGGCGCCAAGATCGCAACCGCTAGCCGAAATGGCCTGCTCGATAATAGCCCGGCCACTAAGGTCCAGCTCCCGCCTAACTCCAAGTTATAGGTCGGCGATATATAGCTCGGCAGTGTTATCTGGTGGCGATTCTCCCATGGGTTAGGCGGCCGTGGCACCGGGTAAGTGTGCCACCCGCCAATGGCGTGAGGGAGAGGACATCGCTCCACGCACGCCTCAATACCGCTAGGCGATCCTGTATATCGGTGGGAGGACTAAGCCTTTACACGCATAAGGTGGTGAGAGGCGAAGACCGCCACTGTGAAGAAGGCCCAGTAGTAGGCGCAAGACGATCTTGAGGTCGCATGGCTAGCCTAGAAATGGGGAGGAAGGTGAACGTGAGAGGTATGTAACTTCTTTCTAATGTAACACTCTCTCTCTAGCCTTCTTCTTCCTCAAGTGGCCTGACTTGATCGTCGGAGGGTCTATCCGGCACACCACCGCCGGGTAGCTCACCGTTTCTGTGTTGCCAGGTTAGACGCCGTCAAGAGAAGCTTGGAGTGCAAGGAGTACGGAAAACAGAGGATATTTCGCCCCCGTACACTAGCAATATTGAATTCAACTTTTAAGTTTTAGCATAACTCTATAAATTGAGATATAAAAGATGACATGTGATTAATATGATTTTCTACTTTTACAACGAAAAAAGGAGGCTAGAAAATGAAAAGTGAAAAACAATTTCTTGTGACCTAATAGATCTCAGTCAAGTGTTTGAATATATAAAAAACTTTTCTGAATAAAAATAATTTATTTTGCCCCCACACCCCAAAACAAATTCACGATCAGCCACTAAACAACTGCATTTATAGTACACAAAATGCATAGATTCATTTATATGCCCAAAAAAAAAAGAACATTTTTTGCCCCACGCTTCCTAAAGTCAGAGTAAACCACCTCACTCAAACCGTCAACTGCTTATTTGAATTCTCGTTATCGCTTTCAAGGAAGTTTCAAGTTCAACCTTCACCATCTCGCCACAAATAAGGCAACATTAAAATAGGTTCAAGGAGCAAGATTGCTAACAATGTTAATTTGAGCTTTATAATCCAATATTTAACGAGATGCCCGAAAAACTTTAGGAGATGAAATGTGCGTAAGTCACTAGAAAATAAATGAATATAGATATGTATTAACCTTAAGATCATGTTTTTTTCTAAGGTCGCAATTACTCTTTTCAAACCCTCCGCAGGTCATCTGCCTCTATGTTGTCCCTTCTATTCAATTCCATTTGTAATCGCCTTACTTCGATATTTTCTCATTCAATACATAGAACACGTTTGTCTAGCATTCCAAATTGAGGAAAGGAAAACCCATGCAACTTCATATTTCTTAGATTAAATCAAAGAATAATATTGATGAAAACAAAAGAAAATGAACACATGAATGTCCTCAACTAAATTTTCCATGGATTTCCGCACAAACAACCGCCCAATTGAAGTTTTCAAGTAATCTACTTATTGCAAAAAAATTAGAAAATAATCCAGAAAACCTTATCGCCTTCTCCACGGTGTCCTTGAATGCATTTCCTTCGGCCGCAATAATTGAATCAACTGCCAAAGTGGATTGACAATTCTTTTTCAAAAGCCCAAGTGTCCTGTTAAAAGATTTCTGATTAATAACTTTAAAGGTCAACCTTCTTTATCCCTATCTCGGTTTAGAATTAGCCGTAACAAATTCTATTGTGGAGAAGGTAAATGAAGAAATACCAATCGTATTGGCAAGGTGTGCATTGACAATATTGATGAAGCGGTCCTCCGAGTAGTCCCCATCATTACCAAATTCCACCTCCCTAAGGAAGAAGTACTGATCGCATCGATCCAAACCTTTGCACCAAATCATTTGGTTCGAGAGTATTCCCTAGTGACTTCCCCATCTTCATGCCATCCTAAAATTTTTAAAATAAAAAGCATTGCCGCATGAAATCAAAATGGGTATATGAGATTAAAAATAAAAAGTTCCTTACTAACTTGCATATCTATTTTTCAATAAGTCAAAACAGACATCAATTACATTTGTCAAATGTATCAAAGACTTGCAGTTTGAAAAAATCCCAAACTAAGACAACATTGAATATCATGAAGTGTTTAATTAAATTATTTGTGTACTTAAAGACATCAAGTTATATGGGAAAAGGATATAAAAATTAAAAAGACATGGTAGTGATTTATATTACGGAAATCTTCATGCCCTCTAATATGTAATGTAAGAATGAAACTACTCGGGCATGACACGTGCTCCAGCTTATAGTTTACACAAATATAACAGAACTATATTGAGCTTGAATACCACCGATTTCAAGAACTTAATGGCATCTTAGAAAGAGTTGGTATTTGGTAATAGGCCGATAATTTAAAAACATTTACACTTGTGAATGTGAAAGGAGTAAGATCCTTCCGGGACACGTTATACCGTGTTATAGAATTTTTAAGCTATGTATGGCCCTAGACTTGTTTTTGAATGAAGGAGAAGTCATAAATTACAATTAGTTACCGTTAAGAATCCATGGCCAAACACCATCTTCTAAGTGTCATCCAATGACATCAACATAGTCCAAGATATCAAGATGAAAAGGCAATATATCCTACATAAAAATGTAAAATACATCACACTATAATGAGTAAAGTTTGAACTAACCATGTTTTTAGAACCATAATGAAAAGATAGAAAATATGAACTATACGATATCTTAGAAATGGTAAAGGAATGAATTAAAATATAGAAAGTCAACGAAACCAAAGAGATGAGGAAGGCAAGAGAGTGGAATCAATAAGAATTGAGAGAGAGAGAGAGAGACCTTGATCGATCTTGGAGTTGTAAAGGAGGTGGAGAGTTCGTTCTTCCCATGGCTCGTCTTGAAGGCCGTCGTGAATGTCTTCGTCGGCCATTACTGTTCACCGATTGTTTGGGTCTCTTTCTTGCTCTTACTTCTGAATAGTACTAGAACTCCTGCTCTTCCTCTTCCACCTCGACCGTGAATCATCCGAATCAGCATCTGAAACAAATTGAGACGGAGAGAGAGAGAGAGAGAGAGAGAGAGAGAGAGAGAGACGTAATAAGAGATTAGGGATTTTGAGATTGGGGATTTTGGTTCAAGAGATTGGGGATTTTGGGTTTGGGTTTGGGGTGGGGGGAAAACCCGAGCGAGAATGGGGGGTTTGAAGAGATTAGGGATTTTTGAGATTGGGGATTTTGGGTGGAGGGAACCTGAGCGGGAATAGAAAAGGAAGGAGGGAGGGAGAATGGAAATTTTTTTGAATTTTTTTTTTCTTTCTGATTTTCATTACAAATGAATATTTAAATAATAAAATGTCTCTTTTTTTTTCGCAACGGAGGATGTCATTGCTAAAAAAAATTATTTTTTATTAAAATAATTTTTTTATAGTTAATGAATTTTTATTTTTATTTTTTCATTTAGTAAGGTTGAAAATTTATTTGTTTCATATTTATTTTAATGAATACAAAATTATTATTATTTTTTTATTTGGTAGAAGTAGGGATAATATTTTCCATTAAAATAAAGTTAATTTTTTGTGGCCAATGAAAAATATTTTTTTGCGACCCATTTTTTTTTTTGTTAAGTGATGGTGAAAGAGATAAGTGGTGAAGTTATGGTAGTAGTAGAGGAGATAGAATAGCAGTGGTAGAAGAGAGGTAATGGTAGTAGTAGTGGTAGTAGTGGAGTGGTAACGATGATGGTAGTAATGATAGTTGTAGAGGTAGAGTGACAACAGTGGTAGTAGTGGTAGTAGTAGAATGGCATTTGCAGTAGAGAAAGATAGAATAAAGATGAGCGAGAGAGACAGAGAGAGAGAGATAGAGAGAAGATAAATGAGCGAGAGAGAAGAGAGATAGAGAAAAGAGAGATGAGCAAGAGACAGAGAGAAAGAGAAAAAGAAAGAGACAGAGACAAAGACTGATAGACAGAGAAGAGTGATAAGTGAGAGAGAGAAAAGAGGTAATATTTTGTGGTAGAGGAGAGGAAGCGACAGTTGTGGTGAAGGTGGTGGATAAGAGACGATGGTGGTGGTGGTGATGGCGAAGGAGATTAGTGGTGAAGTTGTGGTAGTGGTAGAGTAGATGGAGTGGCAGTGGTAAAAGAGAGGTAATGGTAGTAGTAGTAATGGCAATAGTGGTAGTGGAGTAGTGGCGATGATAGTAGTAATGGTAGTCGTAGAGGTGAAATGGTGACTGTGGTAGTAGTGGTGGTAGTGAAATGGCGTTTGCAGTAGTGGTGAAGGTGGTAGAGGAGATGAGTGGTGAGAAAAAGAGATGAGTGAGAGACACAGAGAGAGAAAAGAGATAGAGAGAAGAGAGATGGACGAGAGACACAGAGAAAAAGAGAGAGACAGACAGATAGAGAAGAGTGATGAGTGAGAGAGAGAAAGAGAAGAGTGACAGAGACACAGAGAGAAAGAGAGAGACAGACAAACAGAGAAGAGTGATGAGTGAGAGAGAGAGAGACAGAAACAGAGACAGAGAAGAGAGACAGAGACACATAGAGAAAGATAGAGACAGACAGACAGAGAAGAGTGATGAGTCCGAGAAGGAAAGAGAAGAGAGACAGAGATAGAGAGATAGGAAGATGAAAAAATGGGTGAAAAGAAAAATGTTCAAAAGAGTAAGGCGACGTCGTTTATAGTGGATCGATAAATCGAGAAGGATCTCCATAAATAGAGAAGATGGGAGTAAGGGAGTGAGCAAGGCGAACATAGTAAGGGAGAAATAAACAAATAGACAAGTAGACAGAGAGAGAGAGAGAGAGAAGAGTGATGAGTGAGAGATAGACAAAAAAAGAGATAGAGAGAGAGATAGAAAAAGAGAGAGAAACAAGAAATGAGCGAGATATAGACAAAAAGAGAGAGAAATAGAACGAAAAGAGATGAGCGAGAGAGAGACACAGAAGAAGAGAGAGACAGAGAGAGAAGAGAAATGAGCAAGGAAATAGAGAGAGATAGAAAGATAAGAGAGAGAGAGAGAGAGAGAGAAAAGAAATAAGAGAGATAGAGAGAAGAGAGATGAGCGAGAGACATAGAGAGAGAAAACAGATGTGAGAGATAGAGAGAAAAGAGATAGGCGAGAGACACAAAGAGAAAATGAGAGAGAGAAACAGACAGACAGAGAAAGAAGAGTAATGAGTGAAAGAGATAAAGAGAAGAGAGAGAGATAGAGACAGAGAGACAGGAAGATAAAAAAATGAATGAAAAGAGAAATGTTATATCAAAAGAGTAAGACGACATTATTTTTTTTAATTTTTTTCTGCGACAGAAAAAAGTACTAGAATTTATTCAAACCATTTTGTGACTGTATATATATGAAGCTGTCTCAAAACCACAATTACTATGCTAGGTTAGAGTTTTCCAAAAACTCTTTTGAGAAAATTATATTTTCTTGTTTTCTGTGTTATATCGTTTTTACTGAATTTTTTTAATATTTTAAGTATTTTTTAAAATTTTTAAACACACCTAACATAAATACACCTAAAAATTAAAAAAATTGTAAAAAAAATCTTTTAAAAATTAACTAAATACCAAAAATACAATAATTCAATACAATTTTTTTTGTATTTTTATATTTTTCATATTTTTTTTTAGATACATGTAAGTAAGGTGCATCTAAAAAAAATATTTAAAATTTTAAAAATATTCACTAAAAACAAAAAAAATACGAAAAAAATGCTTTTGACGAAAATGTTGTTCAAAAAAGAGTATTATGATGGCATTATTCGTCTCAAAAGAAGATTTGACAATTTGTCGTCTCAAAAAATGAGAGCATTTGCGATGGTAGAAAATACCGACGAAATGCTCTCAAATTGTGCCGTCAAGAATGCTCGCTTTTTGAGACGACAAATGGTGTCGTCAAGAAAAATGACTTTTTGAGACGGCAAGTGTGCCGTCGCAAATAGTTCCGTCTCATAAATCCATTTTTCTTGTAGTGCTGTCAAAGCAAGCCTGAGTACCTTACTAATTTTATCAAAAATTACTTTTAATCATGATAATCAACCTCTTAATATGATGTCAACAAGATTGATGGAACTTATTATCTTAATCATGTATGTTATTTTTCTCATCCTATCTTACATTTTTACTAAAATATCATTTTAGTATTTATGTTTTCACCAAAATTTCACTTTAGTCTATCTACTTTTAATTTATGTTATCATCATTAACAGTAGATGGACGGAATGGTGAGATTGTAGCTTAATTTAAAGTGTAAAGGGTTGATTATCACAATTAAAAGTGTAAAGCCCAAAGTAAAATTTTAGTGAAAGTGCAAATGTATAATAAAAAAAATAAAAAATAAAAATACTAAAATAGATTATTCCCAAACTAATCCTAAAGCTAATACTACAAAAAGCTAGTTTGTTTAGTGTATATATATATATATATATTAACTTTTTAGAATAACTAAAGTGAGTTTTTCTTGGCCACATATGATTTGTTTTCAAATTAATTAACATTTATTTTGCCAATAAATTAACTTTTAAAACACAAACAAAGCCTAATTAATCAAGGAACTGAAGTATGCATTCATCTTTATTATAATGATTATTATTATTATTATTTATTTTGGTACACTACAATTGAATTGTCTTTTTTTTTTTTTTTTTAGATAGGGAAAACAATTACAAAGAAGAGGAAACCACCAACACCATTCAAATGCTAATCTACTTAAACAGCGTGCCACAGAATTGCCTTCTCTATAAACATGCGAGACCGATGATGAATGGAATCGCAAAAGGAGCACCTAAACAACGCCCACCAAATGACCATAGCAAGAAAAATTTTCCTTGGATTGCAGACACAACATTTAGAGAATCTCCTTCAAGCTTAATATCACCCAAACCCAAATCACACCCAAATTGAAGCACTTTGACAGCACCCAAGGCTTCCACACAGTCAACATCCTCCAGATAAGGAATTCGCTCAACCATAGAAGCAATAATCGCCCTATTATAGTCGCGAACAATAATCTCAATACCAGCAACTGCTTGGACCTTCTGTATCGATCCATCAAAATTCAATTTAAAGACACCCTCTCTTGGCACAAGCCATCGTGGAAGTTGCACTCGATGCACTGGAATTTGGTTGTGTTGTTGAGCTTGAGCATACTCTGTTACATACTTCTCAGGAAAAGACAAAACTTTATCCACAATCCTCTGCTTATTTTAAAAAATAATTGAGTTCTTACGATTCCATAAGCACCAACAAATAGTAATAAATAAACTCATTGGCTCCATATCATACTTGACAATTGAATTGTCTTTGGAGCAGTCTCTTTTTCTTTTTTATTTTTAAATTTTTTTTTAATATCAGAGTCTTTGGAGCAGTCTACTACTCACATACATCCATGAACTGGGTGTAACCCACTAAACTAAGTTGTCCTTTAAGGAGGACGGATCATGACCTAATTAACACATGGACAAAATTATATGCGCTAGGATCTCTTGTTTTCTGTTTGGTTTTTAATTTCTTTTATATTTACATTTCAATAGGAGAGAATTTGAACTCGTTATGGTCTTGTTTGGATAATTTAAACTGTTCATGTTGTAGAGTTCTCTATATATATTGTCCATGAAAAACATTAGATCGATCTGATAACTATAATTTTTTCATTTTATTATATGTGCCTCTAAAAAAATGAATTATCTATCTTTGAAATATATTTGTTGTTCATTTTTTCAGAAATAAATGAGATAAAATGAAAATATTATGATTATTTGATCAAACTATTTTTTTCTTATAAAAGATATATATTGAGTGCTCTACAAAATAAACGGTTTGAATCATCAAAACCATACTTATGGTAGGCCCACAGCCCTTCAAGTTCTTGTGAACATGAGAGAAACCCAATTGTTTTTAAAAGTAGTTTTTAAAATTTTAATTCATATTTTTCTAGTGATTTTTTAAAATATTTTAATCATGTTTTTTAAAAAAATCTACTTAATCTCGATATATTTAAAGATACAAAATCTACACAAAATCTTTAAAAAATCACTAAATACTAGAAATACAATATATATATATATATATATTCATTGTTTTTTTGTATTTACATCATAAATATTTTTTACTTTTTAAATATATCTAAATTAATTCTATCTTAAAAACATTTAACTAAACTATTAAAAAAGTTAAATAAAAAAAATACGAATTAAAAATTCAAAATCAAATAGAGATTGCATCATTTTCAAGTATATGATGTGATAAAACACAATTGTATGGTTAAAAATGCATTAAGAATAAAAAGTCAGAGAATTTTTGAAGACAATATTTGGAATCCTTTAGATGTCATATTTACAGGCTAGTTGGACCATAAGACTAGCCAATCCCAGGTTTTAGGCCTCCAAATTTGAAAAGGCCTGATTTCTTGATATAATGTAACAGGTCAATGTAATTCATTATTTTTTTTTTTTAATAAAAAGGCTCAAAACAAAACAAAACAAAACAAAAGGTTACTCAAAATAAAATAAAATAAACAAATGCAACGTTACGGCTTTTTTTTTTTTTTAGATGGGAACATTTGTTATAGAATATTCTTAACAATATCTACAACAATGGCTTTTGTAGAAAGAAATTTTTTAAAATTAAAATTGATAAAATCTTACCTTAGATCAATTATATTATATGAAAGATTAAGTGGATTAGTCATATTATTAATTAGAAAAGATTTGTTAGCAAAACTTGAATATAAAGATTTAATTAATATTTTTACATGTCAAAAAGCTAGAAAAATAAATTTTTAATAAAAATTTTATTAAAAAAATTATTAGATAAAAGTCTCATTTTTAATTATTACTTTAGGCTAAAAATTATCTAGAGCCAGCCGTGTATACCTTGGTTTGTTAACTACTATTTGAATCAAGCATAACTTGGGCTTTTATTTCACTACAAAAAACATGTTCCCCAAGTACTGCAAAAGCTTAAATTTCGCTCTTTGATTGAATTGAGAACGCTGCTTGACCAATTAACTCTTGGATTTATTAAGCTCCTAACAATTGAGCACCAAATCATTAAATATTTTATGTAATGGATATGCCGCGTGTCCGAATTGATACACTTTCTTATTCATTTATTATTATGTACTGAGAATGAGATATGAGAAGTTACTTTATTCTTGGCTTGAAATGCTAAACATCGTTTGGCAAAGGTTTATTGGGCTCAAGAGCCACAAAAGACAAAATAGACTCATGAGCCACAACAGATAAAATATTACATCCAACCCCATAATCATTACACTCTTCTCTCACAAAAAAAGTCAAAAAAGTCAAAAAGTCAAGAGCTCTTTCCAAACTAAGTTTTTGAGCCCAGGCTCATATAGTCAAAAAAACCAAAAAGCCAAAGAGCCAGCCCACTTCTCATTAATGTTTAATCCATCCTCACATTAATTAGGACATATCAATCAATGATTGAATGGTACACCACATCCATTACTTTCTCGGCATAGCAACTTGCTCAAACTTGGCTAAGCAGAAAAATAATAAATAATAGGGAAAATTATTGATAAATCTTATTTAGAAGTGTTTTAACTCAAGAAATCCATAAATGAATTTTTTAACCCATTTAGTCTCATGTATGTATAGTTTTATTCCATAAAGTCCTTTTTCTTGATTTACACTATTTTCTTGGACATTTATGCCCTTACATTTAATTTTGATACCCTTATAAATATTTTTTGAACGATTAGCAATTTTATGATGTGAACATTCATATTTTAAAATTCACATTGGTAGGAATGTAAAATTGGCCCGTGGGCGTCCCGAAACCCGTCTGCGAGCCGGGGCAAGCCCGATTCGTTGACAATATGAATATTTATATTGACATGTTAACATTCACATTAATAGGAGTATAAAATTGGCCCGTATCTCGTGGTGGCGCAAAACCCGAACGCGGCCCATGGGCGGCCCGAGGCGGGCCCAGTCCGGGCCGTTGGCAATGTGAATATTCATGTTGACATGTTAACATTCACATTGATAAAAATATAAAATTGGTCCGCGGCCCATGCGCTGCCATTAAAGCCCGGCAGCCCGACGGCCGGTTGACAATGTGAATATTCACATTGACATGTTAACATTCACATTGATAAGAGTGTAAAATTGGCCTGTAGCCCGTGGGCGGCCCGAAGCCCGACCGCAGCCTGAGGCGGGCTTGGCCCGACCCGTGACAATGTGAATATTCACATTGACATATTAACATTAACATTAATAGGAGTGTAAAATTTTCCCGCTGACCGAAGCTCGCTCGCGGCCCGGGGTAGGCTCGGCCCGGCCCATTGGCAATGTGAATATTCACATTGACATGTTTTTTTTTTATCGGCAAAAAAGAAACTTTATTGATGGAATAAACAAGTACAAGGTACAAGACAAATTACATCAATAAAGAAAAGGGAAGTGCGAAAGCATCATAATGAGCTAAATGATCCCAACTAGGTTCACATTGACATGTTAACATGCACATTGATAGGAATGTAGAATTGGCCCGCCGCCCGTGGGCTACTCGAAGCCCGCCCAAGGCCCGGGGCAAGCTCGTTTGGATCCGGGCCCGAGCATGTCCGAGACCCTAGGCTAGGGCCTAAGCCATCACTTTGAAGCCCGGCCCGGCCCGGCCCATCAGCTCGCTTAAGGCCCATTCAAGACTCGATCCGAGGCCTAGCCCGCCTGAGGCGCAATGTCTTTTTTTGTGCAAAATAATAAAATTTTGGTAGAAAAAATTAAAAAGAATTAGAAAAAAATGGCCAGGCCCGCCCAAGCCCGGCCTAAGCTCGAGCCTAGGCCTAGGCCCACCTACCACCCGAGGTCGCCGCCTTCAGTCAAGCCAATTTTACACTCCTATCAATGTGAATGTTAATATGTCAATGTGAATATTCACATTGTCACGGCCCGGCAAATGGCAGCCGCCACCCACGCCATGGGTTAATTTTACACTCCTATCAATGTGAATGTTAATATGTCAATGTGAATATTCACATTGTCATGGGCTGGACCGAGCTCGCCCCGGGCCGCCCATGGGACACGAGTCAATTTTACACTCTTATCAATGTGAATGTTAACATGTCAATGTGAATATTCACATTATCAACGGGTCGGGCCCGCCCCGGCAACGGGCGGGCTTCGGGCCGTCCACAGGCCGCAAGCCAATTTTACAATCCTATCAATGCGAATATTCACATTGTCACGGGCCGGACCGAGCTTGCCCTGGGCCGCCCATAGGCCGCAGGCTAATTTTACACTCCTATCAATGTGAATGTTAACATGCCAATGTGAATATTCACATTGTACATGGGCCGGGTCCCTACACATTGACGATATGAACATTCACATTGACGGTGTGAACATTCACATTAGGGGTATTTTGGTAATTATGTCACCCATAGGACTTATTGAAACATAAGAAAATAATATGAACTAAATAGAACATAAGTAGATGAAAAGGGTATTTTGGTCTTCTTGTCTCAAATAGGACCTAATGGAATAGTAAAAAAGAATATGGGTTGGATGGAACATAAGTAATTAAAGATGGATTTATGGAAAAAAGCTCCCTAAATAATAAGTTTAGTTTTGATAATAGATTATTCATTATTTTAAAATAAATGTGATATTATCAAATAATTATCAAATCTTTCATTGGGTATGATATGATCAAATGCTCGAGGTTTGAACCTTTGTCAACAAATCTTTTGACAAGCTCCAAGTTCCATTGTTCCTCTCTTGAATAGGGATTAGTAGGGGATGGGAACCCTTGCTTTATTGTGTAGTTTGTTCTAGGCATTTGACCCTGTTTAATACCAAAAAAATTTTAAAAAAAAAAATGACTATCAATATACAATTAATTTAATTTTTTTTATTGACAATTTATTCGACAAGCCCTACAAGATAAATGGGATGATCAAAAACAAAAAGGGAACCAACCAGGCTAACTAGTTGGCCAAGAGCCCTGCACATCACTAAAAGATTAATTTTTTGATAAATTATAAATATACTTCTTGAGATTTACTTAAAATACAAATTGTCCATTGTAATTTAAAAAACTACAAATATTTCATTATCAGAATTTTTTATTTAATAGAAATAATGGAAAAAAATAAATTTCTAATCGCTCTCATACCCAATAATAAAAGGGATTTTTATTGATAAATCTATTTTAAAGTTGTTATAACCCATTAGGTCCACAAAGGAATATTATAACCTGATTAGTCCCATAAATTTTTCTTTTTATTCTATTAGGTCCATTTTTCTAATTTACTATGTTTACTTGGACTATTTTGCCCTCATATATATATATATATGTACAGTGTTTAATATGTATTAGGTGCCTGTTTCCACGCTGATTCAGTTTGGCAGTTCCTATTTTACGCTTTTCATCATCATTCCATTTCGGAGGGATACGTTTCTATTTTGCATGCTTGTTTCAAGGCTTGGATGTGCTAGGGTTTCATTCTTGCTGTTGCAGTCTGGTTCTGTGATTTTCGAGTGAAGACGACGAAAAGGAAGGTGTTCGGTTCTCACATTTGCTGGACTGTAACTAGTTCAAATCAGTTTTTTTCCAGTTTGTGGACGATTATAGGATTGCGTGATTAAGGTTAGTATCAATTTGGTTATGAATACATGTTCATTCGTATGATGGATCACTTGCTCTGTTTTTTGATTGATATGGATTGGATGCTCTGTTTTTTGAAGTATATGCATTTTACGTGGTCCTGTTGAGGGGAGTTCATTGAGATTATGTGAAGAATGTTTAGTTCTCATTTTACTTTGATATATCCATAATGAGGTTTTGTCTGGATGATATAATTTAGAGTATATGTATCAATGTGAATGTTTATGTTTTGTTAATGTGGAATATGTGAAGAATGTGGATGTTCTCATTTTAAATTGATGTTTGCTTAATGAGGCTGTGTGTGTGTGATATAATTCCGAGTATATGTGTCAATGTAAATGTTGACATCTTGTTAATATTGTGTGAAGATTGTTGATGGTCTCATTTTACTTTGATGTTTGCTTTATGAGGCTCTGCGTGGGTGATATAATTCGAAGAATATGTATATGTATCAATGTGAATGTTCACATCTCTTAATGTGAATTACGGATTTAGCACTTGAACTGTACACATAGTCATCTATTTTCTGCACAATGTGAATGTTCATATCGATTTTGATTACTGTTCGTTGTTGTGGTTTTGTGTTTTTACAGGAGATGGATACCTTTATGATGTTGGTGTGTACATATGGTTGCAATACAACTGTAATAAATGTTGCCCGCGCATTATGTTATTCTCGTTTGGTGGAGTGTTTGTGTGAAAAGTGGGATGAGTTGTCTGCTGGTTCTATTTCATTGTTCTATAAACTACCTGGGATTAAGAAGTGTGATTTGGACAATGAGGAAGAATTTCAGAACATGTTAGTGCTTGCTAAATCAATGGGAGTACAACATGTAGAAGTTGTGGTTGAGTTGAAAAGTGATATTGGGCAATCAAGTAGGTCGGGATCGCTGTGTGTGGGGGGTTGAGGAAGAAATTGATGCACTACGGAGATTTTGCCACCATAAGGAGAAGGTGTTGCTGTCAGCCCCGTGGGCAAATGGTATTACGCATGTGGGACAATGGTTTGTTAGAGGTGTACAAGAATTTCGTGAGGTTTTATGTAAGTATGCCATCCAATGTGGGTTTCAGTTTACGTACGTCAAGAACGAGACAACAAGAGTTACTGTTGTGTGTGCACTGCGGGAAGAGAGAGGCTGCTTGTGGGCTATACATTGTAGAGCAGAACGAGCAAATGGTTTTTTCTATATCAAGAGGTTTAGTGATGTGCATAGTTGTGGTACAGATGTCCGAACATCGAAGAATCCACGAGTTAGTTCAGATTTGGTGTCGAGTACCATATCTGAAATTGTAAGGGACAAGCCATTGACTCGGCCGTGTGATGTGGTGACTATTTTGAAAAGGGATTATGGGCTAGATGTGAGTTACCATGTCGTATGATTGGGTGTGGAGAAAGTAAAGACTGGTATTCATAGAGATCACTCATTATCGTTTAACCAGCTACGGTGGTATTCGGATGCTGTGATGCGGTACAATCCGGGGAGTTATGTTAATATTGACTATGATGCGAGTAATCAACAGTTTTGTCGTTTCTTTGTGTCATTCGTTGCGTGTATTTCTGGGTTCAATTCTTGTCGGCCTTTATTATTCCTGGATGGAACATTCCTCAAAGGAAAGTACAAAGGTCAACTACTTGCGGCAACAGCGAAAGACGGAAACAATGGTTAGTATTTTTTTAGCTGTCTATTCATGTCAATAATTACATTGAGTAGCATAGTCTGGACAAATGAGTGATTGACAAATTATAAGTAATGTGAACATTGACATTAGTATGCACTGATGTGAATGTTCACATCTGTGTCTGCTAATGACAGTAATGTGAACATTCACATTATTGTACACTGATGTGAATGTTGACATCAGTGTACGGTAATGTCAGGCGATCCATTAATGAACAGTACTGTGAATGTTCACATTATCAATGACCATTCACAATCAACAATGAATTATCAATGGCCGTTAATGTGAATGTTCACATCATTGATGTTTACAAACTCGAATCCAAAAATAACAATAGTAATAGGGCAATGTAGATATAAACATGCACATGACCGGTTTCGTTTATATTGTTTTCTATTCACTTTGGAATATTGTGAACAGTTGTGTATTGGTGTTGTGTTGTAGGTATGTTTCCTGTTGCATTTGCGATTGTTGATTCAGAGACCACGGCCAATTGGTTGTGGTTCTTGCATGAACTTGGGAAGGTTGTTGATGGTAAGCGCCAGATTACTTTTGTTTCGGATCGTAATCTTGGTCTGTTAGAAGCTATGCCAAAGGTGTTCCCATTGGCTTATCACAGTTATTGCTTATAACACTTGAAGAGCAATTTAAGAGACCGGATGAAAGGAATTGATAATGGATTCAAGGATTACCTAGTAAGTAGTTTGGGTGACTGTGCTTACAAGCCAACTATGATAGGGTTCCATGAAAAGCTTGCAAAATTAAAAGAGGAGGGTAAACAATGAGTACATAATTTTTTCAAGGACTTGGCACCTGAGCACTGGGCAAATTCATACTTCAGGTCATAATAGTTTCCTAAAGTGTTCCATTTGTCAAGTTTAGAATGGTAGCGATGTGAATTTTTAGTTTAGAATGGTAACAATCTTCCAATTGTGTTTCATGTTCAAGGTAAATGATGTGAATGTTCACATCTGCTAATGCTGACTGATGTGAATGTTCACATCTGTTTATTTGTCAAACAGTCATGCAATGTATTACAGATTTGAATGTTGACATCTGTCATATTTTGTTGTTGTTAACATTTGCATCTATCTATCATTTAAGTTTATGTTAATGTTTACATCTGTCTATCAGTTAAGTTGATGTTAATGTTCACTGCGAATGATGGTAATGTTAATGTTCACATCTGTCAACGTGAATGTTCAGACCTGCTAAATTCCGTATTATCAAATGTTTGTGATATTGTGTAGGGGCATGCGTTATGGGGAGATGACATCCAATGCGGCGGAGTCATTTAATAACTGGATTAAAGAAGCACGTAATCTTCCTATCACTCAAATGGTGGACACAATTCATACTCAGTTGATGCGGCAAATGTCTGCACGGCGTGACCAAGCAAACAAATGGAATGAGCTTATTTGTCCTACATTCGAAACAAGGCTGATGGATTCGTTCAATGACAGCAGGTCTTAGCAAGTTAGCAAAGCCAATGAGGATGTGTTTGAAGTTCATTTGATACCATCGATTACAGTTGATGTTGGGAGGCATACATGTTCTTGCTTCAAATGGCAAATCAACGGATTCCCATGTGACCATGCTGTTATTGCCATTCAGAAGAGCCGCTACAATCTTAATGATTGTGTGGAACATTACTTTCATGTACAGACATATCGTGCAGCCTATTCGGGTGCCATATTCCCTATACCATCGGTGGAGAAGCCGCCTTTTGATCCCGTGGACTTCACTATATACCCGCCAACTGGGAAAAGACCACCCGGAAGGCCGAAAAAGAATAGGATCCCATCAAGGGGTGAGAAACTGAAGCAAATAAGGTGCCGGAGATGTGATAAGTTGGGGAGCCATAATCGCAACTCATACAAGAAGCCGATATAGGATGTACATTGTTCATTTCGACATTGTGTTATACATTGGATTCTTATATTCATTTTTGAAATAAGATTGTATTGTGTTGACAAGCAAAATAATGGTTTGGCAAACTTAGTATTTCATTTGTATTTTTTCTTTTTGTTTTTGGGTACGAAATTGATATTTTGTTAAACTTGTAATAATGAATACATGATGTAGACATTCACACTTACGTAAAAGAATCATATTATGTGAAAACTTGTCCATGGGTTCAACTTTCTTACCTTATTGTTGTCAATGTTGACATGAATATTAACTGTGATGTGAACTTTCACATGGATAGAGATTGACATGGTGTGAACATTCACAACTGTTATGAATGAAAAGAAATATGAATATTCACACCTATGTATGTTATCTGTAATGATGTCACGCAGACAATGTGTACATTCCTGCACAAAGTATGTGTATTATCGAAAAATCGGGTTCCAAAAATCGCATCAATTATGCTCATCACAACACGGTATTATGAATATCATAAGTGAATATGAACATTCACATTATTATAGTAACTGTCAACATTCACATCTGCAGAACATTAGTCTACATGAATATCGTAAGTGAATGTTCACATTTGGCTGAGAAGCATAACATTCACAACTGTTATGAACAAGAACAAACGTGAATATTCACACATGTGTATGTGATCCGTAATGATGTCATACAGATATTCCTGCAGAAAATATGTGTACTATATAACAATCAGGTTTAAACCATCGCATAAATTATGTTCATCACAACACAACGGTATGGATATCATAAGTGAATGTGAACATTCGCATTAGTGATGCAACTGTGAACATTGACATATGTTAAACATTAGTGCATATAAATATCATAAGTCAATGTTCACATTTGGCAGAGAAGACCACTATTCACAACTGTTATGAATAAGAACAAATGGGAATATTCACACGTGTATGTAATCTGTGATGATGTCATGTAGACCAAGTGTACACTCCTGCACAAAATATGTGTATTATAGAACAATCGAGTTCAAACAATCGCATCAATTATACTTATAACAACACAGCATTATGGATAGCATAATTGAATGTGAACATTCACATTAATGGTGCAACTGTGAACATTCATATCTGTAAAACAAAACAACAGCAAAGGTAGTTCAAACTTAGCAAGTGGCTTTTTCCCATTAATAGATGTTGTATCACTGTTTTACAATCAGTTGTTGTGTCAAAATGTCAAAGCATTCCATATTAACATTCATATCGAGTGTTGGTTAGTTTGTAGGTGGGCACCCCCCATCTATAGGTTTTAATGAAGCTCTGATTTCTTATGATTCAAAAAACTATGTACTAACAAATCTCGTAGTCCACACCATTTTGAACTAGTAAGGCTGCCCACGATTTCTTCATGGGATATGTGCGCCCGCATGATATAACATACTGCAGGTCCACAATCAACTCTGTAAATGCGAAATGGTTTTGATTAGCAGTTGACATGTATGTTTACATAATGGTTATGGAGGATTTGTAAAAAATGTAGTCAAGCTTACGAATCGTTACCTTGCTGAGGACAAACATCAACAGATATGATTGGTTGTGATGGATTTTGGCCTGCGAACTTGGTGCATAGCCGTGATGACTCGCCAATAGCGCGCACAACATGCTCGATGTACTTCCTCTGTGAAGGGAATTTCAAATTAGGCACCAACAAACATATGTGTGTGTACAGTTATTTAATGCATGAGAACAAGTCATGTGTGTTCCAGTGGTATTCATGATGCAATGGCACTGTTGTGAACATTCACAGTAGTACATTATGAGTGAATGTGAACATTCACATCAGTGGTTCAAATGTGAACATTCACATCTGTGAAACATAAGTGCCTATGGACATTCACATCGGTGGTACAGATGTGAATGTTCACAAGTCATATTTGTGTTCAAAAATAGCCACTTACAACTTCCTCTGCTTGGTCGATATACGGGTCATGTATGCCTGTCCTTGGGCGCAATGAATTGTAATGCCTCCACAAATTGTCTTTAGCATCATACACAACTATCGTCCAGTGGTATTCATGATGCAATGGGAATAGTAGGTATCTCTCTCCATGGTAGTTTTGACATGTGCATCAATGTGTTTACTCCTTTTGCGAGGATAGTACTCTCGTATCACTTTCTGTACACATTGGACAAATAATTAATGCTCTGTGAAGTTTCACATTCACATTACAAATACTGGAATGATAGATTTTACCAAACACATGCTCGTGAAGATGAATGATGCTTCATCCGAAGTTGGGTTGACCACCTCTTGTTGTTCATGTAATAGTTCAGCATATGCATTTATAAGCTGCACAAACATAAGGTCATATTATATTATTTGTGCTGGGTGAATAATGTGTGTTTGTGGCTGTGGGTGTGTGTGTGTCTCTGTGCGTATATGCTTGAAGCGTGAATCATCTTCGTAATGGCATACATTGCTGTGTATCGATTCCTCCTTGATAAGGTTGATAATGTCATCAAAATACACATGTGTAGCCTTTGAATCTCCTTTCCACACCAGCAGCCTGTGCATTATGAACAAACCAATGTGAATATTTACATTGCACAGATCTGATCAACCAAATAAATAAGCACAGTGATGAATATTGACAATTATATAATGTGAATGTTAACATTAGGTGTTTGTACAGTCACTTACTCATCGCCTCCACTCTTTTGTAAAGCTTGGACCTTTTGCTTGTCTTATTTGGACATCTTGCTTCAGACTTTGAACTTGTTGGTCAAGGTTAATTTTTTTGGCTGCTTCGCTGGTGGGTGTTTCTCCACATCTTCAATGTTTTCGACTGTATGGGGCTGCTTTTGGCCAGGTAAGTCTGGGTACTGGAAGTCAGGCAAGCGATGTTCTTTTTGATCTTTTTCCTTTATACGCTTCACCCTAGAAGGTGGGCTGATATTTTGTTGCATTGGGCTAGGGGGTTGCTTCTGTGCCACAGCCTGTGTCACAATGTGGATTGACTGGTCATCGTAAAAGTCTTGAAGAATTGTTTTGTCGCATTCTAAATCAATGACCAGCTGCGTTAAGCGTTTTATTTCTTTATCCTTCTGCTCCATGCACTTTTTTATTTCGGTATTCATGTTGGGTGGGCTGGACTGGTTGAACAATTTATGTTCAAGATCAGCTATGACTCTTGCCCTTAACTCCCATGAAAATTGAAGGTGTTTGTACTTTGCTTCCTTTTGCCTTATGACGCCCCAAGCCTTCCGATTTTCTTTGATAAGCACATCAATGAAATCAAGTTGGTTTGTGTTTGGTATGACAATAGCTCTGTCATCATGTGGGCTCGTATATGGAATGTGAATGTCCTCATCACTGTCCTTCAGCTTCACCTCATCTCCAGAACAGTGGGAGTTGCTGCCATTGTGTTGTTCTTCCTTTATGTCAGATAGGTTGGGAGATGTTGTGGCTGGTTCACAAATTTTGGGCTCCACCTTCAATGTTTTACGCTTGAACTTCTGTAATTCTGTTGGGATTGCAAAGAGTTCACCGGCATTAACCTGAAAATGGAAAAAAAATGTTACTTAACATATATATTTGGGTGGTGTTATAATGTGAATGTTTTGATTAGTAGTTGGAGGCCCTACCTCATTAAAACCCAAATCAGCCAAAGAGGTGGTTTTCATCTTCTTTTGTAAAGCAGTCAGATCCCACTTCACATAGCGAGGAAAAGCATTGGGCTTGCGAGGTTGTAGGATGGTTGTGTGCTCACACAACCAATACTTCAATAAAACAACAAACGCATATTGTTATTTAGCGTTTGCATAGTAATGTCAACATATGTGAACATTAATAACAGTGGCACTGTTGTGAACATCACAATAGTACATTATGTGTGAATGTGAACATTTACATCAGTGATTTAGATGTTAACATTCACATCAGCGAAACATAAATGCATATGGACATTCACATCAGTGGCACTGTTGTGAACATTCACAGTATTACATGATTAGTGAATGTGAACATTCACATGAGTGGTTCAGATGTGAACATTCATATATGTGAAACATTAGTGCCTATGGGCATTCACATCAGTGGTACAGATGTGAATGTTCACAGTTGGCTTAGATGAACAACACTGATGGACATGTGAATCTTATTATTTGACAACGTGGGTACTTACCATTAGTAACATGACACAGCCAGTGACTTTTGCTGGCTTCTTGTCATTTTGGGAAATGGACGATGTCAACGTTGTTCTAATTTGCTTGGCCCAATCGTATTCTTACATGCTTTCCAATGGGACCATATGTGCGTAGTAGCCCCATCCTATTGTCTTTCTGCTTGTTGAGAAAAAAAGCTTTTGGCAAGCATACATGCACACTAGTCACGTGACTTCTTCGTTGTCATATTTCTTTTTGCCTTTCAATGCCTCGCTCAAAAGGGTGCGTATCCATTTTGAAGTCAGCCGGCTGACATTTTTGCATCTTCTGTTTATAATGCCAGTCTTTGGTTTCGCACCGTATGATATGTCCATCGGCTTGCTGCCACAATCCACACCAAAAATGAGCTTGATGTTGCTGTCGTGTATATTCATCTTCTTCTCCCCAATGTAGAAGGCATCTTTTGAAGCTTTGTACATTTGTAGGACATGCACAACAACATCATCATACTTCATGCATTTGTCAAGGTCGATCTTATTGTTTCGCAATGCATCTAACAAATTCCAAAAAGAGGTTTGTTGCAGGCAGGCAATCTGTGATTGTGTGAACTTGGTGCTTCTCATTAATTTGACCAGTCCAGTCATGTTCGATCCATAGTTCATCTGGCGCATGTCGACATTGCTGCTAGTATTTGTTTGTGGGGTTTCTTCCTTGACATGGTACTCATCTCTCTTTCTCTTTGAGGTTTTCTTTTGTGCAATATCTGCAAAATGAAGCATTTAAAAAAAATTAAATCAAGGCTCATGTGGTTGGTATAGTGTAATAGATGTGAACATTCACAGCATTGCCACTGATGTGCATGTTCACAGTTGTGTAACAGATGTGAACATTCACAGCATTGCTACTTATGTGCATGTTCACAGTTGTGTGCATGAGTGTGAATGACCAGAGTTTGTGTGCGGATGTGAACATTCACATCTGTACATGGATGTGTATGTTCACTATGTCAGCACAAACACAATATACATATTATCTGAGTGTGTGAAAAACAATATATTTTAATACAACCATGAACACCATTGAAGAACATGTGGATGTTAACCCAGACATATAAAATGGTGGATCAACTTATTGGATCATCATTAACAATCAATAATACCAACAAGGCAAACATTTACAATAAGGGAAAAAAAATCTAAATATCCCTATTCATTGGCCCAACATTTTCAATACATGTGCATGTTCACAACATATAACAACACCACCAATAGTATCTGATTAGCCAAAAATTTTCAACCATTGTGAATGTTCACATCTTTCAACAACAAGAACAACAACAGAATTGGACAAACATTTTCAAATCAATGTGAATATTCACAACATTAAACAACAACACCATTAATACCTGATTACCCAAACATTTTCACTCAATGTGAATGTTCACATCTCTTATCAACAGCAACAAAAATAGAATTGGCCAAAACATTTTCAAACCATGTGAATGTTCGCAGCATTAAACAACAACACGATTAATACCTGATGACCCAAACATTTTCACTCAATGTGAATGTTCACATCTCTTATCAACATCAACCAAAACAGAATTGGCCCAAAGATTTTCAAACCATGTGAATGTTCACAGCATTGAACAAAAACCGAATAACATCTGGAATAATTTGATTCTCCAACCATTTTCAGTCAATGTGAATGTTCACATTGATTGGGAAAAACAACTACAACAGAAACATTTTGTAATGTGAACATTCCAATGTAATGGCAACTGTAATGTTTTTCACTGAAAAAATTAGAATAATTAGGGATTACTATTGAGGGGTTCAGATGAAATGTTAGGGTATGAATAATATGGAATCATATATATTGTAAGCATAGAAACAGGGGATATTTGTAAAAGTTCACAATGTTGTTTGTTGATAAACAATATTAGGGTTTAGATATACGAATGATTAGAATGCTTACGATTTTTGCCCATTTCAACGAAGAAGATGATGAGACCAATTGAGCGATTTAAGGGCGAAGACGATCTTCTAGGGCGGCGATTTAAGAAGATGATGAGACGATGCTACGATGCAACAAAGACAGTCTTCTCGGCGTAGAGACGACGGAGAAGATGATGAGACGATGCGACGATGAAACGAAGACAGTCTTCCGAGCGTTGAGGCGATGTGGAATATGAAATTGGATTTCTGGACTGTAGAGATACTATGCATGATTTCCTGCGCACGAATAGAGAGGAGAAGAGAGACAGTTATTACATTCAAAGAGACAGAGAGGCGCGTGTTTGGTTGAGGGTTTTTTTGGTCTTTTTGTATGAAATGGACCTAATGGAATATTATAAAACACTATGGGTCTTATGGAATAACACTATTAGATAATGGATTTACTGAAAAAGATCCCATAATAAAATTATCTAATTATTAATTGAAATAAATTCCTGACAACATTAAAAGTTGTTAGTTGACTTTATTAATAAAATTGAGCAATTTATTATGTAATTAAAAACTTCAAGGGTCGAGATATAATTTCTAAAATTACAAGGGACAAATTGTATTTTAAACAAATCTTAGAAACCGTGTTTATCATTTACCCTTAATTTTTTGACTCTCGGCTTCGTTTGGTATTGACTTTTGACTAAAAATTGTTAATAAGATAAAATGTTACATCCAAACTATAATCATTTTATTTTTTTTTCATAGAAGTCAAAAAAAAAAAAAAAAAAAACCAAACCAAACCAAACCAAACAAACTTTATTTCCAAACTAAAATGCCCCAAAAAAACGAAAAAATTATCTTAAAAAAACCTAATTGCCAAAGGGCAAGGTAGCATTTGGTAACGTTTTCATTTTTGGTTTATGTTTACAAAAATTTTATAAATTGATTTTTGTTTATTTTAAAAAAAACGTAAATTACAAACGCATTTGGTTTGAATAAAATATTTGAAAATTTTTAAAAACATAAACTAAAAAATATGTTTGTTAAGGCCTAAAATATTTATATTTATTTTTTATTATTTATGAAAATGGGATCATACACATTATAATTGAAGAAAAAAAATTAATTGGAAAAAAAATTAATTGAAAAAAAAAATTTAGTCAAATTTTTAAATTTCTGTTTAAAAATCAATATAAACATATTTTTTGAGTTTACATTTTTTCTTGAAATTTATAACCTGAGGCAACTATTTATAAATCAAAAAAATTATTAAACAAATTTTTATGATAGTTTTTAAAAATTTTGTAAATGTAACTTAAAAATTGAAAAAGAAATGATTACCGAACACACTCACTGCTCCTCATGAGTGATCGTGCAATATATTCAAACTTAAATTACAGGTGCGCATCTATCAATCTTGCACTACATAATAAGAATATATAGGGCATTATTAATCTTGAAAAAAATATCAAATCAGTGATATTTAAAAAGAAAATTATAAATTAGTGATAAATTTTATAAATATTAATATGTAATTATTTTTTCCAAACTCCACTGGATTGTAATTATTCGAAAAACTTTTAAATCCAAGTCTACCTATTCAACTTGATATATATTGACTTTTTACTTTTATATATATATATATATATATTAAATGAATTCCATCCTTTTATTTGGCCCATCCACAAAATTCAATTGTAAATGAATTTAGACATTTTTACTTTTAATAAATGTTTAAATTTAAATCTTAAAAAGAAGCATATATATATATATATATATATATTCATTTTATAATTTATTACGTAGGTAAAAATGGGTTTTTGTAGGCTAGTTCAAGTTAAATTTCGTAAAAAATATAAAGACTGAAACTATCTCCTAATTCAACTATGTGGATCAAAATATTTATCTCACATTTTAAAAATACCAAATTGGCCAAGCCATTAGGCCACTAAATATCCCTAACTAAAATTTTCATGATAGAAAATGTTTGGAAGCTCAAAATTTTGTGGCTCAAAATTTTGTGGCTCAAATCTGTCAAAACGACGTCATTTTACACTCATTTATACTCAAAACGACGTCGTTTTGAGTGATTTGAGCCATTTGAGTCACAAAATTTTGAGCTACCTAGCATTGTTGTTCATGATATCTATAAACAGTAATAATTTAGAGCTCTAAATAATGAGCTCTAAATCCACCACTAGTGAGAGAAAAAAAAAAAAAAAAAAAGCTTAGCACACACTGTCGCAGTGGGTGGGAGCCACTGCCCCATGACTAGTGGTACCTCTAATTAGAGGTTTGAAGCTTTATTCATCTATAAATTATCTCTAATCAATTGGGAAAAGAAACAAAAAGGGAAAAGTTTGGTTTGTGCAACTCATCAGTCGAAGGGGGGACAGGGAAGGCTACAGGCCCATTCCTGTTTCCATTTGACAATTTAATTTTTTTTAATTAAAATTATTTTAAAACTAAAATTTAAAAAAAAAATTATAAATTCTTTTTAAAAAAATGATAAATTATACTGATCTTTTTTAAAACTTAGAAAAAATATAGTAAATTTCACAGTTTTAATATAATTACATTAACTTCATTTTTAATAAAATTAAATAGACCAAAATTAATGTAAATGAATGAATACACAAAATTATACAAGATAAAATAAATATTCAATGTAAAAGTTATGACTAACGAATTTTTGACGAAAAAGAGACCAAGTGTTATATGAAATATAACTTTTAAGGGAGCTCGGTGTAATTATGTTAAATTTGTAAAACTTATTATATTTTCTTTAAACCTTATAAGATGTTAGTAAATTTATCCTTAAAAAAAATCAAACATCTCAGTAATTCACAATTTTTTATACAATTAAAAAATTTATTCTTAAATACAATAACTCTTTTCCACTTCATAAAAAAACTAAAAGACCAAAAAATTAACAGCGGTGCTACATGCACTAATTAATATACTGTGTGTCATGACCCCAACCCGCCCCTGTAGGTTAAGGACATAACCAACCAGTAATCGTGAGATTACCTACGGCCTCAAACCAAACCAAACGTATTTTAACAGAGTTCATGGGGGCCAAATGGAAGCAATTTGAAACTTTGTCCATAGAGCCATGCTTATATGCACATCATTACATACATATGTTAATAACTCATGACAGAAAGTACAATGACATAAAATTCTGTGCAGACAGGATCATTCAAATCTAAGTCAGCCAAACAAAACTATATACAGATATACACAAAGTCCTCGCCCACATGACAAAATATAATACATGACAAAATGGCAAAGACGGGTCTCGTACGTGAGACACGAGGGCTGACTCTCAAAGACTTGGTTGTTCTACACTGGCTTCATAGGGGCTGGGTTTGGACCTCTCATAGCTCACCTACAAACACACGAATGAGCGTGAGCGAAAGCCCAGTGAATAATATCAAATAAGAAGATACAACAATATGTAGAACAACATATTCCGAACGGCCTTGGGCCCAATTCATATTTCTAATTAACATATATATACACAATGTAAGTCAAGTGACTGTGGTTCTAAACACACTGGCCTTTTGGCCTCTTTATCTTTTATTTATATCAAAACGGCTTCTGGCCCACTCATTCGTTCTTGTCAAAACGGCCTTTGGCCTAATCATACTTTCGTGTCAAACGGCTTTTAGGCCCAAATACACTTTCGTGTCAAAACGGCTCTTAGGCCCAAATACACTTTCGTGTCAAACGGCCTTCGGCCCACATTTTATCAATCGGCCTTCGGCCCATATTTTACATCAAATGGCCTTCGGTCCATATATATATCAATCGGCCTTCGGCCCACATTTTATCAATCGGCCTTCGGCCCACATTTTATATCAAACGGCCTTCGGCCCATATTTATATCAATTGGCCTTCGGCCCACATTTTATCAATCTGGCTCATAGGCCTTCCATTTCAAACTGGCACATAGGCCTTTCATATCAAACTGGCACATAGGCCTTTCATATCAAACTGGCTCATAGGCCTTTATTTATCAAACTTGTCCACCATTCAAATTAATGAACTTTACAAAACTTACATAAGAGTAAGCAAATGGGACAATAACATAATTTAGATATTACTCACAGTGGTCGGCATGTGGATTTGCCCTGGAGCTTGACCCTACATATCACATAACACATATGGGTCACAAATAGCTCAATCCATTCTTTAATTCACACATTCCTCTTTAGGCTTTATTCCTATCTCTTTAATTCAATCACAATGTTCAATGCATGCCTAAGAGTGTTTAGAAGTGAAAGGAAACGGAAAACAGAACACATAACGCATTTTAAAAATTTCAGAAAACAAGGTCCCTGCTCGAGCAGACCCTTAAGCCTGCAAAAGTGCTGGTTACCTCAAATTCCCGCTCGAGCGGACTTCTTGTCTACGTAGCTCCCCCGCTCGAGCGTGAGATATCCCGCTCGCGCTCACATCCAACTCTGTAAAAAGTGCTGGGAGCATGATTTTCCCGCTCGAGCGTCATGTTCCCCGCTCGAGCGGACCTCAAAATTCTGGAAAACCCAAAACTGTGTTCTTGAGCTTCATTTCGATTTTCCAGCCACAATACTTGCATGCAATGACTCAAATCCCAATAAAATCATACTAACATGGAACCAATGCAAGATTATAACATTATGGAGCTCAATTTATTGATTTATCTACATGCATGTTCCAAAATGTGTTAAACTCAACACCAACATAACAAACTCATGCATTCAAAGTTTCCATTTTTAATAAACAACATGCATGCCCAATTTGACTTTCATTTTCACTTCTAATAATGCAATTAGTGCTCATTCCCATGAAACTTAACAAAAACATGCTTGCATGTATGATTCAACTCACAATCCTTCATAATTCATATATTACATGCTAGATTAGGTGATTTCATAGGAATCCTTTACATGCATGCTCATATCAACTTAAATCTTACTTAATTCATGGCCCAACTCACTAATTAATCTTCAATTCACGAAATTACAACTCAAACCCATGAACCAAAGGTTGATTACTCTCCTAGGAGCTTAATCTTTCCAATTTATGGTAAATTCTTGAGTGTGCCTTCAAGATCACTAAGTATTCTAGCCAAATCTCTACTTGGAGCCTTCCCTCTCTCTAAATTCGGCTCCTCCCTCTCTCTATAACATAATCTCAGATGTTTGAGCTTCCAAAGAACAAAAATGAGAGTGTAGTGGCCCTTATAAAAGCTCCCTTGGTCACATTATTTTATTATAAAATAATTGAGCACTAATTCACTGATTAAATCAATTTAATTTGATCTGAATCAATTTTCAATTAAATTTCACCTTAGGCTCTAAAAATTATGCCAATCACATTGGCGTAGTCAATTTCGAGTTTTATGGCCGATAAGGCCCTCAATTTGTTTTCCAATGCAGATAATCAAACAGATATTCCTACGGTGAATAAATAGAAATTCAAAACCACATATATTCATACAAATGGCATACAAAATCATATCAAACACATAGTCATATTCATAATAAGGATCAATTAGCATAATTTGGGACAAGGTTATCACAGTCTTCCCCCCTTTAGAAAGTTTGGTCCTCCAAACTTACTTCACCTTTAGTCGAAAACAATTCGGAACACTTTTCATTCAACAGTTCCAATCCTTCTTGACAATCATTCACTTAGTCTCAAAATCAAGCAGTACTCTATTCTCAATCAGTCAGAGGCTTACCTTACCCGCCATACAAGGCTTGTATGGTGTCACACCAAAACTAGAGTGTGGGCTATGGTTGTAAGCAAAGTCCGCCAATAATGGATAGATCTTTCCCTGGAAAATCTACTACCTAAATTGGAGCATTTCTCTCAAAATTCAAAAAGTTCTTTCTGATTATGCATCATTTTGCGGACAAAAAGCAGTGCTAAGTCACAATTCAGTTCCCATTGTCTCTTAAAGGCTTGTCAGAATTCAAACACATTCTAAAATTTCTGTCTAAAACAATAGATACAGGGACTCCATGCAAACAAACAATCTTGTCGACGTAAATAGTGGCTAGTCTACAAGCATCATACAAAAATTTTACAAGGAGAAAACGAGCAATTTAGTAATCCCATACACAAAAACTCAAATGGGACTTATACCTTGGGTGTCCGAGGTAGTCTCACAATGAAATTCGTAGTTACATATTCCCATTTTCATTCCGAAATAGACAGAGGTTGCAGTAGTTCCGCCAATAACTGTTATTCAACTCTGACTTGTTGGCACCGAAAACATTTAGACACAATTTCAACAATTTTCTTCTTCACAATAGGTCGCTAACATATTTATTTCAAAAGCCAACTCACTTTACCATACGAGTTCGGTCTATTCCCTTGTCACGAAAGTTCAATTCATTCTTCAACAATTCCGCAATTCATAATCCGATTTGGTATTTAATTCAGTTTCTTATCACGGTTATTCAAGGTTAATCAAAGGTCTTCAGGAATTTAAAGTGAATCCGAGCACAAATCCCCGAGTCAACAAGGATAACAACGAAACAATCCACCACATGACATACGTAACTCATGTATCCCCATATTACCAATTGTAAGGTACAATAACACTGAAGCAGTCCATTTCTAACATAATACATGTGTTCTCAATTCATTCAACAGTTTACAGTTTACGGTTTCCAATTCAGTTCAGTATTCAATTCTCTGTTTCATCGAGTCTCCCCATATTATCTGATAGTCGTCAAAAGCATAAGGCAATTCATCTACTAATCCCCATGGCGTCAAAGGAAATACTAAAACAATCAATCACATATTAAACACAATTTTCGCATCCTCAAAGCCCCAATCACAGAATATGACGACACGGAGCAGTTATTCACAAAGCGTATTGGATTCACGCACTTACGGACAATCAGGGTTTTTCAAAGTTTCTTGGATGTTTAAACATCTACAAATTACAAAAGGATGACATTCCGGACAAAACAAAAGAATAATCATTTTGGAATCGAAGCACACCCATTCACGACCGTCGGTGGCCGACTCGAGATTGATTAGTCAAACCCACCCGTACAAAACCATCAGTGGCAAAAGATATCCCAACAAAGGTGCTACATAGGCTTAACATCCCCTAGCACAAAATGACGCCCCAAGAATGTCATCAAACAACATAAAACCACTCACTACAACCTGATTTCCCAAAATCTGATAACATTAAAGCAACTACTCTCCCTTACAAAACATATTCTGATCAGTCAAAGACAAATGTTCAGTACTACTTATAATCAAATCAATCTGCCATCATCAGTCCCCATAGCGTCAAACCAACCAAGATGGGACAATACACAAGCATCATTCCTTAAGACACCCAATCACGGGATTTGTACAATTCAGTTCATCTATAACACATATGTCTTCAATAGTTGAAGGTTGGTTCTCAATGGTGTTCATAGGTAGATCAATCTGTTGATAGCCCACAAAAGGTCTTTCAAATAAGTCAAGCACTCTAAACAGATTCAAGTTTTGGGTCCATCAGTTTTCCTACCAATAATAATCTGGCCATTTATTTATAGACAATTCTTAACTCCCTTTTACAAAATCAACTCAGATAGAGGTTCTTATCAATCAATCCAAGCAAAGGTCTTGTCAGATTAAATCAAACAAAGGTCCCATCAAATTATATCCAATGAGGGTTCTGTCGAGTCAATTCAGACAAGGGTTCTATTAGATCAAGTCAGATAGAAGTTTTCTCGAATAGGGTACATTTGGTTCTGTAAAGCTCACTTCGTTTGTTTAGGCACATGGCTGATAGTTTCACAACTGCCCTAAGTTTATCAGTTCTCAAGGTCATATCAGAATCATTCATCACAACTGTTCATATCAAAGTGTTTCAAATCATGTACAATACGGTATTGTCCACATAAGTTCAGGTATAGTTACATAAGCGTGCAAGTGTTCATATCAGGAGGTACGTATCATAATCAGTATATGTAATAACCCTGACCCGTGATTAGCTATTAATCGGTATTTAAGGATGCTAATTAAGTGAATAAGATTAATTACGGGATTAATACGTAATTTGCATCGTAATTGGCCATCTAACTGTCACCTATAAAAATATCTGCTTAGAATCCCGCTTTAAAATGAAAATTGAAAGCCTTATCGGCATTCAAACCCGGAATTGGTTATATCAATATGTTAATTGGAATTTTAGAACCTTATGGCAAATTTGGTTAAAAATTGATTTAATCTGATTCGTTAAGTCGCGTTTGGCATGCCTTATGTTTTATTTAATGTGTTTTAGCCCCTTAAGCTTATATTTGAGTTATAAGCTCATTTGAGCTCATTTTCCCTCATAACTTAGTGCAAAAATCTGAGGAATTATTTTAGAGTGAGAGAGAGTGCAACTCTAGAGAGAGGAGAAGGAGGTTCAAGAGGAATTCAAGAGAGGTTGAAGGCTAGAGTTTGATTTAAACAAATATTGTGCTAGAACAAGAGAAATTGAGGGCTCTAGGTAAGAACCTAAGCTTTGATTCTTGTAAATGTTATGTTTAATTGTTGAATTCATGAAGATTATGAGTTTAATCATGTAATTTAAGCCTTAGAAGAAGAGTTGAGTTGCAAATCATGCATGCATGCATAAATTCTTGCATTTTGAAGTTAATTTCATAAAAATCTACATGCATGTTTATAATCATGTTCAAGGCCATGGAATCATCATGTTTTTGAAAACATGGGCTCATTAGAGTATGTATTTAGAGCTTGGTTGCTGTTTTTAATTCATGCATGTGTTCATTTACATAGTAGGTTGTCATTGAGTTTGATTTTGAGCATCTAACTTATTTTGGGAGTTATTTGGTGCATGCATGTTTGAATCATCATGTTTTAAAAGCTTAAATTCATGTTTTGAAAAGGATTTCTTACATGCATGGGGCTAAGGAGCTCAAATTGCAAGTTTCAAGAGTTTTGAAGACAAGAGTTTTAAAGAAGTCACATGCATGTCTTACTTCTTGAAATTCAAGTTGAAAATGTAAGTTTTTGACAAACCTTGGGCCATGATTTTGTAAATTGATCTTTAAACCTTAATATTCTACAAGTTTTCTGGGTTATCTCAAGTTTTAGGGCCTAAGTGGTGAGTTTTGGAGGTTTAAACTCGAGTTTTGAACTCAGGAATGCAACATGGAAATTCCAGATTCTGCAACCTCGCTCGAGCGACCACTCTGAGATCGTGCACCTCGCTCGAGCGACCAAAAAGTCCGCTCGAGCGTAAATTTCATGCTCCCAGAAGTTTGCATCATTTACAGATTGCTCGGCGAAGGAATGTCTTTCGGCGACCAAATACATTTTGCATGCTCGCTCGAGCGAGGAAAGCTTCGCTCGAGCGAGGACTTAAAATTCTAAAATTTTGCCTAAGTGTTCCAAGGCATGTTTTGACAACCTCATTGCATCTTAGGCATTCCTAAGCCTTAATTAAGCTATAATAATGAGGTTATGGGCTAGAAACACACACTAAGGAAAGAATGTAACAATATATTGAATGACAAGTGCGTGTGTGAGTTGAGCATTGAAATAAGTATGAATCACACTAAGAGATTGCAAGGGTGTGTATGTTCTAAGCCATGTGATGAGAATAAACATGAACCAACGTGATGTAAGCTAAGCCTTAATGGCCACATGAATAAGTAATGATAAGATTCGTTGGTTCTATGTATTTTGTGATTGTAGGTCAACGTCCGAGAAGTGCTTGACCATTTACGGAACCACTGTGAGTAACGTTATCATAAAGATACGTTGATATGAAATTATGTTCCAAATGTGATATATCAAGCTATGATTTCTGAAATGATGTATGTTTCTGTGAACGAAGATCCATGTTTGAAATCTATTATGGCATCCATAGATAGTCCCAAGTCATGGGGGACGGCATGAAAATGCGGGTCCATGACATTTACGAGATCTCGTTAGCCACTTCATTGTGGTGTTTGTTTAATCGGTGTCCGAGACCGGTTACTCTAGTCGGAAGACGTTATGTGATATGTGATTTGTTCTATGGAATATGCCATTATTATGTTCACATATGAGATGATTATGTTTATGCTATGATCTGTTTTGTACGTATAAAATGTTCGAATTTCGTTCACTAACCCCTTTACCTTAATATTATTCACTGGGCTTTAGCTCACTATTTGTATATATATATATTATAGGTGAGCATTCTGGAGTGCAAGCCCGAAGGTTTTGTGGGGGACTGTGTTTCTGTTGTCAGCCAGCCTTTGTGCCTCACATGGAGGTTCCCGAAGTGTCTTGGGACCAAGTTTTGTTTAGTCTGTTATGCATGGGACTTTATTTTAATTATGTTGGTTGTACATTCGTGTAAGTGTGTGGGTATAATATACTGTATGGTTGACTCATGGTTATGTAATTAAAGTTTTAAATTATTCTGTTTCATATAAGTCAACACAACTCATTGGACATTTATCTTTCTGTATATTGCTTCCGCTAGCCCCTTATCATATGCTCATCTGTTTAGAGGCCGTAGGTAATCCAAGGATTACTGGCCGGTTACGGCGCTAAACCTATAGGGGCGGGTTTGGGTCGTGACAGTATAGCAGTTCCCAAATAAGCCTTATATGCAAGAACATGGCGTACAACAATACATTATACAGAGTTCCTCGGGTACACATAGTATGGGATTGTTACGCAAAAGTTCCAAATTAGTCACAAAAGCATAGGTTTATGAGTCGAGCCCAGTATAGTCACATCATCCAGTCAACTTTCTACCAATCAAAATATATGGTCTCACAATTATAGAGTTCATCATTTAGGGTGCTCAACTCGGTCACACAATCATAGAGTCATAATTCCAGTGGTTTAGTCATTGAAGACGGTAACATAATAAATCACCCTGAGCATAGGTGTAGATATACATGTGCATGTGCAGAGTCAATCAATATCCCAAAACGTATTTCACAAATTTCCCAAACGAAGACGTACAAACGTACTAATTCAGAATCAATCAACACATAAGCATTCATTTGTAAACAGTATAGATGCCTGGGATAATGGTTACAACATTCTGAGTGCTTTGTGGGATGAGTGTGATTACTCCATCCTGAGTAGCAATTCCTACCACTGGTACGGATTTAGTCGAGGCAGAGGATTCATTCACATTTCGTTCAATCCGGGGACAGTTCCTTACCGTATGGTCCATTTTACCACATCTATAACGAGCCCCAGAAATCTGATAACAAACTCCTCGGTGTTTCTTACACTGGTAGTGGCAAAGGTTCTTGCCGTAGTGACAACTGACACTGTTGTCTCAAGATCTCTGCCAATTCTTGTACCACTTTTTCTGGACTATCAAGTCGGGCTGTGGAAGAACCTTCCAACCCGTATGCCCTTAATTTGCCCATACTCTACACAAATTCTTATCGAACTTTACCAAATACTGGGATGCCCGATACGAAATTAAACACAAAATCACATTCGTACATAGGCACGTCTTTATATTCTCATTTCACATATCATACGCAATTAATCACATACGTAACAGATAATTGCATACTTATCAGATATCGCATGGTGAACATTTACTAAGTAATTGTATACTCAAATCATGTTCATACTTCACATAGACACCCGTAAGCGGAATTGGATGCACATAAACAACTTTTCATGGTGCATATATTCATGTATGTGCATTATAACAAAACAAGCTTGTTGTACACATTAGTGTAACAATTCATATCTCATATTCGAATCATGTGTGGTACTTCCTTTAGCGTGACATATTATGTTGGTCAAGCATATCAATATATCTCATACATAGGCCACGGTATTATTTCCCCCGGGCGAGGCCTGTGCCACGGTATTATTTCCCCCGGGCCAGGGCCTCATGACCATAAGCCACAGTATTATATCCCCTGGGCGAGGGCCTCTGCTAAGGATACCACAATTACGTTCAAGGAAAATTTGGGCAATTATTCATTCATGCAAAAATAGCATTTTAGGGAACTCGTCATTTTATATCGTCAAAAAATAATTAAAATTCACCATCTGATTAAACTTGCATCATACTTTATACAAAAGATACACAAGCGCGTACATATTAGAAAGCATGCATATTCGAACAATTTCGATGCAAGAAATTCACAATTTATAGCACATAATCATTCGTAACAAAAAGTTAAGCATATTATCGATGCTTCCAAATTCATACTTATGAATGCATCCTAGATCTTTTCTAGACGCTTATTGCTCATTTGGACAAGTGTGTGAGTTATTAACTCGTGCTCTGATACCACTCTGTCATGACCCGAACTCGCCACCGTGGGTTAAGGACATAACCGGCCAGTAATCGTGAGATTACCTACGGCCTCAAACCAAACCAAACGTATTTTAACAGAGTTCATAGGGGCCAAACGGAAGCAATTTGAAACTTTGTCCATAGAGTCGTGCTTATATGCACATCATTACATACATATGTTAATAACTCACGACAGAAAGTACAATGACATAAAATTCTGTACAGACAGGATCATTCAAATCTAAGTCAGCCAAACAAAACTATATACAGATATACACAAAGTCCTCGCCTACATGACAAAATATAATACATGACAAAATGGCAAAGACGGGTCTCGTACGTGAGACACAAGGGCTGACTCTCAAAGACTTGGTTGTTGTACACTGGCTTCACAGGGGCTAGGTCTGGACCTCTCATAGCTCACCTACAAACACACGAATGAGCGTGAGCGAAAGCCCAGTGAATAATATCAAATAAGAAGATACAACAATATGTAGAACAACATATTCCAAATGGCCTTGGGCCCAATTCATATTTCTAATTAACATATATATACACAATGTAAGTCAAGTGACTGCGGTTCTAAACACACTGGCCTTTTGGCCTCTTTATCTTTCATTTATGTAAAAACGGCCTCTAGCCAACTCATTCGTTCTTGTCAAAATGGCCTTTGGCCTAATCACACTTTCGTGTCAAATGGCTCTTAGGCCCAAATACACTTTCGTGTCAAAACGGCTCTTAGGCCCAAATACACTTTCGTGTCAAACGGCCTTCGGCCCACATTTTATCAATCGGCCTTCGGCCCACATTTTATATCAATCGGCCTTCGGCCCACATTTTACATCAAATGGCCTTCGGTCCATATATATATCAATCGGCCTTCGGCCCACATTTTATCAATCGGCCTTCGGCCCACATTTTATATCAAACGGCCTTCGGCCCATATTTATATCAATTGGCCTTCGGCCCACATTTTATCAATCTGGCTCATAGGCCTTCCATTTCAAACTGGCTCATAGGCCTTTCATACCAAACTGGCACATAGGCCTTTCATATCAAACTGGCACATAGGCCTTTCATATCAAACTGGCTCATAGGCCTTTATATATCAAACTTGTCCACCATTCAAATTAATGAACTTTACAAAACTTACATAAGAGTAAGAAAATGGGACAATAACATAATTTAGATATTACTCACAGTGGTCGGCATGTGGATTTGCCCTGGAGCTTGACCCTACATATCACATAACACATATGGGTCACAAATAGCTCAATCCGTTCTTTAATTCACACATTCCTCTTTAGGCTTTATTCCTATCTCTTTAATTCAATCACAATGTTCAATGCATGCCTAAGAGTGTTTAGAAGTGAAAGGAAACGGAAAACAGAACACAGAACGCATTTTAAAAATTTCAGAAAACAGGGTCCCTGCTCGAGCAGACCCTTAAGCCTGCAAAAGTGCTGGTTACCTCAAATTCCCGCTCGAGCGGACTTCTTGTCTACGTAGCTCCCCCGCTCGAGCGTGAGATATCCCGCTCGAGCTCACATCCAACTCTGTAAAAAGTGCTGGGAGCATGATTTTCCCGCTCGAGCGTCATGTTCCCCGCTCGAGCGGACCTCAAAATTCTGGAAAACCCAAAACTGTGTTCTTGAGCTTCATTTCGACTTTCCAGCCACAATACTTGCATGCAATGACTCAAATCCCAATAAAATCATACTAACATGGAACCAATGCAAGATTATAACATTATGGAGCTCAATTTATTGATTTATCTACATGCATGTTCCAAAATGTGTTAAACTCAACACCAACATAACAAACTCATGCATTCAAAGTTTCCATTTTTAATAAACAACATGCATGCCCAATTTGACTTTCATTTTCACTTCTAATAATGCAATTAGTGCTCATTCCCATGAAACTTAACAAAAACATGCTTGCATGTATGATTCAACTCACAATCCTTCATAATTCATATATTACATGCTAGATTAGGTGATTTCATAGGAATCCTTTACATGCATGCTCATATCAACTTAAATCTTACTTAATTCATGGCCCAACTCACTAATTAATCTTCAATTCACGAAATTACAACTCAAACCCATGAACCAAAGGTTGATTACTCACCTAGGAGCTTAATCTTTCCAATTTATGGTAAATTCTTGAGTGTGCCTTCAAGATCACTAAGTCTTCTAGCCAAATCTCTACTTGGAGCCTTCCCTCTCTCTAAATTCGGCTCCTCCCTCTCTCTATAACATAATCTCAGATGTTTGAGCTTCCAAAGAACAAAAATGAGAGTGTAGTGGCCCTTATAAAAGCTCCCTTGGTCACATTATTTTATTATAAAATAATTGAGCACTAATTCACTGATTAAATTAATTTAATCTGATCCGAATCAATTTCCAATTAAATTTCACCGTAGGCTCTAAAAATTATGCCAATCACATTGGCGTAGTCAATTTCGAGTTTTATGGTCGACAATGCCCTCAATTTGTTTTCCAATACAGATAATCAAACAGATATTCCTACAGTAAACAGATAGAAATTCAAAACCACATATATTCATACAAATGACATACAAAATCATATCAAACATATAGTCATATTCATAATAAGGATCAATCAGCATAATTCGGGACAAGGTTATCACACTATGTGAGTAATTTTCCGATCACACTACCAACTCAGTGATCAGCTGGAAAGAACTGGCAGAACAGATGACACCTGGCTAACCTGCAACAAAAAGAGAAGATTCCGGTGGTGGTTCTTCCACCCGGGGGCACTCCGACGATCAAGTCAGTATATCTCTCAAAGATAATCAAGTGCTAAATTCACTATTCAAAGCGTAAATTGCGTACCTTAGACCCACGGGGGTGCCTCTCTTTTATAGTTTACTCAATCCTAGTCCCACTAGAAGCCTGACTTCTATGGACTCCCATTCAGTGCTTACTTTGGACTCTACAAGAGATAAGGATAGACTTCCTAAGAATACTATCCTTATCCATCTTAAAGTCTTTCTTCATTCTAGGACTCTTGTTCCTTATCTGCTCATCTCGGATTCTGATATCTTCAGAGGTAACCTCGGCCTCGCCGAGATAACCTCGGCGTCAAGAACAGGACACGTGGCACCTCGGCTGACACGTCGGCGTCACCTTGCCACGTGTTGGTACTCAGAAAATATATCTCCACAACTGCCCTCTAGGTTCTATTACCTCGGCATTCTGAGGTGATGGAACCTATATCGATACCTCCTTCCAGTACGTCAACTTAAATCACTTTAGCCGAGATCATTGTTTAAGACCGGAATGCTCCTTCAAAGAACAAGAATTCCAATGAATTCCTTCACTCGCATGAGCTATCATGCATCACTTTATAAAATCTCTTCATTCACACGTTTTATCCTCATTGGATCGTGCCTATGACGTGCCTGTAAGCCGTCTTATTTCTTACGTGCGCCATCTGACGTATACGTTTTTCTAGGTTTTCATTGATGATTTCCTTGCCGCCGTTTCAAGTTTTGACAAAACTTTTCCCTCTCCTTTCATTTCTTCACTTTTCACTATCAAGTTCTTTCTCCCTCTTGCCTTTCCTCCTGAATCCGCCATTGTTCCAGCTTCGAGCTCTGCAACTGTCTGCATCCCTTCATTCTAGTGAAGCTCTCGCCGCTCTGATTCTTCCGTAACCGTCGCCTAACTTCGGCGATCTTCTCACCGGCTTCACGTTTTTTGGTAAGCCATCGCTCCTCTTGTTTTTATTTCCTTGATGCTCTCCATCATTCGTTGCCATTACTGTATTGTTCAACATTTGATTTTGCGAATCATATATCTGAATGCATTTATTCAATGGCTTTACTCTTGCCCATGTTTTGAATGTGTACTGTTCACCTCTTTCTTGCATTTTTCCCCATGTTCTTGATCTTGTACCCCTTATACTTTCTATGCTCTTGATAGCCCACCTTTGTTCTTGGTTCTGAAACTCGTTCTTGTTTTCTATTTTTTTGTGTCTTTTCCAGATTTGTGCTTTCAATCTTTGTTTCCATAGACTTAGGTTTGGGATTTGTCTATAGAACCCACAATTTTGGAAAAAACAGAAACCTGCACTTACCTAAGTGTTTGCCGAGGTCTCAATAACCTTTTCAAAACATCTTCTGAAACCCAACCTCCTTGATTAAGCCGATATCATGGGTATGTGGAAACATAGGGTAAACACCCCATCCAAACTAGAATACTTTAGACAGGAGTTTGAAATCCCAGCCGACGTCCATCTAAGGTTGGCTGGGGATGATGACTCCATCATGCCTATTGACAATTCCATGCCCTTTCCTGTAGTTGCCTTTATTGAGTGTGGACTTCGACTTCCACTCAACATCTTTTTTCGCGAGATTCTCCATTATTAAAAGTTGAACCCCATGCAACTTGCCATTAATTCTTATCGAGTGATCAATGGTATCATAGCCTTAGCTAAACAGGAAAACGCTAGGATCACCTTAGCCAATATCCAGTACTGCTATACCATGTGCAGCCTTAACTTGAAAGAAAAAGGCTACATTTATTACCTTAAGTCGAGGTCCACAGAGTTCAAAATCGTAACTGATCTCCTAGACTCCAACAAGAGGGCTGGAGACGATTACTTCATTACCTCAGGAAATTGAGAGTTTGCTCCAGACGAGGACCTTCATCTCTACTCTCTTCCTCGATCAATTTTAGAGGGCAAGGGTAAGAGCCCAGTGTTAATACTTGGTTGTTTCTTTTCAAGTCCTTAATACTTTACCTGTTTCTAATGTCTGTTTTCCATTGCAGTTCTCCCTCAACCACCAAAGAACTTTCGCCAATCCTTCATTCCCAACAAGGATTTGAAGAAACTCTTAGACCTACCAGTCCATAAATGGAAGGTGCCCCTGCTTCTCAATTTTATCCCGACATACAAATCAGCTCTCCTCGACGTCCCTAAGAAAAAGAAAAAGAAAAGCCTTTCTCCACCTTCTGCCACAACTCCATAGACTGTGTCCACATCTCGAGCAGATCAAGGATCAACATCTGATCCAGTTGATCAGCCAACAACCTCGGC
The DNA here is from genome assembly GCA_025200525.1 of Camellia lanceoleosa. Taxonomy (NCBI): domain Eukaryota; kingdom Viridiplantae; phylum Streptophyta; class Magnoliopsida; order Ericales; family Theaceae; genus Camellia; species Camellia lanceoleosa. The sequence goes on along the minus strand of CM045761.1, from coordinate 48,921,464 downwards.
TCCATACTTGATTCCAATATCCCAACGCCGCCGTCGACGCCGAACAACTTCTTCTGCCAAGATGGGTCACCCAAAACCAGTTGCAAAAGACCTCTTGGCCAGCATACCTTCTGATGTTGATGCACAACCAACACGAGCCCAACTTCCACCCAAATAAAAACGAATCAAAAAGGCCCAGCCCAAGGGAAAGGTAACTCAGGTTGATTCTGAGGATACCTTACTAATTTCAAAACTGGCTCCAAGTGAGAAGACTACCTCTGTCCCTGCGAAGAGGTCTGCTGAAACCCTTCCCTCCGAATCCACCAAGTCCAAAAGGCCGAGGTCATCCTCTGGAATGACCTCGAGGTCTAAAAAACTTGATGCCCCCTGGGTCCCCGAAATCACTTTGGAAGATAAGCTTGTTATGGCTAATAACAGTGCCAACGACATTAATATCGGCGTGGCACTCAGTATTGCACTGCTTCTTCCAGGCAATCTAGAGCAAAACGCCGAGTTCAGTGAGTACGAGAATTACACCCTGATGCTCCAATGTTCTGTTCAAGTAAGTGTTTTTTCTTAGCACTTTTTCTTTCTTTCTCTTCATTTCACACTAGAATATTTTCTGATACTTCTGTTTCCTTTCAGGCCATCCAGCATGCCCATTCTTTCTTAATGCAATCTTTTGAGAATCGTGAGAAGCTTGCTGAGAAGATGAGGGATGTCTCCACACTTCAGAAAACCAATAAGAGCCTGCAGTCAAAGATGAAGATGCTGGAAGACCAGGCCGAGGTCACCATCAAAGAGAAAGACAATGCCGAGGAAAAAGTCGGTGCCGCTGAGGCAATAAATAAAGTTCTTCAAGCCCAGCTAAAAGAGGCCAAGGACAAAGTGGCCCAGACCCAGAAGGAGCTTCAAGATGCCTTGGCCACTAAAGAGGCCGAAATTAAAGATGCCGACAAAAAGGCGTATGCTCAGGGCATGGTCGATGTCATGGAGGCCTATGAGCAACAAGTGAAGCAGGCATGCAACAGAGGTTTCTCCCTTGGTTGGATGTCCCTTCTGAAAAAGCTCAATGTCCCCAAGGACTCGCCTCTTCGGAGTGCCGACGCCATTCCTCTTCCATTCCCTCTGCCGCCACCTCCAGCTCAATCTGATGATGATTCTGATTCTAAGGATCAAGATGAGGATGAGGCTTTGGTGAGGAAATCCAAGGAGGCTACTGGGGCCAAGTCCCCTCCTTAAAACGAGCAGGTCCTTGACTTGACTTAAGATGAGGAGGTTGAGAAGGTTCCTAAGGAAGCTACCCTTGAGCAAGTATCATCCGACGTTCCTCTAGTCGACAAAAGTATTGATGAAACCCTTGCCCAAATCGATGCCGAGCTTGCTGCGGAAAAGGCAGCCGAGGTGGCTTCTTAACAATTTTTCGAGGTCCAGATTCATCATGTTGCTGGTGCTGAGAAATCTTAGTTTTGATGTTTTTCTTCTCTTATCTTTTGTACTCTTGCACTTTTTGTTTTTCAAACAATGTAGGCTCTGCATATGACTGATGTGCCTCTTTTGTGTACAAATGCATCTGCTTTCCTTGAATGCGTGAGTCTTTATCCTCTCTTTATTGCTTTTGCATGATTCTATACTTATAATATTCTGCATGTCTTTAATATATTCTTCCTTCTTTGTGCAACCTTCTCAGGGTGACTTACCTCAGTTAACAATGATCTCGGTTTAACTTCAACTTGCAAATTGCTACAAATTTTAACAAGTGTTAAACATAACATTGGTTTAACTTCAACTTGTAAATTACTACAAATTTCAACAAGTGTTAAACAATGATCTTGGTTTAACTTTAACTTGTAAATTGCTACAAATTTCAACAAGTGTTAAACATAACATCGGTTTAACTTCAACTTGTAAATTGCTACAAATTTCAACAAGTGTTAAACAATAATCTTGGTTTAACTTCAACTTGTAAATTGCTACAAATTTCAACAAGTGTTAAACAATAATCTCGGTTTAACTTCAACTTGTAAATTGCTACAAATTTCAACAAGTGTTAAACATAACATCGGTTTAACTTCAACTTGTAAATTGTTACAAATTTCAACAAGTGTTAAACATAACATCAGTTTAACTTCAACTTGTAAATTACTACAAATTTCAACAAGTGTTAAACAATAATCTTGATTTAACTTCAACTTGTAAATTGCTACAAATTTCAACAAGTGTTAAACAATAATCTCGGTTTAACTTCAACTTGTAAATTGCTACAAATTTCAACAAGTGTTAAATAATGATCTTGGTTTAATTTGTAAATTGTTACAAATTTCAACAAGTGTTAAACAATGATCTTGGTTTAACTTTAACTTGTAAATTGCTACAAATTTCAACAAGTGTTAAACATAACATCAGTTTAACTTCAACTTGTAAATTGCTACAAATTTCAACAAGTGTAAAACAATAATCTTGGTTTAACTTCAACTTGTAAATTGCTACAAATTTCAACAAGTGTTAAACAATAATCTCGGTTTAACTTCAACTTGTAAATTGCTACAAATTTCAACAAGTGTTAAACATAACATCGGTTTAACTTCAACTTGTAAATTGTTACAAATTTCAACAAGTGTTAAACATAACATCAGTTTAACTTCAACTTGTAAATTACTACAAATTTCAACAAGTGTTAAACAATAATCTTGGTTTAACTTCAACTTGTAAATTGCTACAAATTTCAACAAGTGTTAAACAATAATCTCGGTTTAACTTCAACTTGTAAATTGCTACAAATTTCAACAAGTGTTAAATAATGATCTTGGTTTAATTTGTAAATTGTTACAAATTTCAACAAGTGTTAAACAATGATCTTGGTTTAACTTTAACTTGTAAATTGCTACAAATTTCAACAAGTGTTAAACATAACATCAGTTTAACTTCAACTTGTAAATTGCTACAAATTTCAACAAGTGTTAAACAATAATCTTGGTTTAACTTCAACTTGTAAATTGCTACAAATTTCAACAAGTGTTAAACAATAATCTCGGTTTAACTTCAACTTGTAAATTGCTACAAATTTCAACAAGTGTTAAACAATAATCTCGGTTTAACTTCAACTTGTAAATTGACATCGGTTTAACTTCAACTTGTAAATTGCTAAAAATTTCAACAAGTGTTAAACATAACATCAGTTTAACTTCAACTTGTAAATTGTTACAAATTTCAACAAGTGTTAAATAATAATCTTGGTTTAACTTCAACTTGTAAATTGTTACAAATTTCAACAAGTGTTAAACAATAATCTCGGTTTAACTTCAACTTGTAAATTGCTACAAATTTCAACAAGTGTTAAATAATGATCTTGGTTTAATTTGTAAATTGTTACAAATTTCAACAAGTGTTAAACAATGATCTTGGTTTAACTTTAACTTGTAAATTGCTACAAATTTCAACAAGTGTTAAACATAACCTCGGTTTAACTTCAACTTGTAAATTGCTACAAATTTCAACAAGTGTTAAACATCATTTATAACTCTCTGCCCCATAATGTGAACCTGAGTTTCACTTGTGTTCTCATTATTCATGTCTTCCACATTATGTATCTTTATTAGTCATAAGTATTGAAGAATTCTGCTAAGATTTTATTGATTCGTTGGTAAAAAACAAGTAATATCTAATAATAGAAAATTTTCAAATTACAAGTGTTCCAGGGTCTTGGCAATGCTTTGCCCTCATTATCTTTAAGCCGATATGCCGTATTTCCCAATACCGAAGTGATTTTGTAGAGTCCTTCCCAGTTTGGGCCAAGCTTGCCCTCCTTGGGATCCTTCTTGTTGCCGACGACTTTTCTCAGGACTAGGTCGCCGACTTGAAATTCCCTAGGATTAACCTTCTTGTTGTAAGCTCTGGCAAGCTGTTGCTGGTATGCTGCAAGCTGTATTGCAGCCTTCTCTCTTCTTTCTTCTAGAAGATCCAAATCTCGGGCTAAGAGTACATCGTTAGTCCCGTTCTCAACTCCCTGAGTTCTGATCTTTGGGATGCCGACTTCCAACGGAATGACTGCTTCTGTGCCATAAGCCATGGCGAAGGGGGATTCCCCTGTTGATCTTCTCGGCGTAGTCCGATATGCACAGAGTACATTGGGCAATTCGTCTACCCACTTCCCTTTTGCTGCCTGCAGCCACTTCTTTATCCCATCCAAAATTACTTTGTTGGATGCTTCTGCTTGTCTATTGCTTTGTGAAAAGCTTGGGGTTGAAAAGTAGTTCTTGATCTTGAACTTTGCACAAAAGTTCTTGATCAGCTTACTGTCAAATTAAGTTCCATTGTCTGCAACAATTGCTCTTGGAATCCCAAGTCTGGTGATGATGTTTCTCCATAAGAAGTTCTTGACATCCACATCTCGGATCTTGGCAAGATGTTCTGCTTCTATCCACTTTGCGAAGTAATCTGTTGCTACCAGCAGGTACTTCCTTTGCCCAGTTGCTTGGGGCAATTGCCCAACGAGATCCATGCCCCATTGGGCAAATGGCCAGGACGGATCTGTGGTTTAGGTCAAGAATGGCTGGTGTATCAAAGGTCCAAACCTTTGGCATTGTTCACACTTCTTCACGTAAGCTTCTACATCTTTTTGCATGTAGGGCCACCAATACCCCTGGGTAATGGCCCTGTAAGCTAGTGATCTGCCCTAGCGTGGCTTCCACAAATTCCTTCATGAATTTCATATAAAAAATCTTCAACCTGCAGAGGGTGTACGCACCTTAAAAGGGGTCCAGTGAAGGACCTTCTGTAGAGATGTCCTTCTGCTGTCAGACTGAATCTTGTCGACTTCAATCTAATCTTGTGTGCCTCCTTTCGGTCATCTGGCAGCTTTCCTTCTTTTAGGAATGCAACAATTGCGTCCATCCAGCTTGGTCCCATGTCTACGCACATTGCTTCACGCTCTGTGGTTACTGGTTCAATGCTTGGGCCCGACAAGTATTCAATCATTACTGTCCTTGCTTTTCCTGGTTGTATTGCACTAGCTAGGTTAGCCAATGCATCGGTATGGTTGTTATCATCTCGGCTGACTTGAAGTAGTCTGTAGTTCTGGAATAAACCTGCCAGTCTGATGACCTCTTTTGCGTAGGCCGACATTCTTTCATCTCGGGCTGCAAACTCGCCCGTTATCTAGTTAACTATTAACTGTGAGTCACAAAAAACTATTACCTCATCTGCTTGTACTGCTGCTGCCAGCTTTAGTCCTGCAATCAATGCTTCATATTCTGCCTCATTGTTTGAGGCCTTGAACCCCAATCGAATGGACTGTTCCAATATCTCTCCATCTGGAGATATCAGTACTACTCCTGCCCCCGCTCCTTGTCGATTTGAACTTCCATCAACAAACAATTGAAAGGAGTCGCCGATGTAAATGCTGCAGGGTCTGAGTTTTTCTTCTTTCCTTTGTTCTTTTGTCTTTGGCTGGGCCTCTTCTTGCTTATTCAGACATCGTTTATCCTGGCTTAGCGGAGCTCGATGTTCGATGGATTCTGGCGTGAACTCGGCCACGAAGTCGGCCAAAACCTAGCCTTTGATTGCAGTTCTGGGCCTGTACTCCAAATCATACTGGCCTAGGGCGACTGCCCATCTGACTATTCTTCCTGTTAAGTCTCCCTATTGCAATAGGGACTTCAATGGATGTTCTGTCAGTACCACAATTTTATGGGCCTGGAAGTAATGGTTCAACTTCTTTGAAGCCATTACTAAGGCCAGTGCCAATTTTTCTAAGGGTAGATACCTTGTTTCAAGGCGTGCTAGGTTTTGCTTACATAATGCTTGACCTTTTGCTCCCCTTTTTTTTCTCGGATTAGTACTGCACTTATCGCATATTCTGAAACTGCTAAGTACAAGAACAGCTCCTCCCCAGATTCTAGATTCGAAAGAACTAGAGCTGTGGTCAGGTATTTCTTTAGATCTGCTAATGCTTCTTCGCACTCCTCCGTTCAAAGAAGGTCTGTGGCTTTCTTCACTAATTTGAAGAAAAGTTTGCACTTGTCTGAGCTTCTACTTATAAACCTGTTCAGGGCTGCGGCCTTTCCAGTTAGCATTTGCACCTGTTTTGCCGACGTCAGGCTCTTCAGCTCTAGGATGGCCTTGATCTGATCTGGGCTGGCCTCAATGCCCCTCCTGGTCACCAGGTATCCTAAAAACTTACTAGATCCAACTCCAAATGCACACTTCGATGCATTGAGTCGGAGCCGATATGTTTTAAGGATTTCAAAGACTGCTTTTAGATCGGCGAGATGACCCTCAGGCTCCTTGGTCTTAACGACCATGTCGTCAATGTCGACTTCTACTGTTCGGCCAATCAGGTGCTTGAACATCTTGGTTACCAATCTTTGGTAACTGGCTCCTGCATTTTTCAATCCGAAGGGCATCACTCTGTAGCAGTATAGCCCTTTGGGAGTGATAAATGCAGTCTTCTCTTCATCCACTGGGTCTATAGCTATCTGGTGATACCCCCTGTAGGTATCCAGGAGGCTCATCCTTCCATGCCCCGAAGTGGCATCCACTAGCTGGTCTATCTTGGGTAAGGAGAAGTTGTCTTTGGGACAGGCCTTGTTTAAACTGGTAAAGTCTACGCAGGCCCTCCATTTACCGTTCTTCTTCTTTACCACCACTGTATTGGACAGCCATGTCGGGTAGTGAACTTCTCTAATGGCCCTAGCCTCCAGAAGTCTGTCTACTTCTTCTTCTACCACTTCGACGTGCGTCAATGTCGGTCTTCTGGCTCGTTGAATTACAGGTTTGGCCGACATGTCAACATTCAGTTTGTGGCAAGTGACCTCAGGGTCAATGCCAAGCATTTCGTAAGGTGTCCAATCAAACACCTCAATATTTGCTCTCAGAAAAGCCTCCAACTCTCTTTCCTCTTCTTCGGCTAAGCCCGAGCCGAGAAGAAAGAAGCATTCTTCATCCCCATCCTGGACGAGGATTTTTTTCAATGCCTCTTCGCTCTTCTCGGCTGGCTCCTTGCCGATGTCTTCTAGGACTTCCACGTCCTCATCTTCAATTTCTGCCTTTTTTGGCTCTCGTATCTTTGCAGTAGATTTCATTCTTTGCCATGGAGCAATTCTTCGCTTCGGTGATACTCGACTTCCTATCCCATGCTCTGTTGGGAATCGCAATAGTTGATGCAATGTTGAGGGAACTGCCCCCATTGCATGCAACCATGGCCTTCCCAAGATGATGTTGTAAGGGGAAGGCGTGTTGATGATGGTGAATTCTGTCTTAATCTTCCTGGTGCCAGCCTACACCTCCAAGTTTACTGCTCCCAGTGACCATGTCGGCGTTCCATTGAACCCAACCATTGGGCCATTGGATTGTTCCATGTCACCTGGCTGAAGGCCGAGCTCCTCGTAACATCGGACGTACATGATGTCACAAGAGCTGCCTTGGTCAATCAGGATGCGTTTCACTTGGCACTCCCCAACCTGGAGGGATACTACCAAGGCATCATTATGCGGATGCTGGACCATCTCTAGGTCGGCTTCAGTAAAGGTTATCGTTGGTCCCCGGCATCCTTCTGCCCGATGTCTTTTCTCTTGGACTTGATAGACATGTTGTAGGTGTTTAACCTTCTAGGTCTCCCCTCTGATTTCGTTCTCGTTGACCTTTGAGTGGATCACATTGACTACTCGAGGTCCTCCTGCCTGAGGTTGTTGTACTAGGGGAGGCGGAGCTGCTGGTGCTTGAGGCAATCTTGCCTGTTCTTCTCTTGTTCTGGCCTCGTCAACCAGATCTCTCAGATGGCGTTGCCTTACCAAGTCTTCCAAGTGTGCTTTCAGGGCTCTGCAACCCTGAGTTGTGTGCCCCTCTTCATTGTGGTAGGCACAGCGCCTGCCGACGTTCCTCCCCATAAATTCCCCTAGTGCCCTTGCTGGTGCTCTGAAATCAGGTTGGTTTTGAATTTGTTCTAGGACTTTGTGAATCGAGACTCGGAACACAGTCGTCACTGCCTGTGCAGCCCTCAGGTCTGCTTCTTGCTTGGTCGTTCCGTTGTTACCTCGGCCTTGCTTCGGCGAGTCGTTTCCTTTCTTTTGCTTTATCTCCCTAGTCCCCGATGTATCTTCCTCGGCTCTGGCATACTTCTCGATTCTCGTCATGAGCTCTTCCATGCTTTTTGGCAAAGTTTTTGCTAAAGACTTTCGTAGTGGACAGTTGTCTTTCAGGCCGTTCTTGAATGACATGACCACCAGTTCTTGATTACACTCTGGTATTTGGTTGAATACCTCATAGTATCTTTTTGCATAGGCCCTAAGGCCTTCATCCTTACTGATCTTCAGAGCCATCAGTGCGTCCACCCTTAATGGCTACAGCTTGTTTGTCACGAACCTGGCCACGAACATCTGGGCCAGGCCTTCCCAAGTCTTCACGCTTCCTTTTGGTAGTTTGTGGAACCAATCTGATGCAATCTCCCCGAAGGATGAGGGGAACACTTTGCAGAGCAACGGCTCGTTCCCACTATACAGTGCCATTGAGTTCAAATATAATCCGACGTGGAAGTTGGGGTCTGACTTCCCATCGTATATTTAAAACCTTAGCATACTGAATCTCTTCGGCGCCTCAAACCTATCCAATTCCACCGAGAATGGTGTCCTCGGTTTATCTGGGGATTTTACCTCGGCTTCGGCATTCTGTTGCTTCCTCTTGAGGTAATCTCTTAAGTCCTCTTTTGTCTTCCCAGGAGCTCGGCTATCTCCTGCTTTAAGCCTTTTTGGTGCACTACTTTCAGCTTCGTGGTGAGTCCTCTTCGACCTTTCTCCATGAGTTGTGTCAAAGCACAGCGCCTGTCCCTGAACATGCCGATGTCCCTTGGGGTCTGTTTCCTTAGTGTGATGCGTCCTCCGTGATTCTTCTCTTCTTGGCTCCCTTCGTCCGACCTCCCTGGAGGGTCGGTGAGAGTGTCTTTCGCTCTCCTTGTCTTTGAGGGCTCTGAGGATTGTTCTCTCTCCTCCTTCGGGCATTGGTCATTGAATCGGTGTGTCTCTGCGGGAACGACTTGCATATGACGTTATTTTGCATCATGAAATTGACGACCGACTATAGGTCTGCCAATTTGTTTGTCATCTCCTTCATCTCTTCATCCCTCCGCAGGCATTTATCCTTCCATACCTGGAGGTCATCTTCGTTGTAGTAGCCACTTCAATCTGGTTTCTTTGGTGCGTCGCTAGTCTAGCCGATGTCCTTCACTCCGTGATTCTGGTCACGAGTTTCTGCGTTGCATTCATCTTCTGTGACATCAAGGTCAATAGGTCTCCCACTCCCAGCAGGGGTGTCGTCCCCAATCTTTTCTTTCTGTCCGTTGCTAGCCATCTATTCTTCTATCTTTCCCACAGACGGCGCCAAATTGTGTGAGTAATTTTCTGATCACACTGCCAACTCAGTGATCAGCTGGAGAGAACTGGCAGAACAAATGACACCTGGCTAACCTGCAACAGAAAAAGAAGATTCCGGCGGTGGTTCTTCCACCTGGGGGCACTCCGACGATCAAGTCAGTATATCTCTCAAAAATAATCAAGTGCTAAATTCACTGTTCAAAGCATAAATTGCGTACCTTAGACCCACGGGAGTGCCTCTCTTTTATGGTTTACTCAATCCTAGTCCCACTAGAAGCCTGACTTCTATGGACTCTCATTCAGTGCTTACTTTGGACTCTACAAGAGATAAGGATAGACTCCCTAAGAATACTATCCTTATCCATCTTGAAGTCTTTCTTCATTCTAAGACTCTTGTCCCTTATCTGCTCATCTCGAATTCCGATATCTTCGGAGGTAACCTCGGCCTCGCCGAGATAACCTCGGCGTCAAGAACGGGACATGTGGCACCTCGACTGACACGTCGGCGTCACCTTGCCACGTGCTGGTACTCAAAAAATATATCCCCATATATACCAATTAGTGCACCAACATATATTATGACATTATTACTGACCCTACCCTTTGTACAAATTACAAATACCTAAAATCTCTAAAATTATGTCACATAATTAATATATCAATTGATACATATAGTATTATTCAAAAACTAATTTAAAAAGTCAATTTCTGAAAGAGGGTCTTAAATTTCATCACTTCTCTTATATTATTATTATCAACAGTGCTAGGGACTCCAGTGGAGGGCACCCCCAACACCCCCAGTAGGCCAAAAAAAAAATTTTTTTTTTTCTTCCAATCACGCGGTGCCACGTGGTGTGGGGGGGGTCACTAGGAGTGGGGGTCTTAAGCTTTATTCTATTATTATTTTCAATTTCGCAATTTTCCACTTTAGACAATTTCTACTACGCGATTATGCTAATGAAAGCAAAATCATTTTGCACTCTAAACTAAACTCCAAACACAATCATAAAATTTGTTAACCCTAGCCCTAACTCATCCTAATATATATTAAATTTAAAAAAATAATTAATTTAAAAGTTAGGTTTTTGTCATGTTCAAGTATGAATATGAGAAAACTTGAAGGGTTCATAAAATCTACCACGACAGTCTTATTTCGATTACTTGAACCGTTCATTTTGTATAATTTTTCGTGTATATCATACTTTAAAAAAATTAAGTCGACGTGATGATTGTAACCTTTTTATTTTATCGGCCATGAAAAAAATGAAGGCCTTGTAATTATCAGATCAATCCAAATTTTTACATTAATATTCAATGCTTGTGATTGTCTCGCATGAAATGATTAGAAGTAGCTCTTCTCCAAACTTCATCTTCTCCTTAACTCACAACATTTTGTGAGTCCCAAGAGACTCGATGACCAGGGACGGAGCCACCTAAGGCTTAAGGGGTCAAGTGCCCTTCCTAAACTTTCAATATTTATACTGTTACCCATATAAATAAAGATTATGTATTATTTATTCTTTAAAAAATTTAATAGTGACCCTCCTTAAATTATGTAAAATTTCTTGTATTTTTAAAATTTAAAAATTTTTCTATTTCAATATTTTGATTATTCTTGTACACTTTTAATTGATAGGTCAAGATAATAATTAAATTAATTGATAATTCATTTCTTATTATGGGATTTGCTTAGGTGCTTATTTCTCCTTATTGTGGGACATTTTTTTTTGAGTTGATAGGATTGAAGTTATTGATTATTCCGTTAGTAGAATTTAGTTATTGATTGTGGATTTATAAGTTACGTTAATATAAATCTTGGGATAATTGTAATAAAAATAAAAATAAAAATGTATAAATTTAATAATATCTCGTTGTTACTTGTTATGGAGGGAAAAAAAATTCAATATTGTGATTAATATGTGCCCCCTCTACATCAAATTTTTGGCTCTGCCATTGTCGATGACAAGATTCGAATCGTTCATCTTGTAGGTTTTAAAGGAAAAAGAATATATGTCAAAAATCAATTTCTTTATAAATATTTTATTTTCAAGTACATCTAAATTAATTGTATTTAAGAAGAATAAATTTGACTACAAATATTTAAAAATTTTAAATAAAAAAGGTAAAAATATTTTTAAAAAATTAAACAAAATAAATTTAGCAAACCGAAGACTCAACGTTATTGGGTAGTATTCTCCTCCTCTGTAAGTGGCTTGGAGGTTTACGTAGTTGAATTCAACCTCTGGCACCTAATTTGTTTTTGGTAAAATTATAAAAAAAAGTTTGAAGTTTAACCTTATAACAAAGTAAAATTTTAATTTTATTTATTTATTTTCAATTTAAGCCATCTACTTATTTCTTTTGAAATAAAATTAACAAAAAAATATATATATATTTTAGTCATTAAATTAAATCTAGATGTACGATAAATGTCTAAAATATTATTTTTATTGAGTTCAATGTCTAAAATATTATTATTTTTCTTTAATTTTACTTTAAAAAATATATACAAATGATTTAGATTGATAAGAAATCAAAAAATTTAAATTAATAAAATAAAAAAAATTATATATATATATATAGTAGGCCTCGTTTGGCATGTGCCTGTTTTAGCTTAAAAGTAAAAAAGTTACTAAAAAAATCAAAAAGTTTATAACCTATACCAAAAATTCAAAGATTCATTTTTCTCTCTATTTTTGTACATCTTTTCGTAAAAAATCAAAAAGTCATTCCAAGCATATTAATTTTTTTTACCTCATATTTTAACTTAAAAATCAAAAAATTACTAAAAGAACTTGTTTCCAAATGAGGCCTTATTACAAAAATCAAATCTTAACTTTTTTTAATTATTTTTTATATAGTTTTTCTTTTTTTCGTCTACAGTGTTAAATGTTCTCACATTACACTCTACCTAATCTTTTCAGGGACTCAAAATCTACCTTATCTTTTCGGAGACTATCAAAAAAAAAAAAAAAAATCTCTTTATTTTTTATACATTTATCATAAAAATTAAAAAGTTATCTCAAATATATTATTTTTTTTAGCTTATATTTTAGTTAAAAAATTACTAAAATAGTTTATTCTCAAACAAAAATCGATCATAAAATTAGATGCAAAATGTTTGCAGGTGAACATGAATTTTAAGGAGTGAATCTTACAAATAAATTTAGTTAAATTTTGGTCATTCTTGTAATTTTGTGTTGAATTTATGTATTCATAGCATAAATGGTGCATATACAAGAGATTGAATAATTTTAAATTTTTTCTTCTAACTACATGGATTGTATTTTATAAATTTAAAAATAATTATTTTAAAATTCTAGGTGGTTACAAAAATGAGTAGATGTGGAAAAGTTATTCTGTTCACATGATAAATTGTGAATAAAATACACTATCATTGATTATAACAGTGTGATTTAAAATGTAATAGATTCCATTTAATGTAAAATTTCTCAAATCTTGATTAGTGATAATTTTCTCAAATTTTCATTTTTCACTTTATTAATCTCTCAAATTTTTTTTTTTTTTTTTAAGATAGGTATTAATCTCTCCATCTTAAGGTAAAATATACACACTCCCTAATGTAATATTTTGTTGTTTCAAATAATTTGTTTATGTAAAGCAATGGAGCCACAGGTTGCAATTTAATTTTAATGTATGCCATCTTTGTATCATCTTATATAATGGACAAATCAAACCCATCACTCTCAATTATTTAATTATCTTCTTCACATTCCCCTTTTGTATCTTACATGATTAATAGAATTAGGCTTGGGCAAATCAAACCCACCACTCTAAATTATGTTATAGAAAATTCTATTCGTACAAATAATAATAATAATAATAATAATAATAAATTAACAAGAATGATGTGGTATTGTTATTATTATAAATATATTTATTTTTAATAGGATTTTATTTTTAAATGAAAGGTCCATAATAAATCGCACTATTATATATAATTTTTTTTATTTATATAGCATTACTCTTATTTAATTTGTCCTCTTCATCTCACTGCAACAATGATTAATGGAAATAGCTTAATCATGTGGTTTGTAATGAATTTAAGAAGATGGGGTGGCTATGGTCATTGGGTCTCATTTCGATAATTTAAATTATTTACTTTTTAGAGTATATCAAATAAAACACACTTGCAAAAAATCAAATTGATTAAATATCGCTAATCTTTTCATCGACTCACATTTATATTCAGTTTTATATTCCAAATCATATTTGTCATTTATATTTGTAGATACAAATGCAATTCAATAAAAAAATTAATGATATCTGATCAATTTAATTTTTTTTTTTTTTTTAAATATGCTTCACTTGATGTACTTTGAAAAGTAAATAGTTTGAATGATCGAAACACACTCCAATAACCACACAACAGTAGTTGTTGTGTAGAACTGCACAGCAAGCACCCTATTTCTTGGATTTAATTGACTTTTTTTAACATATTAGATGTGTTTCCTTATTTAAAAGTATTGTCTATTATGACTTAATTCAATAGTTGATCCTATATATTTATCTCTTATTTGTCTTATGTTATTTTGTACATAAATTTGTTGGCTTTTTGGCTTTTCGAAGGATATATTTGTAAATGCAAGCGTGCCAGCAAGGATCAATCAGTCCTTACAAAAATTATAATTGCCAATCAATTATCAGGCGACTATGTTTCAGTTCTTTCAGCCTCAATGAAGAGGACTTTTACTGGTGGCTTGACTTAGAAGAATTTAAGAGAAAATAACAGTTAATATGAAGAACAATCGAAGTATTTCATTAAAATGAACACTTACAATAGTCCAAACTCAGCCTCGATGAGGTTTACAGCAACAGCCTACTTGAATCTATTTGAAACTACTCCTATGAATCGAAGTGCAGTGCGGATATTTAAAGTGCAGGTATTTAAAGAACAAGTATTTAAAGTACAGGAAGGATAAAACTAGAAAGGAAAATATGAAGTAAAGACTGGTTTGTATGATCTGAGTCTAGGGGTCTTTTCTGGGAACTTCCTTGCTATTTATACTTGTTAGAGATGACCTTCGAACTGTACTTCGAACCGTCGAACTGCTCCTCCACGATCGCTGATCATGCTGCCTTAGAAATAGTCCCACTACGCCATCACTTGCAATTGAACTTCCCTCCTGTATTTGAATTTGAATATAGATAACCCTTGAAGCCACGTCACCTTGTATCTCATTATTGATCTAGTGCTACTCAGATCTCTTGAGAACCAATATTTATTACCACGTGTACGATTGGGATCAAAGATTAAAATCATCTTCCCCTAATACCCTTATTCTGCCACGTGTCGAATTGTAATTGGCTTTTACAAAATATGTAGCCAACATTACCCCCCGCACTAATATGCCCAATACTTGGAGATATTAGTGGATCAAAAGCTTTTCCCGCGCTAGTGCATAGAATCCATCTTCAGGAAACACAACCGTCACCTATTTGGTGATCATTTGCATTAACTCTCAACATTGTTTGAACATTCCAATACCTTTAGCATTCGAACGGACTATGACTCAATCAACTTCTCACTCTATTGATCAAGCATATGAAGAGCCATTGAGTAATGCTGTTTCCCCTCGAAAGAATCTCTACGCATTCATTAGCCGCCTTTATCCGCCCTTCTATCTTCAGGTCATGGAAGCTTTTGCAGATTATCAACCTTTGGACTACGAACACATTGCCCTTAATCCTTTTGTTTACAAACCTACAGATACAAGAAGTTTTTTTCCTAAACTCCCCTTGTATTTTGAACGAACTATTCTCAAGCCTTTGCTTAAACAAGTTGCAAATATGGACTTGGGAAGTTCTTCTTCACAAACCTCTACTTGGGATGAAGCTACCACTTCTTCATCTTCTGGGGTTTCCGGATGGACAAATTGGTCAACACCTGGGTCCTGGGAGTTGAGGGAACGAATCAATCACCATTTTGTTGAGTTCACTGATCCTTTAGATTTTCCTTCTTACGCTCGAAGTTCAGTAGTTTATCCTTATGTGCCCATTGACCTTCGACGTAGTTTGGAGGAGAATCTACTTGTGGCCTGGTACACATCCTCTATGCCCACAAGGATAATGCACACTACCCAACGTCTGGAGGAATCACAAGGATACAGCCCTTCATTTTTAGCCAAGAAAGCAAAGATCTGCTCTTCTGACTGGCTTGACTATATTAATGCCTTTGTTCCTTCCAATCCCGTGCCATTTTCAAAATCAGAAGCGTCCACTTCTTCCTCTCCATCTTCTGAAATTGAAGCATCCTCACCTTCTTCCCCACCTTCTATAATAGAAACATCCACACCTTCTCCATCTTCTGAAGCAGAACCATCTACTCCTTCTCCTCCTCCCACTCTTCCCTGGACAAAGAAATTAAGGCTTGCCCTTCCCATGGACAAAATCTTTCCTCCTTACAAACCTCCATCATCCCCAACTCCATTTGAGCAGAAACAAGCTCAACTTCTGCTTGCGGCTTTTTCTCACTTGCCCTTCGATGTTCTTGAGGATGACATCCCTCTCAAGAACTTTCGATGGGCTTGTGATATTCTGACTAGGGGCCATGTCCTTAATCCCATTGCCCAAGCAGAACTTCACCTGTTCCTGGATCAACTTCCAGTATTCCTCCACTGGCATCGAAATACCAAAGTCACCATTCAATCTTTAGATCAACTTTCATCTCTTCGAATTCATGCCCAGTACGAAGCAGAAGACTTCATCGAAGACTTCGATGACTTCAAAAATAAAGATTCTACGTATTGGGACGATTTAGTTATAGATGAGTCGGAACAAAAATTGAGGGAAGAGGCTTTCGAAACAAAGGCTGAAGAGCTCTACTATGAAGTGAGAGCACACCAACTTATGCAGCCAACATTAGAGGAGATAGAAGATATAATAAAGAAAGAACAAATATTCATTGATCATTGTTGGACAAAATTCCATGATCTTGTTATTTATTCTATTCCTTATTTTTATGAGCTTGAATTTGTACCAAAATAGAATTACTTAATGTAACTGTCTTGGCTTCAATACAAGCAAAGTCTTTTTGTATTTGACATTGTTTGACTCTGTTTCCTTTTGTCTTTAAAAGCCAATTCAGAGCCTTAAATTAAATAATCTCATCCTTCAAATCTGGACTCACTCTTTAATGAAACACTAAAAGGAACCAACATGTCCTTTTCTAACCTATGGAGTAAAAATTGACAATTTTGGTTAATATTATCTCAAATTAGTGCTTCGAATTTAACAACCTTACTTTTCAAAGCTAACTATAACCAATATATGGTCATAGTTAATATAGCCAATCAATTTTAAATTAACCACTCTTGCTTCGAAAAGCAGCTTATACTGTCTTAATTCAATAGACAATCTTTTCTTGCAAAAACCAATGATTGGTTTTGATGTTCTTTGAAGAATCCTAAGTTTTGCTTTAAAGGTCATTACTTTCAATAATGTTCCTTAAACAGGTCTTTAAACCCTTTGAAGTAGACCAATACTCAAGCATCTTAGCGTCTTCAAACATGTAGTGTGCTTCGAAGCCGAATTCCGTATTTCGAAGCCGTTGTTAATTGATTTTTTGGTGCCAAAATTGGCTTCGAAGCCAAATATCTCACTTCGAAGCTGTCGTCGACATCCGAAATGTGCTCTTCCCTCCAAAACTATCAATATCGGGAGAGACTCCTCGTATTCGTACTTTTAGTACTTAACGATTTTTCGCACTATATTTTTCAGATACGAAACCTTTAAAAGGCCCTTTTGTTTTATGTTCTGAAATCACTTGCTCTTAACATACAAACCCTTATCAGTCTTCCATTTCTCTCCGAAAAGCATACTATCAATGGCTTTTTCCTCATCAAAAATCCCAACCATAGAGCGTTTAAGCCCATCTGTGGTCTTAAAAAGGCTTATTGATGCAGAATGTGAGAAATACAAGGCTGGGAAGAAAAGCGCTATTGATGGGCGCATCTTTATCCCTCGTCGTCACGAGCAGCAAGACTACGTGCTCGGGCCAATATTCAAGGAGACCCTTACTGAACTTCCCGCCCTATATCCTCGTCTGAAGGATCAACGTCTCCTTTACGAAAGTAGTCTTATTTGGAAAATTTGGAGAATCAATCGCCCCACCGATCTTTGGCCCACGATGAGACCAGAATGGCAGGAATGGTACGACCGGGTTGTCCCTGCCAGGACACTAGACCTTCAAGAGCTTTGTCTCCTCGATGCTCTTCGATTATCCAGGGTAACTATCTCAGAAGACCCTTTCTTAATTCCTGCTGCTTTATGCTTCTGGAACCCCATCTTTAATTTCTTTCAATTTAGGTGTGGGATGATGGCCCCTACCGTTCTTGATATTTGCCATCTTCTAGGGATATCTCCTATTGGCACTCCCGTTACCCCAGATTTCCCTGACTTAGCAGTCCCTTTCTCTCTTCCCTCTCTTAACTCATCTTACAGTGATTTTGTTAAGACTGAAAACAAAAAGGGGGTCCGATGGCGATAGGGAACTCTTCTCCTTCTTATTATATTGGCTTTGCAAATTCCTATTCTGTACTTCCTCCCAAAGAATCATGCCTGAATTTGCTCCTCTTGCCAAAGCCTTTGTTTTGCAGAAAAGAGTAGCCTTGGCCCCATACGTTTTAGGCCACGTTTATAGAGTTTGTTCCCTCTTCTGTGAGAAACCTTTAGATGCCAATCAAGGGGGGCCATTCTGGATCCTTCAGCTTTGGCTTTTTGCCTATTTTACTGAATTACAATCCAAATGTCTCAAATTTCATGGGCTACACTCTCTCACCCATGGCATAAGACTGGCCAATGCTTCACTCTTTTTCTCTACTTTTGCCTTTTATTTCTCTACTTTTGCCTTTTATTTCTCCTTCTTTCATCAACTGCCAGCTGCCCTTCCTAATCACCATTTCCGTCCTTTCGAAGCCAGCATAGGCCCAACTTGGTTGAGTCACTTCCTAAGTGACAAGTTCTGTGCCTTACCTATTCACAAAGACATATGGGCTTCCCTTCTGATCCCTAGAGAACTGTTTATTGGGACCACGAACCCCAGAGCTTATAAATGCATAGCTGAGCCTTACTGTCCTGCTCAATTTGCTAGACAATTTGGTCTCACACAAGGAGTTCCAATACCCCTCTACAGTAACACCAACTTAACCCTAACCAGGAGAGATTTGAAGGTTCAAAAATCAAGGCTAGAAGAGGCAACTGTCAAATTTATAGATAACCTAGCCAATTTTGAATACACCCCTTTCATCCCTCAAGGCACTTTTTTGAAGAGACACCAAAAGTGGTGGGTGAGCAATATGGAAGTTTACTTGGCCATTTCACCTCAAGATCGACTAAAAGTGTTGGATGTGTCCCAATCCAAGGGCACTGAAATTGTCACTTCTTCCACTGTGTCCCCTACAACTTAATCTGTTCTTGTTACTTCAACTCCTCTTAGAGTCACTCGAGCTGTTTCGAAGAAAGGTACATACATTTGTTTTCTTTCCTTCGACTTTTCTATAATACTGGTTACCTTATTCTTAATTTGTTTTTCTTTCTGTTTGTAAAGGTGATCAGCAGCAAAAGAAGAGGAGACTGCTTGAGCCCAAGAAGAAAACAATTGAGGTACAAGAAGAAGAAAAAGAAGAAGCAGAAGATCAAGAGCATGAATTACCCTTGATAAAGAGAAAAAGAGTGACTGATTTGGTTCTCGAGGAGACGGCTGCTAAAGGAACAGAAGAAGAGCTTCCTTTTGGGGAATCTGAATCTCGGTGAAGGAGCCGAAGACAATTGAGGAAGCGGAACAATGCGATTCAAAAAAAAGAAGAAAGATTCTTGTCTCTCCTTCGACTTTGATGCCTCTCCTTGACTCGATGAAGATTCGATTACGAGACACTTGCCCAAGTAATAGGAAAGAAGGAAAATATGCTTTAACTCTTGCCTTGTTTGAAGATCCCATTCATGAGGCATTTGCCAAAGCGATGAAGCATGAACATTTCAAGGCAATAATTGTCTTGAGAGGGCGAGAAGAGGCATGACAACAAATTTTAAGAGAAAAAGCTGCTGCTGCTGATGCATTGCAAAGGGAAATGGCGAGAAAGCAACAAACTGCCGCACATTATTCCCTTCGCCGCTCTCCCATCAGTGCCAGTGTTTCTGAAACAAGTAATTTCCTTCACACTTCCGCTGTTTTCCCTTTGTCAACTTTTACATACTGAATTCTGACAGTCCTTTGTATTTCTTCTTCTTGCAGCAACAGCTACTGCATTCATCTTTCCAGCGAGGCCTCCTTCGATTTCAGTTGAAATTGACCAAATGCAATGTGTGAAAACCATCCAAATCATGCTTCCACTCTCTAAGCCTATATTCGATATACCTTCTTTGAATCCAAGCATCCCTGCTTCTCTTTTCCTTGGCTTAGAGCCATATCTTCCTTTTTTGACTTTTGATCTGCCTCAGTCTATTTCTTCTTCGAGCCTTGCCCTTCTTCCTTCCCTCACGAAAATTCCAATTGCCACTCCATCTCTGATGGCAGCTAATTCTTCCACAGAGGGTGTTAGTAGTCCTTCAATTCATGGTTCATCGTCTATGCCTACTTCCAGCCCCTCTTCTTTTGATTCGCTGGTGGCTAAGACTATAGAGGCTGCCAAAGACACTCCTTTCACTTCTCCTATCCCCATGCAATCCTTTGGGCCTTTCACCACCACACTCTCTGCACCGTTCATGTCTATGGATGAAGTAGACATCTTTGAGGCCAAGCTGGCTAGTTTCTTTGACATACCCTCTACATCTCCATCATTCAATGCTGAAGCTGAACCATTAGTCTTGGCTGACTCCTTGCTAGAGATTTTTGAGAATTCTTCCTTCAGCAGCAAACCTTCTGCACCTTCGATAGACATAGACACATGTCTAGAACTGCTAATTTCCTTTTCAAGGATTCCCTTTGAGGCTCTACAAAGGCCTACTATCAAAAATGGGTTCCTTCAATGTTGTAACGTTGCTGAGCAGTCTGGCATGAATGTTTCAAGTCATCTATCTCAGGCAGCAGCCACCATCGATTTCTATCTCAACATTTGTCATCTTTGCTAAAATGCGGATGAGAAACTAACTAGGGACGAGTTTTGTTTCTCAAGTGCATCCAAAATGTCGAACTCAAGGAACAACATTCCTCTGTTTCCCGATTTGAATCCATTTGCTAGAAGAAGGCTCAAGCGGAAGAGAATTAGGCTGCGATAAGCAGACCTTGGTTGATCGACACCAAATTGCAGATCACTAACCAAGAACGGGCTGAACAAAAAAAGGACATGGCTGCAGCTATTAAACTGTTCCCATCACTTAGTAATAGGAAATCTGTTGTACAAAAACAATTAAGACATTGTAATGATTTCTGGGCCAATCTGTGGCATAATGTATTTAATTCTTTATAAAAGAACAAATTTTGTCCATCCTTTGAGTAGTCTCATGTTTTTGTATTCAATGTTTATTCTATTCCTTGTGTTTCCCAAATGGTTGGAAAATAAGGCTTCAAATATCTGCCATTAATCTTTTTGGGATGTACATAACCATTCAAATTTCTTAAATGGTATGCTCCAAAAGGCAAAACTCTATGAACTTGATATGGTCCTTCCCAGTTAGGTGACCATTTGCCAAACTTATGGCTTTTAATCCCTATTGGGAGTATTGTTTTCCATACCAAATCACCTTCATCAAAGCCAATATGCTTGACTTTCTTGTTATAATTCTTGGCTGCTTTCTTCTTTTGAAAAAGAATACTATTTAACGCCAAAATCCTCGCTTCATCTATGTCTTCTAATTGTAAGCACATGCTTTGATGATATTGCTCAGGTTCTAATTGATCTTGACATCTTACCCTCAGAGATTTAACATTAATTTCCACAAGTAACACTGCATCATGCCCGTATACTAAGGCATAAGGGTGACTCCTGTGCTCGACCTTGGGGACGTTCTGTAAGCCCATAAAACATCCAACAATAGGTTATGCCAATCCCTAGGATTATCTTCCACCACCTTTTGTATTCTTTTTTTCAAGGATTTATTGGATGATTCAGCTTGACCATTGGCTTGTGCATAATAGGGAGTGGAATTAATAAGGCTAATCCCAAATTCTGCCACAAAGGACTTTACCATTTTCCCATCGAACACAGTTCCATTATCAACTGTTATGGTTTGTGGAATGCCAAATCTATGGATCAGATCTTTAATGAACCCAATGACCTCTGCGGTCTCTGACCTTATATGGTTTGGCTTCGACCCATTTAGTGAAGTAGTCAGTGGCCACTAGAATGAAACAATGATGTTTTGAAGAAGGTGGGTGAATTTTACCCATCATATCCATGGCCCATCCTCTGAATGGCCAAGGCTTCACTACTGCATGTAGGTCAGTTATGGGCACATGTCTTATTGTGCCATGTTTTTGGCATGCTTGGCAACCCTTTGCATATTCTATGCAATCTTTAAGAATAGTTGGCCAATAGTAGGAATGCCTTCGAAGCAACCATCTCATCTTTACACCAGGCTGATGAGCACCACAAATGCCTTCATGAACCTCAGCCATGGCTGTTAATGCTTCTTTTGGGCCTAAACATTCCAATAATAAGCCATCTCCTCCGCTTTTGTAAAGAGCATTACCATATATCATGTATTGCATAGACTGCAATTTGACTTTTCTGCTGGCCTTCGAAGATGGACCAGCCAAGTACTGCATTATTGGATGCCTCCAATCCTGTTCTTGTGAGTTATTATAATTGACTTCCAAGATCACATTCCTTTTATTCAAAGGTTGTATTGATCTCTGATATGTTGTTTGGCTTATATCCCTTTGGGTATTATCCCTTCTCTTGAAGTTCGAAGCCTTTTGAGCCACATCATTAGCTCTATTGTTCAAGAATCTTGGAACATGGGTTACATTTGCTATTTAGGCGAAAGCAGATGTAATGCAACAACATAATATGGTAGGATGCTTATGCTTTGACACTTGAAAATCCCTTTCACTTGGTTAACCACCAATTGAGAATCCCCAAATATGTCAACTGCATGTACTTGTAATCCAATAAGGATTTCTAGTCCCACTATTAAGGCTTCATATTCAGCCTGGTTATTGGAACAGCTAGCTTCATCCACTCTGAAACCATGCGTGGTTTCTACCCCTTGTGGAGACTTAATCACAACACCAATCCCAATTAATCCATTGGCCTTCGATCCATCGAACCACATTTGCCATGGTTCAACACTAGCCATTCCGAGTTCCATTACCTCTTGGCTCTCTATTTGAGATGGATGATCTGCCAGAAAATTGGCTAATACTTGCCCTTTTACTGCCCTTTGAGGGACATATTCTAAATGAAATTCCAATAAGGCTAATATCCACTTGCCAATTCTTCCCCTCAACATAGGTCTAGATAACATGTATTTAACCAAATCTGTGGTTGCAATTACCAAGACAGTTGTAGGTAAAAGATAATATCTTAATTTCATTGCAGCAAAATACAAAGCAAGACCTGACTTTTCAACAACTGAATATTTACATTCACAAGAATTTAAAAACCTACTAAGGTAATAACCAGCTTGTTCCTTGCCTTCTTCATTGTCTTGGGCCAAGAAAGCTCCCAATGAATCTTCTGCTGCCGCTATGTATAACTTCAAGGGCTTATTCCTTTTGGTGGCATCGACCTTTGGAGGGTTGGCCAAGTAGGCTTTGATACCTTGAAAGCAATTTGATGCTCTGCTGTCCACACAAATTCTTCTTCATCTTTCGGCCTTAACAAGGAAGAAAATACTTTAGTTTTCCTGCGGTGTTAGAAATAAACCTTGAAGAAAGTTAACTTTGCGAGGAACCTTTGTAACTCTTTCTTACTTGATGGAGGCCTAGCTTCGATGATGGCTTTGGCTTTATTACGATCAATCTGTATTCCTTTCTTGTGCACTACATATCCCGAGAAATTTCGGATGACACACAAAGCACATTTAAGAGGGTTGAGTTTCAACTTGAACTTCCTCATTCTTTGAAAATTTGTTTCTAAATGAAACAAATGCTTCTCCATGGACTGGGATTTCACCACAATGTCATCAATATAACATTCTAGATACCCTCCAATAAGGTCATGAAAGATAGTGTTCATAGCCCTCTGATATGTAGCCCCAGCATTCTTCAGACCAAATGGCATTTTAACCCATTCGAAGGTGCCAATATTCCCAGGACATCTGAATGCTGTCTTGTGGATATCTTCCTCTGCAATGCATATTTGGTTATAACCAGAGTGGCCATCCATCATCGATAAAACTTGATGCCCTGCTGATCTGTCCACCAACAGATCCACTATAGGCATAGGGTACTCATCTTTAGGAGTTGCTAGATTTAAATTCCTAAAATCGATGCATACCCTCATTTTGCCATTTTTCTTAACTACAGGCACAATATTAGATAACTATTCAACATACCTGGCTGTCCTAATAAAGTCTGCCTTAAGTAGTCTAAGAATTTCTTCCTTGACCTTCTGAATTACGTCTGGACTCATCCTTCTTGGTTTCTGCTTGTATGGCTTGAAATTAGGCTTCATAGGGAGCCTATGTTCCACCAATGATCTATCCAATCCTGGTAGTTCATTATAGGACCATGCAAAACAATCTTTGTATTTCTTTAAAACAACCAATAACTGGTCTCTGTCCAGAGCATTCAAACAAGTACTTATATAGGTGGGCTGCTGCATAAAGCCTTCCCCTAAATTCACTTCTTCTAAGGGGTCTTGCGTCTGAGAATTCATTGAAGCTTTTTCTTTGGTTTCTTCGACCTTTGAAGCAACCTTTTAAGCCTTGATACGCTCCTAGGTTCTCTACTTCGACATCTCTGCCCTCTTCCTCATAGACAAAATCTGTCCATAAGGCGTCTTCTTCCTGTATCTCCTGGACTTTCGTTTCAATGTCCAATGCACAGTATTTCCCAAAGGTCAAACTTCTGACCTGTTGCTGCTCTTGTTTACAGCCAATTATCATGGCCTCTCTCTCTTGTTTCTGTACTTTCTGGACTATTGCTTTTACATCCAATGATGAAAATTTAATCAAAGCCAATGACTTGGCTTCTCGTTCTTCATTTCTTTGCCTACAACCAGGCATCATTGTCATCTTTCACGACAACCTCTTCATCAGCACTTTCTTGGACTAAGTGCTTCAGGTGTGTTACTTCCTCATCAGCCGTCACTTCGGCTAAGCCATCAGCTTTCCTCAATATACTGAGTGGGGTTACTCTCTCAATATACAGCTTGGCCTCTACAAAGTCTGTACAGGCTATGAAGGGTTGAGGATCTGCATCAATCTCCTCTGTCTCTCCATTGCCCAGGGCCATCATGATCTTCTGATGCAAAGAGGAAGGCACACATTTGTTGGTGTGAATCCAATCTCTCCCAAGTAAGGCATTATATTTAGCATTCTTTGTCAATCACGAAGAATCTTTGTCATACAATCCACTGGTTCCCACACTCAAATTAATAGGCGAGAATTCACTGGGCCATCTGCTTATCTCCGACAAAAGCCAATGGTTGTCTTGGTTGGGATCAACACAGGATTTTATTCCCTAATTTCTTCAAAGAAGATTTGATAATAAATTTACGCCGCCCCATTGTCTACTAGGACTCGGTTTAAGCGTATCCCATCAAAAGCCTTAATGTACAAAGGCTTGACATGTTGGGTCATGGAATTCGAGGGGTATTCAAAAGGATACGAGAGGTTGATGCTCACCTCCTCCTCGCTTTCACACTCAGTTTCCATTGGAATAGCCATTTCAGGAGCATCCTATACCATACTCACTTGTGATTCCTTGCTAGAGACAGGAATTGGATCCATGTCTTGGTCATCCTGATCCTCATTTTCAGCCTGGAATTCATGAGGTAGTATGTGTACCATGTTGACTGATACAGGGGGAAATGAGCCAACCTGGATGGCTGGCTGTACCTTCTTCCCCTCTTGGCTACCTTGCTCAGTGTCTTCAGCAGCGTCCTCCATCTTTGCATTACGGTATTTCATTGATAATCGATCCTTGAAGGATCCTTCTCAATCGATTCTTGATCGAAATGTTTGTTCACCATGAAGGCTTGAACATTTCTTCTTTTGCCATTTCCTTCTTTTGGCTCATGCCAATCTCTTCTTCTATTTCACTATCACTTTCCGCGAGCCTTCTCCGGCCTTAAACTAGACTTCTCCACGGCCTTTAGTTGAGAATGAACTTGGGCCAGTGTTCTCTGCTACAAACCACTTTACTTTGTAGCGTTGGTTTTGGAGCATGGTGCGACTTGAAGCTTTCTTTTCTTACATCATGACTGTGAAGAACTTTCTCCACTCTCTTTCGAGATCTTCTTTGATCTTGGGTGTACTGCGCTGAATCTTCCTCCTTTGTGATCTGGAAATACTTGGAACCATATTTGGTTCCTTTGTCTTTAGTGCTTCGACAATACCCGATTGTTGGGGGCCACCAAAGGAGGTTTGACCATTCTGCCTATGATTCCAATATCTCTCCTGGCAGGCAATTCCCTAGGTTTGTTTTGCATTACAAACCAATCTGAAACTCCAGGTACCCAAGAGCTTACTGATTTAGATGTTAAATCACCCTTTTCCACATTCGAAGCCATCTTTGAAACTGGCTGTGGAGGTAAGTGCTTGGTTTTAGTCTCATGCTTCGAGCTTGATTCTGGCCTTTGATGGAGATGGCCATTTTCTGTTCTGTGTGAGGTTGGTCTGGGGGGCCAATCTCTGGCTTTAGTCCCATAACCTGAACTCCTCTCTAATCTTCTTTCAGAATGTTTGCTCTCCATTCTGTAGTAGTTAAGTGGCCTAGACTCATACAAGGGCCTTTTGCCTTTAGCATTTATTACATCAGCTGAGCTCAACCACCAGCAGTTTGCCTATCACTAGCAGATGCGGCCTTTTGTTATAGCGTTGGTTGATTTAGGACGTCTCTGAACATCCTTATAGTATTGTTTCCCATCAATTGGAAGCCCCTTCAACCATTTGTAGCTTAGTCTATACCTGGGACACATCCTTTGCATTACGGCTGCTTCCAAGGAATCGTCATCCAGTATTTCTTCATCAGAATGTTCCTTCTGATGTGAGAGACGCTGTCCAATAAGCGGTGGATTTACGGTCTCCTTCTTGGCGGTATGCGGTTGGCAATATGCATTTGCACATTGACCTCTTCAATTCTGCGAGATAGATTACGAAAGTTTGGTACAACCACATTAGCCGCTTTCTCCAACTTCACGGAAGCGGGTTCTTGTCAATTCCCATGGCTTTCTCTGTTTTGGTTGGGAACTTGGACTTCCTTTCGGATTTGCTCTTGGATCTGTCTCGAAAAACAATGCGTTTTAGTTGAGTGAAACCAAGAATTATGCCATTCTGATATACTTTTCCTTTAAGTTCATCAAGTGAAGGCGGTTTACCCTTTTGGTAACTTAAGGAAATTAGGCGCAAGCAAATGATCAAAAATGTCATCTGCTTTTGTTAAATCGAAAGAATACTTTTTGTGAAAGTCTTTCTTTTTAAACTGCTGGTCGATAGTCGTATCCTTATGAATTAATGCTTCACAGATTACAGGTTCTTTGCCCACAATCTCTGCTGCATCGATCTCATAATTGGGATCTCTATAGTATGTCTTATACGAAGCATTGTTTCGATCTTGTTCTTCCTCTAGTAATGCTTCATATCGAGACACCTTATAGGTTAATTCGACTAAATCCCTAAATTCAGTTGAGTCAAACTTCTTTCGAAGCCTGAACTCTAAACCGTTTTGAGCCAATCTTACAAATTCTGGCTCTGGAAGGATGACTCTACATTTATTTCGAGCCCTTTTAAATCGGCAATGGCGAGTAGCCTTTTCTTCAGACCTTTGACTCAATCTTGCCAAGTCTGCCATGGACACCTCTGGCTCCGATTGGAAAAATTGGGCATGAAATGCTTCTTCCATTTGTTGCCAAGTTTGAATGGAGCCAGGTGTAAGGTTGATATACCATACAAACGCTCCCCCAGTTAAAGAGTTTGGAAATAATCTCAGTTTTATGTAGTCATGATTAGTGAATTCACCACACTGAGCAGCGAATCTAGCAATATGCTCTACTGTTGATTGATTTCCAGTTCCATAGAATAGGGTAAAATCTGGTATTCTGAATCCTCTTGGGTATTCATGTACCCTATCCACCCACTCTGGGTATGGTTTTCTATATACAGGAGTCTGAACCCCCCGAGCCATCGGTCCACACATCTCCCTAACAATATCAGCAATTTGGTCCCTAGGGACCATATTTTGGGCTTGCTGAACCACTACTGGAGGAACAAACACAGGGTTTGGCGGACAAACTTGTGCCTGTGGTCCTCTTAGTCCATAAGGTGGTACATTTGGGACTGGTTGCCCCTGTAGTGCACGTTGCTGTTGAGGGTATAAGTAACCCCTTTGAGCCTGTCCTGCGAAGGGACCTGTGAAAGGTGTTGGAACAGGCATTGTGTCCCTTCCATTTGTGGGCAAACCTTCCAACCCCCCGGGTATAAATTCGAATAAGGGATTATTATACCCCCTAGTGCCAGGTATGGCTTCGAACATGGGATTTGCCACCATTCTTATACCAGTTTCTTGTACTTGGCCAGATCCACCAACTTGTGTGGCTTCATTGTTGAGTACTGAGGCATTTTGGCCTACTACAGGCCTTGAAATGGGTTCATACCAAGACTGAGGCGATGGTCTTTCATAGTTCTGAGTACTAGTCTGACCATTAATTTGTCCATTAGTTTGCATAGGCTGTTTTTCTCTAGCCAATCTTTGCTGAGGGACATTTAAAATTTCCTCTGTATGTCTTGTATTTGTTGGTTGGTGGTTATTCATTCGATCCAAAAAGGATGTTGCCCACCTTTCCATTGTGTTCATTAATTGTCGTCCCATAGCATCTACCAAGCCATCCCATGGATTTATTGGTTGAGTAGATGGAACGGTGGATGGTCCAATTCCTTGGTTTCGTCCAATATTATGAACATATAGTTCTTGTCGAAGTCTTTGATGCATTCGACCAAAGGTTCTGATAACATAGGAGTCTCCACAGGATGTGTTACCACATTCTCCTCTGGATTAGGTATTTCTACCTCTCCTTCTACGCCTTCTTCCAAGCGTTCATTTTCTCCTTGTCGTCTTCGTCTAGCCATTTTAACAGGTCCCACTGGGCGTGCCAAAAATATATGTTGGCTTTTTGGCTTTTCGAAGGATATATTTGTAAATGCAAGCGTGCCAGCAAGGATCAATCAGTCCTTACAGAAATTATAATTGCCAATCAATTATCAGGCGACTATGTTTTAGTTCTTTCAGCCTCAATGAAGAGGACTTTTACTGGTGGCTTGACTTAGAAGAATTTAAGAGAAAATAACAGTTAATATGAAGAACAATCGAAGTATTTCATTAAAATGAACACTTACAATAGTCCAAACTCAGCCTCGATGAGGTTTACAGCAACAGCCTACTTGAATCTATTTGAAACTACTCCTATGAATCGAAGTGCAGTGCGGATATTTAAAGTGCAGGTATTTAAAGAACAAGTATTTAAAGTACAGGAAGGATAAAACTAGAAAGGAAAATATGAATTAAAGACTGGTTTGTATGATCTGAGTCTGGGGGTCTTTTCTGGGAACTTCCTTGCTATTTATACTTGTTAGAGATGACCTTCGAACTGTACTTCGAACCGTCGAACTGCTCCTCCATGATCGCTGATCATGCTGCCTTAGAAATAGTCCCACTACGCCATCACTTGCAATTGAACTTCCCTCCTGTATTTGAATTTGAATATAGATAACCGTTGAAGCCACGTCACCTTGTATCTCATTATTGATCTAGTGCTACTCAGATCTCTTGAGAACCAATATTTATTGCCACGTGTACGATTGGGATCAAAGATTAAAATCATCTTCCCATAATACCCTTATTCTGCCACGTGTCGAATTGTAATTGGCTTTTACAAAATATGTAGCCAACAAAATTTTAAATATTATTCATAACTCATACCATTTAAAAATACAAGAAAGACAAACTTTATGATCAGATTAAACCCCTCATTTTTTTTTAATTAATATAAGACAATTTTGTGACGCCCCAAAATTTTTTTTTTTTTCTTTGAGACATCATAAGAATTTAACTAGCAATAACTTGCTAGATAAAATTTTAACTACTAATTAGGAAATTTTAAATTCTTACATAGTCAAAGTCCAACAACCAAATAAAATTACAAATTCACACACAATATCACAACATAGTTAAATACTAATACAAGAAATAACATGCTTTTATTTTGATAAGATCTTGGCTCTAAGTTAGCCAAGGCTCGATATTAGCAGCAACTCCCATTTCAGCTTCGGTTCCTTCTTCGGCATAATCTGGCATGAAACGCCAGGGAAACAAAATATATGTCATGAGTTTTGCAACACAGTAAGAAAACATAACCAACCTACCATTCTTTTTAAGAGAAAAATAATAAGATTCTAAACATGAGACAACAATATAATTGTGCACATAAATTACAACCATTAGGATAATTTTCAGTAATTTTAATAAATTAGGTGACACTCGAAATCTCACCACAAAGATTTAACTTACCAATCATCAAGCATAGCAACGGTTAATTTGAAACCCTCCCTTGATCAAATATTTAAATGTTACCAATCGTAACTACCAGGGTTGCCCACGTCCGGAGTTATATACCCAAGTAGTGGCATCCGTGGTCTGCCCCAAGGGACCGATCTACCAAGGGTACGTAACCTCCCTATGTGCCACCTGCACATCCATCCTTATTCCAAAATCGAATACCGAAAAGGGTTCAAATAAGTCCCGTACCATTTTAGCATTTCGCGACACAATTACACGAGAATTCTCAAAACCAGGGCTCACCCTGAATACCCGGTATTAACCATTCATCAGTAACTCATTATATACCGTTAATCCTTTTGGTTAATTTATATAATTAAACACAAATTATTCAAATCTTAATCACCAATAATGTTATACCAACTAAAGAAAAACTCCCAACATAAAATATTATGCATGTCACCCAATAATAGTTCAATGTACAAAATTTAGTAAACAATTACTTAAAATCATGGTATGAACATAATAACTCAAATACAAGAAATAAACCATAAATGCATACCTGCACAAATTTTTGATTTACTAAATTAGTATAATATGAAAGTGGTGATTTTATCCTGTCCAGAAAAATTTTCAGAATATATATCTTTCAAGTAAAATTTTAAATACATTACTTATACAACTCTAAAATTCATATCAATCTAAAAAATAATCCATAAACATGTTATGGTCATTTTCAGAAAGAATTTTCCAAAAATAAATTATGAATAATTCTTAAAAATTCCAAGGGTGTTTATGACACAGATTTGTCATATTTCCTTGTATTAATTCCATGCTTAAATTTATAGATCAAACCCATAATCTAAAAATTTATCATGAAACTAGACTTCTCAAATTTCATCTTTTAGTTAGAAATTACCAGATTTGGCTTAGTATAGAATTTTAAATAAATTTTCAAATACATGGTAAAATCTGTCACACAGTTTTAAATTTAGTAAACAATTTGTATAAATTCGTAGAAAGCTCAAAAATTGTTTTCAAAATTTCTAGATAAACTAGACATCATTATCAACAACTTTGTAGAAGAAATCATCTCAAAATTTTGAGTATAAAATTATCTAAAAATTCGGGTAAATATGCTGGCAGATTCAAAACAAGTTATTCTCGACACAGTTTCAGATTTAGTAAACAATTTGTATAAATTCATAGAAAGCTCAAAAATTGTCTCCAAGAATTTCTGGATAAACCAGACACCATTATCAACAACTTTGTAGAAGAAATCATCTCAAAATTTTGAGTATAAAATTATCTAAAAATTCGGGTAAATATGCTGGCAGATTCAAAACAAGTTATTCTCGACACAGTTTCAGATTTAGTAAAAAATTTATATAAATTCATAGAAAGCTCAAAAATTGTTTCCAAGAATTTCTAGATAAACTAGACACCATTATCAACAACTTTGTAGAAGGAATCATCTCAAAATTTTGAGTATAAAATTATCTAAAAATTCGGGTAACATGCTGGCAGATTTAAACAGATTACTCTCAACACAATTTCAGATTAAAAATTTGTATAAATTCGTAGAGAGCTCAAAAATTGTTTCCAAAAATTTATGGACAAACTAGATATCATTATAAACAACTTTATAGAAGAAATCATCTCGAAATTTTGAGTGTAAAATTATCTAAAAATTCGGGTAACAGGTTGGCAGATTCAAACAGATTATTCTCGACACAGCTTCAGTTTTAATTAAAAATTTGTATAAATTTGTAGAGAGCTCAAAAATTGTTGCCAAAATTCCTAGATGAACTAGACATAATTATCAACAATTTTGTAGAAGAAATAATATCGAAATTTTGAGCATAAAATTGTCTAAAAATTCGGGCAAACATGCTGGCAGATTCAACACAATTTTAGACAATGTATCAAATGTACATAATCTGAAAATTTTCAATTATATAAAAAAAAATGAGAGGGTTGAGAGGGTTTTCTTACTTAGTAGTAGGGTGACAAAAAGGTTGAGAACTTTGATTTCCTTAACTTCCTACTCTTCTTCCTCTCCTACTACTAAACTTGGTTGCTCAAGAGATTTCTCTCCTCTCTCTTTTTTTTTTTTTTTTTTTCTTCTTCTTCTACTGAATCCTTGCATGCACAAGGAAGGCTTGCATGCATATATATATAAGATGCTAGTTGAAGACATCTCTCTCTCCCTCTTTTTCTCTTTCTTTCTTTCTTTCTCTTCATTCTAAGGCTCCTTTCCCTCAATTCCAAGAGCATAATTAGCTCTTCTTCCCTAAACAAACATGCAAACCAACATGTGGAAAGCCTCCTGCAAAGGTTTGATTCCCTCTTCTTCTTTTTTTTCTTTTTTTTTTTTTTTTGTGTGTGTATTTGTATGGGTTCTGAAAATTGATACACTAAGATTTTTATCTAAGGTATTTAGTAAGAATAATTATTATATTGATTCCTAATTAAAATAATTTATAAACAACAAATATTGAACACCCACAAAATTATTATTCTTAATAGGGTCTTTGTTAGTGATAGGATTTGGTTAATTTAAAACTAATTAATTAGTTAATTAATTTATTTTCTTTCAAGAATAATTTAAATATGGGTTTTCACAATCTACCCTCCTAAAAAGAATTTCGTCCTTGAAATTAGTTCGTACCTTTAGACTCGAAAAGTTGAGGATAATTGACACGTATCATATCTTCTCGTTCCCACGTTGACTCTTCCGTCCCATAATGTCTCCAGAGAACTCGAACCAATGGTATAGTTTTACCTCGTAATTTCTTCTCGCGACGATCTAAAATCTTGACAGGCTTTTCTTCAATTGTCACGTCTTCATCAAGATTAATCTCCTTCCAATTGATGATGTGAGAAGGGTGTGGCTTGTATTTCCATAGCATAGAGACGTGGAAAACATTATGTACTCCAGCCAGTTGAGGTGGAAGAGCCAAACGGTACGCCACTTCTCCTATTTTGTCCAAAATTTCGAAAGGTCCAATGATGCGAGGTGACAACTTTCCCTTCTTTCCGAAACGAACAACTCCTCGACGAGGCTGTATTTTCAGAAACACATGATCTCCAACTTTAAATGCTAAAGGTCTTCTCCTTTGATCTGCATAGCTTTTCTGCCTACTCTGAGCGGTCTCGAGCCTTTGCCTAATTAGTTTCACCTTCTCGGTAGTTTCTTGAACTAACTCTGGCCCTAAAAGGGGTGCTTCTCCGACTTTTGTCCAACATATCGGTGATCGGCAAGGCCGTTCGTACAAAGCTTCATATGGTGCCATACCAATACTTGCTTGAAAACTGTTATTGTAAGAGAATTCGACTAGTGGTAAATGTTTCTCCCAATTACCTTTAAAGTCCATCACACAAGCTCGAAGCATGTCTTCTAAAGTCTGAATTGTTCTTTCTGATTGACCATCAGTTTGAGGGTGAAAAGCTGTACTAAAACACAACTTTGTACCCAAGGCCCTTTGCAGACTTTGCCAGAATTGTGACGTAAAACGAGAATCACGATCTGACACTATTGAGACTGGTACTCCATGCAACCTAATGATTTCTCGAATGAATATTCGGCTTAAAGATTCAAGTGTGCCTCCTGGTCCTATTGGTAGGAAATGTGCCGTCTTAGTTAATCGATCAACCACCACCCAAATGGCATCATGGCCTTGCGGCGACCGGGGTAGTCCCGTTACAAAATCCATTGTTATGTGTTCCCATTTCCACTTAGGTATTGGTAAAGGTTGGAGTTTCCCTGCCAGCCTCTGATGTTCTGCCTTCACTTGCTGACACGTCAAGCACTTAGATACGAATTGAGCAACGTCCTTCTTCATTCCACTCCACCAATACTGTCGCTTAAGATCCTGATACATCTTGTTTCCTCCCAGATGGACCGCAAAAATTGAGTGGTGAAATTCTTTAAGTACTTCGTCTCTTAATTGTTTGATGTTTGGTATAAAAATTCTACCCAAATACCTTAAACTACCATCTTGATGGAGCGTCCAATCCGGTAAAAATTCCCCGGACACTAATTGGGCCTTGATGGAGTTGATCTCCTGATCAAATCTTTGGGCTTTCAACACTTTGGTAAGAAGTTGGGGTGTTGTAACTATTGTAAACAACCTACCCTTCCCATCCTGAGTCTCTGGTTGTAACTTAAACTCATTCACAGTGCTTACCATTTCTCATTCTTTAATTGATATGTTGGCTACAATCCCTCTTGTCTTTCGACTTAGTGCATCTGCTACAACATTAGCCTTTCCGGGATGGTAAGACAAGGTAAATTGGTAATCTTCAAGGTACTCCATCCAGCGTCTCTGCCTCATGTTCAAATCTCTTTGTGTGAACAAGTACTTCAAGCTTTTGTGATCGGTAAATATCTCAAATTTTTCTCCATAAAGGTAATGTCGCCAAGTCTTAAGTGCATAGACCACAGCTGCCAACTCCAGATCGTGAGTAGGATAATTTTTCTCATGATTCTTCAATTGTCTTGATCCGTAAGCCACTACCTTCCCATTTTGCATTAACACACTACCTAACCCTTCTTTAGAGGCATCACAATAAACAGTGTACCCAACGTCGCGTTCGGGTATGATTAATATGGGAGCGCTTGTCAGTCTCTTCTTGAATTCTTGAAATGACTGCTCACACGCTTCGTTCCATTCAAACTTTACTCCCTTTTGCGTTAGGCGTGTCATCGGCTTGGCTAATTTGGAGAAATCCTGAATGAATCTCCTATAATAACCTGCTAATCCCAAGAAACTACGAATCTCAAACGTATTCTTAGGTTGTTTCCACCCCATTACTGCTTCTACTTTAGCAGGATCCACTGATATCCCTGATTCAGATACAACATGACCTAAGGACTTTACTTCCTTCAGCCAAAATTCACATTTGCTAGCTTTAGCATACAATTGGTTTTCTCTTAGAATTTGCAAAACGGTCCTCAGATGTTGCTCGTGATCTTCCTCCGATCGTGAGTATATCAAAATATCGTCAATGAATACTACCACAAATTGGTCCGAATAGGGGGTAAAAATTTTGTTCATTAAACTCATGAATACCCCAGGAGCATTCGTCAAACTAAATGGCATTACCACAAACTCATAGTGACCATAACGGGTTCGAAACGCAGTTTTGGGTATATCTTCTCCTCTGACACAAAGTTGGTGATACCCCGACCTAAGGTCAATTTTGGAAAAGCATTTGGAACCTCCTAATTGATCGAACAAGTCATCAATTCTGGGTAAGGGATATCGATTTTTAATGGTGGCTCGATTTAGTTGTCGATAATCGATGCACAATCTTAAGGTTCCATCATTCTTCTTCACGAATAATATTGGCGCTCCCCAAGGAGACATACTTGGTCTGATGAACTTCTTACTCAATAGTTCTTGCAACTGCTCCTTCAATTCTCGAAGTTCAGCTGGCGCCATACGATGTGGTGCTATTGAAATTGGTGAAGTCCCGGGTTGAAGCTCAGTCATGAAATCTACATCTCGTTTTGGGGGTAATCCTGGTAATTTATCAGGGAAAACGTCAGCGTACTCACACACCACATGGGGTAATCCTGGATCCTCTCGATTTTCGCCTTCCAAAATTAGGCTTGCCAACCATCCGGTTAGTTGATCATGCCGTCCCGACTTGCGACACGTTGGAGTTAGAGAATCTTGTCTATCTCCTTTAAATTGAACTTTCATGCCGTTAAGGGAGGATGCTGTCACTGTCTTATGGTAACAATCAATAATGGCTTGATGAACTGACAACCAGTCCATTCCTAGGATGATGTCAAAATCGGACATATCCATAACTCTTAGATCACAGATCAAATATGAACCGGAGATTTCTAGCTCACAAGATTTACATACTAGATTTACTCGGGTTTGACCTCCTAAGGGTGAAGCGATACTCATAGCTATCTCTAGCACCTCTGGCTTTAAACCCAAACTTGTCATACATGCAGTGGATATAAAAGAATGCGAAGCCCCAGAATCAAACAATACTTTAACCCAAGAATTCATAAGGATTAACATACCTTGAATTACTGATGGGTTATCAACATCTTCTTCTTCTTGGAGAGCATACATTCTTCCTACTGCCTGTTGGTTAGTCTCTCCCTGTTTCTTTCCATTTCCAGCTCCTTGTGGTTGTGTTCTTGGTCGGCCTGCATTCCTAGAGGCTTGAGGCTGCCCCTTGTTGGTCTGGGTATTTTGAGTAGGCTTAGAACCTTGCCCTGGTTGGCATTTGTTGTATGGTTGTGCCCCTCGCTGATCCATAAAATACTTCCCACCTTGAGGACACTCACTTCGACGATGCCCCTGTTGACCACATTCGAAACATCTTCCTTTCCACTCACTTGCAAAGTTTCCTCCTTGCTGGTTTCCTCGATTCTGCCTTTGTTGCTGCTGCATCCCTCCGGCATAAGGTGCTGGCGCAAGAGGGTTTCTGGTGTTGCGGACTGGGCCTCCCCCTCATGATTGGTTGTTGTTCCTTGATCGCTGATTTCGAATGCGTTTGGAATTTGCTAACTCTCGTTCCACAATTAAAGCTCGATCCACCATCTGGGCATAGGTGGAGAGTTGCACTGCGATCAATCTTCCTCTAATGTCTGTGTCCAAACCCCATTCAAATCGCCTAACCTTATCCTCTTCATTTGCTACTATGGCTGAAGCGTACCGTGAAAGAGCTTCAAAACGGTTCGCATATTGAGCGACTGACATTTTTCCTTGTTTCAGTTGGAGGAACTCTTGAATCATTTCTTGTCTTAGCGAGTTAGGAAAATATTTTTCCATGAACAGGTCTTCGAACTGTCTCCAAGTTAATGTCTCTGCTTGTCGAGTACTCTTGATCATTTCCCACCAATGGTCTGCTTCCCCTTCCATTTGAAATGCTGCCATGGTCACTCTATCATGTTCATTTCGAATGTCGGAGGTATCTAGCAACTTCTTAATGTGTCTTAACCAAGCTTCAGCTTCATGGGGGTTCGGTCCACCAAGGAATTTGTGGGGACGTAGCTTTTCAAATTTTGGTATCATTTCCGATTTGTTTTGATCTTGGTTTTGGGGTGGTATATTGCCTACCCTATCAGCAATCGCGCGTATAATTCGAGCGACATCGCCATCAGCCACTCCATCGCCATTACCGTTGTTATTATTTCTTGTTCGTCCAGCCATTCTGCATGATGGGATTTTCTTGTGATTTATTCATTCATTTATTTATTTATTATTATTATAAGTTGCTATATTTATGTACAAGGATAGAAAAAAAAAAACTTCATTAATTAGATTAGATAAGCTACAATTAGCAAAATACAAGTAAAACATAGAAAAGATTAAATAACATACTACGGGCAAAAGATAGCCCCTACAATCCGAGTTAACTCCTATACTCATAATTCTAAATTAGGCAATTTTACATGTGAGCATACAAAACAATCGGTTAGCCTAGTTTATATTTCCCTTAAGACCCCTTAAAATAGCCAAGGAAAGTCTCTCCACGCAAGGGCTTCCGGCTCCCATGTGGCTTGGAAAAGTCCCATGAATCGCCACAGCACTCTCACGAAGATAGCAGTTTCGCACACACGATGCCCTAGTAGCATCACCGGCTCCTCCCGATAGATCCTCCAATCCCTGAAGTTCACTGACCCATCTCTCCTCACAATTCTGCTTGGGTCGGGCATGATATACTGAAGGCTCCAAAAGTCAAAAAGGTCGCCCACTCTTTCGGTGAAACCATCCGGAAAGGGGCCTAGTTAATATACCCAGGGAGTCTCTTGTCTTAGAATCTGGATAGGTCCGATATAGGTGCCCACCCAACTCTCATTTTTCCAAGCACAACCTCCTAGGGGATAAAGTCTGACATATACAAAAGAGCCAATCTGCAACCCGTTTTGCACATCCCAACCCTCAAACGTGGCTCCTATATCTCCAGGGTTCCCCTCGGTATTGCCTTCCATACACTCATCCTCAGTGTCTGACTCAATCACAATAACCTCGGGGGGGTTGTATATTGGTACAACTTCTTCAGACTCAGGTTCAGGCTCAAGTTCAGGATCAGGTTCAGGGTCAAGCTCAGGCTCAGATTCATAGTCTTCTATAGGCATCTCCACTTTTTCACTTGGGTCGGATTCTATGGATTCATAGTCTTCTATAGGTATCTCCACCTCTTCACTTGGGTCAGATTCTATGTCATAGTTTTCCACCGAATTTTCCTCGTTAGAGTTAATGTCTGATGACCCTGGCATCCTACAAATAAAAAGGTTCTAACTTAGTTAGGTCACCGAGAATTACAAATTAACTTAAGGCTTTTCTTAATTGTAAAAATAACAAACTACTACCCATGGCCCAAAGGTTCAAACCTAGGCTCTGATACCAAGCTGTGACGCCCCAAAAATTTTTTTTTTTCTTTGAGACATCATAAGAATTTAACTAACAATAACTTGCTAGATAAAATTTTAACTACTAATTAGGAAATTTTAAATTCTTACATAGTCAAAGTCCAACAACCAAATAAAACTACAAGTTCACACACAATATCACAACATAGTTAAATACTAATACAAGAAATAACATGCTTTTATTTTGATAAGATCTTGGCTCTAAGTTAGCCAAGGCTCGATATTAGCAGCAACTCCCATTTCAGCTTCGGTTCCTTCTTCGGCATAATCTGGCATGAAACGCCAGGGCAACAAAATATATGCCATGAGTTTTGCAACACAGTAAGAAAACATAACCAACCTACCATTCTTTTTAAGAGAAAAATAATAAGATTCTAAACATGAGATAACAATATAATTGTACACATAAATTACAACCATTAGGATAATTTTCAGTAATTTTAATAAATTAGGTGACACTCGAAATCTCACCACAGAGATTTAACTTACCAATCACCAAGCATGGCAACGGTTAATTTGAAACCCTCCCTTGGTCAAATATTTAAATGTTACCAATCGTAACTACCAGGGATGCCCACGTCCGGAGTTATATACCCAAGTAGTGGCATCCGTGGTCTGCCCCAAGGGACCGGTCTGCCAGGGGTACGTAACCTCCCTGTGTGCCACCTGCACATCTATCCTTATTCCAAAACTGAATACCGAAAAGGGTTCAAATAAGTCCCGTGCCATCTTAGGATTTCGCGACACAATTACACGAGAATTCTCAAAACCAGGGCTCACCCTGAATACCCGGTATTAACCATTCATCAGTAACTCATTATATACCGTTAATCCTTTTGGTTAATTTATATAATTAAACACAAATTATTCAAATCTCAATCACCAATAACGTTATACCAACTAAAGAAAAACTCCCAACATAAAATATTATGCATGTCACCCAATAATAGTTCAATGTACAAAATTTAGTAAACAATTACTTAAAATCATGGTATGAACATAATAACTTAAATACAAGAAATAAACCATAAATGCACACCTGCACAAATTTTTGATTTACTAAATTAGTATAATATGAAAGTGGTGATTTTATCCTGTCTAGAAAAATTTTCAGAATATATATCTTGCAAGTAAAATTTTAAATACATTACTTATACAACTCTAAAATTCATATCAATCTACAAAATAATCCATAAACATGTTATGGTCATTTTTCAGAAAGAATTTTCCAAAAATAAATTATGAATAATTCTCAAAAATTCCAAGGGTGTTTATGACACAGATTTGTCACATTTCCTTGTATTAATTCCATGCTTAAATTTATAGATCAAACCCATAATCTAAAAATTTATCATGAAACTAGACTTCTCAAATTTCATCTTTTAGTTAGAAATTACCAGATTTGGCTTAGTATAGAATTTTAAATAAATTTTCAAATATATGGTAAAATCTGTCACACAGTTTTAGATTTAGTAAACAATTTGTATAAATTTGTAGAAAACTCAAAAATTGTTTTCAAAATTTCTAGATAAACTAGACATCATTATCAACAACTTTGTAGAAGAAATCATCTCAAAATTTTGAGTATAAAATTATCTAAAAATTCGGGTAAATATGCTGGCAGATTCAAAACAAGTTATTCTCGACACAGTTTCAGATTTAGTAAACAATTTGTATAAATTCATAGAAAGCTCAAAAATTGTCTCCAAGAATTTCTGGATAAACTAGACACCATTATCAACAACTTTGTAGAAGAAATCATCTCAAAATTTTGAGTATAAAATTATCTAAAAATTCGGGTAAATATGCTGGCAGATTCAAAACAAGTTATTCTCGACACAGTTTCAAATTTAGTAAAAAATTTATATAAATTCATAGAAAGCTCAAAAATTGTTTCCAAGAATTTCTAGATAAACTAGACACCATTATCAACAACTTTGTAGAAGGAATCATCTCAAAATTTTGAGTATAAAACTATCTAAAAATTCGGGTAACATGCTGGCAGATTTAAACAGATTACTCTCAACACAGTTTCAGATTAAAAATTTGTATAAATTCGTAGAGAGCTCAAAAATTGTTTCCAAAAATTTCTGGACAAACTAGATATCATTATCAACAACTTTATAGAATAAATCATCTCGAAATGTTGAGTGTAAAATTATCTAAAAATTCGGGTAACAGGTTGGCAGATTCAAACAGATTATTCTCAACACAGCTTCAGTTTTAATTAAAAATTTGTATAAATTTGTAGAGAGCTCAAAAATTGTTGCCAAAATTCCTAGATGAACTAGACATAATTATCAACAATTTTGTAGAAGAAATAATATCGAAATTTTGAGCATAAACTTGTCTAAAAATTCGGGCACACATGCTGGCAGATTCAACACAATTTTAGACAATGTATCAAATGTACATAATCTGAAAATTTTCAATTATATAAAAAAAAATGAGAGGGTTGAGAGGGTTTTTTTACTTAGTAGTAGGGTGACAAAAAGGTTGAGAACTTTGATTTCCTTAACTTCCTACTCTTCTTCCTCTCCTACTACTAAACTTGGTTGCTCAAGAGATTTCTCTCCTCTCTCTTTTTTTTTTTTTTCTTCTTCTTCTTCTACCGAATCCTTGCATGCACAAGGAAGGCTTGCATGCATATATATATAAGATGCTAGTTGAAGACATCTCTCTCTCTCCCTCTTTTTCTCTTTCTTTCTTTCTTTCTCTTCATTCTAAGGCTCCTTTCCCTCAATTCCAAGAGCATAATTAGCTCTTCTTCCCTAAACAAACATGCAAACCAACATGTGGAAAGCCTCCTGCAAAGGTTTGATTCCCTCTTCTTCTTTTTTTTCTTTTTTTTTTTTTTGTGTGTGTATTTGTATGGGTTCTGAAAATTGATACACTAAGATTTTTATCTAAGGTATTTAGTAAGAATAATTATTATATTGATTCCTAATTAAAATAATTTATAAACAACAAATATTGAACACCCACAAAATTATTATTCTTAATAGGGTCTTTGTTAGTGATAGGATTTGGTTAATTTAAAACTAATTAATTAGTTAATTAATTTATTTTCTTTCAAGAATAATTTAAGGCCTCGTTTGGGAACAGGCTAATTTAGTAACTTTTTGGCTAATTGGCTAAAAAGGTTGGTAAGAAAAACCTGTATGTTTGGGCCAACTTTTTGGCTAATTACGAAACGACGTGCAAAAAGTAGAGAGAAAAGGGAATCTTTGACTTTTTGGTATGGGTTGTTGGCTTTTTGGCTAAAAAGGTAACTTTTTGGCTAATTGGCTATTTTAGCCTCTTGCCAAACGAGGCCTAAATATGGGTTTTCACAAATTTTACAAAGATTATGCCATTTAACTATTTGAAAAAAAAAAAAAAAAAAAAAAAAAAAAAAAAACAACATAGTCATATGCACACAACTACCGTGATGATCCTAATACATGGGACACAAAAGAAAAAAAACATTAATAGATAGTACAAATATAAGAATATTGCAGTATATGCAACATGTAATACTTTGAGAATGGATTATTTTAATTAATTTTTTAAATTTTTATGAAATAATGAATGAAAAATATAAAAAATAATGTAATTAAGTGTGTTAATTTTTAGCTATTTCAAAGACTAATCGCCTACTCTCTCGCTCTCGTGCTTTAGGTCCTCTCTGGCATGTAGGGATTGCTTTCTTGCCCAAGTGCAAGGTGTTCTCTTCTCAGTAAGAGGATTTTCGTTTCTTTTTCAGTGCTTGTCATCGTACGTCGTGTTAGCTTCTGTCTTCTGATGAAGTTTTTTTGTGGAAGAGTTGACACAAAAGTTAAAACTAACTGATGAGGAGAAGTCGTTAGTTGTATTGGATGAGGCTTGTACCCAGGCGACAGCAGTAAAGTCTGGCCTCTTTCTGCTTGTGAAGGTCTTAGTTAAGCAGGAGATTAATGTAAAAGCCATGAAGGCTGTCTTTACCTCGGTGTGGAGGTTGTCAAAAGGGTTTGTGATCACTGTGCCGGGAGAAAATCTATTTCTTTTTCAATTCTCTCATGCAGTAGACAAACATAAGGTGATCATGAATGGCCCGTGGAGTTTTGACAAGCATCTGCTTTTGTTTTGTGAGTTTGATGGTTCGCTGCAACCATCGGAGGCCAGTTTTACGCATGTTTCCCTTTGGTTACATGTATATAATCTTCCTCTGTCTAGTATGACTAAAACGGTGGGCGTTATCATTGCCAATCGAATTGATACATTTTTGGATATGGATTATGGTGATAGAGAAATCACGTGGGGCAAGTTCCTCCGAATTCAGGTATGCTTGGATGTTAACAAGCCTTTGCGCAGGGGTATTAAGATTGTCGTGGTAGATAGGGAGCCGGTCTGGGTGCTGTTCAAATGTGAATGTTTACCAAACTTCTATTACTTTTGTGGCAAACTAGGGCATGGCGATAAGGAGTGTGAAGATAGATTGATGTCAAATCAGTTAAACGCAACTGACAACCTCCCTTATGGACCTTGGCTCCGGGTAACATTCCCCAAACGGGCCGCCATTGGGATGTATAGAAAAAATGTAGTTAGGGATACACATAGCATGAAGTCGCCTAGTGAGCATGGCTATGAGAGACACCCGCTGCAGAGGGTGCCAGAGGGACATCAACGGGAGAAGGATCTACCAAACACTAGCTTTACGAAGATTGGGGACGCAAAATTTGGCCAGAATATTTGCATGTCTTTCTCGAACACTTCTGATCCAGACAGGATTGCGTTATTAATGGGTTTGCAACATTCTGAGAATTTAAAGAAATGTACAAATGGGCCTCAGGAGGAAGTTGGGCTTCTTTGTGGGCCTAATGCGACTGGGGCTGTTACGGGTACTTTAATGAATATTGACTCCATGGGATAGATAGATATTGTGGGACCCAAGTTAATGGCCCAACTTGAATCCACGGGGCCAATGGATGGACCCACTATTGAGGTTGGCGGGTTGGCTAAAAC
This sequence comes from Camellia lanceoleosa, assembly GCA_025200525.1. Taxonomy (NCBI): domain Eukaryota; kingdom Viridiplantae; phylum Streptophyta; class Magnoliopsida; order Ericales; family Theaceae; genus Camellia; species Camellia lanceoleosa. Next base: position 48,878,113 of record CM045761.1, on the reverse strand, counting down.
TGAATTTAATATATTAGTCGAAACTGAGATGGGTTTCTAGTTGTTACATGAGGAGATTGAATCTTTGGGACCGAGCAAGGATGGTGAGAGCAAGGTATCTGTGGGTCATATGGGGTGATTGTGGAAGAAACAAGCATGGATGGGTATTGCTAGCACAGAGGAGATGGACTCGGTGAGTGGAAAACGAAAGTATTTTGAAGAGGCGGAAGTGGGAGTTCAGTGGGAGGTTGTCTTGAGGACTTCCATTCGGATAAAAAGCTCTGTTAGGGGATTGGTCTTCATAGCTTTGAGTTTTCTACAGCTACGGCTAGAGTCCAGCCTCGTCGAAAACAATGAGTATTCTTTGTTGGAATTGTTGGGGGCTTTGGAACCCCTGGTCAATTCGAGTTCTTCAATTCCTGTTAAAGGGTAAAACTCCCGATTTAGTTTTATTAATGGAGACTAAATTAGATTCCAGGGCAATGGTTAGTATCCGAGTGAAGTGTGGTTTTGCCAGCGGTGTGTTTGTTGACTATGTAGGCTTATCTGGGGGTTTGGCTCCGCTTTGGTCACATGAGTTGCAGGTGCGGGTTCGTAGTTTTTCATCGGGGCATATTGATGCTGTGATTGAAAAATGGATTGGTGTGAAGACCTAAAGGTTCATTGGCTTTTATGAGCACTCGGAGACATATAAGAGGAAAGATTCGTGGGAGTTACTTTGGAGGTTGAACTCACAATTAGCACTGCCATGGCTTTGTGTGGGGGATTTTAATGAAATCCTGTTTGATTTCGAAAAAAGTAGGCTGCATGGGCTAGACAGATATCAAATGGAGGCATTCCGGAAGGCGTTGGGTGATTATGTCATGCGATATGGGCTATATTGGGAACTATTTCACGTGGTGAAACAATAGGCAAAATACAATGGTTCGTGAAAGGCTTGACCGCGGGTTGGCTAATGATACGTGGCAAGGGTTGTTTCCTTGTGCTAGTTGCTTCCACCTGATATTTACAACCTCAGATTATGCGCCCATTTTTGGATTGTTTGGAAAAGAAGAGAGAACCTTCAGCGATTAACCAACGAAAATGGCGGATGTATCGGTTTGAAACTCTATGACTTCGGGATAAGCTATGTGAGCAAGTGGTTACAAACACCTAGGGAAGCATAAGAGGAGATGATCCAGTTTTTAGGCTGCAAACGTGCCTATCTAAGGTTAGTCACGCTTTGCTTTCATGGAGCTCCAAAAATTTTGGTTTGATTCCGGCGCAGATAACATGGAAGATTAAAGCATTGGAACAAGTACGGTTGGACTAGGCGCAGTCCAACAGTTTAGGGATGAATGACCTTCACTTATGCCAAGAAATTGAGGAATTGCTTAAGAGGGAATCTGTGATGTGGGGACAACGGGCAAGGGCTGACTGGCTTACGGATGGAGATCGGAACACGAAATTTTTCCATGCAAAAGCTTTACAAAGAAATCGGAAGAAACATATTGTTAAAATTGAGGATGGAAACGGGGGCTAGATGAAAGAGCAAGTGGATATTGAAAAGATCGCTGTGGATTACTTCAAAGATTTTTTTACTTTCGCACAACTTATTGGCATTGAAAAAGTGTTGGTGGCTGTTTGGCCAAAGGTTACACAGGAGATGAATACAGGCTTAACTCGAGTTTTCTCAAAAAAAGAAGTGAAGCATGCCCTTCTCCAGATACACCTTACAAGCACCGGGGCTAGATGATAAACCTGCAATTTTTTTCCAAAAATTTTGGAGTGTAGTAGAGAAGGATGTGTGTGAGGCTGTCCTAGGAATTCTTAATGGAGGTTAGGTTGTGGCACCTTTAAATGAAATCTTTGTGGTGCTTATATCCAAAGTAAAGGACCCAAAACATTTCTCCCAATTCCGGCCAATAAGTTTATGCAATGTGGTGTACAAGGTGGTTTTGAAAGTCCTAGCAAACCATTTAAAAATTGTCCTACCTAATATTATTTCCGAAAATCAAAGTGCTTTCATTCTGGGAAGGTTGATCACTGACAATGTGCTCACGATTTTTGAAAATTTTTATTGGCTCAAGTTGAATAGGAGTGGCAGGAATGGCAAGATGGCGCTGAAGATTGATATGAGCAAGGCGTATGATAGGGTGGAGTGGGTTTTCTTGGAGACTCTCATTTTGAAACTTGGGTTTGCTCAGCACTTTACAGAGTTAGTTTTGAGATGTGTTTCTTCGGTATCTTTCTCGGTGCTCATTAATGGCATTCCATCACAGAAGTTTGGGCAACTAGAGGGCTGCGCCAAGGAGATCCTATTAGCCCTTATCTTTTTATCATTTGCGTAGAGGCTTTCTTGGTTTTGTTAAGTAGTGCAGAGGCGCAAAATTTGATTAAAGATATAGCTATTTGTAGGGCGGGCCCAAGATTATCCCATTTGTTTTTCGCCGATGACAATTTACTGTTTACGGGTGCAAATATAGAGAAGGCGCAGGTGTTGACTCATATATTCCATAAATATGAAAAGGCATCGGGGCAAAAAATTAATCTCGATAAGTCAGCAATGTTTTTTAGCAGGAGTGTTCACAAGGATAGGAGGCTAGCTATCAAAGCGTGTTTGGGTGTGGGTCTATGGCATTGAATAGGAAATATTTGGGGATGCCTACCTTTGTCAGACAATCAAAAGTGGAGATATTTGGATATGTCAAAAGCCAGATCTGGAAACGGTTAAATGGGTGGAAGGAAAAATTTCTTTCAGCGGCAAGCCAAGAAGTTCTGATCAAAGCTGTTGCACAAGCGATCCCCACATATATCATGTCATGCTTTCTTTTGCCGGAAGACTTGTGCTGTGAAATCGATAGTATGATTGGGCATTTCTGGTGAGGACAACGAGAAGCAGAGCACAAGATTCATTAGGTAAGGTGGTCAAAATTGTGCTTGTCGAAATGCAAAGGGGGGTTGGGTTTTTGGAGTTTGATGGTGTTTAACGAAGCTATGCTGGCAAAGTAAGGATGGCGTCTCATTCAGAATCCGAATTCTTTGGTAGCTCGAATGCTTAAAACAAGATACTTCCCAAACACTGATTTTCTTCAGGCGCAGGTGGGTTATCAATCGTCATTCACGTGGCGTAGTATCTTTAATTCAAAGGATCTCCTGCAACAAGGGTTAAGGTGGAGGATGAGGAATGAACAGAGTATCCAAATCCGGGGTGAGAAGTGGATACCCCAACCCTCTACTTTCACTCTGATATCCCCTTCTATGGGCCTTCTAATGAAAGCTACAGTGAGTGATCTTATTGATAGTACAGGAGGTGGGTGGCAAATGGAAGTGGTTTCGGCTACTTGTCAGAAATGGATGCTGAAGTGATTAAGAGCATTCCGTTATGCCCTTGATTGCCTCCAGACAAAGTGATATGGCACTAATCACAGCAGGAGTGTTTCTCGGTGAAATCTGCGTATGGGCTGGGGCTGTTATTTGGTAATCAGGATATGCAAGTGGGTAGTTCAGTAGAAGTTGAAGGATTTGGTGTGATATGGAAGGCTCTATGGAAATTAAAATTTTCGCAAAAAAATTGAGTTTTTGTTTGGAAGGCTTGTTTGGATGTTCTGCCAGTAAAAGCAAATTTACGAAAGAAAAAAGTTCCAATCTCTGATGTATGTTCTTTGTGTTCAAGTGGGCTAGAAACAATGCTTCACAGTTTGTTTGAGTGTGTTTGTGCAGAGGAAGTATGGCAGGAAACTGGTACTAGCAACTTGTGGGAGAGTGGGCAAAATTGTGATTTTTTGAATTGGGTGTAGCTTGTGCTCCAGATGCATGGAGCTGAGGCCATGGGATTGGTTTTCTCAATTTGCTAGGGGATTTGGTTAAATCGAAACTAATATATTTTTGGGGAAAAACATACCTCGGTTGTTGTAGTTACTGCAAAAGCGTTAACTAGTTTTCATGAGTTTCGCTACATTCAAAGAAGGGTGCTTCTGGCACGGCCAAGCTTGGTGGCTTGTTGGAGACCCCTTGAGGTGAACTGCTATAAGATCAACTGTGATGGGGCTATGTTCAAGACTGAGGGACTGTCCGGCTTCGACGTGGTTGTTCGGAATGAACGGGGGCAAGTTATAGCATCTTTGTGTGAACGGGCACCACTTATGGGGGATGTTGAATGTTTGGAGGCAATGGCACTTCTTTGTGGGGTGGTGTTTGCGCAGGAATTGGGACTAAATTCCATTCACCTGGAAGGGGATTGTGTGACTGTGATTAGAGCCATCACAGGGGCAGGGACTGCATCTGAATTGTCTCCATACGGGCATTTTGTATCTAAAATTTGGCATCTTTTGGGTGGTTTCGTAGTACACCATGTCTCACATGTCCGTAAAGAGGGAAATAGTGTGGCTCATTGTTTAGCTCGCATGGCGATTCGTTTTGAAGATATTAGAGTGTGAATGGAAGCTGTTCCAGACTCTATCAACAATCTTGATTGTTCGGAGGCTCTACATACAAGTTCTTAATTCTGTTTTACCCTATCTAAAAAAAATAAATAAATAAATAAAGTAATTGCAAACGGTGTATATATATCTAAAGAAAATAACAATCCTATGGAGTCTTAAAAAAATATTCACACATCAATAATAAAAATTATAAATATTAATAATTAAAAGTTTAATGTTTTTAATATATTTGTAAATATTTTTCAGACTCCCACCTCGCCCATTCATATGTAATCCTCATCAGTAAGTATTGCGTCCCAATCCAAATTTGTGAGGTCAGCACGTGGAAATTTCCGAATTAATATTAATTGATTAATCTTGTTTACTTGACTTATTAGCCACGTACATACCATAAACTTTTCCTCCAAAACAATCACCAATAGTTGCTTGTCACATCATCAGGTAAAGACATAACCATGGAGTTGGGATCCCCTCCTTGCAACTCCTCATTGCAATCCTCCTTGCAACGGCTGAGATCAGGGGTTGTAACATCCAACGGCCATAAAAAAAATAAATAAAAAATAAAGAAATTGAAATCAGCCGTTGGATGTTGCGTGGTGATCTCACCAAGGTAAGGAGGAGTTGCAAGGAGGGGATCCCAACTCATAACCATGTGCTCTTTCCTTACGTGTCATGTGCCTCGATAGTTCCTTACGTGTATAATTGGATTTACTTATGTGGGAACACAACTCAACGCCTCAAACCGTCGACATATAAGAGAGAGAAAGAGATGAGTGAGAGTGGAAGCTTTGTTTGGGAGAAACTTTAGCAATTAGCTGTTCAGCACATAATTGAAAAAAAAATTATTTGAAAAAAAATTATTTGGAAGAAAAATAATTGAAAAAAAAAATTATTTTAAAAAAAAAAATTGTTAGTCAAATTTTTAAATTTTTGTTTAAAAATCAACATAAACTCATTTTTTGAGTTTACGTTTTTTTTTCAAATTTACAAACTGAGACAATCATTTATAAATCGAAAAAATTATCAAACAAGCTTTTATAACAATTTTTAAAATTTTTGTAAATATAAATTGAAAATTGAAAATTGAAAATTGAAAACAAAATAGTTACCAAATAGGCCAGCGTGACATTAAAATTTAAGATACAATTTTCATAAAATCAATTAAAAATACTAATCATAAAATTTTAAAATTTCACCAACTCACATTTATATTTAGTTTTATACTCTAAATCATATTTGTCATTTTTATTTGTTGACAGTATCACCTCACTATACTGTCAATTTATATTTAGTTTTATACTCTAAATAATTAAAAGTTTTAATCAATTTTTCGTTGTAGACAAATTTTAAATTATAGACTTCTTAATTGTGGTTGTGTTTAGTTATTAATTAATATTTATCATACTTGTAATTAGGTGTTTATTTCTTTCCCATTATAAGGGTTGTATTTTGACTTTCTAACTAACAATATCTAGTAGCATATTTGATATGTAGTTCAAAAAAAAATATTTCATATATAATATTTCTCATATTTGTAATTATTTTTTTATCAATTGAAAGAAAAAACATTTTAATATTTAATGCTAAAATTGTAACATTTTATGACTTTGTCTCCATTGAGGAGTCATCGTCATCCCACTAATATTACCGCTATTATTTGTTGACAGTATTGCTACACTATTGTCATTATCATTGTTTCTCCATTATCACCAACTCACCATACAATCATTGTCTTCAGGGCCGGCCCTGGCCTAAGGCCAATAAGGCTTGTGCCTTAAGCCCCATAATTTTGGCCCAAAAAAAGGGCCCCCAAATTTAATAAATTGTTATAGGCCTAACCTTTTTTTTTGTTTTTGTTTTAGGATCAATTTAAAGGGCTCAAAATGTTTTATTGACCCATGTTTGGTTTAGTCCATATTTATGTGGTTTGGCCCATATTTATTAAAATGAAAATATATAAAAAACAAAAAAAAAACAAATAAAGTGTTTGGGCCCAACCCAAACCATACATACAATATACGACATTGTTCACTAATATATGAAAGTAAATTTTAATTTATAATTTTAATAATTATATGTGCAAGTATACTTAAATAAAAAATTTGTGAATACTTATCATTTTAATCATAAATTTTTTATTAAAAAAATATATTAGAGGGGTCCCATTTTCATAGTCCGCCTTAGGCCCTACAAATCTCAGGGCCGCTCCTGACTGTCTTATCCCATAATATCACTACTAATACAATCGTAACTATTGTTAGCACCAGAGTCGCCGCCACCATACAATCACAATCATTGTTGTCACTACTACTATCATTAATGCTACCATTATTGGTACCACTCGCCTACCCCTCTACATTCACCATAACATTATCACTACTAAATTATTACCACTTTAGCACCGTCACAACTCATTTCTCCACCACGATCATCTCCACCATTATCTTACAATTACATAATCATCATCCTTGTCACTACCATCACCACTTGGCCACAACACCACAACGTAGCTACCAACCAACCACCACAAATATAAAAAGTGTTACAAATTTTTTAATAATTAATAAATATAAAATATTAATTTCTCTTATATATCAACAAAATTAATTAAACTTAGCACCCGCATTGTTTTTTATAAATATCAAATAACTTTTCAAATAAAAATTCAATATTCAATTTTTAGTATTTGTTTGTAATTTTGATTTTATCAAACAACACTTTATTAACACATTTACATTTTTTAATAGAATTTATCATAAAAGTTATAAATATATTAAATAGAATATCAGTATTCTAATAGTTTTTATTTATTTTTCTATACTAATAGGAGGCACATGCGATACGTGTGAATTTAGACAAGAATAAACACACAAATAATAAATAAATTAGTATCATAATATGTATGTTGTCTAAGTAGTAAGAGTGTTATTAATAAAACTAAAAGTCTTTTTGGTTCAAATCTTACTCACACCTTTGAATAACAATTTTTTATTTTAAGATATGAAAATTTGTTACATGACTAAAGGAGAAACCACCAAACACTTAGACACCAAATCCATTGCTCGCATAAATAATAGATAGTGGGTGGCACATGCGATGTGTGTGTAATTCAAATAAATAAGAATAAAAAAATTAATATTATAATATATAAATTGTTTAAATGATAAGTGTGTTATTAATTAAATTCAAAATCTTTGATTCAAATCTTGCTTTTGCTATTGTATAATAATTTTTTTTATTTTAACTTATAAAAAATTACCACTCTCAATTATTTAATTATCTTCTCCACATTCCCCTTTAGTATCTTACATGATTAATAGAATTAGGCTTGGGCAAATCAAACCCACCACTCTAAATTATGTAATAGAAAATTCTATTTATACAAAAATAAATAAATAATAATAAAAAAATTTGACAAGAATGATATGGTATTGTTATTATTATAAATATATTTATTTTTAATAGTATTTTTATTTTGAAATGAAAGGCCATAATAAATCACACCATTATATATAATTTTTATTTATTTATATAGCATTACTCTTATTTTAATTTGTCCTCTTCGTCTCTCTGCAACAATGATTAATGGAAATAGCTTAATCATGTGGTTTATAATGAATTTAAGAAGATGGGGTGGCTATGGTCATTGGGTCTCATTTTGATAATTTGTATTGTTTACTTTTTAGAGTATATTAAATAGAACACAATTGTAAAAAATCAAATTGATTGAATATCGCTAACCCTTTCATCGATTTGCATTTGTATTCAGTTTTATATTCAAAATCATATTTGTCATTTATATTTGTAGATACAAATGCAATTCAATGAAAGAGTTAACGATATCTAATCAATTTGATTTTTTTTTTGCAAATATGCTTCACTTGATGTACTTTGAAAAGTAAATGGTTTGAATGATCGAAACGGACTCCAACAGTCACACAATAGTAGTTGTTGTGCAAAGCTGCACAGTAGCCACCCCATTTCTTGGATTTAATTGACTTTTTTAACATATTAGATGTGTTTCCTTATTTAAAAGTATTGCCTATTATGACTTAATTCAATAATTGATCTTATATATTTATCTCTTATTTATCTTATGTTATTTTGTACATAAATTTTAAATATTATTCATAACTCATACTATTTAAAAATACAAAAAAGACAAACTTTATGATCAGATTAAACCTCCCATTTTTTTTAATTAATATAAGACAAATTTACAAAGATTAAGCCATTTAACTGTTTTAAAAAAAAAAAAAAAAAACCAATCGAACAACACAATCATAAGCACACAACCACCGTGATGATCCTAATACATGGGACACAAAAGACAAAAAAACATTAATAGATAGTACAAATATAAGAATATTGCAGTATATGCACCATGTTCTACTTTGAGAGTGAATTATTTTAATTAATTTTTTAATTTTTTATAAAATGATAGATGAAAAATATAAAAAAATAATTTAATTAAGTGTGTTAATTCTTTAGCTATTTCAATGACTAATCGCAAACGGTGTATATATATCTAAAGAGAATAACAAGCCGTCTTAAAAAAAATTTTACACATCAATAATAAATTTTATAAATATTAATAATTAAAATTTTAATTTTTTTAATATATTTGTAAATATTTTTTTTAGGACTCCCCAGCCTCAACCCTATCCATATGTATAATCGTCATCAGTATTGCGTCTCAATCCAAATTTGTGAGGTCAGCACGTCGAAATTTCCGTATTGTACTTAATCTTGTTTACTTGCCACATCATCATCTCAATGTGCCTCAACGCGTCGCCACTATAAGCGCGAGAGAGAGAGAGAGAGAGAGAGAGAGATGAATGAGACTGGGAGCTTTGTTTGGGAGAACCTTAAGCAGCTAGCTAGCTGCTCAGCACATTGTCTCTCTCTCTCTGTCTCCTAATTCTGGTAATCCAAACCCTACCACTTCACTAATATATGTATTGTGAATATGTTTATTGATATATATATATACACATAGGTTAAGATAATTAGCTTTGGATGTTCACTGATTGTTCTAGATTTTTCAGTTACAGATTTGTTTTTAGGGTTAGGGTTAGGGTTAGGGTTTACATGTGTAATGAATTTGCATAATGAGATCATGTAATTTATGTGATGAAATTCTTCAATTACAGGTGAAACTGTTTGAATCGATTGTTTCGTCAATTGGTGTTGAGATATTGTTGTGTTGTCGAGTTCTGATGGGGAAAGGAAGGGCAAGACTATGGGAAAAAGGAGAGTTTGGGGGGGGGAATCATCATCGAGAGGAGATTTCTTCGCTGCTTGGGCGAAAGATGTTCAAGAATGCGAAGAGAAGTATGGGGTGAATCGGGATTACGGATTGTCGACCGATGAAGTGGAGAAGAAGCGGCAGATCTATGGATGGAATGAATTGGAGAAACATGAAGGCCAGTCTATTTTGAGATTGATTTTGGATCAGTTTAATGATACTCTAGTGAGGATTTTACTTGTTGCTGCTGTGGTATCTTTTGTCTTGGCTTGGTATGATGGTAAGGAAGGTGGGGAAATGGAGATCACTGCTTTTGTGGAGCCTCTGGTGATTTTCTTGATTTTGATTGTGGTTGCAATTGTTGGGGTTTGGCAAGAGAATAACGCTGAGAAAGCTTTACAAGCTCTTAAAGAAATTCAGTCGGAGCAAGCAACTATGGTACGCGATGGCAAAAAGCATACAAGTTTTCCAGCAAAAGAACTTGTTCCTGGTGACATTGTTGAGCTTCGGGTTGGTGACAAAGTCCCCACTGATATGAGGGTTTTGTTTTTGATTAATGTGGTGTGGCTTATTAATGTGAAATACCTTCTCACTTGGGAGTATGTTAATGGGTGGCCCACGAATTTTAAATTCTCTTTTGAGAAGTGCACATATTACTTTGAGATTGCAGTGGCATTGGCTGTGGCTGCCATTCCTAAAGGTTTACCTGCTGTTACCACAACATGTTTGGCCATTGGCACGCGGAAGATGGCTCAGAAGAATGCGCTTGTCCGGAGGTTGCCTAGTGTCGAGACTCTTGGCTGCACAACTGTGATCTGTTCTGATAAAACTGGTACTCTAAATACCAATCAAATGGCAGTGGCAAAGCTTGTGGCAATGGGTACCGGGCCAAATGATACCCGAACTTTCAATGTGGAAGGGACCACATATAGTCCTCTTGACGGAAAAATTCAAGATTGGCCCAAGGGTCGAATGGATTCGAATCTCCAAATGATTGCAAAGATTGCTGCTTTGTGCAATGACGCAGGCATCGAACAAGCTGGAAATCATTACGTAGCCAGCGGAATGCCCACTGAGGCAGCATTGAAGGTAAGATCTTGTATTTTCATTATCTGGTTTAAAATTAAATTCATTTGTCTTTATAGTAGAATTACAGCGTCTTCTGAAGCTGTCATGATGCTGTGGGGGAAAAAGTTGGAATTTACTGTCATATTACCCAAAAAGGGTTAAAGCTGGATTTTCCCTTTCAAACACTTGATTTGCTAAATCAAGGTTCATCAGTTGGTTGGTAGCAACACCCCGTGCATGTTGAAGTTTTTTTTTTACCTTTTCTCTGTCGTAAGTACAATAGATCACTTGAAGATTTTCTTGCCGAGAGTTATATAGACTGATGCTCCTTTCTTCATTGAAACATGTGCTGTAGTTGCATATATATAAATATTGAGCTGAGGTAATTACATCATCCTGACTGTTTATGTTTTCAGGTTATGGTTGAGAAAATGGGACTTCCTGATGGATTGGATTCTGGTACATCTTCACGTTATAGGGATGTCCTACGTAAGTTACTAGTGTAACATATGTTTATGTTGTTTCATAATCGTGTTTATGTGGCTGCTGATGTTTTCATTTAATTTTGTGCATTTAAGTTTGTTGTCAAAAATGGAAAAAGCTTGAAAGACGGATTGCCACTCTTGAATTTGACCGTGATAGGAAATCTATGGGAGTTATAGTGAGTTCCAGCTCAGGAAGAAAATCATTGCTTGTAAAGGTGCATTCAGCCATATGGAGCTTGTTTTATATTTTTATTTTTATCTTTGACACATTGTTACACAGGAGAAACTGATTACCTGTGGAGCATTTGTTACAAAGGTGTCCATTTTTCTTATGCAGCAAAACTATTAAACGTGGTGCCAGTGTGCCACGTATTTAATCTCTGTTTACATTCCCTCACCAAACTGGATGTCTAATCTTCCTGCTTTGAAGACAGATTAATGTTTAACACCTCCTGCTTTCAGGTTGTGTTTAATTGATAGTAAATGCAGATACATAAGTGTCTGTGTATGCAATTCAACCCAACTACGCTTGTTCTAGCTTTATGTTATACAGAAATCTGTCAGAGTATAGACTATAATTTCAAAATTATGATATATAATTAGATTAATGTTGAATCATACCCTGTTTATGGAATTACTTCTCATGTCTACAAAGGAAAGCACAACATCTTACATAAGAAACAATTTGTTAGTGACCAATGTAATCTCTAAATCTAAAAGGAGTTGCTTATGGCTAGGCCATGTGTTTCGTACATTAACTCAGCAATATGTTCAGTACTTTATATCCAACATGAATGCATTAGCATAATTTCAATGATAAATAAAGTGTAAATTTAGTAACAGTAACAATAAAAGTAGAGGAGAAGTGAAAATTGAGAACCAAGAACTGCTTAAGAGTGAACATTTTTGTTATTTAGGGTCGATTATCATAATAGCGGGGGAGATTGATGCGGATGTGGCCCATAGGATTAAGGCGGAATGGTGTAAGTGGAGAAGTGCGTCTAGGGTACTGTGTGATAAACGAATACCCACCAGACTTAAAGGTAAGTTCTATAGACCGGCTATCAGACTAGCGATGTTGTATGGGACGGAGTGTTGGGTAACCAAGAAACAACATGTAGATAAGATGAGTGTGGTTGAGATGAGAATGTTAAGGTGAATGTGTGGTAAGACTAGACAAAATTGAATTAGAAATGAGTGTATTCGGGAATGGGTAGGAGTAGCATCGATAGAAGATAAGTTGAGAGAGAATTGATTGAGATGGATTTGTCATATTCAACGGAGATCAACAGAGGCAGTAGTGAAGAGGTGCAATGCTGTAACGGTAGATGAAAGTGTTAGGGGACAGGGTAGGCTTAGATTAACGTTGGTTAGCGTTGTAAATAGAGATATAGATCTACTTAATTTGACTAGCGAAATGGTCTTTGATAGGGCGGCGTGGAGAATAATGATTCATGTAGCCGATCCCATTTGATGGGACTTAAGGCTTAGTTTGGTTTGGTTTGGTTTGGTTTGGTTTGTTAAATGGCATATGATTATGAAAAATCTTACTTGGATACACCCAAGGTATGGACTACATGGATTGGAGGGTCTATTTAAAAGACTTAATTTGAATTTTATAAAAAGTTTATGAACACGGATACGGATGCAGATGCAGGTGCGGATACGGAAACAGACACGGATGTGGACATGGGATACGGCAATTTTAAAAAAATGGGGACATGAGGGGACGCGGCAATTTTAAAAAAATGAGAACACGGCAATAAAATATGTTTGCATATATTTTTATTTGCTATCTAGATTAATATTACACCCACAAACAATCAATATTATCAAAAATAATTCTAATTCTATGTTTTTTTAAAAACACTTTTAAATTAACACTTACAACTTGTATATTTTTTTATGGATGATCTATTACATATTTAAATCTAAGAAAAAATAATAGACATTCAGGGCCTATTTGGTAACGCTTACGTTTTCAGTTTATATTTACAAAAATTTTATAAACTGATTTTTGTTTATTTTTAGAAAAACATAAACTACAAACGCGTTTGGTTTAGACAAAATATTTTAAAAATTTTAAAAATATAAAAAAGAGTGAGAAATGGCAAGTGGTGGCGAGTGGTGGGTGGTGACGAGTGGTGGCGGCGGAAGATGGTAGTGGAAAATGATGACGGAAGACGGTGGCGGAAAATGGTGGCACAAGACAGTGGTGGAAAGTGGTGACATGTGGCGGGTGGTGGTGGTGGCGGCAGACGGTGGTGGCGGCGAAAGATGGTGGTGGAAAGCGGTGACGGGTGGGTGGATGGTGGTGGCAGATGGTGGTGGTGGCGGGTAGGTGGTGGGCAGTGGTGGCGGGTGGTGGTGGTGAGTGGGTGGTGGGTGGTGGTGGTGGTGGTGGTGGTGGTAGTGGTGGGTGGGTGGTGAGTGGTGGTGGTGGTGGTGGTGGTGGTGGGGGTGGGTGATGGCGGAAGACGGTGGTGGAAAATGGTGGCGGGTGGTGGGTAGTGGTGGGTGATAAAAAAAAAAAAAAACTCTCAAAACTCAAAACGGAAACACATTTTTTGAATTTATATTTTTTGGCCAAATTTATAAACTGAGACCACTGATTTATAAATCAAAAATTTACCAAATAAGTTTTTATTTGAGTTTTTAAAATTTTTGTAAATATAAATTGAAAATTGAAAACGTAAGTATTACTAAACGACACCTCAACATTCATTAAAATCACTAAATAAAATGGGAGAAAAGACAACTTGACATGTTCTAGTGTGTCTCCTAAAAATAAATTAATTAAATAAGGGGACACATCGTGTGGTGTGTCCTATACGTGTCCCCGAAATGTCCGTGTGTCCGACACGGATATGTCACTTGTTTTGAAGTGTCAGTACTTCATAGGGTCAAAGTCGTGGTTTATACACAAGCTCTCCTTTTAACTGGTCCACCTAGGCTAAAGAACACACATGGTCACAGAGTGAATAGGATCAACCTGGGTCTAGGGAGAGTGCTTTTTTTCCATATCAAATCAAATTTTGATGTGAAAATTAGACAGTTTGATCACCCTATGGTGCTTAATTAGATATAGGACGCTTATGCATGATTGAACCAGAAAATAGGGGCCCTTGAATAGTTACATGAGATTTATCTCATGATAGCCTTTTCCTTCCATAAAACATGAGCTTCCTTGTACTTGCTGTTTTTTCACAAGTTGTAGCGATGATGAAGTCCAATTTTTATCTTCATTGTTTCATCTACAATAAATGCAGACTGACATGCAAGTTTATGGGTTTACTTTATTTTGATTTTTGGGTGTCAGTCTTTATCTGATAAGTGCATTTTTGGATATGTTCTGAGTTTTTGGATTGCATTTTAGAAGTGATTATTTGGAGTTGCTGCATTCATGAAAGTATACCATGTCAAAGACTTGTTAGCTGATCTTTCTCATTCACTTTTTTAGAAGATTTATTTTATCTGCCATTAAATTATCTATGGGTGTTTTGTTCAATGCCTATACCTCACAAGAATTAGTTAGACATAATGACTAAACATTGGACCTTAATGTGTGTCAATATTTTTTCGGTTGTGTTGCAAAATTTATGTTCTCATCATTGAAAATCCCATGGTGGAGGTCAACATGCAAATTTTTTCAACAGAATGTTTGTTTTCCATCCTTCTGTTTCGATCCAATTTGTTTCATAGAGGCATTCATGGGACTAATGAACAGGTGCTTCATTGTGGCAGGGTGCAGTAGAAAATGTGTTGGAACGAAGCTCTTTTGTTCAATTGCTTGATGGTTCTATTGTAGAACTGAATCAAACTTCGAGGGATATTATTTTAAAAAGCCTGCATGAAACGTCCTCAAGTGCATTACGTTGTTTGGATTTTGCCTACAAGGAGGACCTCCACGAGTCTGCTACATATAATGGTGATGAAGGCCATCCAGCACATGAGCTTTTACTTAATCCATCTAACTATTCTGCAATTGAGAGTAAACTCATTTTTTTTGGCTTGGCTGGGCTAAGAGTGAGTTGGCACATTTGCTTTTCATTCCTCAAACACATTATTATTTTCATTCATTAACTGTTCCTAGTAAGCTTGAAGAAATGAAGATGTATTGACTTAATTTTATTTTGTCAAGGATCCACCTCGGAAAGAGGTCCACCAAAAGCCATCGAGGACTGGAGAACAGCTGGCATTCAAGTAATGGTTATTACAGGAGATAACAAGAATACAGCTGAAGCTATATGTCGCGAGATAGGTGTATTTGGACCACATGAGGACATCAGTTCTAAAAGCTTAACAGGGAGAGAGTTTATGGATCTTCCTGACCCCAAAAGTCATCTAAGGCAAAGCGGAGGGCTGCTCTTCTCTAGGGCTGAACCAATGCATAAACAAGAAATAGTCAGACTACTGAAAGAAAATGGTGAAGTAGTTGCAATGACTGGAGATGGGGTGAATGATGCACCTGCCTTGAAATTAGCTGATATTGGAATTGCAATGGGCATTGCTGGAACTAAGGTATTTATTTTTCTTTTCTCGTTAGTGTTAATGTATTACATTTTAATGCAAAGATGGTATTGTAGAGTATATTGAATTAGAAAACAGAAAAATGTTTTACCATATACACTTTCATTTTGTATGACTTTTGATGGTAAACAAATTTTAAACCTTATTTTGGTATTGAGCATTGCTAATTTTTAAAGAACTTCCATTAGTTTCCTGACTTGTTACATGAGGATTAGGTGCAGTCATCATCTGCTTCTTAATACATTCTAAGTCATAGTTGCAAAAATGTTTCAGTGGCTCTGTTTGCATGCAAGAAGCCTGGTGGAGGTGTTCTCAGATAATTTTTTAAAAATACAATCTAACGTTAATCGTATTCATATGAAATCTATATGTTTGGAGTGACTTTATGTTTGTGTGTGTGTCCATCTTGGGGTCATTCAGTTGTGCCTCTAAAAAACATTAGGACTTTTTCAACTATTAAAAGCGATTTTCTGTCTCTTGTCCTTTTAAGACCTTCATTATTTGAGTAGTTTTGGTCTTACGTTGCGCTTGACCAAGCCATTATAAAATTCTTTCCTCATTTTGAAGTTGGTGCTACCATTAGATCACTTGATGTTTTTTGTCTTGTCATTACTTATTTTCAGTGTGTCTTGTTCTAGGTTGCAAAGGAAGCTTCTGACATGGTTTTAGCAGATGACAATTTCTGTACAATTGTTGCTGCTGTAAGTGAAGGCAGATCTATTTACAATAATATGAAGGCCTTTATCAGGTCTGTTTCTCCACAATGTTTTTCGTAGCTTTTACCAAATTCCACTATGGGACTGGCTTGATGCTTTTAAGTTTCTAGAAGTACTTATTTTGGTCTACTTTGCCATAAGTCTGCGTATTTTTCTCTTATGAGAACGTGATCGATCAATATAATGGGAATGATCTCTCAAAAAGCAAATATACATTTACATACATATACAGTGACATTAATTTTATACATATGTTTTCATATAAATTGCTTATGGTTCGAAAAACCTGGATAAGCCATGTGAAACAATTCTCAGCTTTACTGATAAGGTTGTCCTTGCCTTTTGTCTTCCTATAAGTACGGTCTTCTGTGTACTCCCCCATATGTTTGACCATATGTTTGTCGCTATGTAACCTGGAACATGGATCGTTCCAGCATGTGGAACAGAAACGGAAACGTGGTACGCTACATGTTCTATAATGTGGTACGATAAGGGTAGACTTGTATGTATTACACTTAAGAATTTAAGGTACTTCTACAGTAATTTTATTTTAACTATTAGGTATCTAATAAAATATATATATTTCCATTTTTTATGTTTTTGTCTTGTCAAAACTTAAGTCACCCTAAATTTTTGTTCATCATATTTGATTTTTATTCCTCCTGCGGTAACATTTAAGGAAATATATTGGAAAAAACTTTTAGGATCGCTTTGGATCATTAAATTTATCGTTCTGGAACGAAAGTGTATTATATTTCGGAACGTGTGTACCAATACCTAATCCATTAGGGTGTTAGTGTTTTGTGGTAGCACAGGTTTGTCGTACTAGCTTTTAAAAAAATATCTTTCTTTAATCCTTTGTTTCTTTTTTCTTTCTTTATCTTCTAAGATATTTTAGTCAAAGAATTATATCTACAAAGAGAATGGAGGCAATATTCACAAACATAATAGGTACAAAAAGCTGAATAATCCAAAAGTGGTAGGTAACAGGTGAAAGGGAGTCAAGGACAAATCAATTACCATAGTGGCCAGTTAATTCTCTCAAAGCTTTGATTTTTCAGACATCCATCTATTGTGCAGCTTCTCTCTTACACACCACGCAACAGGAACTAGGACTACTTTCAACAAAATGGTGACAGCAAGATGCTGACTCACACCACCAACCTTTAAAAGGATTGGCCAACAAGCAGGGTGTAAATTGACAGATTGTGAACTGAGAGTGTAAGAGAGACCACAACTTATTGCCCTATGGACAGCAAATGAGAAAGCTGTTTTCTGCATCAAAATCTCTGCTAGACATGCAGAATGTATGAGGATGCATGTTGAAATGTTACCAGCACCTGTTTGCCTAGACAAAGAAAGCCACCTTAGGAGTTTGGGAATCCAAAATGGCTCAAGTGAAGAAGATAACTGTAACCTAAAATTTAACTTCCTGAAGGACTTTACCAGCAGCCAACTGCTCAAAAGTTTACCTCCATGGTAACACATCCTAGGAGTACTACTCACTTGAACCAGGACTAATTTCCTGAAAATGAAAATCCTACATCAAGAAGAGAGAGAACAAATGTGTGTTCAGTTCCAATGTGAACCTGTATCTGCCAGCGTGCCATAATTTGCTGTTAAACCACTATGGTCTTTAGCAATGTGGATCTGGGTCTTTGAGGCTATGAAGCACGAGTACGGGTACGGGTACGATACGGGTATTTCAATATGTTAAAATGTAAAAAAAATAGGGTACGGGTAAGGCTTGGTACGTTTGTAACAAAATATTTATTTCTAATTTGGAGTAATGCAAAAATTGATGAAATGGTTTAATTTGTTAAAATCCAACCTACAATTAACATTTAATGCCAAAGGTAAAGGTATAAACTAAAATTAAACGTCATTATATTAAGTAACTTACAAACTATAGCTGAATTTTAAAATCATGCTAAGTATAAAACTAAAAATAAAAAAGAAATCTAGTGAATTGAATTTTATCCTTTTAGTAGAAGAAAATATTGTTTTGACTAAGATACGATACAGTTTGGGTGTATATTAAGTACATCTAGGTACGCCAAAAATTAAGAAAAAAAAAATTGGATACGTGTTTTATATACCTAGTACGTATGCAAAAGTATCATACCAAGTACTATATGTTGGTAAGTACCCGTTACGGGTACGGCATGTTTGTTGAAGAAACCATGTTTCGTAGCTTTGAGGGATCATCCCCATGCATCTTGCCCTAGGGAATTTCAAGTTGAATTGTCAAGTTTAGATGCTTTATATTTTCTTATACTCACGCGATACTTTTCCATACTAATCCTATATGATACTCCTACTTAGGTAGCTAGCCAATCGTGACCCTCATACCCAATTTGTAAACAGTTTCTGCCACTGCCCTCTTTTTCCACCCCTTGCTTATAGAGAGAGAGGGGGGAGGGGGGGGGGGGGGGGGGGAGGAGAAGAAGAAAAGGACTGCCTGTTTTTCCACCCCATACCTCTATGATCATTTTATTTTTTCCTTTTGTTTTGTTGGATTTTAAAACATTTTCTTAGGTGTTGCTTTTAATTTTCCAGTTCACACCCTCTTGTAGCAGTTCTGAGAGGTCTATACATTGCTAAAGCATGGTTACTGTAGGCTATAAAGTTCTTTTGATTTTTAGGTTCTCTCTGGTCTTTTGTGGGGTTTGGTCTTGTGCTGGATGGTCTGCGAGTGCTGTCACATGGTTGGAGTTATTTATATGAACCCCACATCAAGTTAATGTATCTTTTGGCCTAGCCTTGGTTCATTTATGATTAGTTTATGTTGAAATGGGTTTTCTATATCGTTACTTGGCATCTGATTCAACCCTAAATATGGAGGCTGGTATGGTCCATATTTACAAACTAATTATTTATGCTATTTGATATCATTTATTCTTATAGCTCTTTACTTGGATCATCATTTCACGCCTGGAAATGATGAAATGCTTGTGTTACATTCCATTTGACTTTCTTAGTTTGGTTGAGAATCTGTTTTCCAACAAATAAAAACAATTTGCTTTGCCAATGATGAAGTGAATTAATCTGTATAATTCTTATGACTGCAAAAGACCATTGCTAATGTAGATGACCTCTCTCAACCCCAACCTTGCACTCAATGGTTTATAGAAAACCTTGCAACAAGGATAACAGTATGATGACATTGCCATGAAAATGATCCTGATGTTTTAATCATCATCACAGGTACATGATCTCATCAAATATTGGTGAGGTTGCCTCCATATTTTTGACAGCTGCTCTAGGTATTCCAGAGTGTCTGATTCCTGTTCAGCTTCTGTGGGTCAATCTTGTTATTGATGGACCCCCAGCAACAGTTTTGGGATTTAATCCACCAGAAAAGGATGTTATGAAGAAACCCCCTCGAAGAAGTGACGACTCATTGATCAGTGCTTGGATTTTATTCCGCTATCTGGTATTATAACTAGCTCCTTTGGCTTTCAAAGAACTTATATCTATTGGACACCTGAAGTAATTTGTTGTGCTACTCGTTGTCAAATCGTGTATCCTAAGATTTACTTTATTTAGCATAATATATAATTATATATATATATACATATAAAAATCACATTGTATTTAAAATGCATTATATATCAATATAACTAAATTATTGTTTATGTATATGAAATCTTGTATATTATATATCAATATAACTAAATTAAATTGTATATGTATATAAAATCTTGTACATCAATATCAATATAATTAGTTGATTTCTTGTCTTCTCTTTTCTTCTTCCTTTGTGTGTGTGTATATGTGAAAATGGCACCGTTTTATGCATTATGCAAACAAAATTGAATATTCCGAATTGCAATGAATCGGAATTGAATTGTATGATTCACTCTATTTAAAATTCAATTGCACGAATTGAATCATTTTGCTTGAAACTCATATCGAATTGTAAATCGTAAGCTTCTAACAACCATGGTGCTACTATTTATCAATTTCGATGCAGGTGATTGGACTCTACATTGGGATCGCAACTGTGGGAATATTCATCATATGGTACACTCACAACTCTTTCTTTGGCATTGACCTAAGCGCAGACGGCCACAGCCTTGTCACCTATTCCCAACTTACCAACTGGGGTCACTGCCATTCCTGGGAGGGTTTCTCAGTAACACCTTTCAAGGTGGGGTCTCAATTGACTGAGTTTAAAGATCCGTGTGACTACTTCCAAACAGGCAAAATAAAAGCAATGACTCTTTCCCTCTCCGTCTTGGTCGCCGTCAAGATGTTCAATTCCCTTAATGCCCTGTCTGAAGACAGTAGCCTCTTAACAATGTCAATTTCATTCGGCCTTCACCTTTTGATCCTTTATGTGCCTTTCCTTGCTCAAGTTTTCAGCATCGTTCCTCTAAGCCTGAACGAATGGCTCCTCGTGTTGGCCATTGCATTTCCGGTACTTTTAATTGATGAGGTTCTCAAGTTTGTGGGCAGATGGACAGGTGGAGGCCGAAAACCGGATTCTAGAAAAGTTCTCTAAGCACAAGGAGAAGTGACCCGGGATGGTCGTCATTTGGAAAGCCTGCCATTGATCAGGTCTGTGTATAGCCCTCTTGTTGATCATGGAATACAAGAGCATAGATGATTTATTTTTCCCCAGCTTCTTCTCTTGATCACAAATATTACCAAAAAAAAAAAGAAAAAGAAAAGAGAGATAAATTTCTGGGTTGAAAAAATTGAACAAATAAGAAGATTAATTTTTTGAACTGATAAGTTCAACTGATAGATGCAAATAGATAAAGATGTTTAAACAGATAAATATGTTCGAAATAGATAAGAATTATTTTTTTTTGTTGTTGTTGTTGATGATGATTTGGATTATTTTATTTTCTTTTTTGTTGATTGCAACAGATCTATATTTCCATTATCTGTGTGTGTGTTGGAACAGATAGTGACTTTTTTTTGTTGTTATTGTTGTAGTTGAATTTGAACAAATAGATTTTCAACAATAGAGGTAGATTTTCAATAGATATTTTTTTTTTTTTTTTTTTTTTGTTGCTGTTGTTGCTGCTGCTATTGTTGAATTTGAATTTTATTTGTACAAATAGTGGGAGAGAGATAGAGTATTTGAAAAGATATATTGCAATAGATAGATTTTTCTTTCAATAAATAATTTCAGCAGAGATTTTTTGAAAAAATAATTTGAACACAAAAAATTTCAATAGATAGATTTTTTGAACAGATAATTTTAGCAGACAATAAAGTTAAAGGAATGATAAATTTGAACATATAAAATTTCATTTAGACAAATATTTAAACAGATAAGGAAAATTTAAATTAAAAAGATTAAAAAATTAAATGAATAGGGTAAAAAAAATTAAACAGATAGGGAAATTTTTGAACAAAGTCAACAAAAGTGAACAGATAAATTAAGGTACAAAATTGGAAACAAAATGTCCTCTAAAACCAACAAAAGGATTTCTCATCAAATTATTTTATAAAGGGTGAATCTTTTACTAATAAAAAAATATTTATTGAATTTAATGTTTTATACCTTCTTTAGATTAAATGTATCATTAATTTTCTCAAAATTGAGTAGGGGAGCCAATGGAATACCTATCCCTCAAATATATATATATATATAGGTTATAGAAAAGGGCTAGGCTTTCCCCTCCAGTCTGTGATCGGATAGAGGGTACTATTGGGCCTGTGAGGACTCACCATGGATCCTATTTCGATAATTTGAATCATTCAATGTGAAGAACTCGTCGAGTACTATATACTTATAAAAAATCATGTTGATTGGATATCGATAGCTATCTCATCGGATCAGATTTTTGACAACTATTTATTTTTTCACCGTCCATTTATTTTTATACAAAATTAATTTGATCACGTAGCTATTGATATCTAATCAAGGTGATTTTTTTACAAGTATATAGTACTTGACGAGTTCTACACATTAAATAGTTCAGATTATCAAAATAGGACCCGTAATGAACCTCTACGAGCCCAACAATACCCTCCCGTCCATGATCGTACTGGAGGAAAGCTAGCCCCTATACAAAATTGGGGGAAGGGGGGTACCAGGGCCACCAAAGGATAGCTCTGTCCCTAATAATACCCTCAAACTTAATATTTTTTGTTATTTTTTTCTTTATTATCTTTCATACATATAATTTATAATATCTAGTATTAATTCAATTAAATCATAATTAATTATAAATTCTTAATTATTTATTGTAATTCTTAAATTTTTAATATAATTTTAATTTAATTATATTTAGATCACAATTAATATTAAATTCTTAATTATTGTTCTTATAATTGCTAACATGTTAATCTAATTTTAATTTAATTACATTTTAGATCAATTCTTAATTATTGTTTATTTTATATTTTATTTAAGTATATTTTAAATTAATTCTTAATTATATTTTATTTTATTTTAATTAACATATTAATCTAATTTTACATTTAGCCTCCGTTTGGGAAGTGGGTTGGCTTTTTGGCTTTTATGGCTATTTTAACCTGGGCTTAAAAGCTTGGTTTGGGAAGGACTTTTTGACTTTTTGGCTTTTTTAAGTTTTTTTGTGAGAGAATAATATAATGATTATGGGTTGGATGTGATGTTTTGTTTGTTATGGCTAAAATAGCCTATTTTATTTTTTGTGGCTAAAATAGTCAAAAAAGCCTGCAAACCCACTTGCCAAATGGGGAAAAAATTATATTTTTGGTATATTAATTTTATTCTAATTTTTTTAAAAACAAAACCCACTATAAAAAATGGTGTGTGCAATATACATTTGCATAGCACTTTAGTCCGAAATTATATAGGGGTTTTTTAGCTATATTTGACCGATAAAAGGTAAATTGTTTTAGCTCCAAATCACAAGGGAATAAAATAAATTTAACATTTTATTTTCTTACAAAGATAACATTAGTATGGTAGTATAATTAAGTTACAATTAAAAAGTTTTCCTGGTATTCCATCAACTTCAAGCCAATGTCTACTTCATAATTATTCTGCAATTTTTATTAGTAGCGCAGAAAAAGTTACACTACGAGACAAAAAAACACAAGCTAAAAAACACTCGAAAACTAGTTTTGAAACCTCGTAACTAAATAAAATTTTAATTTAATTTTTTAAAAATTATTTTCAAAATATACGATTAAAAAACTAGTTTTGAAAATTTATAAATAAATAAATTTTTAATTTTTAAAATGCTTTTCAAAATCTAAAACTCAAAACTAATTTAAAAACTAAATCAAATGCACCTTTGAATTTCAAATTTTATCATTACGCGGGATAAGAGAGCATTTGATTTATCAGGTCATTTATACTTTCCATTCGGCCAAAAGAAATTGATCTTAAATTTAATAAAATTTCTTTAGAGAGTTTGCTAAAAATAAGTTTATAGGTTAATTACACGTAGGGTTGTTCTGAGAAGCGGTTATTTTAGTCGATTTTCTAATTTTTTTATAAAAAGATGTATAAAAAAATAGAAAAAATGGTTGTCTTTTTTGATAGTGACCTTTTTTTTTTTTTACTATTTTAAGTTATTACTATAACTAAGATATTGAGATGTGGTCTAATGGTCTAATAGCCTAATAGCCATATCTTAGGATGTGATGAGTGAGAAATCAAGGGTTCAAGTTGATGGAACAGCGGCAAATCCTTCCGTTGTAATCTAACTGCACTAATATACTAACGCTGTCTTTGACCCCCCAAAAAAAAAAAAAATGTTAGTCAAAACAAGCTTGAGTACCTTACTAATTTTATAAAAAAATTACTTTTAATCATGATAATCAACCTCTTAATATGATGTCAACAAGATTGATGGAGCTTATTATCTTAATCATATATGTTATTTTTCTCATCCAATCTTACATTTTTACTAAAATATCATTTAATTATTTATGCTTTCACCAAAATTTCACTTTAGTCCATCTACTTTTAATTTATGTTATCGTCATTAACAGTAGATGGACGGAATGCTGAGATTAAAGTGTAGAGGATTGATTATCACAATTAAAAGTGTAAAGACCAAAGTAAAATTTCAGTAAAAGTGCAAATATATAATCAAAAAATAAAAAAAAAATACTAAAATAGCTTACCCCCAAACTAATCCTAAAGCTAATACTACAAAAAGCTAGTTTGTTTAGTATATATATATATTTATTAACTTTTTAGAATAACTAAAGTGAGTTTTTTTTTGCCACAGATGATTTGTTTTCAAATTAATTAACATTTATTTAGCCAATAAATTAACTTTTAAAACACAAACAAAGCCTAATAAATCAAGGAACTGAAGTATGAATTCATCTTTATTATAATGATGATTATTATTATTATTATTATTATTATTATTATTTATTTTGGTACACTACAATTGAATTGTCTTTTTTTTTTTTATATATATATATAGGAAAAGCAATTACAAAGAAGAGGAAACCTTAGAAGTCACCAACACCATTAAAGAGGGAGGAACTTTCTCCCTCCAAACTCGCGGTGAATCAAAATCAAAGGTTAACCTACTTAAATAATGTCCCACCACAGAATTGCCTTCTCAATAAACATGCGAGACCGATGATGAATGGAATCGCAAAAGGAGTGCCTGAATAGCAAGACAAATTATTCGTCTTTCCCTGGATTGCACACACAACATTTAAAGAATTTCCTTCAAGCTTAATATCATCCAAACCCAAATCACACCCAAATTGAAGCGCTTTGACCGCACCCAAGGCTTCCACATAATCAACATCCTCCAGATAAGGAATTTGCTCAACCATAGAAGCAATAAGCGCCCTATTACAGTCACGAACAATAATCTCAATACTAGCAACTGCTTGGACCTTCCGTACCGATCCATCAAAATTCAATTTAAAGACACCCTCTTTTGGCACAAGCCATCGTCGAAGCTGTACTCAATGCACTGAAATTTGGCAGCATTGTTGAGCTTGAGCATACTCTGTTACATACTTTTCAGGAAAAGACAAAATTTTATCCACAATCCTCTGCTTATTTTCAAAAATAACTGAGTTCCTATTGTTAGGTTTTTATTCTTGGCAACCCCGTTTGACAAAACTTTTTTCAGATGTATTTATTTTCGCCTTTTTATTTCAGTGAGGCTATGAGTTTATTAGATGCAAATCCAAACCCGAATCGAGTCATGCAGAGAAGTTTGTAATGTTAATACTTTCAAGATTGCCACTTCGCTGATTATTACGGGGGTCGAGCTAACCGGTCAGCTCGCGGCCAAAGCAAAATGCAAAATTGCATTCAAAATTGCATTCAAAATTGCATGTCTGCCATTGGTCGCTCGAGCCAAGAAGAGCTCGCTCGAGCGAAGGTTTGCTCGATCGATCCAAGGAGTTCTCGCTCGAGCCAAGGATTGCGTCCATACAAAAACCTGAAAGAGTGTATTCCTCGCTCGAGCCAAGGATTCGTCGCTCGAGCCAAGGCACTAGTAGAAATCACGAAAAATACACTCCTCGCTCGAGCGAGCCTCAGAATCCGGATTTCTCAAAGAGTTTGTTTTCTTCCCAATCTAGGATTACTTTTGGTTCTCTATAAATACTTGGTTTTCTCCCAAAACTAAGGTATTCATTGAAGTCCTCCAGATCTTCTTTTTGGTTCTTGAAGGTTTATATCTGGGAATATTTTGTTATTTTTCTTTGATGTTTTATTGAGTATTCAACTCATTGTTTAAAGAGAGTACATCAAAGGTTTGTTTGTTATATACAAAAGAGAGAGTTGTTTTTCAGTTGTGGATTCTGAAGAATTCGAGCAGGAAGCTTCGGTAGATTCTGGAGTGACTCATCAGAAAGATAATTCCGTGGTGAAGATGGGGTTGGAAGAGGCACATAGAGGTTGGTTCAATTAGGCATTGTGAATTTGCTAGATAATTGAGAGTATACCTGTGTAATTCCTTTAATTCTTCTTAGTGGATTGTCTTGTGGCAGTTGCCCGTGGTTTTTTTATCACAGTTGGAGGTGTCCAATTGTGGTTTTTCCACGTAAAAAATCGTTGTGTCTCTTTGTCTTGATTGTTTGATTGGGATTGTTATATCCTGCTTAAAATTGATACATAATTACAAATCAACATCTAGAAGGTTTCTAGATTTTTCACCTATGATTCCATAAACACCAACAAATAGTAATAAATAAACTCATTAGCTGCTGTCAAAAACAAAAAAAAAAAACTCATTAGCTCCATATCATACTTGACAATTGAATTGTCTTTGAAGCAGTCCTTTTTCTTAGTTTTTATTTTTTATTTTTATCAATCTTTGGAGCAGTCTGATACTCACATACATTCATGTTCTGGGTGTAACCCACTAAAGCTGTCTTTTAAGGAGGACGGATCATGACCTAATTAACACACATGGACAAAATTATATGGGCTAGGATCTCTTGTTTTCTGTTTGGTTTTTAATTTCTCTTATATTTACATTTTAGTGGGAGAGAATTTGAACTTGTCATGATTTTTTTTCGATAATTTGAACTGTTCATTTTGTAGAGTTCTCAATATATGTTGTCCATAAAAAAAATTAGATCGTCCGATAACCATAACCATAACCTTTTCATTTTATTTTATTTGTCTCTAAAAAAATGAATTATCTATCTTTGAAATATATTTGTTGTCCACTTTTTCATAAATAAATGAGATAAAATGAAAATATTACGATTATTTGATCAAACTATTTTTATTTTTATTTTTATTTTTATTAATGATATATATTAAGTGTCCTACAAAATAAACGGTTTGAATCATCAAAACCATACTCATGGTAGGCCCCACAACCCCTCAAGTTCTTGTGAACATGAGATGCTTGGTTACACTTTTCAAAAAACACTTTTCATAAAATTTTACTTTTTTATTTTTCGTATTTTTTTTGTTTTTACTGAATTTTTTAAATATTTTAAGCAATTTTTTTTACTTTTTAGACATACTTAATATAAATATACCTAAAAAGTAAAAAATATATGAAAAAAACCTTTTAAAAATTCACTAAATATCAAAAATATAAATAAAAAAAAAATACGAGAATTCAATACATTTTTTGTATTTTTATGTATTCATTAATTTTTTTAAATAATTTTTCATAAATTTTTTACTTTTTAAATACATCTAAGTAAGGTGCATCTAAAAAAGTAAAAGAAATGTTTAAAATTTTAAAAATATTCATTAAAACAAAAACACGAAAATAAAAAAATTCAGTTTTCAAAAAAACTTAATCCAAAAAAATTAAACCAAACACACTGATTATTGTTTTTAAAAGTAGTTTTTGAAATTTTAATTCATATTTTTTTAGTGATTTTTAAAAATATTTTAATTATTTTTTTATTTTTTATTTTTTATTTTATAACCACTTCATCTCGATATATTTAAAAACACAAAATCTACACAAAATCTTTAAGAAACCACTAAATACTAGAAATATAATATATATATATATTATTTCATTTTTCTTTTGTATTTATATCATAAATATTTTTTAATTTTTATGTATATCTAAATTAATTCAATCTTAAAAATATTTGACTAAACTATTAAAAAAGTTAAATAAAAAAAATACGAAATTCAAAATCAAATAGAGACTGCATCATTTTCAAGTATATGATGTGATGAAACACAATTGTATGGTTAAAAATGCATTAAGAACAAAAAGTAAGAGAATTTTTGGAGATAATATTTGGGATCTTTTAGATGTCCTATTTACAAACTGATTGGACCATAAGACTAGCCATGCCTAGATTTTAGACCTCCAAATTTGGAAATACCTGATCTTTTGATATAATGTAACATGTTAATGTGATTTATTATATATATTTTTGAATAAAAAGGTCCAAAAAGAACAAAATTTATTATATAAAAGTCTCATTTTTAATTATTACTTTAGGCTAAAAATTACCTAGAGCCAGCCGTGTATACTTAGGTTTGTTAACTACTATTTGAATCAAGCATAACTTGGGCTTTTATTTCACTACAAAAAGCATGTTCCCCAAGTACTGCAAAAGCTTAAATTTCACACTTGATTGAACTGAGAACGCTGCTTGACCAATTAACACTTGGATTTATTAAGGTCTCGTTTGGATCAAGTTAATTTAGTAATTTTTTAATTATTTAACTAAAATATGAGTTAAAAAAAATTAATATGTTTAGGATAATTTTTTAATTTTTTACGAAAAGATATGTAAAAAGTAGAGAAAAAAGAGAATTTTTGACTTTTTAATATAAATTATAAACTTTTTAACTTTTTTTAATAACTTTTTGATTTTTTAACTAAACGGAAGGGTTCCAAACGAGGCCTAAGCTCCTAACAATTGAGCACCAAGGCCCCGTTTGTTTTGGAAGATAGAATGAAAGAGATTGATAGTGAGGGGATTAGTAGTGAGGGGATTGATAGTGAGGGGATTAGTAGTGAGGAATTGTTAAATTATTTTGAAATGCTAAAAATGTTTAATCCATCCTCACATTAATTAGGACATATCAATCAATGATTGAATGGTACACCACACCCATTACTTTCTCGGCATAGCAATTTGCTCAAACGTGGTTAAGCAAAAAAGGGCATTGTTTCATCCCCTAAAAAACATTTCCCCTAATTTTTTTAATTTTCATATTAAGTAAAAAAAAAGAAAAAAATTGTCCAAATTAAAAATTAAGGGCATTAGGGGCACAGTTTTTAGGGGCACAAAACATTTCTCAACAAAAAAATAATAAATAATAAGGTCAAATTTGACATGTCCAGAAAAAATTAAAAAGTAAAAAAATTACTTAAAAAATTAAAAAGTTAACACTATTCACCAAAAGTCAACAATTACGGCTGCACAACTTTCAATCATAATTTTCTTCTACAAATCAATTTTTACAATTTTTTATTACACATTTTTCATAAAAAGTCAAAAAGTTAAACCAAACATCTATATTTTCTTCCTCAATTTTTTAGTCTAAAAAGATAAAAAGTACACTTATTTAGGACACCCCAAACAACCCCTAAATTTAGTTTTGATGGTAGATTATTCATTACTTTTCAGATAAATATGATATCATCAAATGATTATCAAATTCTTTATTAAATGTGATATGATCAAATGCTCGATATTTGAACCTTTGTCAACAAATCCTTTGACAAGTTTCAAGTTCCATTGTTTCTATCTTGAATACAGATTATCAAGGGGGTAGGAACCCCTCGCTCTATTGTGTAGTTTGTTCCGGCATTTGGTCCCGTTTAATACCAAAATAATATATATATATATATACATATAAAATAAAAAATAAATGACTATTACTACCCAATCAACTTAATTTTTTTTATTGACAATTTATTCGACAAACCCAACAAGATAAACGGGATGATCAAAACAAAAAGAGAACCAACCAGGCTTACCCGTTGGCTAAGAGCCCTGCACATCACTAAAAGATTACTTTTTAGATAAATTATAAATACACTTTTTAAGATTTGTTTAAAATACGAATTGTTAATTGTGATTTAAAAAATTACAAGTACTCCATTGTCTATTTTTTTTATTTAATAGAAATAACTGAAAAAATTAAATTTCTAACCGCTCTCATACACAATGATAAAATTATTTAAATTATTAATTGAAATAAATTTCTGACAACATTAGAAGTTGTTAATTGACTTTATTAATAAAATGGAGCAATTTATTATGTAAATAAAAACTTCAAGGGCTGAGATATAATTTCTAAAATTACAGGAGACAAATCGTATTTTAAACAAATCTCAGAAACTATGTTTATCATTTACCCTTAATTTTTTTGACTCTTGGCTTCGTTTGATATTGACTTTTTGACTAAAAAAGTACAAAAGACAAAATAGACTAATTAAGTTAATAAGGTAAAATGTTACATTCAAATTATAATCATTTTACTTTTTTCTCATAAAAGTTTAAATAAAAAAAAATCAAATCAAACCAAACAAACTTTATTTACAAACTAAAATACCCAAAAAAAACCAAAAAATTAACTTAAAAAAAACTAATTGCCAAACGGCAACTGTTTCCTCATGAGTGCTCGTGCAATATATTGAAACTTAGGTCTCGTTTGGGAATAGGTTTTTTTAGTAACTTTTTAGTTTTTTTGGCTAAAATATGATATAAAAAAAACTAGTATGTTTGGAATGACTTTTTGACTTTTTACGAAAAGATGTGCAAAAAATAGAAAGAAAAGAAAATTTTTGACTTTTTTGTATGAGTTGTTGACTTTTGATTTTTTTAGTGACTTTTTGACTTTTTACCTAAAAAAGTCACTTGTCAAACGAGGCCTTAGTATAGGTGCGCATCTATCAATCTTGCACTACATAATGAGAATATATGTGACATTATTAATCTTGAAAAAAATATCAAATCAATGATATTTAAAAAGAAAATTATACATTAATGATAAATTTTATAAATATTAATTATTATAATTATAATTTTTTTATTAATATGAAATTATTTTTTTCCAAACTCCACTGGACTGTAATTATTCAAAAAACTTTTAAATCCAAGTCTACCTATTCAACTTGATATATATTGACTTTTTACTCTCTTTTTTTGGGATATATATTAAATGAATTCCATCATTTTATTTGGCCCATCCACAAAATTCAATTGTAAATGAATTTAGACATTTTTACTTTTAATAAATGTTTAAATTTAAATCTTAAAAAGAAGCATATATATATATATATATTATTTATTCATTTTATAATTTATTATGTAGCTAAAAATGGGTGTTGTAGGCTAGTTCAAGTTAAATTTCCTTAAAAATACAAAGACTCAAAATATCTCCTAATTCGACTATGTGGATCAAAATACTCATCTCACCTTTTAAAAATACCAAATTGGCCAAGCCATTAGGCCACTAAATAACCCCAACTGAAATTTTCATGATATCTATAAATTATCTCTAATCAATTGGGAAAAGAAATAAAAATAGAAAAGTTGGTTTGTGCAACTCATCCTTTTAAGATTTTACTTCTATCAATCAAGGACCACCAGACAAGGGGGGACGGGGAAAGCTACAGGCCCATTCCTGTTTCCGTTTGACAATTTAATTTTTTAATTAAAATTATTTTAAAACTAAAATTAAAAAAAAAGTTAATAAAAATTTTAAAAAATGATAAATTATACTGATCTCTTTTAAAATTTAAAAAAAATACAGAAAATTTCACAATTTTAATATAATTACATTAACTTCATTTTTAATAAAATTAAAAAGACCAAAATTAATGTAGATGAATGAATATACAAAAATATACAAGATAAAATACATATTCAATGTAAAAGATATGACTAACGAATTTTTGATGAAAAAGAGACCAAGTGTTATATGAAATATAACTTTTAAGGGAGCTCGGTATAATTATGTTAAATTTGTAGAACTTATTATATTTTCTCCAAACCTTATAAGATGTTAGTAAATTTATCTTTAAAAAAATCAAACATCTCAGGAATTCACAATTTTTTATACAATTAAAAAATTTATTCCTTAGTACATTTCTTTTCCACTTCATAAAAAAACTAAAAGGCCAAAAAATTAACAACGGTGCTACATGTACTAATTAGTGCACTAATATATATTATGACATTATTACTGACCTTATCCATTATACAAATTACAAATACCTAAAATCTCTAAAATTATGTCACATAATTAATATATCAATTGTTACATATAGTATTATTCAAAAACTAATTTAAAAAGTCAATTTCTGAAAGAGGGTCTTAAATTTTGTCACTTCTCTTATATTATTATTTTCAATTTCGCAATTTTCTGTTTGGACAATTTCTACCACGTGATTATGCTAATGAAAGCAAAATCATTTTCCACTCTAAACTAAACTCCAAACTCAATCATAAAAATTGTTAACCCTAACCCTAACTCATCCTAATATATTTTAAAAATTAAGACTAACTCTTTTACTTAATTTATATATATTATATAATTTATTAAATTATATATATATTGTATATTATATAATTTATATAATATATTAAATTTAATTCGGGTTCAGGTTGCTCGGGTTGGCCATTGGTTCTGCCCAAGTCCGGCCCGAATTACAATTCGGGTATCAAAAATCTGCCCAAGCCCGTCCAGATTATAAGATATAGTTGCCCAAGCCCTAAAAAAACTCGGGCTGGGCTCGGGTTGCTCGGGTTGAGCCCGCCCGAGTTGCACCCCTAATAATATCTCGTTGTTACTTGTTTTGGAGGAAAAAAAAATTCAATATTGTGATTAATATTTGCCCCTCTACATTAAATTTTTTGCTCCACCACTGTCGATAATAGGATTCGAACCGTTCATCTTGTAAGTCTTAAAGAAAAAAAATATATGGCAAAAATCAATTTCTTTATAAATATTTTACTTTCAAGTACATCTAAATTAATTGTATTTAAAAAGAATAAATTTGGCTACAAATATTTAAAAATTTTAAATGAAAAAAGTAAAAATATTTTTAAAAAATTAAACCAAATAGATTTAGCAAACCAAAGACTCAACGTCATTGGGTAGTATTCTCCTCCTTTTTAAGTGGCTTGGAGGTGAGGTTTACGTAGTTGAATTCAACCTCTAGCACCTGTTTGAGCAGTGCCTTAGACCCCCCCCCCCCCCCCCCCGGGGTCGCACCCCCACTGGCTGATAATTAAAAAAAATATATATATATATATATAGTTTTTTTCGTCCAATCACGGACTTGACCCCCAATGGGGGTCTAATGCATTTTCGCACCTGTTTTTGGTAAAATTATAAAAAAAAGTTTGAAGTTTAACCTTATAACAAAGTAAAATTTTAATTTTATTAATTTAAATTATTTTTTTTATTTGTTTTTAATTTAAGCCATCTACTTATTTCTGTTGAAATAAAATTAACAAAAATATATATATATATATATTTTAGTCATTAAATTAAATCTAGGTGTACGCTAAATGTCTAAATATTATTTTTATTGAATTTAATGTCTAAAATATTATTATTTTTCTTTAATTTTACTAAACAAAAATAAACAAATAATTTAGATTGATAATAAATCAAAAAATTTAAATTAATAAAACAAGAAATATAAAATATATTTTAGGCCTCGTTTGACATGTGTCTATTTTAGCCTAAAAGTCAAAAAGTTACTAAAAAAATCAAAAATTCTATAACCTATATCAAAAAGTTAAAGATTCAAATTTTTCCTCTACTTTTTATACATCTTTTCGTAAAAAACTAAAAAGTCATTCCAAACATATTAATTTTTTTTACCTCATATTTTAATTAAAAAATCAAAAAATTACTAAAATAGGTTGTTTCCAAACGAGGCCTTATTACAAAAATCAAATATTAACTTTATTTTTTTTATTTTTTTATATAATTTTTCTTTTTTTCGGCTACAATGTTGAACGTTCTCACATTATAAATTTAAAAATAATTATTTTAAAATTCTAGGTGGTTACAAAAATGAGTAGATATGAAAAAGTTATTCTGTTCACATGATAAATTGTGAATAAAGTATACTATCATTGATCACAACATTGTGATTTAAAATGTAATAGATTTCATTTAATGTAAAATTTCTCAAATCTTCATTAGTGATAATTTTGTCAAATTTTCATTTTTCACTTTATTAATCTCTCAATCTTTTTTTTAAGATAGGTATTAATCTCTCACTCTTAAGAGGTAAAATATACACACTCCCTAATGTAATATTTTTTTTGTTTCAAATAATTTGTTTATGTAAAGCAATGAAGCCACAGGTTACAATTTAATTTTAATGTATGCCATCTTTGTATCATCTTATATAATGGACAAATCAAACCCATCACTCTCAATTATTTAATTATCTTCTCCACATTCCCCTTTAGTATCTTACATGATTAATAGAATTAGGCTTGGGCAAATCAAACCCACCACTCTAAATTATGTAATAGAAAATTCTATTCATACAAAAAAAAAATAATAATAATAAAAATAATAAATTTACAAGAATGATATGGTATTGTTATTATTATAAATATATTTATTTTTAATAATATTTTATTTTGAAATAAAAGGTCCATAATAAATCACACTATTATATATAATTTTTTTTAGTTATATAGCATTGCTTTTATTTAATTTGTCCTCTCCGTCTCATTGCAACAATGATTAATGGAAGTAGTTTAATCGTGTGGTTTATAATGAATTTAAGAAGATGGGGTGGCTACGGTCATTGCGTCTCATTTTGATAATTTAAATTGTTTACTTTTTAGAGTATATCGAATAAAACACACTTATAAAAAATCAAATTGATAAATATCTCTAACCCTTTCATCGACTCACATTTATATTCAGTTTTGAACTCCAAATTATATTTGTCATTTATATTTGTAGATACAAATGCAATTCAATGAAAGAGTTAACGATATCTGATCAATTTAGATTTTTTTGCAAATGTGCTTCACTTGATGTACTTTGAAAAGTAAATGGTTCGAATAATCGAAACTAACTCTAATAGCCACACAACAGTAGTTGTTGTGCAGAATTGCACAGCAGCCACCCCATTTTTTTGATTTAATTGACTTTTTTAACATATTAGATGTGTTTCCTTATTTAAAAGTATTGACTTAATTCAATAGTTGATCCTATATATTTATCTCTTATTTGTCTTATGTTATTTTGTACATAAATTTTAAATATTATTCATAACTCATACCATCTAAAAATACAAGAAAGACAAACTTTATGATCAGATTAAACCCCCCATTTTTTTAAAATACTATAAGACAATTTTACACAGATTATGCCATTTAACTATTTGAAAAAAAAAAAAAAAAAAAACAATCAAATTGGTGGTGCTAGAGACCACTAAGTGGCTCTAAATTCACCACTAATGAGGTGGCAAAGTAAAAAAAAAAAAACAGACACAACACATGCTGTGGCAGTGGGTGGGACCCACTGCCACATCATTAGTGGTAGCTCTAATTAGAGCTCCCACTCATTTTCCAAACACTAATAGATAGTACAAATATAAGAATATTGCAGTATATGCACCATGTTCTACTTTGAGAATGGATTATTTTAATTAATTTTTAAAATTTTTATGAAATGATGAATGAATAATATAAAAAAATAATGTAATTAAGTGTGTTAATTTTTTAGCTATTTCAAAGAGTAATCGCAGACGGTGTATATATATCTAAAGAGAATAACAATCCAATGGAGTCTTAAGAAAATATTTACACATCAATAATAAATTTTATAAATATTAATAATTAAAATTTTAATTTTTTAATATATTTGTAAATATTTTTTCAGGACTCCCCACCCTCAACCCCATCTGTAATCGTCATCATTGCGTCCCAATCCAAATTTGTGAGGTCAGCACGTGGAAATTTCTGAATTAATATTAATTAATTAATCTTGTTTAATTGACTTATTAGCAGCGTGCGTACCATAAACTTTTCCTCCAAAACAATCACCAATAGTTGCTTGCCACATCATTAGGTAGAGACACAACCATGTGCTCTTTCCTTACATGTCATGTGCCTCAATAGGCGTCAGGATCCTCTAGAGTTAAAGTCCTGGAGTGATCTCCTAAAGTACTCTATTTAACGGTTGAAATCAAACCTCACCAAAACGACGTCATTTTGGTGAGTAATTTAAAAAAAAAAAAAAAAAAAACGCAACTTTAATTCAAAACTTCCTGCAAATATGAAGCGAGAGAGAGAGAAGGGCTAAGAGGAACAGGACATCGCCACCCCGCCCCTTCCCACCCCTGATGCACCACCGCCGCTGCCGCTGCCACGACGCTGCCCCGCCATGGAAGGGGGTGACTCAAACTAATCTCTTACTCTCTGTACATGGTCATGGTAGGTTTGAAAATTATCTTCAATTAATCTCTTACTCTCTTGATTAATCTGTACAAAATAATCTCAAATTTAAAATAATCTCTTACTCTCAAATTATTATTTTGGGTTTGAAAATTGTTTCTGTACAAAGGTGTTTTTTCAAACTAATTTTTGTACATGGTCATGGGAGAATTCCCAAACCCACCTGATAATTTTTGCTTTCTCTTCCATGGAGTCAGTCTTGGACTCTTGGGGGTTTTTTCTTCTGTCAAAGGCGTGGCAGCGGCGGCAACGGAAGGGTGGGAAGGGGCGGAGCGAGGCGGGGCAGCGATGTCCTGCTCCTCCTCTCAGCCCTTCTCTCTCTCTCTTTCACACTTCATATTTGCAGGAAGTTTTGAATTAAAGCTGCGTTTTTTTTTGTTTTTTGTTTTTAAAATTAGTCACCAAAACGATGTCGTTTTGGTGACGTTTGATTTCAGCCGTTGGATGGAGTACTTTAAGAGATCACTCTAGGACTTTAACTCTAGAGGATTCTAACGCCCTCAATAGTTCCTTAAGTTACGTGTATAATTGGATTTACTTATGTGGGAACACAACTCAACGCCTCAAACCGTTGACATACTTAGCAGCTAGCTGCTCAGCACATAATTGAAAAAAAAAAATTAATTGAAAAAAAAAAATTATTTGAAAAAAAGTTTGTTAGTCAAAGTTTTCAATTTCTGTTTAAAAATTAACGTACCTCAAATTTATAAATTGAGATAATTATTTATAAACCAAAAAAATTATCAAACAAGTTTTTATGACATTTTTTAAAATTTTTATAAATATAAATTGAAAGTTGAAAATGAAATAGTTATCAAATAGGCCAACGTGACATTAAAATTTACGATACAATTTTAATAAAATCAATTAAAAATACTAATCATAAAATTTTATTTAATTTGATTGAATTATACTAATGAAAAAAAAGTTTCAAAAAAAATTTATTTAATGGAACTCATTGCAGGTAGGGCTGCAAATGAACAGAGTTGTTCATGAACAGGCTCGAGCTCGGCTCGGTAAGAGCTCGTTCGAACTCGGTTCGTTAATTTTTTTTTGCGTTCGAGTTCGAGCTCGTTAAATTTTTAATAAACAATCCCAAATATTTTAATGCTCGGCTCGTTTAATAGTTATTATTTATATATTAAATAATATAAAAATATGTATAAAAAATAAGATAAATATGTTATTTATATATTTTAAAAATATAAATGTAAATAATAGTTAACTATAGGTGGTACATTTATATAATAGTAGTAGTAGATATTATTATTTTAGTAAAATATAGACTTTTTTTTAGTATGTTTATATATATTGTATATATAATTATATAATCAACGTTTTAATTATAACTTTGGTCTCACATGCAAGTATGAATTTATAAATTTTTTGACTCGTTAAGACTTGTGAACAGGCTCGAGCTCGAGCTCGAGTCGAGCCTAAGCCAACTCGGCTCGAGCTCAACTTGTTAAATTTTTATTCAGCCTGAGCTCGTTAAAATCTTAATAAACAAATTCAAACATTCTAAAACTCGGCTCAGCTCG
The DNA here is from genome assembly GCA_025200525.1 of Camellia lanceoleosa. Taxonomy (NCBI): domain Eukaryota; kingdom Viridiplantae; phylum Streptophyta; class Magnoliopsida; order Ericales; family Theaceae; genus Camellia; species Camellia lanceoleosa. Next base: position 48,840,289 of record CM045761.1, on the reverse strand, counting down.
GCTCGGCTTATTTACAGCCCTAGTTACCGGATACATAGAGACAGACCTTCTCTGAGGTTATTTTTGTAATTCCGGACATCCAATGCAATATAAGCAATAATACTTGAGACCCCCAATGGAGGTGACCCCCACCACTCCCACTATTTTTTGATTGAATCAAATTTTTTTTTTTTTTTTAGTCTGACTCTCACAACCCCCCACGTGGAGGTGGGGGTGCTGGGGTCACCCTACTGGGGGGGTCTCAGCACTGTTACTGTGTGAGTGATTTTCTGATCACACTGCCAACTCAGTATTCAGCTGGAGAGTATTGGCAGAATAGATGGCACCTGTCTGACTTGCAACAGAAAAAGAAGATTCCGGTGGTGATTCGTCCACCCGGGGGCTCTCCAACGATCAAGTTAGTATATCTCTCAAAGATAATCAATAGTGCTTAACTCACTATTCTGAATATAAATTGCGTACCTTAGATCCATCGGGGGTGCCTTTCTTTTATAGTTGTCTCAATCCTTGTCCTAGTAGGAAGCCTAGCTTCAATGGACTTAGGATTACCGTTAATCTTGGACTCCCAGTAGGATTGAGATAAACTCTCTAAGAGCCTTATCTTTATCCAAACTGGAGTCTTCTTCTATGCTAGGACTCTTGTCCCCTATCCGCTTATCCCGGACTCTGATATCTTTAGAGATAACCTCGGCCATGCCGGGATTATCTCGGCATTATGGTCAAGACAAGTGGCACCTCGGCTAACACATCGGCGTTACCTTGCCGCGTATTGATATCCTGAAAATATATCCCCACAACTGCCCTCTAGGCTCTATTACCTCGGCATTCTGAGGTGATGGAACCTATATAGGTACTTCCTTCCAGTACGTCAGTTTACAATATCTCAGCTGAGATCATTATGTTGGCCGACATGTCTTCTTTAAAGAACAAGAATTTTAAGAACCCTTTCACGCGTATGAGCTGTCATACACAATAATTTAACCGTTTACGACATGCGTCTTTCCTATATTGGATCGTACCTGCGACGCGCCTGAAAACCGTCTCGTGCTTGCGTGCGCCGTCTGGCAAAACCGTCCTCTGAGGCGCATTGATTGCCTTTTTGCCGCCGTTTCTAATTTTTAACAAAAACTTTTTTTTGCTCTTCCTTCGTCTCTTCATTTTACATCATTCGTGCTAAAGCTCTCTCTCTCTCTCTCTAGCTTTTCTTTCCAAATCCTCCATTGTTCAAGCTCTTCTTGCTCTGCAACTCGTTCTGTTCATCCCATCCGGTGGGTTTTTCACTTTTCCGTTGCCTTTACGACCGTCGCCTAATTTCGGCGATCCTCACACCGGCTTCATTTTTTTTCTGGTAAGCCACTATTCTTTCTTATTTCAATTTCTTGATTGTTTCTCGAACTTGTTGTCATTACTGCTTTGATCAAACGTTCGATCTGTGAATCATATATCTGAGTGTGCTTCTATTTCACGACCTTGCTCTTTGCCCATGTCTTAAATACACGCACTGTTCACAACATTGTTTGCACTTTGGCCACTGTTCTTACCTTTATACCCTTTCACACACTTTGTCACAGTGTTCTTGGTAGTTCACCCTTGTTCTTGATTTTGAAACACGCTTTTGTTTTCTGTTTTTCTGTGTCTTTTCTAGATTCGTGCCTTTGATCTTATAGATCTAGGTTTAGGACTTGTTTGTAGAACTCAAGACAGTCTTCTTAAGGAAAATTGAAACGATTCCCCATAGATTTTAAGTTTTAGCCGTGGTCCCTAAAACCCTTCAAAACCCTTTTTTTCTGAAATCCAACACCTTTAATTACGCCGACATAATGGGTATGTGGAAACATAGGGTAGACACCCCATCCAAGTTAGAGCATTTTAGGCAAGAGTTTGAAATCCCTGCCGATGTCCACCTAAGGCTGGCTGGGGAGGACGACTCTATTATTCCCACAGTTGATTCCATGCCTCTTCCTGTCGTAGCTTTCATCGAGTGTAGACTTCGGCTCCCACTCAACATTCTTTTTCGTGAGATTATCCATTATTACAAGTTAAACCCAATGTAGCTCGCCATCAACTCCTACCGAGTTATTAATGGCATCATAGCCTTAGCAAAACAAGAAAACGTTAGGGTCACTTTAACTGATATCCAGTATTGTTATACCATGTGTGGCCTAAAAAAGGACACGGGCTATGTTTACTACCTCAAGCCGAAGTCAACAGAGTACAAATCGTTGCCGACCTCCCAGACTCCAACAAGGGAGCTGGAGATGATTACTTTATTACTTCGGGGAACTGGGAATTTGCTCCAGATGAGGACCTCCACCTCTACCCTCTTCCTCGGACAGTTTTCGTAGAGGGCAATGGTAAGAGCCCTGTGTTTGACATTTACTTGCTTTCAAAGTCTTTAATACTTCAAATATTCTGACATTTGTTTTTCCTTGTAGCTCTTCCAAAACCAAGAAAAGACTTCTGCAAGTCTTTTTACCCAAGTCCGGGTTTAAAGAAACTACTGGACCTTCCTGTTCACAAGCGAAAGGCCCCACTAGTGCTCAATTTCATCCCCGACGTACAAATCAGCTCTTCTCGACGTTTCAAGGAGAAAAAAGAAGAAGAGCTTATCTCCTCCCTCTGCTACAACTCCTTCAGTTGCTACCTCATCTCGGCCAGATCAAGGAACAACTTCTGATCCAGCAGAACAGCCGTCTACTTCGGCTCCATACCTAATCCCACCATCTTAACGAAAACGTCGTTGACGACTTGTTCTTGCTGTTGAGATGGGCCGCCCAAAACCGGTTGCTAAAGATCTCTTAGCCAGCATTCCCTCTGACATTGACGCTCAGCCAACACAAACCCAGCCTCCTCCAAAGCCAAAACGAATCAAAAAGGCTCAGCCAAAGGCAAAGGTGCCTCAGATCGATTCTGAGGATACCTTGCCAATTTCCAAACTGGCTCCAAGTGAGAAAACTGCCTCTGTCTCCGCGAAGAGGTTCGTTGAAACACTTCCATCTGAATCTACCAAATCCAAAAAGCCGAGGTCATCTTCTGCAACGACCTCGGGGTCTAAAAAGCCTGATGCTCCCTAGGCCCCCGAAATCACTCTGGAAGATAAGCCTGTTATGGCTAGTGATAGCGCCGATGACATCAATGTCGGCGTTGCCCTTAGTACTGCTCTGCTTCTTCTAGGCGATCTGGAGCGAAACGCCGAGTTCAGCGAGTACGAGAACTACGCTCTGATGCTTCAGCGCTCTATTCAGGTAAGTGTTTTTGCTTGGTACTTTTTTCTTTCTTTCTCTTCATTTTATACTTAGAATATTTTCTAATACTTCTGTTTTCTTTCAGGCCATCCAGCATGCCCACTCTTTTTCAATACAATCTTTTGAGAACCGCGAGAAGTTAGCCGAGAAGAAGAAGGAGGTCTCCAGACTTCAGAAAACCAATAAAAACTTGCAATCAAAGATGAAGACGCTGGAGGATCAGGCCGAGGTCGCTATTAAAGCCAAGGACGATGCCAAAGAGAAGGTTGGTGCTGCTGAAACGATAAATAAAGTCCTTCAAGCCCAGCTGAAAGAGGCCGAGGAAAAAGTGGCCCAGGCCCAGAAGGAGCTTCAAGACACCTTGGCCACCAAAGAGGCCGAAATCAAGGATGCCGACGAGAAGGCGTATGCTCAGGGCATGGCCGATGTTACGGAGGCCTACGAAAAGCAAGTCAAGCAAGCATGCAACAAGGGTTTCACCCTTGGTTGAATGACCTTGTTGAAGAAACTTGATGTCCCTGAAGACTCCTCCCTTAAGAACGCCAATGCTATTCCCTTGTCATTCCCTCCAACTCCACCTCCTAATCAATCTGACGATGAGTCTGATTCTGAGGATGAGGCCGAGGAGGAAGTTTTGGTAAGGAAATCAAAAGAGACTACTGGGACCAAGTCCCCTTCTCTGAATGAGCAGGTCATGGACTTGACTCAAGATGAAGAGGGTGAGGAGGTTCCTGAAGATGTTGTAGCTAAGAAGGCGTCGGTCGACGTTTCCCTTGCCGACAAAAGCCTAGATGAAACCCTTGCAGAAATTGACGCCAAGCTCGCGGCGGATAAGGCTGCTGAGATGTCTTCCCAACAATCGTCTGAACTTCAAACTCAACCAACTGCTACTGTTGAGAAGTCTTAGCCTTATGTTTTTTCCTTCATTTCTTGTACTTTGTTTTTGTTTTTTGAAGTACTGTAAACTTCTTCACATTGCCGATGTGTTTTTTAATACAACAACTCTTTTGCTTTTGAATGCTTGCATGCTTGCCTTGTATGCCTCCATACTTAGAATATTTTTGCATATCTTTAATATAGACTTCAAACCTCGTGCAATCTTCTCGGGGTGACACACCTCGGTTATACAAACTGATGTTTTATCTCGGCAAGTACCCAAGTACTTTTCTTGGCATAACCTTAGTTTCACCTTGTAAATTTTTTCATAAAATTTCAACAAGTGTTTAACCTTGGCTTAACTTTAACTTGTAAATTGTCCACAAATTTCAACAAGTGTTAAGCAATGATTTCGGTTTAACTTCAACTTGTAAATTGTCCACAAATTTCAACAAGTGTTAAACAATGATTTCGGTTTAACTTCAACTTGTAAATTGTTCACAAATTTCAACAAGTGTTAAACAATGATTTCGGTTTAACTTCAACTTGTAAATTGTCCACAAATTTCAACAAGTGTTAAATAATGGTTTCAGTTTAACTCCAACTTGTAAATTGTCCATAAATTTTAACAAGTGTTAAACAATGATTTCGGTTTAATTTCAACTTGTAAATTGTCCACAAATTTCAACAAGTGTTAAACAATGATTTCGCCTCTCTCTGCCCCCTCATGTGAACCTAAGTTCTACTTGGGTTCTCATTATACATGTATTCTAGAGACAATGTCAAGTATCTTGAAAAGAAAACCAAGCTGAATCTTTATTTATTTACTTTGGCAAATGACAAAAGAACAAAGGAATTCTAATGATAGAAAAATTTCAAATTGCAAGTGTTCCAAGGCCTTGGCAACTCTTTACCCTCATTATCTTCAAGCTGATAAGCCCCATTACCCAGTACCGAGATTATTCTGTAGGGTCCTTCCCAATTTGGGCCAAGCTTCCCCTCTCTGGGATTCTTTTTGTTACCGACGACTTTTCTCAAGACCAGGTCGCCGACTTAGAACTCCCTTGGGTTAACCTTTTTGTTATAAGCTCTAGCAAGTTGCTGCTAGCACACTGCGAGCTGAATCGCAGCTTTCTCCCTTCGTTCTTCTAGAAAATCCAGGTCTCGGGCTAAGAGTACATCATTAGTTCCGTTCTCTACTCCCTGGGTTCTGATTCCTAGGATGCCGACCTCCAGCGAAATAACTGCTTCTGTGCCATAAGCCATGGCAAAGGGAGATTCCCCTGTTGATCTTCTCGGCGTAGTCCGATATGCCCAGAGCACATTGGACAGCTCATCCACCCACTTTTCTTTTGCTGCCTGCAGCCTCTTCTTTATCCCGTCCAGAATTACTTTGTTAGATGCTTCTGCTTGTCCATTGCTTTGGGGAAAGCTTGGTGTTGAAAAGTAGTTATTGATCTTGAACTTTGCACAGAAGCTCTTAATTAGCTTATTGTCAAATTGTGTTCCATTGTCTGCAACTATTGTTCTTGGAATTCCAAATTTGGTGATGATATTTTTCCAAATGAATTTCTTTACATCCATATCTCAGATTTTAGCAAGGGGTTCAGCTTCTATCCACTTAGTGAAGTAATCAGTTGCCACCAGCAAGTACTTGATTTGCCCAGTTACTTGGGGTAGTTGCCCAACGAGATCCATGCCCCATTGGGCAAATGGCCAAGGACTGGATACAGGGTTCAGGTCTGCTGCTAGTTGGTGTATCAGTGGTGCGAATCTCTGGCACTTTTCACATTTCTTCACATATGCTTCTGCATCCTTCTGCATGTAAGGCCACCAATACCCCTGGGTAATGGCCCTATGGGCGAGTGATCTGCCCCCAGTGTGGCTTTCATAAATTCCTTCATGGATTTCATATAAAAAATCTTCAACTTGTAAAGGATGTACGCACCTTAAAAAGGGGTCCAGTGAAGGACCTTCTGTATAGATGTCCCTCTGCCGTCAGACTGAATCTTGCCGACTTCAATCTAATCTTGTGTGCCTCTTTGTGATCATCTGGCAATTTTCCTTCTTTCAAGAATGCAACAATTGCATCCATCCAGCTTGGCCCTATGTCCACGCACATTGTTTCACGCTCTATGGTTATTGGTTCGGTGCTTGGGCCCGACAAGTATTCGATCATAATTGTCCTTGCTTTGCCAGGTTGTATTGCACTAGCGAGGTTAGCCAACGCGTCGCCGTGACTGTTATCATCTCAGCTAACCTGAAGTAGGTGGCAGTTTTGAAACAAGGCTGCCAACCTGATGACCTCCTTTGCGTAGGCCGACATCCTTTCATCTCGGGCAGCAAATTCTCCAGTTGTTTGATTAACTATCAGTTGTGAGTCACAAAAAACTATTACCTCATCTGCTTGTATTGCTGCTGCCAGTTTCAGTCCTGCAATGAGTGCTTCATGTTCTGCTTCATTTTTTGAGGCCTTGAACCCCAAACGAATCGATTGTTCTAGTACCTGTCTATCTAGAGATATCAACACTACTCCTGCCCCCAATCCCTATCGGTTTGAACTCTCATCAACGAACAGTCGAAAGGAGTCGCCGATGTAAATGTTGCAGGGTCTGAGTTTTTCCTCTTTTCTTTGTTCTTTCGCCTTTGGTTGAGCTCCTCCTTTCTTGTTTAGGCATCGTTCATCCCGGCTCAACGGAGCCCGATGTTCGATGGATTCTGGCGTGAACTCGACCACGAAGTCGGCCAAAACTTGGCCTTTGATTGCTGTTTTGGGCCTGTACTCTAGGTCATACTGTCCCAGGGTGACTGCCCACCTTGCTATTCTTCCTGTCAGGTTTCCTTGTTGCAACAAGGACTTCAAAGGGTGCTCAGTTAGCACCACAATCTTGTGGGCTTAAAAGTAATGGTTCAATTTCTTTGAAGCCATTACTAAAGCCAGTGCCAACTTCTCTAGGGATAATACCTTGTTTTTGCATCGGCCAGGGTTTTGCTTACATAGTAAACAGCCTTTTGTTCCACTTTTTCTTCACAGATTACCACTGCGCTTATTGCATGCTCTGAAACGGCTAAGTATAAAAACAGCTCCTCTCCAGGTTCTGGATTTGAAAGAACTGGAGCTGTGGTCAGATACTTCTTTAGGTCGGCCAAGGCGGCCTCGTATTCTTCGGTCCACAGGAAGTCTGTGGCTTTCTTCACTAAGTTGAAGAAAGGTCTGCACTTGTCTGAGCTTCTGCTGATGAATCTATTCAGGGCTGCGGCCCTTCCAGTTAGCATCTGCACCTGTTTTGCCGATGTCGGGCTCTTCAGTTCTAGGATGGCCTTGATTTGATCTAGGCTGGCCTCAATGCCCCTTATAGTCACCAGGTATCCCAAAAACTTACCAGATCCAACTCCAAATGCACACTTCGAGGCATTGAGTCAGAGCCGATATGTCTTAAGGATTTCAAATACTTCTTTGAGGTCGGCCAGATGTCCTTTGGGTTCCTTGGTCTTCACGACCATGTCGTCGATGTAGACTTCCACCGTTCTGCTAATTAGATGTTTGAACATCTTGGTTACCAACCTTTGGTAAGTCGCTCCTGCGCTTTTCAACCCAAAAGGCATCACTCTGTAGCAGTACAGTCCTTTTGGGGTGATAAACGCAGTCTTCTCTTCATCTAGGGGGTACATGGCTATCTGATGGTACCCCCTGTAGGCATCCAAGAAACTCATCCTTCCATGCCTTGAAGTGGCGTCTACCAGTTGGTCAATCTTGGGTAGAGGAAAGTTGTCTTTGGGACAGGCTTTGTTAAGGCTGGTAAAGTCTACGCAGACCCTCCATTTACCATTCTTTTTCTTCACCACTATTGTATTCGACAACCATGTCAGGTAATTTACCTCGCGAATGGCCCTGGCCTCTAGGAGTCTGTTTACCTCCTCTTCTACTGCTTCGACGTGCATCAACGTCGGTCTTCTCGCTCGTTGGATTACAGGTTTGGCCGACTTGTCAACGTCCAGTTTATGGCAAGTGACCTCGGGGTCAATGCCAGACATTTCATAAGGCGTCCAAGCAAACACCTCAATATTTGCACTCAAAAAAGTTTCCAACTATTTTTCCTCTTCTTCGGGTAAGCCCGAGCCGAGAAGAAAGAAGCGTTCTTCATCCCCCTCTTGGACGAGGATTTTCTTCAGTACTTCTTCACTCTTCTCGGCTGGCTCCTTGCCGACGTATTCGAGGACTTCTACGTCCTCATCTTCAATTTCTGCCCTTTCTGGCTCTCGTATGCTGCAGGTAGATTTCATTGCTGTCATGGAGCAATTCTTCGCCTGCAGCTGATCTCCTCTGACTTCTTCTATTCCATACTCTGTTGGGAACCACAGTAGTTGATATAATGTTAAGGGAACTGCCCCCATTACATGCAACCATGGCCTTCCCAAGATTATGTTGTAAGGGGAGGGTGTGTCAATTACGGTGAACTCCGTCCTTATCTTCTTGGTGCCAGCCTGCACCTCCAAACTCGTTGTTCCCAGTGGCTATGTCGGCGTTCCATTGAACCCGACCATAGGGCTATTGGATTGCTCCATGTCGTCTAGGTGAAGGCCGAGCTCCTTGTAACATCGGACGTACATGATGTCACAAGAGCTACCTTGGTCAATCAAGATACGCTTCACTTGGCATTCCTCGACCTGGAGGGATACTACCAAGGCATCGTTATGCGGATGCTGGACCATCTCAAGGTCGACGTTAGTAAAGGACACTACTGGTCCTTGACATTCCTCTGCCCGATGTCTCTTTTCCCCAACTTGGTAGACATGCTGTAAGTGCTTTACCTTTTGAGTCTTCCCCTGAATTTCGTTCTCGTTGACCTTCGAGTGAATTACATTAACTACCCGAGGTCCTCCTACCTGAGGTTGCTGTGCTGGGGGAGGTGGAGCTGCTGGTGCCTGAGGCAATCTTGCCTGTTCTTCCCTTGTCCTGGCCTCATCGACAAGGTCTCTCAGATGGCCTTGCCTCACCAGTTCTTTCAAGTGTGTCTTCAGGGCTCTACAACCCTGAGTCGTGTGCCCATCTTCATTGTGGTAAGCATAATGTCTGCCAACATTTCTTCCCATAAACTCTCTTAGTGCCCTCGCTGGTGTTTTGAAATAGAGTTGGTTCTGAATCAGATCCAGGATTTTGGGAATCGGGATTCGGAACACAGTTGTTACTGCCTGTGTGGCCCTCAGTTTTGCCTCTTGCTTGTTAGCTTCGTTGTTACCTCGGCCTCGCTTCAGCGAACCGTTTCCCTTCTCTTGTTTTATCTCCTTATTCCTCGACGTATCTTCCTCGGTTTTGGCATACTTCTTGATTCTTGCCATGAGTTCTTCCATGCTTTTTGGCAATGTTTTTGCTAAAGACTTTCGTAGTGGACAATCGTTTTTTAGGCCGTTTTTGAAAGATACGACCGCCACTTCTTGATTGCACTCGGGTATTCGGTTGAACACCTCGTAGTCCCTTTTTGCATAGGCCCTAATGCCTTCATCCTTGCTGATTTTCAGGGCCATCAATGCGTCCACCCTCAAGGGCTGTAGTTTGTTTATCACAAACGTGGCCACGAACATCTCGGTCAGGCCCTCCCAGGTCTTCATGCTTCCCTTTGGCAGTTTGTGGAACCAATCTGATGCAATCTCCCCAAAGGATGAGGGGAACACTTTGCAGAGCAGCGGCTCATTCCCACTATATAATGCCATTGAGTTCAAGTACAGTCCAATGTGGAAGTTGGGGTCTGACTTACTGTCATATATTTGGAACCTCAGCATACTGAATCTCTTCGGCGCCTCAAATCTGTCCAACTCCACTGAGAATGGTGTTCTCGGTTTAACAGTGGATGTGACCTCGGCGTGATCCTGCTTCCTCTTGAGGTAATCCCTCAAGTCCTCCTTAGTCCGGCTAGGAGCTCGGCTGTCTCCTGACTTCAATCTTTTCGGAGCACTGCTCTCAGCTTCGTTTCGAGCCCTTTTCGATCCTTCTTCGTTAGGTGTATTGAAGCACAGTGCCTGTCCCTGAACATGCCGATGTTCTTTGGGGTCCGCCTCCTTGGTGCGGTGCGTCTTTCGTGACTCTTCCTTTCTCAACTCTTCTCGCCCGACCTCCCTTGAAGGCTGGTGAGAGTGTCTTTCACTCCTGGTGTGCTAAGGGGCTATAGAGATTGTTTTCTGTCCTCCCTTCTGGGCATTAGCCGCTAGAATCGGCGTGTCTTGCAGCGGGAATGGTGGCTGCATGACATTGTTTTGCATCATGAAGTTGTCGACCGATTGCAGGTCCGCCAACTTGTTTGCCATCTCTTTTCCCTCTTCGTCCTTCCGTAGGCACGTATCCCTCCATACCTGGAGGTTTTCTTCGTTATAGTACCTGCTTTGGTCTGTCTTCTTTGAAGTGTCGCCCTCATGGCTGACGTCTTTCGCTCTGTGATTCTGGTCACGAGTTTCTGTGTTACGATTGTCTCCTTCGATATTGAGGTCGATAGGTCTCTCATTCCCAGCAGGAGTATCGTCCCCAATCTTTTCTTGCTGTCCGTTACTGGCTATCTATCCTTCTTTTCTTCTCACAGACGGTGCCAAATTGTGTGAGTGATTTTCTAACCACACTGCCAACTTAGTATTCAGGTGGAGAGTACTGGCAGAATAGATGGCACCTGTCTGACCTGCAACAGAAAGAGAAGATTCCGGTGGTGGTTCGTCCACCCGGGGGCTCTCCGACGATCAAGTCAGTATATCTATCAAAGATAATCAATAGTGTTTAACTCACTATTATGAATATAAATTGCGTACTTTAGATCCATCGGAGGTGCCTTTCTTTTATAGTTGTCTTAATCCTTGTCCCAGCAGGAAGCCTAGCTTCAATGGACTTAGGATTACCGTTAATCTTGGACTCCCAGTAGGATTGGGATAAACTCTCTAAGAGCCTTATCTTTATCCAAACTGGAGTCTTCTTTTATGCTAGGACTCTTGTCCCCTATCCGCTTATCCCGGACTCCGATATCTTCGGAGATAACCTCGGCCATGCCGGGATTATCTCGGCATCATGGTCAAGACAAGTGGCACATCGACTAACACGTCGGCGTTATCTTGCCACATGTTAATATCCTGAAAATATATCCCCACAATTACAATATAAGCTATGTTTTTTTGAATATCTAAAATATCTCGTTTACTAGGTGTGAACTCGTCCAACTACTGAAGATTCCTTTGGGAGCAATTCTGAAATCACCAAGTTCAGCATTAAACATGTTTCACCCCAAGGTGGTTTTTCATGAAAAAACACTCCAATTGTAAAAGTTCATTGGAAAAATGCTAGAAATCTAAAAATTTTATCAAAATTTTTATTAAATGCTTTACATTAGTGATTCATATTATGTGAATTCTATGTGGATCTCACTTTTGTGTGAAATATTTGATAAAAATTTTAATAAATTTTTTGAGATCTCCAACATTATTCAAATTTAATTTGTTATGACGATTATTTGGATGAGATGTGAGGAAATCTTATTTTAACAATACTAAAAACATTAAAATATTGTTAAGGTATTATAACTCAATTTGTTTTGAGAATTAACTATTTTAGTTATTTTTTTAATTTTTTACATAAAAACGTGAAAACAAAAATAAAACAACAGTTGATTTTTTTTTAATAATTTTTTTGACTTTTAAACTATTTTAACTAGTTCCCAAACTTGACCTGAATACTTAAAATATATATGTGGACCATGCTAACAATAGGTTAAAAACAGAAAGCTATTTTTAAAATTAATTTCATTTAATGAATTTTAAATTTATTTAGTTTTAAATAATAGGTTAAAAATAGAAAGCTATTAAATACATTTAATTTAATTCATATGTTAAAAATAGAAAGTTGCAAAATTCAAGACAATTTAATATAACATTAAAATTAAAAACTTACTAAACGCAAGAAAAGAGTAATCCTTGAAATTCCAAATATTTTACCAAATGTTCTAAAACATTTGGAGTCTCTAACATTTTTCACAAGAAAATTAATACACTGTTTATACACTTCATCAAGTGTTCGAGAGACCCTTGTTAGCATTAGCCAATATTAATGAATGAAAATCCCAATAAATAAATGAGAAAAAAGACCCGCAAGCACATGGAGAGATTCGAATGACTAATCTCCTAGTAAAATGCAAGTCAAGTTGGCTTTGTTGATTCCATGTCTACTTGGTAATTGTAATTTGGGTTACTTAAAGTTTTAATCAATTTTTCATTGTAGACAAATTTTAAATTATAGACTTCTTAATTGTGGTTGTGTTTTATTATTAATTAATATTTGTCATACTTGTAATTAGGTGTTTATTTCTCTTCCATTATAACTTATAAGGGCTATATTTTGACTTTCTAACTAACAATATCTAGTAGCATATTTGATATGTAGTTCAAAAAAAATATATTTGATATATAATATTTCTCATATTTGTAATTACTTTTGTTACTCAAAAAGCAACATAAGAGGAGGGTGAATTAGGTTTCTACAAAATAAATTTAATAATACCCCAATAAAATTAACTACTAGTACAACAAATTATTAACAAACACAATGATAAACTTAGCAGTAAATGATCAAGCAAAATAACAATGAAGTATAACTAACATATATGGTAAATCAAATAATTAACTGTAGCGATCCTGGTTTCGATCCTTCTTTCATATTTTGCCACTTCGACCGGGCGATTTGCTCGCGGGGTCGAGGCGGCGCCCTTGGCAGAGTCCAAGGGCAACTGGCAAGGGTCGAGCTGGTGTCTTGAGAGAGCGACGTCTGAAAACACTACTGGGGTCAAGCACACTGCTAAAAAGGCAAGTGCAGTTGGAGGTGTGGGAAGTTAGGTAAATCCGAAATTTTTTCCTTTTCTTCTCTCTTTGGGATGATGGAATGTCATTTTTTGTATATCTCTCTCTCTCTAAAAATATTTCCTCTCCCTTCTCTCTACATTTCCTACCAAAAATCTCACAAGATCTTTGATTTCTCCAAATCCATTGGGATTTAGATCCAAGTCCTTCATCAAAGTTGGTTATCTAGGCGAAGGCTACGTTGTGTGAGGTGGAGATCGAGTTTAGGCATCGTTGATTTTGAGGTTTCAACTCGTTTCTTCTTCAAACTTGAGGTAGGAATTTTCTACACTTGAATATGGTTTTTAACTTAGTTATTTGCTATTGTGCATAAGTGATGAGATTTGGTTGTGGTTTGGACAAATCTAAGATTTGGGTGTGAAATGAAAAGAGGGATTTTGATGAATATGAGATAAACGAGTATGAGGCTTGAATATAATATCATGTTGTGCCAAAATAGTTGATTTTGGTGTTTGGGTAGATATTTGGTGAAAGGGGGATTTTTCCCTAATTTTGATTAAATTATTATTTTGCATAAATAATTGGGATTAACATTGAAAACGTGAAATTGGAATGTTGTGATTATAAATGGTGATATTGGATATGTATTATCTCACCTATGAAAGTTTTGAATAAACTATTTATTTTGATATTGAACATCTCTTTAGAAATAATTGCATTGGGCTATCGATGGAGGATAGCTATGATTATTATAGAAAGTACATGAGGATTACGTGATTTAATGCTAATCCATTGTTGGTGTCATTGAATATGACCATGTTATAGATACATTGTCTATGTATGTTTATTGGGAGGAGAAAGGGGATGTACTTTATATGTGATTATGTCTATAAATACATTGCATATGTATATTTGTTTGGAAAGAGAAAGCGGATGGACTCTATTTAAAGCAAGTTGGCCGGAGTGTCCTGAGTGAAAGACCCGAAATTTTATATATAAATGGGTGCTGATTCCTTCGGACGAAATATCCGTAAAATGACAGGTTTGAAGTGTTTATGTGAGTTTTGCATAATTGGAAAATCATTAAGTTGTAGTCTCATTTTGATTGTTGAAAAATAACGAATTTAACTTATGAATTGAGTAGCATATATGAACGGGAAATGAAATTAAAGGAAATGGAATAAGGTTGGTCTTAGTGGCATATGGATATGTAGGTCTTGTGGATGTTTCAAAATCGGTATTGTTTATGTACGTGTATCACGACCCAAATCCGGCCCTATGGGTTTAGCACCGTAACTGGCCAGTAATCCGAGATTACCGAAGGCCAACTGAACAGTAATACAGTTAAACAGAGTACGGGGCCTGGCGGAAGCCAATACAGTAAGTAACTAGTGTCCATTGAGCTGTGAAAATCTGTATGCCAAAAACATTTTCCATGCATTCAAACAGTCTAGAACAGTACAGTCTATACAATCATTTACAGTCAGTCAGTACAGGGATCAAATCCCTAGACAACAAGATAGATAACGAAAGAGATCTATACAAAAGTACAAAACAGTAAGGAGACCGATAGGGGACATAAAAACACCCCAAGCCATAGTATGGCAACTCGGAACCTCGCAGTGAGGCACATAGGCTGGCTTGACAAAACTGGGGACCGACCCACGCTCCTAGCTCCGGTCTGGCTGCTGAGAACCTACATATATATATAAACAGTGAACTAAAGCCCAGTGAATAACATAATGCGTAAAGAGGTTGTGAATGAATGTCCTTACAGTAATGAAATTAGTTCATTAAACAGGATTTCAGTCTTTTCGAGATTTGATCAATCACCGTATGTGGTACATCCATTAGCCTATAAACAAGAGGTCCAAAGGACGGGTCTTACTGCAACCCAACAATAATGATGCCCATCAATCAAGAATGATGGTTCCACAAGGAACCGACAGAGCTCAGAATAAAGAATAGCCAATGCTAAGGATGCCACAATACAGATTGTAATACAGACATACATTCATTCAAGAACAATATCAGTTCAATAAACAATTGATTCCAAGATTCAAAAGATAATCATTTTGAACATATCTTTACACAATTGTTACTCACAGAGATTGGGCTAATAGCAGCTAGAGCGCGTCCCCGAGAGCCAACCCTAAACAGTTAACAAATAGAACACACACTAAGTTTCACAATCGGAAGGATGATAATTAAATCCCTAAATTTCCTCGGTGTGGTTCTATGTCTAAATCCTCATTAAGATGCCTTAAACTAGGCCTAAGAATGCCTAGGATGGGATGAGGATGCAAAGGTGTGCTTTCAATCGGTTTGAAATTTTCGATGAAAGCAGGGCCTCCGCCGAAGCGAGTTTCCCGCTTGAGCGGACAAGCAAACAAAGGTCCTCGGCGTACATTCCACCGCCGAGCGATCGATGAATGGTGCAAGATGTGGATACTGATTCGCCTGAAGCGTGAAACACTCCGCTCGAGCGGACTGTAGAACAAGTCGAAGAAAATGCTGGAAGCATGAATTCCCCGCTCGAGCGAAACTTCCCCCGCTCGAGCGGACATCAAAAATCTGGAAAATCCAGGTTTGTGTTCCAAGTTCAAAACTCAACTTTGATGCTCCCAACTCGATCCTCTTGGGCCAATTTTCTAGAAAACTCTTTCAAACACATAGAATAACACGTTTTAAAGCTCAATTTAAGAAATCAAGGCCCAAGGGTGTTTCAATTAAACTCAATTTCAAACTAGTTTCATGAATATCATGCAAATATGACATGCATGCACTTTAAACAATTTCAAGCTTCCAAACTAGCTCAAATGAGCTCCAATCTTTCAAAACAAAGTGAAAGCATGGACTATAATACAAACATGAGCTTGCATGTACAATTCAACATGAAATCAACTCCAAAATACACCAAAATGGCCATGCATGCATGAATTCTAGCATGAATCAACCTATTTGCACTCAAACATGGCTTAATTCTACAATTGAGCATGAATCATGCAAGAATGAAGTTCAAAGACAACAAGAAAAAGATGAATTCACTCACCTAAGTCTCAATTACAAGGTTTATGAGCTCAATTAGCAACTACCCTTCAATTTCTTCAAGTATACAAGCCAATTTCCTAGTTGATTTCACAATTCTCTCATTTTTCTCTCTCTAGTCGGTTCTCACTTCACAAAATGGCTGATAGAAATGTTTTGGTTGCATGTAATAAGGCTCAACATATAATAAACAAAGGCCCCACTTTGATGGCAATTCCGTAAATAAGGCAACTCTTTGGTTTAACTTATTTTAATCTAATTTAATCATTCCTAATCAATTTTCAGATAAATATACCATAAAATCACAAATATTCTACTGATTCCAAAACACTAAACGGTTCCTAATTCGGCCGCCGATAAGGCCTTCAATTAACAGTTTAAACACATAAACTCAAACAGATAATCAATCAATCAAACAGATACAATATGCAATTCAATAGATAAACTTATTCAATTTCAGTTTCGATTTCAATCAGTCCATTCAGTACTTAGGTTAATCCAATTATCAGTCATTATCAATTCAGTTTAACGAATCGAGAGCTAATTCAAGATTAATGATTAATGTCGATCGAGGTTGTTACAACGTGGTATTTATACATTTTGCTAAACCTCATAACTTGTGTTAAATTATTTCTACTGGGCTATTGGCTCACCCTATATGAGAATACCATTTTAAGGTACAGGTGAGATACTTCCTCCAAGGCAATAGCGTCGATGGAGTTTTGGAAAGCAAAAGCTTTTTAATTATGCCTTATGTGTATATGTTTGTTATTTATAAAGCCAAGGGCTTAAGATGTAATGAGCGAGACTTAATTTGTGTAACCACGCAATGACTTGGAAACATGTAAGCCTACATGGTATTTAACTGGTTGTTAAACATTGAACTCTGATATATGAAAGTATGTTGTTTCTCATATTTATTTCGCATATGAGTTATCTTTATTGTATTATTTTGGGGGCGTGACATTAACGCATAAATATTATATAGCTATAGCAGTAGTGGGGAAGTAAAGAAATTAGAGAAGAGGAGACAAACAGATTTATAGTGGTTCAGTTTCAACCAAGCCTACATCCACTCCTCAAGCTTCACTTGAGATTTTTCACTATCTTTTAGCTTCATAGGAGTGCTAGCAATCTCTTTACAAATAGAGTAATCATCCACGGATTTTACACAGACTTCACAAGCCCAAACCCTTGCAAATCTTAGGTGATTCACAATCACTCTCAAGATTTCAAGAACACAGTATTTGCAACACTTTTACAATATGAAATGGTATTTTTTGCTTTCAAAGAAAGCTTACAATAAATATATCTTAAAGATATATATAAAATGAAGTTTTGATTTTTCTGTAAATCTCACATAGGAAAGATGAGTTTAATGTTATAAGGCTCATTGTATAATTTCTGAGAGAGGATGTAAACAAAAATTGAAGAACACTTCTCAGAGAATTTTTTAGAGAATAAATGTGAGTGATTATAGATCAAAGAATATTTTCTGATTTTTTGTAACTTGTTTACATTAGAGGCTTTGGTATATATAATGAAACTTATAACTGTTTATAGCCGTTTATAGTTGTTGTATTTATTTGAATTTATAGCCGTTTATAGCCGTTGTACTCCATCATTACTAATTTGAATATCTTCCACTCCATCATTACAAATTTGAATATCTTCCACTTGAACCTTTTGGCCTGCTGCTGTGCTGGGCTGTTTGAACCTTTGTTTTGGGCTGTTTGAACTCCTGATTTAATCAAATATTAAATACATTCTAACAACATTTAGGATAAAGGTTTAGGTGAGAAATAATGTAACAAAATAAATTTTAATTCTATTTTTCTCTTTCAAATAAATCATCAAAACAAATTTTGATTGAAATATAATTAAATAAATCATCAAAATAAATTTTGTATTCTATTTTCTCTTTCAAATAAATTAAAACATAATTAAATAAATCATTAAAATAAATAAGTCTAACCACTTTTTGATCAATTAAAAAACAAAAACATTTTAATATTTAATGCTAAAATTGTATCATTTTATGACTTTGTTTCCATTGAGGAGCCATCATCATCCCACTAATATTACCACTATCATTTGTTGACATTATTGCCACACTATTGTCATTATCACCGTTTCTCCGTTACCACCAACTCACTCTACAATCACTGTCTTATCCCATGATATCACTACTAATACATTCGCCACTATTGCCATCACCAGAGTCGCCACTATCATACAACCACAATTATTGTTGTCACTACTACTATCATTGATGCTACCATTATTGTTACCACTCACCTACCCCTCTACATTCACCATGACATTGTCACTACTAAATTATTACCACTCTAGCATCGTCACAACTCATTTCTTCACCGCGATATTCTCCACCGTTTTCTTACAATTACATAATCATCATCGTTGTTACTACCATCAACACTTCACCACAACACCACAATGTAGCTACCAACCAACCACCACAAATATAAAAAGTGTTACAAATTTTTTAATAATTAATATATATAAAATATTAATTTCTCTTATATATCAACAAAATTAATTAAATTTAGCACCTGCATTGTTTTTTATAAATATCAAATAACTTTTCAAATAAAAATTCAATATTCAATTTTTAGTATTTGTTTGTAATTTTGATTTTATCAAACAACACTTTATTAACACATTTACATTTTTTAATAGAATTTATCATCAAAAAATTTATAAATATATTAAATAGAATATCAGTATCTTAATAGTTTCATTTATTTTTCTATACTAATAGGAGGCACACGCGATACTTGTGAATTCAGACAAGAATAAACACACAAATAATAAATAAACTAATATCATAATACGTACGTCGTATAAGTAGTGAGAGTGTACTTAATAAAACTAAAAGTCTTTTTGGTTCAAATCTTACTCACACCTTTGAATAACAATTTTTTATTTTAAGATATGAAAATTTGTTACATGACAGAAGGAGAAACCACCAAACACTTAGACACTAAATCCATTGCTCACATAAATAATAGATAGCGGGTGGCACATGCGATGCCTGTGCAATTCAGATAAATAAGAATAAAAAAATTAATATTATAATATGTAAGTTGTTTAAATGATAAGTGTGTTATTAATTAAATTCAAAATCTTTGATTCAAATCTTGCTTTTGCTATTGTATAATAATTTTTTATTTTAACTTATAAAAAATTACCACTCTCAATTATTTAATTATCTTCTCCACATTCCCCTTTAGTATCTTACATGATTAATAGAATTAGGCTTGGGCAAATCAAACCCACCACTCTAAATTATGTAATAGAAAATTCTATTTATACAAAAAAAAAAAAAATAACAATAATAATAATAATAAAATTGACAAGAATGATGTGGTATTGTTATTATTATAAATATATTTATTTTTAATAGTATTTTATTTTAAAATGAAAAGTGCACAATAAATCACACCATTATATATAATTTCTTATTTATTTATATAGTATTACTCTGATTTAATTTGTCCTCTCCGTCTCACTGCAACAATGATTAATGGAAATAGCTTAATCATGTGGTTTATAATGAATTTAAGAAGATGGGGTGGCTACAGTCATTGGGTCTTATTTTGATAATTTGAATTGTTTACTTTTTAGAGTATATAGAATAGCACACACTTGCAAAAAATCAAATTGATTAAATATCACTAAACCTGTCATCGACTCATATTTGTATTCAATTTTAGACTCCAAATCATATTTATCATTTATATTTGTAGATAAAAATGTAATTCAATGAAAGAGTTAACGATATCTGATCAATTTGATTTTTTTTTTTGTTTTGCAAATATGCTTCACTTGATGTACTTTGAAAAGTAAATGGTTCAGATAATCGAAACGGACTCCAATAGCCACACAACAGTAGTTGTTGTGCAAAGCTACACAGCAGCCACCCCATTTCTTGGATTTAATTGGCTTTATTAACATATTAGATGTGTTTTCTTATTTAAAAGTATTGCTTATTATGACTTAATTCAATAGTTGATCTTATACATTTATCTTTTATTTGTCTTATGTTATTTTGTACATAAATTTTAAATAGGGCAAATTACACTAACAGTCTCTATAGTTTGGGGCTCGTGTTACTTTAGTTCCTGACTTTTCAATTATGACACATTTGATCCTGAATTTTGAATCTTGTTTCAAATAAGGACAATTGAACATACCATTGCTTAGTTTCAAGGGTAAAATCGTCAATTTGATAAAATATAACTAATTTGACAAAAATAAATGTCAAAAAAATATTTTAAAAATATTTCTACGCACCAAAAGTAAAATTATGTAAAATTGATAAAAATTAATAAAAATTACATGATTAATTTTTTAAAATTAATTTTACATGATCATCATGCAAATACATAATAAAAATTAATTTGGTAAATAAATAAATAAATAAATGTCTAAAAGATTTATCAATTTTATATAATTTTATCTTTAGTAGGTAGAAATAATTTTTAAAAATTTAAAAATCATTTTTTGACATTTATTTTTGTCAAATTAATATATATTTTATCAAATTGATGAATTTGCCCTTGAAAAATCTAATAGTATTTTCAATTGTCCTTACTTGAAACAAGATTCAAAATTTATGGTCAAATGCATCACAATTAAAAAGTTAGGGATCAAAGTGACACAAATCCCAAACTATAGAAACCATTGGTGTAATTCACCCTTTTAAATATTATTCATAACTCATACCATTTAAAAATACAAGAAAGACAAACTTTATGATCAGATTAAACCCCTATTTTTTTTTAATTAATATAAGACAATTTTACAAAGATTATGGCATTTAACTATTGAGAAGAAAAAAAAACCAATCAAACAACATAATCATAAGCACACAACTAGCGTGATGATCCTAATACATGGGACACAAAAGGCGAAAAAACATTAATAGATAGGGGATTTTTTTTTAAGGTCACTGATATTAAGATTTTTTAACATAAATGACATTCAATATTTTCATAATGTCTAAGGTCCTTCAATATTGATCCAGAGAAAATTCATCACATAGAAAATTTCAAATTTCTTTGGACATATCACAGAGAAAATTTCAAATTTCTCTGGACAACAATGAGGACTAGTGCTTTGCTTCAGAGAAATTGGGTTGGTTCAGAGAAATTCTCTGGTTTGGACTGAATTTTCTCTGGGTAGAACTCAATTTTCTCTAGATTGGTCTAGAGAAATTCTCTGGTTTGGAATGAATTTTCTCTGATTTGATCTAGAGAAATTATTTACTGCCCTAGCTAGCAAATTTATCCTAGATAAGCACAATGTTTGATTAAATTTGGACAAGTTACTTGAAAGAATAATGCCCATTTGAGCAATGATGATTGGAGTCAAATACATGAACCCAAGCTTGGCCATACGCCTATAGATCAACCAAATGAAGTTCAAAAGCCCAATTATGTGTTTATTTTGGTTGATTTCAATTCAAAATTTCATGTATTAGAAAAAAAAGGAAAAACACTGGTAAAAGAAATTTGGTTTCAAAAGACCAACCTTTTTGGTTTCATAAGTGACTTCTAGAGGCAACCACAACCAAGTTGAGTAGAGCAATGACTCATACACAGCAAGAACTTGAAAATTGAAAATGCTCTTACTCAAATTTTCTCTATGTATTTGCTCACAAATTTCTGTGTGTTTGACCGACCCAAAGAAAATTGAACTAGTCTACTGATATATGTAACCAGAGAAAATTGAACTAGTCTATTGATATATGCAATCAGAGAAAATTAAAACCAAAAGAAAATTTTCTCCGTGTAAGAGTAGTAGGTACTTTCTAAACAATCTGCAGTGACGTCATTAAGAGGTTAGTTTTAATTTGGAAGAAAAAAAAAATGCAAAACAGATATGAATAAATTCTCAAGTATTTACCTTTCCACATTTGGATTATATCCAGTGACATAATAAGTGGGGAACACCCAAAAAGTAACCTCGACACATGTAATGGGTATCTTAAGGATTCATTTGGGAAGAACATACGCCCAGGGGGATAAAAGAGAAGGTCCCTTTGCTTGTGAAAGACAAGAAGCTTCACAATATTATCATGGCCATTTCCTAGAATTCATTAAACATGATCATATTCATAGTGAAAAATAAAGAACCGATATATATTCCTCCATTGGTTATTGAATTTCGAACTGACTCATCGATGGAGTAGTAAAAAGTGCAATATTCACGAACCCTCGCAGCTCAGATCGTGGTGGTTCAGCTTAGATCGCAGCATTCAAGAGACGGCGTGGTAGAGACAGATGCGAAGGTGAAGATCAGAATGTGCACAAAGAGAGAGGGTTTGGTTTGGATAGAATGAAGATCAGAAAGAGAGAAAAAGAGTCAAATTTCTCTGATCTGATATATGAGTGTGGGTTTAGGGACCTTAGACATCAAAAAATAATATTGTGGATCTCTTCCATTACTAAAAATAGGAGAGGGACTTTAGACTAATTTTCCCTAATAGATAGTACAAATATAAGAATATTGCAGTATATGCACCATGTTCTACTTTGAGAATGGATTATTTTAATTAACTTTTAAAATTTTTATGAAATGATGAATGAAAAATATTAAAAAAAATAATGTAATTAAGTGTGTTAATTTTTTAGCTATTTCAAAAAGTAATCGCAAACGGTGCATATATATCCAAAGAGAATAACAATCCAATGGAGTCTTAAAAAAATATTTACACATCAATAATAAATTTTAATAATTAAGAGTTTAATTTTTTAAATATATTTGCAAATATTTTTTTGAGGACTCCCAACCCTCAACCCATCCATCCATATTGCGTCCCAATCCGAATTTGTGGGGTCAGCACGTGAATATTAATTAATTAATCTTGTTTACTTGCGTTATTAGCAGCGTGCATACCAATCACTCCAAGAATTCGGATCTTCGGTCGCCCTTTCCTACGGCCGTCGCATCAAAACGACGTCGTTTTAGAATAAATATTTTTTTTTTTTTTTTTTTCACCTCTTATTTTCCAGCCCCTTTCGTTGTGCCCTAGCCCCTCTGATAGATAGAGACGAACAGAGGTAGAAGCGAACCGAGGTAGACAGATCGAACGGAAGAGGCGACGAACGCGAGGGCGAAAGACGAAGACAGAGAGGCGAGACGGACGAACACACAAAAGGTCCGACGAGGTTCATTTCATCTCTCTCTCTCTTCCCTTCTTCTATGATTAATTGGTTTGATTCAACTTTTGTACAATGAGATCTACACTCAATCTGAAATTTATCTCGAAATTGTGGCTGTTGGGTTGATTTGAGTCAGTTATTCCACAGGTTTAGAAGCATAATTTTGTGATGTGTTGATTTTTGTGAATTTTTGTGTTGATTTGGCTGTTATGTGGTTTATTTTTGTGTGTCTTGTTATGTGTTGATTTTTTAGTCCTGCAAAATGAAGTGTGTTGATCAACGTTTTTTTAGTCATAATGAAGTGTGTCGATCCATTTTTTAGTCCCGCAAAATGAAGTGTGTCTTGTTAGTCACTGATTGTGATCAAAGCTCAGGAATGTGATATAAGCCAAATCTTAGGAATGTTGATCAACACATAACAGCCAAATTTTTTAGTCCATTTTTTAGTCACTGATTGTGATCAAAGCTCAGGAATGTGATATAACATGATTGAGATAGAAAGGAACCATGGTGTATATTGTTAGCAGTTTATTTTTTAGAAAGGAACCATAAATGTGATATAACATGATTAAGTTGCACAGATTTTTTATTTTTGGTAAACAATGTTAAAACCTTTGTGAAGAGAATTATGCTTGTGAAAACTGATGTTGACATTGATCTAGTCTAAAGATTATGGTAGTTGGTACTCTTTTGCCATCGGAGAGAGAACTGATGTTGATAACTCAATCCACCATGGGAGACAGAACATGGTAGTTGGTACTATTTTGCCTCTTCCAGCCCAAAGATTATCTATCATTAATGGGGAATTAAAAACCATCAAATAAATATATAAAAAGGAAAAAAAAGATACTGTGACTTTAGTGAATGCATGCAAATAGTGGGTAATAGATCTGTGAGGCCTACAACACTAGTTGAAGGAATGGAAGTAGTGCATTTTGTTAAGTATATACAGAAACTATAACTCATATTCATTTTTAGATTATCTTGATTAGTGTGTTTTGTTTTATTCTAAGTGTAATTTAAGGATCACAAAATTTTTATAAATTTTTTTTCATCATACCTAACATTACTGCAGTGGATTTACTGGTACTAGGAATACGACGACAACTCAATTCAATGCCTCAAAAAGCGTCGCCATATAAGAGAGAGAGAGAGAGTGGGAAGCCTTGTTCACAAGGAGAGTTATAGAGAGAGAAACTTGAGCAGCTAGGTGCTCAGCACAATGGTGTTGAGATATTCTTGTGTTGTTGAGTTCTGATGGGGAAAGGAGGGCAAGAATATGGGAAAAAGGAGAGTCTGGGGGCAGAATCATCATCGAGCGGGGATTTCTTCGCTGCTTGGGCGAAAGATGTCCAAGAATGCGAAGAGAAGTATGGGGTGAATCGGGATTACGGATTGTCGACCGATGAAGTGGAGAAGAGGCGGCAGATCTATGGATGGAATGAATTGGAGAAACATGAACCTCAGTCTATTTTGAGATTGATTTTGGATCAGTTTAATGATACTCTAGTGAGGATTTTAATTGTTGCTGCTGTGGTATCTTTTGTCTTGGCTTGGTATGATGGTGAGGAAGGTGGGGAAATGGAGATCACTGCTCTTGTGGGGCCTCTGGTGATTTTCTTGATTTTGATTGTGGTTGCAATTGTTGGGGTTTGGCAAGAGAATAACGCTGAGAAAGCGTTACAATCTCTTAAAGAAATTCAGTCGGAGCAAACAACTGTGGTACGCGATGGCAAAAAGGTTACATGTTTTCCTGCAAAAGAACTTGTTCCTGGTGACATTGTTGAGCTTTGGGTTGGTGACAAAGTCCCCGCTGATATGAGGGTTTTGTTTTTGACTAGCTCGACTGTTCGAGCTGAGCAGGGTTCATTGACTGGAGAGAGTGAAGCGGTTAGTAAGACAACTAAACCTGTTCCAGAAGATTCTGAAATTCAGGGGAAGAAATGTATGGTTTTCGTTGGGACAACAATTGTGCATGGGAATTGTACTTGTTTGGTTACTCAGACAGGCATGCATACAGAGATGGGTAAGGTGCATTCGCAGATTCACTAGGCCTCGCAAAGCGATGACGATACACCTCTAAAGAAGAAATTGTATGGATTTGGAGAGTCTCTCACAGCTATAATTGGGGTTATTTGTGCATTGGTGTGGCTTATTAATGTGAAATACTTTCTCACTTGGGAGTATGTTAATGGGTGGCCCACAAATTTTAAATTCTCTTTTGAGAAGTGCACATATTACTTTGAGATTGCAGTGGCATTGGCAGTGGCTGCCATTCCTGAAGGTTTACCTGCTGTTATCACAACATGTTTGGCCCTTGGCACGCGGAAGATGGTTCAGAAGAATGCGCTTGTCCGGAAGTTGCCTAGCGTCGAGACTCTTGGCTGCACAACTGTGATCTGTTGTGATAAAACTGGTACTCTAACTACCAATCAAATGGCAGTGGCAAAGCTTGTGGCGATGGGTACCGGGCCAAATGCTACCCGAACTTTCAATGTGGAAGGGACCACATATAGTCCTCTTGACGGAAAAATTCGAGATTGGCCCAAGGGTCGAATGGATGCGAATCTCCAAATGATTGCAAAGATTGCTGCTTTGTGCAATGACACAGGCATCGAACAAGCTGGAAATCATTATGTAGCCAGCGGAATGCCCACTGAGGCAGCATTGAAGGTAAGATCTTGTACTTTCATTATCCGGTTTAAAATTAAATTCATTTTCTTTATAGTAGAATTACAGCGCCTTCTGAAGCTGTCATGATGCTGTGGGGGAAAAAGTTGGAATTTACTGTCATATTACCCAAAAAGGGTTAATGCTGGATTTTCTCTTTCAAACACTTGATTTGCTAAATCAAGGTTCATCAGTTGTTTGGTAGCAACACCCCATGCATGTCGAAGGTTTTTTTTACCTTTTCTCTGTCATAAGTACAATAGATCACTTGAAGATTTTCTTGCCGAGAGTTATATAGACTGATGCTCCTTTCTTCATTGAAACATGTGCTGTTGTTGCTGCATATATATAAATATTGAGCTGAGGCAATTTCATCATCCTGACTGTTTATGTTTTCAGGTTATGGTTGAGAAAATGGGACTTCCTGATGGATTGGATTCTGATACATCTTCAGGTTATAGAGATGTCCTAGGTAAGTTACTAGTGTAACATATGTTTATGTTGTTTCATAATCGTGTTTACGTGGCTGCTGATGTCTTCATTTAATTTTGTGCATTTAAGGTTGTTGTCAAACATGGAAAAAGCTTGAAAGATGGATTGCCACTCTTGAATTTGACCGTGATAGGAAATCTATGGGAGTTATAGTGAGTTCCAGCTCAGGAAGAAAATCATTGCTTGTAAAGGTACATTCAGCCATATGGAGTTTGTTTTATTTTTTTATTTTTATCTTTGACACATTGTTATACAGGAGAAACTGATTACCTGAAGAGCATTTGTTACAAAGGCATCCATTTTTCTTATGCAGCAAAACTATTAAATGTGGTGCCAGTGTGCTACGTATTTAATCTCTGTTTACATTCCCTTACCAAACTGGATGTCTAATCTTCCTGCTTTGAAGACAGATTAATGTTTAACACCTCCTGCTTTCAGGTTGTATTTAATTGATAGTAAGGCCAAGTTTGGCATAACCTAAATAATACAAAAAGTGAAAAAGTCACTATCCTATTTAAGTCACATCATCTTATTTAAATCACATCACCTCTCTAACACATCACATCAAACTCAACCCAAACCCAACCCATATAAGCCAATAAGTCAAAAAGTGCACTTTTTTAGAACATCCCAAACCAACCCTAAATGCAGATAGTTAAGAGTCTATGTGTATGCAATTCAACCCAACTACACTTGTTCTAGCTTTATGTTAAATGGAAATCTGTCAAAGTATAGACTATAATTTCAAAATTACGATATATAATTAGATTAATGTTAAATCATACCCTGTTTATGAATTTACTTCTCATGTCTACAAAGGAAAGCACAACATCTTACATAAGAAACAATTTGTTAGTAACCAATGTAATCCCTAAATCTAAAAGGAGTTGCTTATGGCTAGGCCATGTGTTTCTTGCATTAACTCAGCAACATGTTCATTACTTCATATCCATCATGAATGCATTAGCATAATTTCAATGATAAATGGCATATGATTATGAAAAATCTTACTTGGATACACCCAAGGTATGGACTACATGGATTGGAGGGTCTATTTAAAAGACTTATTTTGAATTTTATAAAAAGTTTACGGATGCGGATACGGATGCGGACATGGGACACGGCAATTTTAAAAAAATGGGGACATGAGGGGACACGGCAATTTTAAAAAAATGGAAATAGGGCAATAAAATATATTTTTATTTGCTATCTAGATTAATATTACACCAACAAACAATCAATATTAACAAAAATAATTCTAATTCTATTTTTTTTTTTTTTAAACATTTTTAAATTAACACTTACAGCTTAGATCTTCTTTTATGGATGATCTATTACATATTTAAATCTAAGAAAAAATAATAAACATTCAACATTCATCAAAATCACTAAATAAAATGGGGGAAAAGACAACTTGGCATGTCCTAGTGTGTCCCCTAAAAATAAATTAATTAAATAAGGGGACACGTCGTGCGGTGTGTCCTATACACGTCCCCGAAATGTCCGTGTGTCCGACACGGATGTCACTTGTTTTGAAGTCTCGATGCTTCATAGGGTCAAGGTCATGGTTTATACACAAGCTCTCCTTTTAATTGGTCCACCTAGGCTAAAGAACACACATGGTCAAAGAGTGAATAGGATCTAACTGGGTCTAAGGAGAGTGCTTTTTTTTCCATATCAAATCAAATTTTGATGTGAAAATTTGACGGTTTGATCACCCTATGGTGCTTAATTAGATATAGGACGCTTATGCATGATTGAACCAGAAAATAGGGGCCCTTGAATAGTTACATGAGATTGATCTCATGATAGCCTTTTCCTTCCATAAAACATGAGCGTTCTTGTACTTGCTGTTTTTTCACAAGTTGTAGCAATGATGAAGTCCAAATTTTATGTTCATCGTTTCATCTACAATAAACGCAGACTGACATGCAAGTTTATGGGTTCACTTTATTTTGATTTTTGGGTGTCAGTCTTTATCTGATAAGTGCATTTTTGGATATGTTCTGAGTTTCTGGATTGCATTTTAGAAGTGATTATTTGGAGTTGCTGCATTCATGAAAGCATACCTTGTCAAAGACTTGTTAGCTGATCTTTCTCATTCACTTTTTTAGAAGATTTTGTTTATCTGCCATTAAATTATCTCATGGGTGTTTTGTTCAATGCCTATACCTCACAAGAATTAGTTAGACATAATGACTAAACATTGGACCTTAATGTGTGTCAATATTTTTTCGTTTGTGTTGCAAATTTTATGTTCACATCATTGAAAATCCCATGGTGGAGGTCTACATGCATGTTTTTCCAACAGAATGTTTGTTTTCCATCCTTCTGTTTTGATCCAATTTGTTTCATAGAGGCATTCAGGGGACTAATGAACAGGTGCTTCATTGTGGCAGGGTGCAGTAGAAAATGTGTTGGAACGAAGTTCTTTGTTCAATTGCTTGATGGTTCTATTGTAGAACTGAATCAAACTTCGAGGCATATTATTTTACGAAGCCTGCATGAAATGTCCTCAAGTGCATTACGTTGTTTGGGTTTTGCCTACAAGGAGGACCTCCATGAGTTTGCTACTTATAATGGTGATGAAGACCATCCAGCACATGAGCTTTTACTTAATCCATCTAACTATTCTGCAATTGAGAGTAAACTCACTTTTGTTGGCTTGGCTGGGCTAAGAGTGAGTTGGCACATTTGCTTTTCATTCCTCAAACACAACATTATTTTCATTCGTTAAGTGTTCCTAGTACGCTTGAAGAAATGAAGGTGTATTAACTTAATTTTATTTTGTTATAGGATCCACCTCGGAAAGAGGTCCACCAAGCCATCGAGGACTGCAGAACAGCTGGCATTCAAGTAATGGTTATTACAGGAGATAACAAGAATACCGCTGAAGCTATATGTCGTGAGATAGGTTTATTTTGACCACATGAGGACATTAGCTCTAAAAGCTTAACAGGGAAAGAGTTTATGGATCTTCCTGACCACAAAAGTCATCTAAGGCAAAGCGGAGGGCTGCTCTTCTCTAGGGCTGAACCAAGGCATAAACAAGAAATAGTCAGACTACTCAAAGAAGATGGTGAAGTAGTTGCAATGACTGGAGATGGGGTGAATGATGCACCTGCCTTGAAATTAGCTGATATTGGAATTGCAATGGGCATTGCTGGAACCGAGGTATTTATTTTTCTTTTCTCGTTAGTGTTAATGTATTACATTTTAATGCAAAGATGGTATTGTAGAGTATATTGAATTAGAAAACAGAAAAAATGTTTTACCATATACACTTTCATTTTGTATGACTTTTGATGCTAAACAAATTTTAAACCTTATTTTGGTATTGAGCATTGCATTGCTAATTTTTAAAGAACTTCCATTAGTTTCCTGACTTGTTACATGAGGATTAGGTGCAGTCATCATCTGCTTCTTAATACATTCTAAGTCATAGTTGCAAAAATGATTCAGTGGCTCTGTATGCATGCAAGAAGCCTGGTGGAGGTGTTCTCAAATAATTTTTTAAAAATACAATCTAACGTTAATCATATTCACATGATATCTATATGTTTGGAGTGACTTTATGTTTGTGTGTGTGTCCATCTTGGGGTCACTCAGTTGTGCCTCTAAAAAACATTAGGACTTTTTCAACTATTAAAAACCTTTATGATTTTCCGTCTCTTGTCCTTTTAAGACCTTCATTATTTGTGTAGTTTTGGTCTTATGTTGCACTTGACCAAGCCATTTTAAAATTCTTTCCTCATTTTGAAGTTGGTGCTACCATTAGATCACTTGAAGTTTTTTGTCTTGTCTTTACTTATTTGCAGTGTATCTTGTTCTAGGTTGCAAAGGAAGCTTCTGACATGGTTTTATCAGATGACAATTTCAGTACAATTGTTGCTGCTGTAGGTGAAGGCAGATCTATTTACAATAATATGAAGGCCTTTATAAGGTCTATTTCTCCACAATGTTTTTCGTAGCTTTTACCAAATTCCACTATGGGACTCGCTTGATGCTTTTGGTCTACTTTGCCATAAGTCTGCATATTTTTCTCTTATGAGAACGTGATCGATCACTATAATGGGAATGATCTCTCAAAAAGCAAAATATACATTTACAATACATATACACCGACATTAATTTTATACATGTGTGTTCATATAAATTGCTTATGGTTTGAAAAACCTGGATAAGCCATGTGAAACAATTCTCAGCTTTACTGATAAGGTTGTCCTTGCCTTTTGTCTTCCTATAAGTACGGTCTTTTGTGTGCTCCCCCATATGACCATATGTTTTTTTTTGAACTGATATGACCATATGTTTGTTGCTATGTTACCTGGAACATGGATGGTTCCGGCACGTGGAACAAAAACTTGAATGTGGTACGCTACATGCTCTATAATGTGGTACGATAAGGGTAGACTTGTATGTATTACACTTAAGAATTTAAGGTACTTCTATAGTAATTTTATTTTAACTATTAGGTATCTAATAAAACATATATATTTCTTTTTTTAATGTTTTTGTCTTGTCAAAACTTAAGTCACCCTCTAAATTTTTGTTCATTATATTTGATTTTTGTTCCTCCTAAGGTAACATTTAAAGAAATATATTAGAAAAAAACTTTTAGGATTGCTTTGGATCATTAAATTTATCGTTTTGGAACGAAAGTGTACTATATTTCGGAACGTGTGTACCAATACCTAATTCATTAGGGTATTAGTGTTTTCTGGTAACACAGGTTTGTCATACTAGCTTTTAAAAAAATATCTTTCTTTAATCCTCTGTTTCTTTTTTCTTTCTTTATCTTCTAAGATATTTTAGTCAAAGAATTATATCTACGAAGAGAATGGAGGCAATATTCACAAACATAATAGGTACAAAAAGCTTAATAATCCAAAAGTGGTAGGTAACAGGTGAAAGGAAGTGAAGGACAAATCAATTACCATAGTGGCCAGTTAATTCTCTCAAAGCTTTGATTTTTCAGACATCCATCTATTGTGCAGCTTCTCTCTTACACACCACACAACAGGAACTAGGACTACTTTCAACAAAATGGTGACAGCAAGATGCTGACTCACACCACCAACCTTTAAAAGGATTGGCCAACAAGCAGGGTGTAAATTGACAGATTGTGAACTGAGAGTGTAAGAGAGACCACAACTTATTGCCCTATGGACAGCAAATGAGAAAGCTGTTTTCCGCATCAAAATCTCTGCTAGACATGCAGAATGTATAAGGACGCATGTTGAAATGTTACCGGCACCTGTTTGCCTAGACAAAGAAAGCCACCTTAGGAGTTTGGGAATCCAAAATGGCTCAAGTGAAGAAGATAACTGTAACCTAAAATTTAACTTCCTGAAGGACTTTACCAGCAGCCAACTGCTGAAAAGTTTACCTCCGTGGTAACACATCCTAGGAGTACTACTCACTTGAACCAGGACTAATTTCCTGAAAATGAAAATCCTACATCAAGAAGAGAGAAAACAATCAAGAAGAGAGAAAGCAAATGTGTGTTCAGTTCCAATGTGAACCTGTATCTCCCGGCGTGCCATAATTTGCCGTTAAACCACTATGGTCTTTAGCAATGTGGATCTGGGTCTTTGAGGCTATGAAGCACGGGTACGGTACGGGTACTTCAATACGTTAAAATGTAAAAAAGTAGGATATGGGTATGGCTTGGTACGTTTGTAACAAAATATTTATTTCTAATTTGGAGTAATGCAAAAATTGATTAAATGGTTTAATTTGTTAAGATCCAACCTACAATTAACATTTAATGCCAAAAGTAAAGGTATAAACTAAAATTAAACGTCATTATATTAAGTAACTTACAAACCATAACTTAATTTTAAAATCATGCTAAGTATAAAACTAAAAACAAAAAAGAAATCTAGTGAAATGAATTTTATCTTTTTAGTAGAAGAAAATATTGTTTTGACTACTAAGGTACGGTACATCTTGGGTGTATATTAGGTACGTCTGGATATGCCAAAAATTAAGAAGAAAAAATTTAGATTCTTGTTTTATGTAAGTACCATACAAAGTACCATATGCCAGTAAATACCCGTTATGGGTACAATATGTTTGTTGAAGTACCCATGTTTCATAGCTTTGAGGGATCATCCCCATGCATCTTGCCCTAGGGAATTTCAAGCTGAATTGTCAAGTTTAGATGCGGTATATTTTCTTGTACTCGCGCGATACTTTTCCATACTAATCCTATATGATACTTCTACTTAGGTAGCCAGCCAATCGTGACCCTCGTACCCAATTTGTGAGCAGTTTCTGCCACTGCCCTCTTTTTCCACCCCTTGCTTATAGAGAGGGGGAGGGGAAAAAAAAAAAAAAAAAAACTGCCTGTTTTGAAAACCCCATACCTCTATGATCATTTTATCTTTTCCTTTTGTTTTATTGGATTTTAAAACATTTTCTTAGGTGTTGCCTTTATTTTTCCAGTTCACACCCTCCTGTAGCAGTTCTGAGAGGTCTACACATTATTGCTAAAGCATGGTTACTGTAGGCTATAAAGTTCTTTTAATTTTTAGGTTCTCTCTGGTCTTTTGTGGGGTTTGGTCTTGTGCTGGATGGTCTGTGAGTGCTGTCACATGGTTGGAGTTATTTATATGAACCCCACATCAAGTTAATGTATCTTTTGGCCTAGCCTTGGTTCATTTATGATTAGTTTATGTTGAAATGGGTTTTCTATAATGTTACTTGGCATCTGATTCAACCCTAAATATGGAGGCTGGTATGGTCCATATTTACAGACTAACAATTTATGCTATTTGATATCATTTATTCTTATAGCTCTTTACTTGGATCATCATTACACGCTTGGAAATGATGAAATGCTTGTGTTACATTCCATTTGACTTTCTTAGTTTGGTTGAGAATCTGTTGTTTTCCAACAAATAAAAGCAATTTGCTTTGCTAATGATGAAGTGAATCAATCTGTACAATTCTTACGACAACAAAGGACCATTGCTAATGTAGATGACCTCTTGCAACCCCAACCTTGCACTCTATAGTTTATAGAAAACCTTACAACAAGGTTAACAGTATGATGCCATTGCCATGAAACTGATCCTGATGTTTTAATCATCATCACAGGTACAAGATCTCATCAAGTATTGGTGAGGTTGCCTCTGTATTTTTGACGGCTGCTCTAGGTATTCCAGAGGGTCTGATTCCTGTTCAGCTTCTGTGGGTCAATCTTGTGACTGATGGACCCCCAGCAACAGCTTTGGGATTTAATCCACCAGAAAAGGATGTTATGAAGAAACCCCCTCAAAGAAGTGCCGACTCATTGATCAGTGCTTGGATTTTATTCCACTATCTGGTATTATAACTAGCTCCTTTGGCTTTCAAAGAACTTTATATCTATTGGACACCTGAAGTAATTTGTTGTGCTACTCATTTTTGCAAATTGTATATCCTAAGATTCACCTTATTTAACATAATATATAATTATATATATATATATATATATATACATATAAAAATCACATTGTATTTAAAATGAATTATATATCAATATAACTAAATTAAATTGTACATGTATATAAAATCTTGTATATCAATATCAATATAATTAGTTGATTTCTGGTCTTCTCTTTTCTTCTTCCTTTGTGTGTGTATGTGTGAAAATGGCAAACGTTTTATGCATTATGCAAACAAAATTGAATATTCCGAATTGCAATGAATCAGAATTGAATTGTATGATTCACTCTATTTAAAATTCAATTGCACGAATTGAATCATTTTGCTTGAAATTCATATCGAATTGTAAATCTTAAGCTTCTAACAACCATGGTGCTACTATTTATCAATTTGGATGCAGGTGATTGGACTCTTTGTCGGGATCGCAACTGTGGGAATATTCATCATATGGTACACTCACGGCTCTTTCTTTGGCATTGATCTAAGTGCAGACGGCCACAGCCTTGTCACCTATTCCCAACTTACCAACCGGAGTCATTGCCATTCCTGGGAGGGTTTCTCAGTAACACCTTTCAAGGCGGGGTCTCAATTGATTGAGTTTAAAGATCCGTGTGACTACTTCCAAACAGGCAAAACAAAAGCAATGACTCTTTCCGTTTCCGTCTTGGTCGTCATCGAGATGTTCAATTCCGTTAATGCCCTGTCTGAAGACGGTAGCCTCTTAACGATGTCAATTTCATTCGGCCTTCACTTTTTGATCCTTTATGTGCCTTTCCTTGCTCAAGTTTTCAGCATCGTTCCTCTAAGCCTGAACGAATGGCTCGTCGTGTTGGCCGTTGCATTTCCGGTGATTTTAATCGATAAGGTTCTCAAGTTTGTGGGAAGATGTACAGGTGGAGGCCGAAAACCGGATTCTAGAAAGTTCTCTAAGCACAAGGAGGAGTGACCCAGGGACGGTCGTCATTTGGAAAGCCTGCCATTGATCAGGTTTGTCTGTTCAAAAACGAGGCTTAGGCCCCGTTTGGGGACTTACTAAATTAGCCAATTAGCCAAAAAGTTACTAAATTAGCCAAAAAGCCAACAATCTATACCAAAAAGTCAAACATTATGGCTTCTCTCTACTTTTTGCACAGCTTTTCGTAATTTGCCAAAAAGTCATCCAAAAAATGCAAGTTTTTTTTAGCTACCTTTTTAGCCAAATAGCCAAAAAGTTATTAAATTAGCCTGTTCCCAAACGGGGCCTTAGTTTGGACCTAGAAGATTAAATTAGATTGGTAAAACTGATATGTAAAATGGGAAATTCTATTTCCACACACCTTATTAGCTCAGGGCACATACTTAATAAAATAAATTTAATGACAATTATATCCTAAATAAAAATTAATAGGGTATATTGAGAAAAGATGTGTTCTGAGTTATTTAAGTGTGTTGAAATAGAATTTTCCATGTAAAGCACTTTACAGTAGAATTTTCAGAGATGTATAGTGTTTATTTGACTTCATGATTTTGGGATTTAGTTCTAAAAACATTTATGCTGTATGTGGTGCATTAGATGGAATGGAATCATTCGTTGGGCTCAGGTGGAAAACATAATCAATTAAAAACTTAATCCGTGAAAACTTAATTTTGGGATTTAGCTCTAAAACCATTTGGAAAATGTTTGGGATTTCCTTTGGAGATGACCCTCACACCTCCAAAGTGATTATGGCCTCTATGTATATGTGGGGCTCACATTATGAATAGTCTAAATTTGTGGGGGTCATGTTAGGGTCTTATGGGGGTAGGGGTCTCAATCATTGCTCAAAACGTTTATACTCTATGTGGTTCATTAAACAAATGGTTTCTCATATCTTTTCCATGTCCATTTGGTCAACTACCAATGACCAAATGGTTCATTAAACAAATGGTTCCTCATCTCTTTTCCATGTCTATTTAGTTCATTAAACAAATGGTTCATTAAACAAATGGTTCCTTATCTCTTGTCCATGTTTCTCGATCAACAGGATTATACGAGAAGATTATTTCGCACTCGTACAATTAAGACGGTTAAGTATAAATGTAAAATGACTATAATACTCAGGGACGGAACTAGGATTTTAAGATGGGAGACCAAACATTATGTATATCTAACTCGAACTACATTTACAATTTTTTTTTTAATATTCTAATTTGTAAGTTACAATGCATCAAAATATATTAATGAGAGTTTTTTTGATAAATCTATTTTCTAAGAGTTTTATTCCATCCAACCCAAATTCTTTTTGATTATTCCATTAGGTCCAATTTGAGATAAGAAGATCAAATCATCTACTTATGTTTCATTTAGTTCACATTATTTTCTTATATTTCAATAAGTCCTATGGATGACATAATTATCAAAATACCCCAAATGTGAATGCTCACATCGCCAATGTGAATGTTCATATCGTCAGTGTGTAGGGGCCCGGCCCATGTCGATCCTCGTAGGTGTCCAGAAAAATTCGAGTCGGGCCGGGCCAGTCCACAGGCCAAAAAAATAGGTCCGGCTCGGCCCGTTGATAATGTGAATATTCACATTGACAAGTTAACATTCACATTGATAGGAGTGTAAAATTGGTCCGCGACCCGGGGTCGGCCCAGGCCGGTCCGTTCATAATGTGAATATTCACATTGACATATTAACATTAACATTGATAAGAGTGTAAAATTAGCCCATGACCCGTGGGCTGCCCGAGGCCCGTTGACAATGTGAATATTCACATTGACATGTTAACATTCATATTGATAGGAGTGTAAAATTAGCCCGCGGCTTGTGGGCTGCCCTGGGCGGGCCCGGCCCGACCCGTTGATAATGTGAATATTCACATTGACATGTTAACATTCACATTGATAGGAGTGTAAAATTAGCTCGCGCCCCATGGTCGAAAACCACTCACGGCTGTAGGCGCATGCGTGGGCGACTTTGTTGACAATGTGAATATTCACATTGACATATTAACATTCACATTGATAAGAGTGTAAAATTGACTCGCGTCCCATGGGCGGTCCAGGGCGAGCCCGGCCCGGCCCGTTGATAATGTGAATATTTACATTGACATATTAACATTCACATTGATAGGAGTGTAAAATTGGCTCGTGGCCCATGGGCGGCCCGGCTTGCATTGCCGGCCGGGCGGGCGACGCTTCGATTGACAATGTGAATATTCACATTGACATATTAATATTAACATTGATAACAGTGTAAAATTAGCCCGTGACGTGGGCGCCCGGCTTTGACCGGGGCCATTGTTGACAACGTGAATATTTACATTGACATGTTAACATTCACATTAATAAGAGTGTAACATTAATCTGTGCCCCGTGGTTGTCTGAAATCCGCCCACAGCCCGTGGGTGACTTGAGGCGGGCTCGACCCGGCCTGTTGACAATGTGAATATTCACATTGACATGTTAACATTCACATTGATAAGAGTGTAAAATTGACTCGCGTCCCGGGATGGCCCGGGTTTGGGTCTCCGGCCACGTCGCCAAGCGCAGCGGCGGACCAATTTTACATTCCTATCAATGTGAATGTTAATATGTCAATGTGAATATTCACATTGCCAACGGGCCGGGCCCGCCCCAGCCCGAGGTCCGGGTGCCCACGGGTCACAGGCCAATTTTACATTCTTATCAATGTAAATGTTAATATGTCAATGTGAATATTCACATTGTCAATAAGGCTGCCGTTTTCGCCACAGTCATGTATTTTTACAGCCACGAGGCGCGGACTAATTTTACACTCCTATCAATGTGAATGTTAACATGTCAATGTGAATATTCACATTGTTACGGATCGGGCCAAGTATGCCTCGGGCTGCGGGCTAATTTTACACTCTTATCAATGTGAATGTTAACATGTCAATGTGAATATTCACATTGTTAACGGGCTGGGCCGGGCCCGCCCCGGGCTGCAGGCGGGCTTTTGGCCGTAGGCCAATTTTATACTCTTATCAATATGAATGTTAACATGTCAATGTGAATATTCACATTGTCACCGGAGCCGCCCATGGGCCGCGGGGGGGTTTCGCGCCACTACGGGATAGTGGCCAATTTTACACTCCTATTAATGTGAATGTTAACATGTCAATGTGAATATTCACATTGTCAACGGGCCGGGCCGGGTCGGGCCCGCCCTAGGGTGCTGGCCAATTTTATACTCTTATCAATGTGAATGTTAACATGTCAATGTGAATATTCACATTGTCAACAAAGCGGGCTAATTTTACACTCCTATCAATGTGAATGTTAACATGTCAATGTGAATATTCACTTATTATTTGTTAAGTAGGTTCCAACATAAAAATCTATCTCCAATATCCTTAATCAATTTTAAGCTTAAATTAAATTAGATCAAATTTACTGAAATCAAATCAATCCCCCTTATAACCTAGTTTAACTAAAACCAAACTTAATCATGCTAAGGTGAATTAGGCTCTAATACCTAGTGGCGCCAAATTTTCAAGGCGAATACAACTGATGTAAGCTCCAAATCATAAGTCAGATAATTTATTTCGTGTGGTCATTGTTAGAGGGAGGCATACGCCATCACTTTACCATTCTACATCAAAACACACCCCAAACCTTTATAAGATGTATCATTGAAAATAGTAAAACCATTCGTACTTGAAGGTAGGGTTAGAATCGGTGCAGTCAGAAGACGAGTTTTCAATTCTTGGAAAGCTGACTCTTTCTGATCAGTCTATTCAAATGGTACCCTTTGCTGTGTTAACTGGATTATGTGAATATCTGTATATAGTATATAAAGTTGTTTTGTTCCATGTAAGTCTCACAGCTCATTGGACGATTTTATTCTATTATTGGTTTCCACCAGTCTGTGATCGGACTAAAGGGTACTGTTGGGCCTGTGGGGGCTCACCACGGGTCCTGTTTCAATAATCTGAATCATTTAATGTGTAGAACTCGTCGAGTACTATAAACTTGTAAAAAATCACGTTGATCGGATATTGATAGCTATCTCATCGGATCAGATTTCTGTCAACTATTTATTTTTTCACCGTCCATTTATTTTTATACAAAACTAATTTGATCATGTAGCTATTGATATTTAATCAATGTGATTTTTTTACAATCATTTAGTACTTGACGAGTTCTACACATTAAACGGTTCAGATTATTGAAACGAGACCCACGGTGGACCCCTACGGGCCCAAAAGTACCCTCTTGTCCGTGATCGGACTGGAGGAAAGCTAGCCCCTATAGAAAATTGGAGGAGGGGGGGCGCCAGGGCCACTGTTGGCCAACGGATAGCTCTATTCCTGATTATAACCTCAAACTCAATATTTTTTGTTATTTTTTTCTTTGTTATCTTTCATACATATAATTTATAATGTCTAGTATTAATTCAATTAAATCATAATTAATTATAAATTCTTAATTATTTATTGTAATTCTTAAATTTTTATTTAATTATATTTTAGATCACAATTGATCTTAAATATTTAACTATTTATTGTAATTATTAACTTGAATGTAATTTTAATTTAATTATATTTTAGATCACAGTTAATCTTAAATTCTTAATTAGGGTTGGTTTGGGATGTTCTAAAAAAGTGCACTTTTTGACTTATTGGTAGGTTTGGTTTGGGTTGGGTTTGATGTGATGTGTTAGAGAGGTGATGTGATTTAAATAGGATGATGTGACTTAAACAAGATAGTAACTTTTTGACTTTTTGGCTTATTTAGTATAAGTCAAACCAGCCCTTATTATTATAATTTTTAACATGTTAATCTAATTTTAATTTAATTACATTTTAGATCAATTGTTAATTATTGTTTATTTTATATTTTATTTAAATATATTTTAAATTAATTCTTAATTATATTTTATTTTATTTTAATTAACATATTAATCTAATTTTACATTTAGAGAAAATGAGGATAAAATTATCTTTTTGATATATTAATTTTATTCTAATTTTTTAAAAAACAAAACCCACTCTAACAAATGGTGTGTGTAATATACATTTTGTTAGTTTTGATGAAAAAACTAACGGTAGCATAGCACTTTAGTCTAAAACTATATAGGGGCTTGTTAGCTATATTTGACCGATAGAGGGTAAAGTGCTTTAGCTCTAAATCACAAAGGGATAAAATGAATTCAACATTTTGGTTTTTACAAAGATAACATTAGTATGGTAGTATAATTAAATTACAACTAAAAAGTTTTGCCACTATTCCATCAGCTTGAACCACTGACGTCCGTTTCACCCAATGTCTACTTCATAGTTATTCCGCAATTTTTATTAATAGTGCAGAAAAAGTTACACTACGTGTCAAAAAAACATAAGACTAAAAAAAACTCGAAAACTAGTTTTGAAAACTGATAACCAAATAAATTTTCAATTTAATTTTCTAAAAATTATTTTCAAAATATACAATTGAAAAACTAGTTTTGAATATTTATAACCAAATAAATTTTCAAATTCTTTTCAAAATCTAAAACTCAAAACTAATTTTAAAACTAAATCAAACACATCTTTGAATTTCAAATTTTATCGTTACGACGGATAATAGAGCATTTGATTTATCAGGTCATTTATACTTTCCATTTGGCAAAAAGAAATTGATCTTAAATTTTATAAAATTTCTTTAGAGAGTTAGCTAACAATAAGTTTATAGGTTAATTACACGTAGGGTTGTTTTGAGAAGTGATTATTTTAGTCAATTTTCTAATTTTTTATAAAAAAAACGTACAAAAAAAAAATAGAGAAAATGGTTGTCTTT
Organism: Camellia lanceoleosa; assembly: GCA_025200525.1. Taxonomy (NCBI): domain Eukaryota; kingdom Viridiplantae; phylum Streptophyta; class Magnoliopsida; order Ericales; family Theaceae; genus Camellia; species Camellia lanceoleosa. The sequence goes on along the minus strand of CM045761.1, from coordinate 48,799,746 downwards.
TTTGATAGTGATCTTTTTTTTTTTTTTTTTTTTTTTTTTTTTTTTTTTTTTTTTTTTTTTGTGTGACTATTTTAAGTTATTGCCAAAACTAAGATATTGAGATGTGGTCTAATGGTCTAATAGCCATATCTTAAGATGTGGTGAGTGAGAGATCAGGAGTTCGAGTTGATGAAACAGCGGCAAATCCTTCCGTTGTAATCTAACTATACTAATATACTAACGTTGTCTTTGACCAAAAAAAAAACAGTTGTTGTCAAAACAAGCTTGAGTACCTTACTAATTTTATCAAAAATTACTTTTAATCATGATAATCAACCTCTTAATATGATGTCAACAAGGTTGATGGAACTTATTATCTTAATCATATATGTTATTTTTCTCATCCTATCTTACATTTTTACTAAAATATCATTTTAGTATTTATGCTTTTACCAAAATTTTACTTTAGTCCATCTACTTTTAATTTATGTCATCATCATTTACAGTAGATGGACGGAATGGTGAGATTGTAGCTTAATTTAAAATGTAGAGGGTTGATTATCACAATTAAAAGTGTGAAGGCCAAAGTAAAATTTTAGTGAAAATGCAAATGTATAATAAAAAAAAAAAATACTAAAATAGTTTATCTCCCAACTAATCCTAAAGCTAATACTACAAAAAGCTAGTTTGTTTAGTATATATATATATATTTATTAACTTTTTAGAATAACTAAAGTGAGTTTTTCTTGGCCACAGATGATTTGTTTTCAAATTAATTAACATTTATTTTGCCAATAAATTAACTTTTAAAACACAAACCAAGCCTAATTAATCAAGGAACTGAAGTATGGATTCATCTTTATTATAATGATTATTATTATTATTATTATTATTATTATTTTCATTTATTTTGGTACACTACAATTGAATTGTCTGTTTTTTTTTTAGATAGGGAAAACAATTACAAAGAAGAGGAAACCACTAAAACCATTAAAAAGGGAGGAACTTTCTCCATCCAAACTCGTGGTGAATCAAAATCAAAGGCTAACCTACTTAAACAATATGCCATAGAATTGTTTTCTCTATAAACATGCGAGACTAATGATGAATGGAATCGCAAAAAGAGCGCCTAAACAACGCCCACCAAATGGCCAAGACAAATTATTCGCCTTTCCCTGGATTGCATACACAACATTGAGAGAATCTCCTTCGATCTTAATATCACCCAAACCCAAATCACAATCAAATTGAAGCACTTTGACAGCACTCAAGGCTTCCAGTCAATTTAAAGACACCCTCTCTTGGCACGAGCCATAGTCCAAGCCGCACTCGATGCACTGGAATTTGGTTGCATTGTTGAGCTTGAGCATACTCTGTTACATACTTCTCAAGAAAAGACAAAACTTTTGTTGGGAAAAACTACTCACATTACATAATTTCACATTGCATATCGCAAAATTATGAGAAGAACAAAACAAACCTTCAATCCCAGTAAATATAAAATGGTTAAAGGAAGCAAACCGAAGCCTGTGTGATACCACAGTCTCCTTAAAATAGATTCGCCGCCTCACCGTTGGATGCTGGAGGTACGCCGGCGTCTACTTCCCAGGATACAACGGTTTTTACCAGCTACAACAGAAGCACCTTCTGATTAGCTTAGCGAACTGACAACGGTAGCACTCTCTCTCAGGAAGAAAATTATAGGAGAAGTAGACTGACAGGGTATGGATGCCAAGAAAAAATTTTATATCTTTTTTCAAGGAATAGGGCCTCATTTTATACACCATGGGGGAGAGGGGAGGAGCCTCTAGCCATTAAGGCTGGCAACTAATGCTAGCAAAACTGTCCAATCAATTTTGTAAAACTGATGAGCCTTAAATGTGTGAGTTATATACACATTTATGAGGCAATTTCTCATTCAACCATTTTTCTCCAACAATTCCCCACATGAATAAAAATTGACTGAATACAGCAAACGCTCAACGTTTATCAACAAAGACTCGAAAAGAGAGAGAGCACACAGACTAACCCTGCATCAAAAAAAGTAGCTGTTGGCCTTAAACCTTTCGTAGTGAAAGCCTATCGGATTGACTGGCTGACCAGTGAACGTGATGTCTTGAACTGTTTTGCCGTTTATGTAAACCGAGACAATAGACCTCACACAGGAGTTAGTCCAACAATTGTTCTTGTTCTCACTGGTGTGTCCGGTATGGCCCTAGAACACTAGCCTGGTTCTGTGAGTGTTTTTAAAGAATTCGGCCTTGGCAATTCTTAAAAAAGCGGCCCCACTTCGCACTCACATAGGTGACCTAGATACGGTATTTCATTATACCACATCACTAAGGTCATTAAAAGCATTAGCTTAACCTTCCACCCCCACAGGGCATCACTGTATAAAGGAATGGGCAAGAGGATTTACCTCTTCAGTGACTCACTCGTTACACAAAGTTAGGTTGTCCCTTTGAACCTAGATCTTGGGATCTCCAGTCAACTAGGTTGGGTGTTCCGTTCCGGTAACCTTTACTAAAGGCCTTAACCCCATTCCTCTTGACGACTTTTCTACTAACTCTCGAGTTAATCCTTTGGTTAGCGGATCCGCAATGTTATCTTTAGACTTGACATAGTCTAGAGAGACAACTCCATTTGAGAGTAATTGTCGTATGGAATTATGTCTACGACGGATATGTCTAGACTTTCCATTATACATATTACTCTGTGCCCGACCAATCGTTGATTGACTATCGCAATGAATACTGATAGCTGGCACAGGTTTCGGCCAACGTGGAATATCCTCAACAAACTAGCGAAGCCATTCAGCTTCTTCAGTTGCTTTATCTAAAGCAATAAACTCAAATTCCATCGTTAATCTCGAGATACACGTTTGCTTGGCAGATTTCCAAGACACAGCTGCCCCTCCGAGGGTAAACACATAACCACTAGTGGATTTGGAATCTTTTATATCAGATATCCAATTTGCGTCACTATACCCTTCTAGTACCGTTGGGTATCTGGTATAATACAGCCCATAATCCAGGGTGTAACGAATATAACCCAACACCCGCATAATGCCTTTCCAATGAGTAGCATTAGGATTACTCGTGTATCTACTCAGCCTACTAACAGCGTAGGCGATATCCGGCCTTGTACAACTCATCAGATACATCAAACTCCCAATGATCCGAGAATATTCTAGTCGAGAGACACTCTCACCATTATTCTTGGTCAAATATAGACTTAAGTCTACCGGTGTCCTAAACATACTTGTATCTGACTTTCCAAATTTCTCAAGTATCTTATTAACATAATGAGCTTGAGAAAGCACAATACCACCAGATGTTCTGGTGATCTTAACACCCAGAATGACATTTGCAAGGCCCATATCCTTCATGTCAAACTTAGAGTTTTAACAATCTTTTAGTAGCTTTAATCATTTCATCATTGCTATCAACAATGAGTATGTCATCAACGTATAGACACAAAATGACATAACCTTTGTCAGTGTCTTTAACATATACGCACTTATCACACTCATTGATTCGAAACCCATTTGACAACATAGCATTGTCAAACTTCTCATGCCATTGTTTCGGAGCTTGCTTCAAACCATATAATGACTTGAAAAGCTTACAAACTTTCTTACTTTGTCCTGGAGCTGAAAACCCCTCGGGTTGCTCCATGTAGATTTCTTCATCTAAATCTCCATTTAAGAAAGCTGTCTTTACATCCATCTGATGTATTTTTAAACCACGTAAAGCTACTATTGCAATAACCATGCGAATGGATATAATCCTTGTCACAGGTGAATACGTATCAAAGTAATCCAGGCCTTCTCGCTGTCTGTATCCTTTGATAACTAGTCAAGCTTTATATTTGTCAATTGATCCATCCGCTTTCATCTTTCTTCGAAAGATCCACTTACTCTCCAAGGCCTTACTGCTTGGAGGTAGATCAACCAACTCCCAAGTATAGTTTTGTAAGATGGAGTCAATCTCACTCTTAATTGCTTCTTTCCATAAAGGACTTTTAGGTGAAGTCACAGCTTCATGGAACGTTCGAGGTTTTCCCTCTAACATATAAGTCAAGTAGTCTGGACCAAAGGACTTTGTGGTTCTAGCCCTTTTACTCATTCTTGGCTCATCTACTTCATCAGCTTGATTATCTACTTGATCAGTTATTTGATCATCCATGTGATCATCTATGTGATCGTCATCATCAACATCTTCTATTTCTTTCATGGAACTCGGAACCCTGTCTTGGGGACGACACGGAAATACATCTTCAAAGAAAGATGCACTTCTAGATTCCATGATAATATTCTTGTGTATATCTGAAATATCAGACTTGTGCACAAGAAATCTATATGCACTACTATCTTGTGCATAACTAATGAATATACAGTCCACGGTTTTCGGACCTATCCTAACCCGCTTAGGTGTAGGTACCGCCACTTTTGCAAGACACCCCCACATTCGTAGGTATTTATATGAAGGCTTGTGACCTTTCCACAACTCATATGGAGTCTTGTCCACTTTCTTCCGTGGTATTCTATTAAGAATATAATTCGCGGAGAGAATTGCTTTCCCTCATAAGTTCTGTGGCAACCCAGAACTTATCAACATTGCATTCATCATCTCTTTCAGCGTCTTGTTCTTCCGCTCAGCAACACCATTTGACTGAGGCGAATAAGGCGCTGTGATTTGGTGAATAATCCCAAATTGAGCGCAAGTCTCGGCAAACGGGGATTCATACTCACCACCACGATCACTTCTCAATGCCTTGATTTTCCGACTTAATTGATTCTCAACTTCATTCTTAAAAAGAATAAATTTATTAATAGCCTCGTCTTTGCTTTTAAATAAATACACATAACAGTATTTAGTACAATCATCAACAAAAGTAATGAAGTACTTGTTGCCACCACGTGATTGTACAACTTTCAAGTCACACACATCATTATGCACTAAACCCAAAGGCTGGGTACTTCTTTTAATAGAATGAAAAGAAAACCTTGTCAATTTTGCTTCTACACAAGTTTCACACTTGTGTTGTGGATTAATCTTGAAAGATGGTATGTGATCTAACTTGATTAATCTACGTAAAGAGTTAAAATTTACATGACCCAATCTACCATGCCATAAATTAGGGGACTCAAGCATATAAGCAAAAGAAGAAGCTTTCTCATCAACCTTAGAGATAAGTGTCATTACATTCAATTTAAACATACTACCTGACATATATCCCTTCCCCACATAGACCCCGTCCTTGGTCAACACGACCTTGTTTGATTCAAACACCATGCGGAAGCCATGCTTGCTTAGGAGAGACCCCGAGACAAGGTTCTTACGAATGTCCAGCACATAAAGGACATCGTTCAAAGTCAGTTCTTTTCCTGAAGTCATCTTCAGGATCACCTTGCCTTTACCCTCAACAGCTGAGGTTGCAGAGTTTCCCATAAACAATTTCTCCCCGTTTGAAACCGGTTCGAAAGTTGTGAACATTCTCTTCTCTGCACAAATATGGCGAGTGGCCCCAATGTCCACCCACCACTCCCTCGGGTTTGACCCCACCATGTTCACTTCTGACACGACGGCTGACAGAAGCATGTCGTCCACATCGTGTGACAATTCCTCCATTTCAGCCATATGTGCCCGGTTTTTGTGTTGCGAAGGGTTTTTCTTACAGGGCTTCGTCTTCAGACAATCAATTGCCCGATGCCCGTCATTTCCACAGTTGAAGCATTTGCCATTGAACCTAAAAGTAGGCTCCTTTGGCTTGTAGGCTAGCCTTTTGGAGATTCCTCCTCTAGCCCCCAACTTTGAGCTTTTACCTGTCGGTGGTTTTTTTCCTCGCCCCCGAGGACTCACCATGCTCAACCATGTTGGCTTTGACAGTGGAGGTACTCCCTCCTTTCTTCCTGTTGTCCTCTTCAATCCGGAGCTTGACAACGAGCTCTTCGACTGTCATCTCCTTTCGTTTGTGCTTCAAGTAGTTCTTGAAGTCTTTCTAGCCGTTAGGCAGCTTCTCAATCAAAGCAGCTGCCTGGAATGACTCACTTAGGACCACCCCTTCTGCATGTATCTCGTGCAGAATCACTTGGAATTCTTGGACTTGACTCATGACAGTTTTGGAGTCCACCATCTTGAAGTCCAGGAACCGGCCGACGATAAATTTCTTTACCCCAACATCCTCGGTCTTGTACTTCTTGTCCAAGGCATCCCACAACTCCTTAGCCGATTTCTTGGCATAGAACACGTTGAAAAGCGGATCCACCAAGCCGTTCAGAATGTAATTCCGGCATAAGAAGTCTGTTTGTTTCCAAGCGTCCAGAGCCATGAGCTTTTGTTTATCTTACTCATTCTTCTCTACGGCTGGTACATCTTCACTCAGAAACCTCGCAAGGCTTAGAGTAGTCAAATAAAACAGCATCTTCTGCTGCCATCTCTTGAAATTCACTCCCGTGAACTTCTCCGGGCGCTCGTGATGATTGAGCGGCCCTCCCGGAACAGCCGGAGTAACAACAGGAGGATTGACCACAGAGGTCACAGCAGGGGTTGGCAAGCCAGTCGCCCCAGGGTTCGGATCCCCACCAACATTAGCAGCAGCATCAGAGACAGTTGCCATTTCTGAAAAATTACAGCAGAATTTTCACTATTCTATATTTCCAGAAATCAAACTTAACACTAGAAAATCCCACAATTGGAAATTTAATTCAAAACTAGTCTCACCACGCAACCTAGAATCAAACATGGTCAGGAAAATTTTCAGAAAGACTGGAGGGGTCACACCGGTCCCACTTAAAACCCAGTTAACCTTAGACAAAACTTTCAAGAGTATGTTGACTCCTAGTCCATGGGAAACAACTTTAAGAATTAAATTTTCCAATGGATGAACTAAGTTAAACACACCAAGTTCCAAACTGTACAAGCAATTACAATTGCATCACATTATAAGCAATTACAACAAAATTGCTATAATAATTACAAGCAAATAAAACTTGCTTTACATATTTAGTACAAATTAATCCTTTTTCCCATTCCCATAGGTATTCCTGCAATAAAGAGTTAGCAGCAAAATACAACAAAACCTCCCTCAGCTTTTCTTTGCTTTTGACAAAGTAGTGATTGAAGGGGAGGGTACTAGCAAACAAAATAATAAATAACTGTAAGTAAAGATTAAAATCAACCCTTAAGTTACACATCTAGAATTTAAACAAAAAAAAAAACTATAAAAAATTAATTACATAATAAACATGTAATTAACTATACAAGTTACAAACCCCAAATTAAATATAATTAAACCATATTTTAAATTGGTAAAGGTTACATATGAACTTATTGTACACTAAACATGTAATTAATTGAGGCAAGTTATAAATATTTTATAACTCCTAAACACTTAAATCACATTACTAGGCAAGAATTGCAAATGATATGATTAACATGCAAATAATTCTAGAGAAATTAATATGAATTTAAATATAGGCAAGTTATAAACTTTACAACTCCACACCTAAATTAAAAATTAATAGGTACAAGTTACATGTAAATTTACTACCTAATAAACATGCTAGAAATGTAAATTACACTAAAAACTAAACCCAAATGAACATGTAATTTATATTGTACACTAGAAGCATGTGAACTAGAAGCATGTAAATCTAGAAATACAAGGCATGAACCGGTACACCATAAATTAATAAATTAATTAGAAAATACAGTGAATTAACGTTGCACCAATAGAACTCTTCTTCCCTATTGATAACAGTAGCCTATTACATACAAAATTATTACACACACCTATGAATCTATTAATCTAATTCTATGATAAACGTCGAATCTATTTTAAGCTTGTTGGGAAAAACTACTCACATTACATAATTTCACATTGCATATCGCAAAATTATGAGAAGAACAAAACAAACCTTCAATCCCAGAAAATATAAAATGGTTAAAGGAAGCAAACCGAAGACTGTGTGATACCACAGTCTCCTTAAAATAGATTCGCCGCCTCACCGTTGGGTGCTGGAGGTACGCCGGCGTCTACTTCTCAGGATACGACGGTTTTTACCAACTACAACAGAAGCACCTTCTGATTAGCTTAGCGAACTGACAACGGCAGCACTCTCTTTCAAGAAGAAAATTATAGGAGAAGTAGATTGACAGGGTATGGATGCCAAGAAAAAATTCTATATCTCTTTTCAAGGAATAGGGCCTCCTTTTATACATCATGGGGGAGAGGAGAGGAGCCTCTAGCCATCAAGGCTGGCAACTAATGCTAGCAAAACTGCCCAATCAATTTTGTAAAACTGATGAGCCTTAAATGTGTGAGTTATATACACATTTATGAGGTAATTTCTCATTCAATCATTTTTCTCCAACAACTTTATCCACAATCCTCTGCTTATTTTCAAAAATAATTGAGTTCCTATGATTTCATAAGCACCGACAAATAGTAGTAAATAAACTCATTGGCTCCATATCATACTGGACAGTTGAATTGTCTTTGGAGCAATCACTTTTTTTATTTTTATTTTTAAATTTTTTTATATCAATCTTTGGAGCAGTCTGATACTCACATACATTCATGAACTTGGTGTAACCCACTACACCAAGCTGTCTTTTAAGGAGGACGGATCATGACCTAATTAACACATGGACAAAATTATATGGGCTAGGATCTCTTGTTTTCTGTTTGGTTTTTAATTTCTCTTATATTTACATTTCAATAGGAGAGAATTTGAACTCGTCATGGTCTTGTTTCGATAATTTGAACTGTTCATTTTGTAGAGTTTTCAATATATATTGTCCATGAAAAATATTAGATCGATCTGATAATCGTAACTTTTCATTTTATTATATTTGTCTCTAAAAAAATGAATTATCTGTCTTTGAAATATATTTGTTATCCATTTTTTTGGAAATAAATGAGATAAAATGAAAATATTATGATTATTTAATCAAACTATTTTTTTCTTATGAAAGATATAGGGGGATGCACCAATAAATCTCAAATTAATAACATATATACTGTTTAGTCCTAAAAGTTTTCTTATAGACTGAAAGGTCCCATTACAATGTTTCAAACATCAGATTAATGTTTCGAACATTAGATTTTGAACATCAGATTAATGTTTCGAACATTAGATTGATGTGCAAATGAGACTAAATGGAGCATAAGAAAACTTTTAGGATTAAATGGTTCAACTTTTCAGAAACTAAGACTTATGGATAAATTTTTTAAAGATATATATTGAGTGCCTTACAAAATAAACGATTTGAATCATCGAAACAATACTCATGGTAGGCCCCACAGCCCCTCAAGTTCTTGTGAACATGAGAGAAACCCAATTGTTTTTAAAAGTAGTTTTTGAAATTTCAATTCATATTTTTTTAGTGATTTTTAAAAATATTTTAATCATTTTTTAATTTATTTATTTTTAGATCCACTTAATCTCGATATATTTAAAACACAAAGGGCTTGTTTGGTTTGTGTTTCAGAAACATGTTTTGGAAAAAAAAAGTACGAAAACATGTTTGGTTTGGTGTTTTGGGAAATTTGTTTTGAAAAATTATTTTGAGAGAGAGTTTTGGAAAAAGTGATTGATTTGATGTGTGTGTGAGAGAGATTTGTTTGGAAAAGTTGTTTGGTTTGTGTGTTTTGGGAAATTTTTTTGGAAAAATTTGTTTGGTAGAGAAAATTTCTGAAATTTGTTTGTAGAGAAAATTTCTGAAATTTTTTTCAGAAACATCAACCAAACAAGCCCAAAATCTTTAAAAAAAATCACTAAATACTAGAAATATAAAGAATATATATATTTTTTCATTTTTTTTTGTATTTATATCATAAATATTTTTTATTTTTTAAGTATATCTAAATTAATTCTATCTTAAAAATATTTGAATAAACTATTAAAAAAGTTAAATAAAAAAAAATACGAATTGAAAATTCAAAATCAAATAGAGACTGCATCATTTTCAAACATATGATGTGATGAAAGACAATTGTATGGTTAAAAATTCATTAAGAACAAAAAGTCTGAAAATTTTTAGAGATAATATTTGGAATCTTTTAGATATCGTATTTACAGGCTAGCTAGACCATAAGACTAGCCAAACATAGGTTTTAGGCCTCCAAATTTGGAAAGGCCTAATCTTTTGATATAATGTACCAGGCTAATGTGATTCATTATTTATTTTTTTGAATAAAAAGGCCCAAAACAGAATCAAACAAAATTATTATATAAAAGTCTCATTTTTAATTATTACTTTAGGCTACAAATTATCTAGAGCCAGCCGTGTATACTTGGGTTTGTTAACTACTATTTGAATCAAGTATAACTTGGGCTTTTATTTTACAAAAAACATGTTCCTCAAGTACTGCAAAAGAATTTCACACTTTGATTGAACTGAGAACGCTGCTTGACCAATTAACACTTGGATTAATTAGGCTCCTAACAATTGAGCACCAAACCACTAATATTTTAAGTAATCGATATGCCGTGGCCGAATTGATATACTTTATTATTCATTTATTGTTAAGTACTGATAATTTCTTATTCATTTATTATTATGTACTGGGAATGAGATATGAGAAATTACTTTATTCTTGGCTTGAAATGCTAAATGTTTAATCCATCCTCACATTAATTAGGACTTATCAATCAATGATTGAATCGTACCCCACATCTATTACTTTCTCGGCATAGCAACTTGCTCAAACTTGGCTAAGCAGAAAAATAATAAATAATAAGATAGTTTTGATGATAGATTATTTATTATATTTAAGATAAATGTGATATGATCAAATGATTATCAAACCTTCATTAAATGTGATATGATCAAATGCTCGAGGTTTGAACCTTTGTCAACAAATCCTTTGATAGGCTCCAAGTTCCATTGTTCCTCTCTTGATTAGGGATTAGCAGGGGATGGGAACCCCTCGCTCTATTGTGTAGTTTGTTCTGCGCATTTGGCCCTGTTTTAATACCAAAAAATTTGAAAAAAAAAAAGAATGACTATCAATATACAATTAATTTAATTTTATTTATTGACAATTTATTCGACAAGCCCTACAAGATAAATGGGATGATCAAACCAAGAAGGGAACCAACCAGGCCAACTAGTTGGCCAAGAGCCCTGCACATCACTAAAGGTTAATTTTTTGATAAATTATAAATATGCTTGTTGGCTTTTTAGCTTTTCAAAGGGTAAATTCGTAAATGCGAGCGTGCCAGTAAGGATCAATCAGTCCTTACAGAAATTATAATTGCCAATCAATTATCAGGCGACTATGTTTCAGTTCTTTCAGCCTCAATGAAGAGGACTTTTTCTGGTGGCTTGACTTTTAGGAGAAATTAAGAGAAATGACAATTAATATTAAGAGCAATTGAAGTATTTCATTAACATAAACACTTACAATTGTCCAAACTTCGCAAATTTGAGGAAGTTCTGATAACGGTTTACTTGAATCTACTTGAAAACTACTCCTATGAATTGAAGTACAGCGGTATTTAAAGAACAAGTATTTAAAGTACAGAAAGGTAAAAGCTGGAAAGGAAAAATCTGTAAAAACTGGTTTATATGATCCGAGTCTGGGGGCCTTTTTCGAACTTCGCTATTTATACTTGTTAGGGATGACCTTGAATCGCACTTGAACCGTCAATCGCTCCTCCATGATCGCCGATCACGTTACCTTAGAAATAGTTCCACTTTGCCATCACTTGCGCTTGGACTTCCCTCGCTTCGAATTTGAATGAAGGTAACGTTGAAGCCACGCCACCTTGTACCTCATTCTTGATCTAATGCTACTCGCACCACTTGAGAACCAATACTTATTGCCACGTGTACGATTGAGATTTAAGATTAACATCATCTTCCAATAATACCCTCATTACGCTCGTGTCAATTGTAATTGGCTTTTACAAAATATGTAGCCAACATTACCCCGCACTAATATACCCAATACTTGGAAATATTAGTGAATCAAAACTTTTCCTCGCTTTTGAGCGTGCATAGAATCCATTTTCAGAAACACAACCGTCACCTATTTTGGTGATCATTTGCATTAATTCTTAACTTTGTTGGACGTTCCAATACCTTCAAAGATTTCGAGCGGATTATGACTCAATCACCTTCCCATTCTAACGATCGAGCATACGAAGAGCCTTTGAGTATCTTTGTTTCCCTCGAAAGAATCCCCACACATTTATTAGCCACCTTTACCCGCCTTTCTATATTCAGTCATGGAGGCTTTCGCAGATTATCAACCTTTGGACTACTTAACACATTGCCCTCAATCCTTGGTTTTAACTCGTTGATACAAGAAGTTCTTCCTCTAAATTCCTCACACTTTGAACAAACAACTTTCAAGCCTTTGCTTCACCAAATTGCAAACATGGAATTAGGAAATTCTTCTTCACAACATTCTGCTTGGGATGAAGCTTCATCTTCTGGGGTGACAAACTGGTCTGCACCTGAGTCCTGGGACTTGAGGGAACGGATCAATCATCATTTTATTGAGTTCACTGACCCTTGATTTCCTTCCTGCGCCAAGCTCGGTGGTTCATCCTTATGTGCCCATCGACTTTCGACGTAGCTTAGAAGAGAATTTGCTTGTAGCTTGGTATACATCCTCCATGCCTACAGGAGCAATGCACCCTGCCCGGTGCTCGGAAGAAACACAAGGATATACCCCTTCATTCTTAGCCAAGAAAGCAGATTTGTTCTTCCGACCGCTTAACTATATTAATGCCTTTGTTCCTCCCATTCTGTGTCATCTCCCCAATCGGCGACCACTTCTTCTTCTCCATCTTCTGAAATGGAAGCATCCACATCTTCTTCATCCTTCAAAATAGAAGCATCCACACCTTCTCCATCCTCTAGATTAGAGGCATCCACATCTTCCTTTCCTTTTGAAGCAGGACCATCTACTCCTTTCTCCTCCTCCCACTCTTTCTTGGATAGAGAAGTTAAAGCTTGCTCTCCCAATGGACAAAACCTTCCCCTTACAAACCTCCATCATCTCCAACTCCATCCGAATCGGAAAGAAGCCCAACTTCGCTTGTTTTTTCTCACCTACCCTTTAATGTTCTTGAGGATGACATTCCTCTTAAGAACTTCCAATGGGCCTGATATTCGACCAGGGCCATATCCTTAATCCTATCGCCTGAGAACTTCATCTGTTCTCGATCAACTTCAAGATTCTCCATTGGCATCGAATTCCAAAGTCACCACTCAGTCTTTGGATCAACTTTCATCTCTTCGAATTCAAGCTCAATACGAAGCAGAAAACTTCATTGAAGACTTTGAAGACTTCAAGAATAAGGACTCTGCGTATTGGGATGATTTAGTTATAGATGAGTTGGAACAAAAATCGAGAGAGGAGGCTTTCTCTAAGAAGGTCAAGAGTCAGATATGAAGTGAGAGCACATCAACTCATGCACCAACTTTGGAAGAAATGCCGAAGACATAATAAAGAAAGAACAAATATTCATTGATCATTGTTGGACTAAATTTCATGATCTTGTAATTTATTCTATTCCTTACTTTTTACTTAACTTGAATTTGTACCAAAATAAGATTATTTAATGTAATTGTCTTGGCTCTAATGAAAAGCAAAGTCTTCAGATTGACATTGTTTGACTCGCTTTCCTCTTACTTTAAAAGCCAACTTATAACCTTAAATTAAATAATCTCATCCTTCGAATTTGGACTTACTTGTCTTTAATGAAACACTAAAAGAAACCAATACGCCTTTTTTCCAACTTATGGAGTAAAATTGACAATTTTGGTCAATATTATCTAAAATTAGTGCTTCAACTTAACAACTTGTCATGGCTACTATAGTCAATCAATTTTAAATTGACCACTTCTTGTTTTGAAAAGTAGCTTGTCTTTGTCCTAATTCAATGGACAACCTTCCCTTGTAAAACCAATGTTTGGTTAGAATTCTAAGTTTTGCTTTAAAGGTCATTACTTTCAATAATGTTCCTCAAACAGTCTTTAAACCTTTTGAAGTAGACCAATACTCAAGCATCTTAGCTTCTCGAATCATGTAGCATACTGCCGATTCTCAGATTTCGCCGCTTTTATTTGATTTCGTGGAGCCAAAATTGGCTTCAAGCCAAATATCTCTTCGGCTAACGTTAACATTCTAATGTGTTCTTCCTCCAAAACTATCAATATTGGAAGAGACTCATCATATTCGCATTTTCGTACATAAGGATTCACGCAATATATTTTTCGACACAAAACCCTTTTAAAACCCCTTTGCTTTGTACTCTGAAATCACTTACTCTTTTGAGACACACAAACCCTACCAATCTCTGGTTAAACCCTCTTCCTTACTACTCGCCATCAATGGATCCTTCCTCACTAAAAGTGCTTTACGGCGATCGTGTCACCCTACCATGGCCTTGAAGCGATGTATTGATGAAGAAATCACCAAACTTTCATCCGGTGAGCCAAGCCACATAGATGGACGCCTTTTCGCACTCGTCATAGCAACAAACAGAATTCGCCCTGGCCCTATTTTTAGGGAAGCTCTGCTCAACTTGCGGCCCTATATCCTCGCTTGAGGACCATTTCCTTCTTACGAAGAAGGGCTTGATTGGGGCAATCCGGAGAGTGAATCGTCCTCACCGCTTTGGCCGGACAATAAGGACCGAATGGGAAGAATGGTATGACAGAGTTGTTCTGCGAGAGAAGATGACCCATGTGAACTCAGATTCTCGATGCCCTTCGTCTTTCCAGTTCATTATTCCCGAAGACCCTTTCTTGATACTCGCCTTTATGTTTCGGAATATGTCTTTTAATTTCTTCCAATTTCTTGGCATGATGGCCCCCACCGTTCTTGATATTTGCCATCTTTTAGGGCTTTCCCCCATGGTTCTCCATTTACTCCCAACTACCTGCACCTTCCCATTAAGTTTTCTTCCTTCCTTAAACTCCTCTTATAGTGACTTTGTAAAGTCTGAGAATAAAAGGGAAGGTCCTGTGAGGGACAGAGAGCTTTTATTTTGTATTGGTTATGCAAATTCCTCTTTGCACCTCATCTCGAGAGGATTATGCTCGAGTTTGTTCCACTCATGGCGCTTGTCTTGAAAAACACATAGCTCTTGCTCCTTATCTTTTAGGTCATGTCTACTGAGTCTGCCTCAATTTTGTGAGAAACCTCTTGATGCTAACCAAGGAGGTCCTTCGGTGCTTCAACTTTGGCTCCTCGCTTATTTCACCGACTTACACCCCAAATGTCCGAAATTTCTTGTTCAGATCCTATTACTTATGGGGAAAAGTATGCTAGGATTGCCCTTTACCCCGCTTCCTTTGCTTACTATTTTACTTTCTTTTATCAACTCCCCATTTCTCCATCCGCCTCTTTCTTCTATCCTTTTGAAGCCAATAAAGGACCAACTCGTCAGCAAGCTTTCTGGTGATAAAGAATGCTCCACTTCTCCTCACAAAGACATGTGGGCTTCCATATTACTACCAAGGAATTGTTCATTGGTAGTTTACACCCTCGAGCCTACAAATGCATATCTGAAGTGTCTTGCCCTTCTCAATTTGCTGCACAATTTGGACTCACTCAAGGAATACCAGTTCCTCTTGCGTCTCTCGAATGTCCATCTTATCGCCAGAGACTTGAGAATATCCAAATCCAGACTAGAGACGGCAATTCTCAAACCATCGAAGAGTCGAATGAGTTCCAATTTGTCCCTTTCTTCCATATGGCTCACTTGAAAAGATTCCAAACCGGTGGATCATCAATATGGAAGTGCGCCTATCTGAGCATCCCATGACTTCTTTGGTAGGACTGGAGTGCCTTGAAGGCTAAACCATGACATCCAAGGACACTCTCCTCTTCACGTGGTCGCCACGACTAATGCTACAACTTCATCCCTCCAATAGAGTTACTAGAGTCGCTTCAAGAAGGGTAAATATTTTTGGCTTCTCCTTTTCCTTCTTTTGAATTTTTAGTTCCTTCCCTTTACACGTTTGTTCTTTGCAGGACCCCACACGAGGAATCTCCCAAAAGAATTGAAACTTTAGCTGTTCTCAAAAAGAAACAACAACAACAAAAACAAAAAAGGAAACTAATCCTCCCTCCCGAGGAATCCGAATCCTTGAGAGAAGAAGAGGTTGAGCAAGAACCAAAAGTGTCTCTGCAGAGAGCAAAGAAACAAAAAGTAATTGCCTCCCTTCCTGATGCCTCCCTTTCTGATACAATTAAGCATTCTTCTTTCGAGACACCCACTATAGTAATGGAGAAAGCATTTACCTCTGAAAAACCCGAAACCCGAATTGAAGAGGGGGAGATTAAAAAAGAACCAGTAATACCACTGCCAAAGAGGAAGAGAAAGAAGATGATCTGCTGGCACGACTTGGTGGAAGATCCGATTCATGAAACCACTGCCAAGGCAGTAGAACAGGAACATTCCAAAGCAATAATCGTTTTTGAGAGGGCTGAGAAGAGACGTCAACAACAAATTTTAAGAGAAGAAGCTGCTGCTGTTGATGCTTTGCAAAGGAAACAATGAGAAAGCAACAAAATGCCGCACATTATTCCTCCGCCGCTCTCTTATCGGTGCGATTAGCCAAACAAGTAATTTCTTTCACACTTCCACTGTTTTTCCTTTTACCAACTTTTATACTGAAATCTAACCATCTTTTATATTCTTTCCTCTTACAGCAACAGCTACTGCATTCATCTTTCCGGCTAGACCTCCTCTGTCTTCAGTTGAAGTTGACCAGACGCAACGCGTGGGCAAACCATCCAAACTATGCTCTCACTCTTCAAGCCTATATTTGGCACATTTTCTTTGAGTCCAAACATCCTCGCATCTCTTTTCCTTGGCTTAGAGCCATTTCTTTTTTTGGCCTTCAATCCACCTCGGCCCATTCCTTCTTCGAGCCTTACCCTTCCTTCTTCCAAGGATATTCCACCACTCTAATCCTAATGGCAATTGATTCTTCCATTAGAGGGTGCCGTAGTTCCCCAATTCATGGTTCACTACCTATGCCTATTTCCACCCTCTTCACTTGATTCATTGGTGGCTAAGACTATAGAAGTCGCCAAAGACGCCTCCATCCATTTCTCCCATCCCCATGCAGCCCTCCGTGTCTTTCACCACAAGATTTTCTATGCCCTTCATGTCTAGGGACTAAGTAGACATCTTCGGCGAAGACTTGCTAGTCTTTTTGATGTACCTTCTACATCTCCAACATTCATTGCTGAAGCTGAGCCATTAGTCTTGGCTGACTCCTTATTGGAGATTTTTGAGAATTCTTCCTCCAGCAACAAACCTTCTGTGCCTTCAATAGACATAGATACATGTCTAGAACTGCTAAATTCCTTTTCGAGGATTCCCTTTGAGGCTCTACAAAGGCCTACTATCAGAAATGGGTTCCTTCAGTGTTGTAACATTGCTGAGCAGTCTGGCTTGAATGTCTCAAGTCATCTATCTCAAGCAGCAGCCACCATCGATTTTTACCTCAACATTTGTCAAGCTGCTAAGGTTGCGGATGAGAAACTGACTAGGGATCAGAGTTTTGTTTCTCAAGTGCATACCAAGGTATCAGAACTCAAGGAACAACATTCCTCTGATTCCAAGTTTCGACTCCAACCTAGAGAAGAAGGCCCAATCGAGGAGGAATTAGTCATAATAAACCGAGCCTTGGGTCGAACTGACACCAAATTGCAGATCACTAACCAAGAGTTGGCTGATCGTAAAAGGGACATGGCTACAGCTATAGAACTATTCCCATCACTTAGCAATAGGAAATCCGTTGTACAAAAACAATTGAGACATTGTAATGACTTCTGGGCCAATCTATGACATAATGTATTTAATTCTTTATGAAAGAACAAGTTTTGTCTATCCTTTGAGTAGTCTCATGTTTTTGTATTCAATGTTTATTCCATTCCTTGTGTTTCCCAAATAGTTGAAAAATAAGGCTTCAAATATCTGCCATTAATCTTTTTGGGATGTACATAACCATTCAAATTTCTTAAATGGTATGCCCCAAAAGGCAAAACTCTATGAACTTGATATGGTCCTTCCCAATTAGGTGACCATTTGCCAAACTTATGGCTTTTAATCCCTATTGGGAGTATTGTTTTCCATACCAAATCACCTTCATCAAAGCCAATATGTTTGACTTTCTTGTTATAATTCTTGGTCGCTTTTCTTTTGGAAAAGAATGCTATTTAACGCCAAAATCCTCGCTTCATCTATGTCTTCCAATTCCAAGCACATGTTCGATGATATTGCTCAGTTCTAATTGATCTTGACATCTTACCCTCGAGATTTAACATTAATTTCCACAGTAACAACGCATCATGCCCGTATACTAAGGCATAAGGGTGACTCATGCTCGACCTTGGGGAAGTTACGTAAGCCCATAAAACATCCAACAATAGGTTATGCCAATCCCTAGGATTATCTTCTACCATCTTTTGTATTCCTTTTTCAAAGATTTATTAGATGATTCACTTGACCATTGGCTCGTGCATAATAGGGAGTGGAATTAATAAGGCTAATCCCAAACTCTGCCACAAAGGATTTCACCATTTTCCCATCAAACACAGTTCCATTATCAACTATTATGGTTTGTGGAATGCCAAACCTATGGATCAAATCTTTAATGAACCCAATGACCTCTGTCTGCGGTCTCTGACCTTATATGGCTTGGCTTCACCCATTTAGTGAAGTAGTCAAGAGCCACTAGAATGAAACAATGATGTTTCAAGAAGGTGGATGAATTTTACCTATCATGTCCATAGCCCATCCTCTGAATGGCCAAGGCTTCACTCGCATGTAGGTCGGTTATGGGCACATGTCTTATTGTACCATGTTTTTGGCATGCACAGCAACCTTTTGCATATTCTATGCAATCTTTAAGAATAGTTGGCCAATAATAGGAATGCCTTCAAGCAACCACCTCATCTTTACACGGTGATGAGCACCACAAATGCCTTCGTGAACCTCGGCCATAGTCATTAATGCTTCTTTTGGACCCAAACACTCCAATAATAAGCCATCTCCTCCCCTTTTGTATAAAGCATTATCATATATTATGTATTGCATAGGCTGCAATTTGGTTTTTCTACTGGCTTGTGAAGATGGTCCAGCCAACTACTGCATAATTGGATGCCTCCAATCGTTCTTGTGAGTCATTATGATTGACTTCCAAGATCACATTCCTTTATTCAAAGGTTGTATTAGTCTCTGATATGTTGTTTGGCTTATATCCCTTTGGGTATTATCCCTTCTCTTGAAGTTCGAAGCTTTTTGGGCCACATCATTTGCTCTACTGTTCAAGAATCTTGGAACATAGGTTACATTTGCTATTTGAAACTGAGAAAGCAGATGTAATGCAACAACATAATATGGTAGGATGCTTATGCTTTGACACTTGAAAATCCCTTTTACTTGGTTAACAACCAATTGAGAGTCTCCAAATATGTCAACTGCATGTACTTGTAACCCAATAAGGATTTCTAGTCCTACTATTAAGGCTTCATATTCAGCCTGATTATTGGAACAGCTAGCTTCATCCACTCTGAAACCATGTGTGGTTTCTACCCCTTGTGGAGACTTAATCACAATACCAATTCCAATTAATCCATTGGCTTTCGATCCATCGAACCACATTTGCCATGGTTCAACACTAGCCATACCAAGTTCCATTACCTCTTGGTTCTCTGTTTGAGATGGATGATCTGCCAGAAAATTGGCTAATACTTGCCCTTTTACTGCCCTTTGAGGAACATATTCTAAATGAAATTCTGATAAGGCTAATACCCATTTGCCAATTCTTCCCCTCAACATAGGTCTAGATAACATGTATTTAACCAAATCTGTGGTTGCAATTACCAAGACAGTTGTAGGTAAAAGATAATATCTTAATTTCATTGCGAGAAAATACAAAGCAAGACCTGACTTTTCAACGGTGAATATTTACATTCACAAGAATTTAAAACCTACTAAGGTAATAAATGACTTGTTCCTTGCCTTCTTCATTGTCTTGGGCCAAGAAAGCTCCCAATGAATCTTCTGCTGCTATATATAACTTCAAGGGCTTATTTCGTTTTGGTGGCATCAAGATCGAGGATTGGCCAAGTAGGCTTTGATACCTTGAGCGGTTTGATGCTCTGCTGTCCACACAAATTCCTCTTCATCTTTCGGCCTTAACAAGGAAGAAAATACTTTAGTTTTCCTGCGGTGTTAGAAATAAACCTTCAAGAAAGTTAACTTTGCCAAGGAACCTTTGTAATTCTTTCTTACTTGATGGAGGCCTAGCTTCAATGATGGCTTTGGCTTTATTCGATCAATCATATTCCTTTCTTATGCACCACATAACCCAAGAAATTTCGGATGACACACCAAAAGCACATTTAAGAGGGTTGAGTTTCAACTTGAATTTTCTCATTCTTTCAAAAGCTTCTAAATGAAGCAAGTGTTTCTCCATGGATCGATTTTACCACGATGTCATCAATATAACATTCTAGATACCTCCAATAAGGTCATGAAAGATGGTGTTCATAGCCCTCGACACGTAGCTCAAAGATTCTTCAGACCAAATGGCATCTTAACCCATTCGAAGGTGCCAATATTCCCAGGACATCTGAATGCTGTCTTGTGGATGTCTTCCTCTGCAATACATATTTGATTATAACCTGAGTGGCCATCCATCATTGACAAAACTTGATGCCCTGCTGAACTGTCCACCAACAGATCCACTATAGGCATAGGGTATTCATCTTTAGGAGTTACTAGATTTAAATTCCTGAAATCGATACATACCCTCATTTTACCATTTTTCTTAACTACAGGCACAATATTAGATAGCCATTCAACATACCTGGCTGTCCTAATAAAGTCTGCCTTAAGTAGTCTAAGAATTTCTTCCTTAACCTTCTGAATTACATCTGGACTCATCCTCCTAGGTTTCTGTTTGTATGGCTTCAAATTAGGCTTCAAAGGGAGCCTATGTTCCACCAATGATCTATCCAATCCTGGTAATTCATTGTAAGACCACATAAAACAATCCTTGTACTTCTTTAAAACAACCAACAACCGGTCTCTGTCGAGCATTCAAACAGTACTTATGTAAGTGAAATTTCGCACGTAACCTTCTCCTAAATTCTCTTCTTCTAAGGGGTCCTGCGTCTGAGCATTCGTTCGAGCTTTCTGTTTGGTTTCTTCAACCTTCGAAACCAACTTTTGCGCATCTTCCGCCTCTAGACTCTCTTTTTCGACATCTCTACCTTCTTCCTCATAGACAAACTCTGTCCATAAGGCGTGTTCCTTTTGTTTTTCCCGGACTCTTGTTTCTATGTCCAAAGTACAAAATTTCCCAAAGGTCAATCTCCTGACCTGTTGTTGTTCTTGTTCACAGCCAATTGTCATGGCTTCTCTCTCTTGTTTCTGTACCTTCTGGACTATTGCTTTTACATCCAATGATGAGAATTTAATCAAAGCCAATGAATTGGCTTCTCGTTCTTCACTTCTTTGCCTATAACCGCATCGTTGTCATCTTTCACTAAAACTTCTTCATCAAGACTCTCCGGACTAAGTGCTTCAGATGTAACTTCCTCATCACCGGTGAGCCATCACTTTTTCTCAATATCTTGAGTGGAGTTACCCTTCAATATATAGTTTGGCCTCTGCAAAATCCGCCGAGCTATGAAAGGTTGAGGATCTGCATCAATCTCCTCTGTCTCTCCATTACCCGAGCCATCATGATCTTCGATGCAAAGAGGAAGGTACACACTTGTTGGTGTGAATCCACCCTTCCAAGTAAGGCATTATATTTAGCATTCTTTGTCGATCACGAAGAATCTTTGTCATACAATCCACGGTTCCCACACTCGATTAATAGGCGAATACCTTGGGCCATCTGCTTATCTCCAAAAAGCCGAGAATGGTTGTCTTGGTTGGGATCAACCTTGGATTCTTCTTTCCTAATTTCTTCAAAGAAGATTTGACAATAAATTAACCGCCGCCCCATTGTCTACTAGGACTCGGTTTAGCAGATACCATCAAAGAAAGCCTTAATGTACAAAGGCTTGACATGTTGGGTCATGGAATTGAGGGTATTCAAAAGGATATGAGAGGTTGATGCTCACCTCCTCCTCACTTTCGCACTCAACTTCCATAGGACTAGCCATTTCCAAGCATCTGAACCATGCTCACTTGTGATTCCTCACTAGAAAGCGAAATTGGATCCATGTCTTGGTCCTCCTCGATCCTCACTGAAATTCATGAGGTAGTATATGTACCATGTTAAGCGTCTGGTGGGAATGAGCCAAACCGGATGGTGGTTGTACCTTCTTCCCTCTTGACTACCTTGTTCAAGATCTTCAGCGTCCTCCATCTTTGCATTACAGTATTTCATTGATGATCGATCCTTCAAGGGTCCTTCTCAACTAAGCTTTCGATCGAAGCGTTTGTTGACCATGAAGGCTTGAACATTTCTTCTTCGCCATTTCCTTCTTTTGGCTCATGCCAATCTCTTCTTCTATTTCACTATCACTTTCCATCGAGCCTTCTCCAATCACCTTAGCTGGACCTTTCCTCGCCTTTAGTTCGAGAATGAACTTGGGCCATTGTTCCCTGCTACAAACCACTTTACTTTGCGTCGGTTTTGGAACATGGTGCGACTTGAGCTTTCTTTTCTTCCGTCTTGACATGTGAAGAACTTTCTTCACTCTCTTTTAGATTTTGCTGGTACTGGGTGTACCTGCGCTGAATTTTTCTCCTTTGTGATCTGGAAATAACCGGAACCATACTTGGCTCCTTTGTCTTTGGGTGCTTCAGCAATACCCAGTTGTTTGGGGCCACCAAAGGAGGTTTGACCATTCTGTGATTCCAACATCTCTCCTGTCAGGCAATTCCCTAGGTTTGTTTTGCATTACAAACCAATCTGGGACTCCAGGCACCCAAGAGCTTACTGATTCAGACGTTGAATCACCCTTTTCCACCTTCGAAGCCATCTTCGAAACTGGCCGTGGAGGTAAGTGCTTGGTTCTGGTCTCATGTTTCGAGCTTGATTCTGGCCTTTGTTTGAGATGGCCATTTTCTGTTCTGTGTGAAGTTGATCTGGGGGGCCAATCTCTGGCTTTAGTCCCATAACCTGAACTCCTCTCTAACCTTCTTTCAGAATGTCTACTCTCCATTTTATAGTAGTTAAGTGGCCTAGACTCATACAAGGGCCTTTTGCCTTTAGCATTCATTCTGTCAACTGCAGGCTCAACCACCACTGGTCGTTGCCTATCACTAGCCGGGTACGGCCTTTTGTTGTAAGCGTTGGTTGTTCTAGGACGTCTCTGAACATCCTTATAGTATTGCTTCCCATCAATTGGAAGCCCCTTCAACCATTTGTAGCTTAATCTACACCTTGGACACATCCTTTGCATTACAGCTGCTTCCAAGGAATCGTCGTCCAATATTTCTTCATCAGAATGTTCCTTCTGATGTGAGAGACTCTGACCAACAACTGGTGAACTCCTGGTCTCTTTCTTGGCGGTATGCGGTTGGCAATATGCATTTGCACATTAACTTCTTCCAATTCTGCAGAGAGATTCGAAAATTTGGAACAACCACATTAGCGCTTTCTCCAACTTCTCGAAGCAGTTCTTGTCAATTCCCATGGCTTTCTCTGTTTTGTTTGGGAACTTCGGGCTTCCTTTCGGATTTGCTCTTGGATCTGTCTCGAAAAACAATGCGCTTTTTAGTTGAGTGAGACCAAGAATTGTGCCATTCTGAGACACTTTTCCTTTAAGTTCATCAAGAGAAGCGGTTTACTCCTTTTGGTAACTTAAGGAAATTAGTCATGAGCAAATGATCGAAAATATCATCTGCTTTTGTTAAATCGAAAGAATACTTTACGTGAAAGTCTTTCTTCTTAAACTGCTGGTCGATAGTCGTATCCTTATGAATTAATGCTTCCAGATTCGGGTTTTTTGCCCACAATCTCTGCTGCATCAATCTCGTAATTGGCATCTCTATAGTATGTCTTATATGTAGCATTGTTTCGATCTTGTTCTTCCTCTAATAATGCTTCATATCGTGACACCTCATTGGTTAATTCGACCAAATCCCTAAATTGATTGAATCAAACTTCTTTCGGCTTCGAACTCTAAACCGCTTTTGAGCCAATCGTACAAATTCGCTGGAAGGATGACTCTACATTTATTTCGAGCCCTTTTAAATCTTGCAATGAATTGAGTAGCCTTTTCTTCAGGCCTTTGACTCAATCTTGCCAAATCTGCCATGGATACTTCTAGCTCTGATTGGAAAAATTGGGCATGAAATGCCTCTTCCATCTGTTGCCAAGTTTGAATGGAGCCAGGTGTAAGGTTGATATACCATACAAACGCTCCCCCAGTTAGAGAGTTTGGAAATAATCTCAATTTTATGTAGTCATGATTAGCGAATTCACCACACTGAGCAGCGAATCTAGCAATATGCTCTACTGTTGATTGATTTCGGTTCCATAGAATAGGGTGAAATCGGTATTCTAAACCCTCTTGGGTATTCATGTACCCTATCAACCCACTGGATATGGTTTTTACGTATCTGAGTCTGGACCCCGAGCCATTGGTCCACATAGCTCCCTAACAATATCAACAATTTGGTCCCTAGGGACCATATTTTTGGGCTTCTTGAACCACTACTTTGGAGGAGCAAACACAGGTTCGGTAGAACTTGTGCTGTGGTCCTCTTGGTCCATACAATGGTACATTTGGGATTTGGTTGTCCCTGTGGTGCGAGTTCTTTGTTGGGAAATGGATAACCCTTTGAGCTCGGTCCTACTAAAGGACTGTGAAAGGTGTTGGAATAGGTATTGTGTCCTTCCATTTGTAGGCAAACCCTCCAACCCCCGGGTATAAATTCAAATAAAGGATTATTATAACCCCGGTGCGGTATGGCTTTAACATGGGATTTGCCACCATTCTTATGCCGTTTCTTGTACTTGGCCGATCTGCCAACCGGTATGGCTTCACGTTGAGTATTGTGGTATTTTGGCCTACTACAGCCTCGAAATGGATTCATACCAAGATTGAGGTGATGGTCTTTCATAGTTTTGAGTACTAGTCGACCATTAACTTTGTCCATTAATTTGCATAAATTTGTTTTCTCTAGCCAATCTTTGTTGATGAACATTTAAAATTTCCTCTGTATGTCTTGTATTTGTTGGTTGGTGGTTGTTCATTCGATCCAAAAAGGATGTTGCCCACCTTTCCATTGTGTTCATCAGCTGTTGTCCCATAGCATCTACCAAGCCATCCCATGGATTTGTTGGCTGAGAAGATGGAATGGTGGATGGTCCAATTCCTTGGTTTCGTCCAATATTATGAACATTTGGTTCTGGTCCAGAAGTATTGGTCTGTTCGACCAAAGGTTCTGATAACATAGGAGTTTCCACAGAGTGTGTTACCACATTCTCCTCTGGATTAGGTATTTCTACCTCCCCTTCTACGCCTTCTTCTAAGCGTTCATTTTCTCCTTGTCGTCTTCGTCTAGCCATTTTTAATTAGTCCCACTGGGCGTGCCAAAAATATATGTTGGCTTTTTAGCTTTTCAAAGGGTAAATTAAGAATCTGGCGTGCGCACAAGAAGGACCAATCAGTCCTTACAGAAATTATAATTGCCAATCAATTATCAGGCGACTATGTTTCAGTTCTTTCAGCCTCAATGAAGAGGACTTTTTCTGGTGGCTTGACTTTTAGGAGAAATTAAGAGAAATGACAATTAATATTAAGAGCAATTGAAGTATTTCATTAACATAAACACTTACAATTGTCCAAACTCATTTGAGGAAGTTTACAACGGTTTACTTGAATCTACTTGAAAACTACTCCTATGAATTGAAGTCTGGTCACGGTATTTAAAGAACAAGTATTTAAAGTACTGAAAGGTAAAAGCGAAAGGAAAAATCTGATAAAAGCGGTTTATATGATCTCGAGTCAGGGCCTTTTTCGAACTTCCCGCTATTTATACTTGTTAGGATGACCTTGAATCGCACTTCAACCGTCAATCTCCTCCATGATCGCTGATCACGTTACCTTAGAAATAGTTCCACTTTGCCATCACTTGCAGTTGGACTTCCCTCCTGTTTCTGAATTTGAATGAAGGTAACCGTTGAAGCCACGTCACCTTGTACCTCATTCTTGATCTAATGCTACTCAGACCACTTGAGAACCAATACTTATTGCCACGTGTACGATTGAGATTTAAGATTAACATCATCTTCCAATAATACCCTCATTCTGCTACGTGTCGAATTGTAATTGGCTTTTACAAAATATGTAGCCAACAATGCTTCTTGAGATTTGTTTAAAATACAAATTGTCCATTGTAATTTAAAAAACTACAAATATTTCATTGTCAAAATTTTTTATTTAATAGAAATAACGGAAAAAATTAAATTTCTAATCGCTCTCGTACACAATAATAAAATTATCTAATTATTAATTGAAATAAATTCCTGACAACATTAAAAGTTGTTAGTTGACTTTATTAATAAAATGGAGCAATTTATTATGTAATTAAAAACTTCAAGGGTCGAGATATAATTTCTAAAATTACAGGGGACAAATCGTATTTTAAACAAATCTTAGAAACCGTGTTTATCATTTACCCTTAATTTTTTGACTCTCGGCTTCGTTTGGTATTGCCTTTTGACTAAAAAAGTATAAAAGACAAAATAGACCAAATAAGTTAATAAGATAAAATGTTACATCTAAACTATAATCATTTTACTTTTTTTTCATAGAAGTCAAAAAAAAAAAAAAAAATCAAACCAAACCAAACAAACTTTATTTCCAAACTAAAATACCCCAAAAAAACAAAAAAATTAACTTAAAAAAACCTAACTGCCAAACGGCAAGGTAGCGTTTGGTAACGTTTTCGTTTTTGGTTTATATTTACAAAAATTTTATAAATTGGTTTTTGTTTATTATTAGAAAAACGTAAATTACAAACGCATTTGGTTTGATAAAATATTTGAAAACTTTAAAAACATAAACTAAAAAATATGTTTGTTAAGGCCTAAAATATTTATATTTATTTTTTATTATTTATGATAATGGATCATACACATTATAATTGAAAAAAAATTAATTGGAAAAAAAATTAATTGAAAAAAAATATATTTAAAAAAAATTAATTGAAAAAAAAATTTAGTCAAAATTTTAAATTTCTATTTAAAAATCAATATAAACTTATTTTTTGAGTTTACGTTTTTTCTTCAAATTTATAATCTGAGACAACTATTTATAAATCAAAAGAATTATTAAACAAGTTTTTATGATAATTTTTAAAAATTTTGTAAATATAACTTGAAAACTGAAAAAGAAATGATTACCGAACACACTCACTACTCCTCATGAGTGATTGTGCAATATGCGCATCCATCAATCTTGCACTACATAATAAGAATATATGGGGCATTATTAATCTTTAAAAAAAATCAAATCAGTGATATTTAAAAACAAAATTATAAATTAGTGATAAATTTTATAAATATTAATATGTAATTATTTTTTTCCAAACTCCACTGGATTGTAATTATTCAAAAAACTTTTAAATCCAAGTCTACCTATTCAACTTGATATATATTGACTTTTTACTCTTTTTTTTTTTTATATATATATTAAATGAATTCCATCATTTTATTTGGCCCATCCACAAAATTCAATTGTAAATGAATTTAGACATTTTTACTTTTAATAAATGTTTAAATTTAAATCTTAAAAAGAAGCATATATATATATATATATTTTTATTTATTCATTTTATAATTTATTATGTAGGTAAAAATGGGTTTTGTAGGCTAGTTCAAGTTAAATTTCGTAAAAAATATAAAGACCGAAAATATCTCCTAATTCAACTATGTGGATCAAAATACTTATCTCACATTTTAAAAATACCAAATTGGCCAAGCCATTAGGCCACTAAATATCCCTAACTGAAATTTTCATGATATCTATAAACAATAATGATTTAGAGTTCTAAATACTGAGCTCTAAATCCACCACTAGTGAGAGAAAAAAAAAAAAGCTTAGCACACACTATCTCAGTAGGTAGGAGCCACTGTCCCATTACTAGTGGTACCTCTAATTAGAGGTTTGAAGCTTTATTCATCTATAAATTATCTCTAATCAATTGGGAAAAGAAACAAAAAGGGAAAAGTTTGGCTTGTGCAACCCATCAGACGAAGGGGGGACGGGGAAAGCTACAGGCCCATTCCTGTTTCCGTTTGATAATTTAATTTTTTAATTAAAATTATTTTAAAACTAAAATTAAAAAAAATTAATAAATTTTTTTAAAAAAATGATAAATTATACTGATCTTTTTTAAAACTTAGAAAAAATATAGTAAATTTCACAGTTTTAATATAATTACATTAACTTCATTTTTAATAAAATTAAATAGACCAAAATTAATGTAGATGAATGAATACACAAAAATATACAAGATAAAATAAATATTCAATGTACAAGATATGACTAACGAATTTTTGATGAAAAAGAGACCAAGTGTTATATGAAATATAACTTTTAAGGGAGCTTGGTGTAATTATGTTAAATTTGTAAAACTTATTATATTTTCTCTAAACCTTATAAGATGTTAGTAAATTTATCCTAAAAAAAAAAAAATCAAACGTCTCAGTAATTCACAATTTTTTATACAATTAAAAAATTTATTCTTAAATACATTAACTCTTTTCCACTTCATAAAAAAACTAAAAGACCAGAAAATTAACAGCGGTACTACATGCACCAATTAATATACCAATTAGTGCACCAACATATATTATGACATTATTATTAACCCTACCCTTTATACAAATTACAAATACCTAAAATCTCTAAAATTATGTCACATAATTAATATATCAATTAATACATATAGTATTATTCAAAAACTAATTTAAAAAGTCAATTTCAAAAAGAGGGTCTTCAATTTCATCACTTCTCTTATATTATTATCGACCCCGCTACGTAGCTCGAGACTGTGGCTCGAGACTGTGGCTCGACACCAAAACGACGTCGTTTTGGTGTCGAAAACAACGTCGTTTCGGTGTTTTTTTTTTTTTTTTTTTTTTTCCTGGTTTTCGTTTCAGATTCAGAAGAAGAAGAAGAAGAAGAAGGAGGAGGGAGAAGAAGAGAAGGGAGGAGGAGGAGGAGGAGGAGGAGGAGGAGGGAAGGAGAGGAGGAGGGAGGGGGCCATAAATGGCTGGAGGAGGAGGCAGGGCGAGGCGGTGGCGGTGGCGGTGGTGCGACGATCGGCGAGGAGCAGCTCTTCTCTCTCCTCTCTTCTCCTCTCCTCTCTCTTCTCCCTCTCTCTTTCTCCCTCTCTCCTCTCTCGAGCCATTTCTCGAGCCACTCTCTCGAGCTCTCAAACATTTCCGTATTATTATTATCAACGGTCCTAGGGACCCAGTGGAGGGCACCCCCAGCACCCCAAGTAGGCCAAAAAATTTTATTTTATTTTTTTCCTTCCAATCACGCAGTGCCACGTGGTACTAGGGGGGGTCACTGGGAGTGGGTGTCCTAAGCTTTATTCTATTATTATTTTCAATTTCGCAATTTTCCACTTTAGACAATTTCTACCACGTGATTATGCTAATGAAAGCAAAATCATTTTACACTCTAAACTAAACTCCAAACACAATCATAAAATTTGTTAACCCTAGCCCTAACTCATCCTAATATATTTTAAATTTAAAAAAATAATTAATTTAAAAGTTAAGTTTTTGTCATGTTCAAGTATGAATATGAGAAAACTTGAAGGGTTCATAAAATCTACCACGACAGTCTTATTTCGATTACTTGAACCGTTCATTTTGTATAACTTTTTGTGTATATCATACTTTAAAAAAATTAAGTCGACGTGATAATTGTAACTTTTTTATTTTATCGGCCATGAAAAAAATGAAGGCCTTATAATTATCAGATCAATCCAAATTTTTACATTAATATTCAATGCTTGTGATTGTGTCACATGAAATGATTAGAAGTAGCTCTTCTCCAAACTTCATCTTCTCCTTAACTCACAACATTTTGTGAGTCCCAAGAGACTAGATCACCAGGGGCGAAGCCACCTAAGGCTTAAGGGGTCACATGCCCTTCCTAAACTTTCAATATTTATATTGTTACCTATATAAATAAAGATTATGTATTATTTATTCTTTAAAAAATTTAATAGTGACCCTCCTTAAATTATGAAAAATTTCTTGTATTTTTAAAATTTTAAAATTTTTCTATTTCAATATTTTGATTATTCTTATACACTTTTAATTGATAGGTCAAGATAAGAATTAAATCAATTGATAATTCATTTCTTATTATGGGATTTGTTTACTTGCTTATTTCTCCTTATTGTGGGACACTTTTTTTTAAGTTGATAGGATTGAAGTTATTGATTATTCCATTAATAGAATTTAGTTATTGATTGTGGATTTATAAGTTACGTTAATATAAATCTTGGGATAATTGTAATAAAAATGTATAAATTTAATAATATCTCGTTGTTACTTGTTATGAAGGGAAAAAAAAATTCAATGTTGTGATTAATATGTGCCACCTCTACATCAAATTTTTGGCTCTGCCATTGTCGATGACAGGATTCGAATTGTTCATCTTGTAGGTTTTAAAGGAAAAAGAATATATGTCAAAAATCAATTTCTTTATAAATATTTTATTTTCAAGTACATCTAAATTAATTGTATTTAAGAAGAATAAATTTGACTACAAATATTTAAAAAAATTAAATAAAAAAGGTAAAAATATTTTAAAAAAATTAAACAAAATAGATTTAGCAAACCGAAGACTCAACGTTATTGGGTAGTATTCTCCTCCCCTGTAAGTGGCTTGGAGGTTTACGTAGTTGAATTCAACCTCTGGCATCTAATTTGTTTTTGGTAAAATTACAAAAAAAAGTTTGAAGTTTAACCTTATAACAAAGTAAAATTTTAATTTTATTAATTTAAATTAATTTTATTTATTTATTTTCAATTTAAGCCATCTACTTATTTCTGTTGATATAAAATTAACAAAAAAAGATATATGTATATATATATATTTTAGTCATTAAATTAAATCTAGATGTTTGATAAATGTCTAAAATATTATTTTTATTGAGTTCAATGTCTAAAATATTATTATTTTTCTTTAATTTTACTTTAAAAAAAATATACAAATGATTTAGATTGATAAGAAATCAAAAAATTTAAATTAATAAAATAAAAAATAAAAAAATATATTTTAGGCCTCGTTTGGCATGTGCCTGTTTTAACTTAAAAGTAAAAAAGTTACTAAAAAAATCAAAAAGTTTTTAACCTATACAAAAAATTCAAAGATTTATTTTTCTCTCTATTTTTTGCACATCTTTTCGTAAAAAATTAAAAAGTCATTCCAAACATATTTAATTTTTTTTACCTCATATTTTAACTTAAAAATCAAAAAATTACAAAAATAACCTGTTTCCAAACGAGACCTTATTACAAAAATCAAATCTTAACTTTTTTTAATTATTTTTTTATATAGTTTTTCTTTTTTTCGTCTACAGTGTTTAATGTTCTCACATTACACTCTACCTAATCTTTTCAGGGACTCAAAATCTACCTTATCTTTTCGGAGGCTATCAAAAAAAAAAAAAAAAAATCTCTTTATTTTTTATACATTTATCATAAAAGTTAAAAAGTTATCTCAAATATATTAATTTTTTTAGCTTATATTTTAATTAAAAAATTACTAAAATAGTCTGTTCTCAAACAAAAATCGATCATAAAATTAGATGCAAAATGTTTGTAGGTGAACATGAATTTTAAGGAGTGAATCTTACAAATAAATTTAGTTAAATTTTGGTCATTCTTGTAATTTTGTGTTGAATTTATGTATTCATAGCATAAATGGTGCATATACAAGAGATTGAATAATTTTAAATTTTTTCTTCTAACTACATGGATTGTATTTTATAAATTTAAAAATAATTATTTTAAAATTCTAGGTGGTTACAAAAATGAGTAGATGTGGAAAAGTTATTCTGTTCACATGATAAATTGTGAATAAAATACACTATCATTGATTATAACAGTGTGATTTAAAATGTAATCGATTCCATTTAATGTAAAATTTCTCAAATCTTCATCACTGATAATTTTCTCAAATTTTCATTTTTCACTTTATTAATCTCTCAATCTTTTTTTTTTTTTTTTTTTTAAGATAGGTATTAATCTCTCCATCTTAAGAGGTAAAATATATACACTCCCTAATGTAATATTTTTTTGTTTCAAATAATTTGTTTATGTAAAGCAATGGAGCCACAGGTTGCAATTTAATTTTAATGTATGCCATCTTTGTATCATCTTATATAATGGACAAATCAAACCCATCACTCTCAATTATTTAATTATCTTCTTCACATTCCCCTTTAGTATCTTACATGATTAATAGAATTAGGCTTGGGCAAATCAAACCCACCACTCTAAATTATGTTATAGAAAATTCTATTCGTACAAATAATAATAATAATAATAACAACAATAAAAAATTAACAAGAATGATGTGGTATTATTATTATTATAAATATATTTATTTTTAATAGGATTTTATTTTAAAATGAAAGGTCCATAATAAATCGCACTACTATATATAATTTTTTTTTATATTTATATAGCATTACTCTTATTTAATTTGTCCTCTTCATCTCACTGCAACAATGATTAATGGAAATAGCTTAATCATGTGGTTTATAATGAATTTAAGAAGATGGGGTGGCTATGGTCATTGGGTCTCATTTCGATAATTTAAATTGTTTACTTTTTAGAGTATATCAAATAAAACACACTTGCAAAAAATCAAATTGATTAAATATCGCTAATCTTTTCATCGATTCACATTTATATTCAGTTTTATATTCCAAATCATATTTGTCATTTATATTTGTAGATACAAATGCAATTCAATAAAAAAAGTTAATGATATCTGATCAATTTGTTTTTTTTTTTTTTTTTGCAAATATGCTTCACTTGATGTACTTTAAAAAGTAAATAGTTCGAATGATCGAAACACACTCCAATAACCACACAACAGTAGTTGTTGTGCAAAACTGCACAGCAAGCACCCCATTTCTTGGATTTAATTGACTTTTTTTAACATATTAGATGTGTTTCCTTATTTAAAAGTATTGCCTATTATGACTTAATTCAATAGTTGATCCTATATATTTATCTCTTATTTGTCTTATGTTATTTTGTACATAAATTTTAAATATTATTCATAACTCATACCATTTAAAAATACAAGAAAGACAAACTTTATGATCAGATTAAACCCCTCATTTTTTTTTTTAATTAATATAAGACAATTTTACAAAGATTATGCCATTTAACTATTTGAAGAAAAAAAAAAAAAAAAAAAAAAAAAAAAACCAATCAAACAACATAGTCATAAGTACATAAGTACCGTGATGATCCTAATACATGGGACACAAAAGAAAAAAAAACATTAATAGATAGTACAAATATAAGAATATTGCAGTATATGCAACATGTAATACTTTGAGAATGGATTATTTTAATTAATTTTTTAAATTTTTATGAAATGATGAATGAAAAATATAAAAAATAATGTAATTAAGTGTGTT
Source organism: Camellia lanceoleosa (assembly GCA_025200525.1). Classification (NCBI taxonomy): domain Eukaryota; kingdom Viridiplantae; phylum Streptophyta; class Magnoliopsida; order Ericales; family Theaceae; genus Camellia; species Camellia lanceoleosa. The sequence goes on along the minus strand of CM045761.1, from coordinate 48,766,109 downwards.
AATTTTTAGCTATTTCAAAGACTAATCGCCTACTCTCTCGCTCTCGTGCTTTAGGTCCTCTCTAGCATGTAGGGATTGCTTTCTTGCCTAAGTGCAAGGTGTTTCTCTTCTCAGTAAGAGGATTTTCGTTTCTTTTTTAGTGCTTGTCATCGTACGTCGTGCTGGCTTCTGTCTTCTGATGAAGTTTTTTTGTGGAAGAGTTGACACGAAAGTTAAAACTAACTGATGAGGAGAAGTCGTTAGTTGTATTGGATGAGGCTCGTACCCAGGCGACAGCAGTAAAGTCTGGCCTCTTTCTGCTTGGGAAGGTCTTAGTTAAGCAGGAGATTAATGTATAAGCCATGAAGGCTGTCTTTACCTCGGTGTGGAGGTTGTCAAAAGGGTTTGTGATCATTGTGCCGGGAGAAAATCTATTCCTTTTTCAATTCTCTCATGTAGTGGACAAACATAAGGTGATCATGAATGGCCCGTGGAGTTTTGACAAGCATCTGCTTTTGTTTTGTGAGTTTGATGGTTCGCTGCAACCATCGGAGGCCAGTTTTACACATGCTTCCTTTTGGTTACATGTATATAATCTTCCTCTGTCTAGTATGACTAAAACGGTGGGCGTTATCATTGCCAATCGAATTGATACATTTTTGGATATGGATTATGGTGATAGAGAAATCACGTGGGGCAAGTTCCTCCGAATTCAGGTATGCTTGGATGTTAACAAGCCTTTGCGCAGGGGTATTAAGATTGTCGTGGTAGATAGGGAGCCGGTCTAGGTGCTGTTCAAATGTGAATGTTTACCAAACTTCTATTACTTTTGTGGCAAACTGGGGCATGGCGATAAGGAGTGTGAAGATAGATTGATGTCAAATAAGTTAAACGCAACTGACGACCTCCCTTATGGACCTTGGCTCCGGGTTACATTCCCCAAACGGGGCGCCATTGGGATGGATAGAAAAAATGCAGTTAGGGATACACATAGCATGAAGTCGCCTAGTGAGCATGGCTATGAGAGACACCCGCTGCAGAGGGTGCCAGAGGGACGTCAACAGGAGAAGGATCTACCAAACACTAGCTTTACGAAGATTAAGGGCGCAAAATTTGGCCAGAATATTTGCATGTCTTTCTCGAACACTTCTGATCCAAACAGGATTGCGTTATTAATGGGTTTGCAACATTCTGAGAGTTTAAAGAAATATACAAATGGGCCTCAAGAGGAAGTTGGGCTTCTTTGTCGGCCTAAGGCGACTGGGGCTGTTACGGGTACTTTAATGAATATTGACTCCATGGGATAGATAGATATTTTGGGACCCAAGTTAATGGCCCAACTTGAATCCACGGGGCCAATGGATGGACCCACTCTTGAGGTTGGCGGTTTGGCTAAGACTGAATTTATATTAGTCAAAACTGAGGTGGGTTTCTAGTTGTTACATGAGGAGATTGAATCTTTGGGACCGAGCAAGGATGGTGAGAGCAAGGCATCTGTGGGTCATATAGGGTGATGGTGGAAGAAACAAGCATGGATAGGTATTGCTAGCATAGAGGAGATGTACTCGGTGAGTGGAAAACGAAAGTATTTTGAAGAGGCGGAAGTGGGAGTTCAGTGGGGGGTTGTCTTGAGGACTTTCATTTGGATAAAAAGCTCTGTCAGGGGATTACTCTTCATAGCTCTGAGTTTTCTACGGCTACGGCTAGAGTCCAACCTCGTCGAAAACAATGAGTATTCTTTGTTGGAATTGTTGGGGGCTTTGGAACCCCCGGTCAATTCGAGCTCTTCAATTCCTGTTAAAGGGTAAAACTCCCGATTTAGTTTTATTAATGGAGACTAAATTAGATTCCAGGGCAATGGTTGGTATCCAAGTGAAGTGTGGTTTTGCCAGCGGTGTGTTTGTTGACTATGTAGGCTTATCTAGGGGTTTGGCTCTGCTTTGGTCACATGAGTTGCAAGTGCGGGTTCATAGTTTTTCATCAGGGCATATTGATGCTGTGATTGAACAAGGGATTGGTGTGAAGACCTAAAGGTTCACTGGCTTTTATGGGCACTCGGAGACATGTAAGAGGAAAGATTCGTGGGAGTTACTTTGGAGATTGAACTCACAATTAGCACTGCCATGGCTTTGTGTGGGGGATTTTAATGAAATCCTGTTTGATTTCGAAAAAAGTGGGCTGCATGGGTTGGACAGATATCAAATTGAGGCATTCCGGAAGGCGTTGGGTGATTGTAATCTGTCTGATATGGGCTATATTGGGAACTATTTCACGTGGTGCAACAATAGGCAAAATACAATGGTTCGTGAAAGGTTTGACCGCGGGTTGGCTAATGATGCGTGGCAAGGGTTGTTCCCTTGTGCTAGTTGCTTCCACTTGATATCTACAACCTCAGATTATGCGCCCATTTTGTTGGATTGTTTGGAAAAGAAGAGAGCACCTTCAGCGGTTAACCAGCGAAAATGGCGGATGTATCGGTTTGAAGCTCTATGACTTCGGGATGAGCCATGTGAGCAAGTGGTTACAAACACCTAGGGAAGCATTGGAAGAGATGATCCAGTTTTTAGGCTGCAAACGTGCCTATCTAAGGTTTGTCACGCTTTGCTTTCATAGAGCTCCAAAAATTTTGGTTTGATTCCGGCGCAAATAACATGGATGATTAAAGCATTGGAACAAGTACGATTGGACTAGGCACAGTCCAACAGTTTGGGGATGAATGACCTTCACTTATGCCAAGAAATTAAGGAATTGCTTGAGAGGGAATCTGTGATGTGGGGACAGCGGGCAAGGGATGACTGGCTTGCGGATGGAGATCGGAACACGAAATTTTTCCATGCAAAAGCTTTACAAAGAAATTAGAAGAAACATATTGTTAAAATTGAGGATGGAAACGGGGGCTGGATGAAAGAGCAAATGGATATTGAAAAGATCGCTGTGGATTACTTCAAAGATTTGTTTACTTTCGCACAACTTATTGGCATTGAAGAAGTGTTGGTGGCTGTTTGGCCAAAGGTTACACAGGAGATGAATACAAGCTTAACTCGAGTTTTCTCGAAAAAAGAAGTGAAACATGCCTTCTTCCAGATACACCCTACAAGCACCAGGGTTGGATGATAAACCTGCAATTTTTTTCCAAAAATTTTGGAGTGTAGTAGGGAAGGATGTGTGTGAGGCTGTCCTAGGAATTCTTAATGGAGGTTAGGCTGTGGCACTTTTAAATGAAACCTTTGTGGTGCTTATATCCAAAGTAAAGGACCCAAAACATTTCTCCCAATTCCGGCCGATAAGTTTATGCAATGTGGTGTACAAGGTGGTTTTGAAAGTCCTAGCAAACCATTTAAAAATTGTCCTACCTAATATTATTTCCGAAAATCAAAGTGCTTTCATTCTGGGAAGGTTGATCACTGACAATGTGCTCACGGCTTTTGAAAATTTTTATTGGCTAAAGTTGAATAGGAGTGGCAGGAATGGCAAGATGGTGCTGAAGATTGATATGAGCAAGGCGTATGATAGGGTGGAGTGGGTTTTCTTGGAGACTCTCATGTTGAAAGTTGGGTTTGCTCAGCACTTTACAGAGTTAGTTTTGAGATGTGTTTCTTCGGTATCTTTCTCGGTGCTCATTAATGGCATTCCATCACAGAAGTTTGGGCAACTAGAGGGCTGTGCCAAGGAGATCCTATTACCCTTATCTTTTTATCATTTGCGTAAAGGCTTTCTTGGCTTTGTTAAGTAGTGCAGAGGCGCAAAATTTGATTAAAGGTATAGCTATTTGTAGAGCGGGCCCAAGATTATCCCATTTGTTTTTTGCCGATGACAATTTACTGTTTACGGGTGCAAATATAGAGAAGGTGCAGGTGTTGACTCATATATTCCATAAACATGAAAAGGCATCGGGGCAAAAAATTAATCTCGACAAGTCAGCAGTGTTTTTTAGCAGGAGTGTTCACGAGGATAAGAGGCTAGCTATCAAAGCGTGTTTGGGTGTGGGGTCTATGGCATTGAATGGGAAATATTTGGGGATGCCTACCTTTGTCAGACAATCAAAAGTGGAGATATTTGGATATGTCAAAAGCCAGATCTAGAAACGGTTAAATGGGTGGAAGGAGAAATTTCTTTCAGCGGCAAGCCAAGAAGTTCTGATCAAAGCTGTTGCACAAGCGATCCCCACATATATCATGTCATGCTTTCTTTTGTCGGAAGGCTTGTGCTGTGAAATCGATAGTATGATTGGGCATTTCTGGTGGGGACAACGAGAAGCAGAGCGCAAGATTCATTAGGTAAGGTTGTCAAAATTGTGCTTGTCGAAATGCAAAAAGGGGTTGGGTTTTCGGAGTTTGATGGTGTTTAACAAAGCTATGCTGGCAAAGCAAGGATGGCGTCTCATTCAGAATCTGAATTCTTTGGTAGCTCGAATGCTTAAAACAAGATACTTCCCAAACACTGATTTTCTTCAAGCACAGGTGGGTTATCAATCGTCGTTCACGTGGCGTAGTATCTTTAATTCAAAGGATCTTCTGCAACAAGGGTTAAGGTGGAGGTGGGGAATGGGCAGAGTATCCGAATCTGGGGTGAGAAGTGGATACCTCAACCTTCTACTTTTACTCTGATATCCCCTTCTATGGGCCTTCTAATGAAAGCTACAGTGAGTGATCTTATTGACAATATAGGAGGTGGGTGGCGAACGGAAGTGGTTTTGGCTACTTGTCGGAAATGGATGCTGAAGTGATTAAGAGCATTCCGTTATGCCCTTGATTGACTCCAGACAAAGTGAAATGGCACTACTCACAGCAGGGGTGTTTCTCGGTGAAATCTGCGTTTGGGCTGGGGCTGTTTTTTGGTAATCAGGATATGCAAGTGGGTAGTTCAGTAGAAGTTGAAGGATTTGGTGTGATATAGAAGGCTCTATAGAAATTAAAAATTTCGCAAAAAATTTGAGTTTTTGTTTGGAAGGCTTGTTTGGATGTTCTGCCAATAAAAGCAAATTTACGAAAGAAAAAAGTTCCAATCTCTGATGTATGTTCTTTGTGTTCAAGTGGGCTAGAAACAATGCTTCACTGCTTGTTTGAGTGTGTTTGTGCGGAGGAAGTGTAATAACCCTCACTACTGTTTACCGAATAACCACTGATTACCGTTAAATTGAACTGATTATGACTGATAATTGAGCTGGATAAAATCTTAATTGATCAATCAAAATCGAACTGAATTGATTGAATATACATATGTTAATTTGCATAATACCTGTTTGATTGTTTAAATATCTGTTCATGGCTTAATGTTTAAATTGCGAATTAAAGGCCTTATCGGCGGCCGAATCTGGAACCGACTGAAGTTTTATGCTCATCGTAATTTATGTGATTTTATGGCATATTTAATTAAAATGTGATTAGGTATGATTAAATTAGATTAAAATGAGCCAATTACAAGAGTTGCCTTAATTACTATTTTGCCACTTAGTGGCCCACTAGCTTGAACTTGTTGGAGCCTTGTACACATGATCAAAACAAACAATTCTTCAGTCCAATTCCCTTGTTCTTGCCGACATTAGAGAGAGATAGGAGAGAGGGCTTGAGTTCTTGAGATTTGGCTTGGAGGTTGAGAGAATTGAAGAGATTCTTGCATTTTTGAGCTCTCTAACCTTGAATACGAGACTAAGGTAGGAAATTCATCTTTTTATTGTTGTCATTGAGCTAGTTTTTGCATGTTTCGTGCTTCATTGTAGAACTAAGTCATGATTTAGTTCATACATGTTAGATCATGTTAGAATTCATGCATGCAAGGTTGTATTGTTGAATTTTGAGTTGATTTCATGGCAAATTGTCACATGCATGTTCATAAGTAAGCTTGAGTTCATGTCTTCAACTTGTTTTGAAAAGAATGAGCTCAATAGAGCATGTTTTGAAGCCTTGAATTGATTTAAAGTCTTGCATGTCATGTTTGACTATTGTTCATGGAAATAAGTTTGAAATTGGGTTTGTTTGAAACACTCTTGGGTTTTGATTTCTTAAATTGAGCTTCAAATCATGTTGTTTTAGGAGTTTACTTATGTTTTCCAGAAAATTGGCCCAAGAGGATCGAATTTGGAACATCAGAACTTGATTTTGAGCTTGGGACTCAAATCTGGAATTTCCAGATTTTGGTCTTCCGCTCGAGCGGGGGAAGTGCCGCTCGAGCAGGAAAATCGAGCTCCCAGCATTTTGCACTGTGCATCAGTCCGCTCGAGCGGAGGTTTGAGCGCTCGAACGGAGGATTGGATGACACGCTCCAACGGGCGTCGAGCGGAGATTTCACCCATCCAAGAAAGTTTTCGCCGGCGGAAACTCGGCCGAGCAGGACTCGTCAAAATTCTGAAACTATTTTCTGTGCACATCTTTGCATCCTCATTCCATCCTAGACATTCTTAGGCCTAGTTTAAGGCATCTTGAAGAGGACATAGATGTAGAACACACCGAGGCCAATTAGGGATTAAGTTATGATCTTTCCCAACTGTATAGCTTAGTGTGTGTTCAATTGCATTCTTGTGTAGGGTGGCGACTGAGGAAACACGCTCTAGCTTATTGTAGCCCAGAACTCTGTGAGTAACAATTGTGTAAAGATATGTTCAACTGTGAATATTTTCCCATCATAAATTGAACTGCTTGTTTAACCGACATTTCTTGAATGAATGTATGTCCTGTATTCGAATCAGACAGGCATCCTTAGCAACCATCGCATCGTTATTGCTACCGTTTGAAAAATCTCTGCCATCGACGGTCTGTGAACAAATGGCCCCACTGACGGTCTATGAACGGGTGGGTTCGTCTAATCGATTCGGTTCCCATGTTGGAACCACTACTGCTTACTGATTGATGGCCATCATTTACTGTTTAGTCTGTTAAGTTCTGGTCTTCTAGGACCTACCGTTTACTGTACTGTTACGTTAAGAGATGTACCACATATCACTGAATGACTGAATTACTGAACGACTGAAATACTGATTTAATGAACTGTTTCATTTCCATAAGGACATTCATTCTAACCCTCTTTACGCTTTATGTTATTCACTGGGCTTTAGCTCACTACTCATATATATATATAGGTGTATAGGCACCGAATCAAAGCTAGAGGCGTCAGGGTTAACTCCAGTTTTGTCAAGCCAACCAATGTGCCTCACTGCGAGGTTCCGAGCCTGCCAAGCTAAGGCTTAGGGGTGTCTTAGTAATTCCCCTTCCGCACTGTTTTGTATTATTGTATAGACTGTGTATTGCACCGTACTGTACTGTAATAGGGATTAAGTCCCTGTTTCTCGAATGACATGTATGTATCTATACTATTCTGTGAATATGTATGAAAAGTCTTTTTGCATACAGACTGTCACAGCTCATTGGGCACTGTTTATTTACTTATTGGCTTCCGCCAAGCCCACATACTACAGTATTCTTGTATTCATATTAGCGGGCCTTCGGTAATCTCGGATTCTTGGCGATTCTGATGCTAAACCCATAGGGGCGGGTTTGGATCGTGACAGAGTGGTATCAGAGCGATACTTAACCACGAGTTATACCGCACACACGTGTACAAATAAGCTATAGGGTGTCCTAGAAAGTGGTTAGGGCATTGCATGAGCATGATAAGTGTGTGGTGACTGAATATATAACTGTTTATGTGATAAACCGTTTAAGTATGTAACTGCTTATGATTGAAACTGTTATAACTGTTTATAGAAAAATGGATAATGCAAGCACTGCAAATGAAACTGAATCCTTATCCTCTGAGGCCAGAATGGCTAGACTAGAACGAATAATAGAACTGATAACTGCAAGACTGGACCAACAACTGAATCAACAGCCACTTCCTCCTCCTCCTCCGGCTGTACTAGAACAAAATGAAAATGTACAAAATGTGAATGCTAATGATGGGGATATTATTGCTCTCACCCATAAGTTCAGCAAGTTGAAACCGCCATCCTTTCAAGGAGGCCTTGAACCGTTAAAAGCTGAAGCATGGGTTCTGGAGACTGAAAAATTATTTGAAGTCTTTCCGTGCTCTGAAGCACACAAGGTACTATTGGCCACCTTTACCCTCCAAGAAGAGGCCAGAAGGTGGTAGATGCTCATCCATGATGAAACTACCGTAATGACTTTGGCTTAATTCAAAGGAGCCTTCTTTGAAAAGTATTTTTCGCAATGTGTCAGAGACAGGGAAGTAACTGAGTTTGAACAACTGAAACAAGGCACCATGTCGGTAGCAGAATATGAGACAAAATTTACTGAACTTGCCCGTTATGCACCGCACATGGTGGACACCGATTACAAGAAGGCCAGAAAATTCGAAGGTGGCCTGAATGTTGCAATCCTTGACAGAATAAATGTCTTGAAATTACCGAGCTATGTGAATGTTCTTGACTGGGCTTTGATGTCTGAGGCAAACATCGAAACATTGAAAACCGAAACACCAGCGTCTGAATGGCGTGGTAAAAGGCAGGGTTTCAAGTTTAAGAAGGGCAAGCATAATCCAGTGAGCAAGAAACAGAATATGGGGTCAACAACTAGCCCCAGTCAAGGGGGTGGTTTCATCCCATCTTGTTCTGAATGTGGCAGGAAGCACAAAGGGATTTGTTACAAAATATCTGGAGCATGTTACAGGTGCGGCAAGGTGGGCCACATGGTTAAAGACTGCCCCTCTGCTCTGCAGGTCGGTAGCAAAGCTGCACCAAGCGTAGCGGCATCAACTGTAGCACCAAAGCCTAACTTCAGAGCTACCGGGAAAGAGCCTATGAGGCAGGGCCGAGTGTTCGCCTTAGTACCGGGAGACGTGCAAAATACTAAAACCGTTGTATCAGGTATCCTCTCTATTTGTGCTCAAAATGCATATGTACTGATTGATTCGGGGTCTACACATTCTTATGTGTCACATGCTTCTCACGGAAATTGAATAGACCCTTAGAACCCATGAATTACTTGTTAGCTGTATCATCACCTGTTGGGGGATCCATGACATGTGCATATATGTACCCTGCTTGTGAAATCATTGTTGGAGATATGCATCTATTTATTGATTTACTGCCATTGAACATTGATCATTTTGATGTAATATTGGGGATGGACTGGTTACAAAAATATCATGCTACCATTGATTGTGTGACAAAGCAAGTTGGATTCCGTCCAGGGTTTACTCGAATTTGTATTTAAGTGGAGTAGTACCTCCCGTATTTGATTTCTTCTGAAAGCCGTTAAATTGATTAGAAAGGGTTGTAAAGGATATCGTGTTACGTGTTGTTGTGCCTACTAATGTTAAAACTAATGCGAACTGTATTCCTATAGTCAGAGAATTCCCAGATGTTTTTCAGATGATGCGCCGAGATTTGATTGATGGAAATTGAGTTATTTGTGGATGTGATTCCGGTACCTGACCTATATCGAAGCTCCTTCTGAGAATGGCTCCAACTGAACTGAAAGTGCAACTACAAGAACTGTTAGACAAAAAGTTCATCAGGCCCAGTACTTCACCATGGGGCGCACCGGTTTTGTTTGTAAAGAAGAAAGACGGCTCACTGAGACTGTGCATTGATTACCGTGAACTGAACAAGGTAACTGTGAAAAATAAATATCCATTACCGCGTATTGATGACTTATTTGATCAGTTACAGGGTGCTCAAGTGTTTTCCAAGATTGATCTCAGATCGGGGTACCATCAACTGAAAGTTAAACCTAAGGACATTGATAAAACTGCTTTTAGAACGAGGTATGGCCATTACAAATTTTTAGTTATGCCTTTCGAAGTTACAAATGCACCTGCAGCATTTATGGACCTCATGAATAGAATCTTTAAACCATACCTCGATGACTTTATTGTTGTATTCATTGATGACATACTGATTTACTCCAAAAGTGTAGAGGAACATGAACATCATCTGAGACCGACTCTAAGAGAACAGAAACTGTATGCTAAACTGTCTAAATGTGAGTTTTGGCTTGATCATGTTATGTTTTTGGGGCATGTTGTTAGCAAAGATGGAATTTCTGTTGATCCGCAGAAAATCGAAGCTGTAGTGAACTGGTCTAGACCAACGAATGTGACAGAAGTCCGAAGCTTTTGGGAATTGGCTGGATATTACAGAAGATTTGTCAAGGATTTCTCCAAAATTGCCTTACCATTGACTCAACTGACACAGAAGGGGATATCATTTGACTGGACTAACCAAAGGGAATCAGCGTTTCAAGAATTGAAAACTCGACTTATGACTGCACCTGTGCTTACCTTACCTTCATGTACGGATGGTTATGCGGTATTTAGTGATGCTTCTTATAAGGGTTTGGGGTGTGTTTTAATGCAGAATGGAAGAGTTATTGCTTATGCTTCCCGACAACTGAGACCGCATGAAAAGAACTACCCGACCCATGATCTGGAACTTGATGCAGTAGTATTCGCACTGAAAATCTAGCGTCACTATCTGTATGGAGCGACGTGTGAAGTTTATACCGACCACAAAAGTCTGAAGTATTTCTTCACGCAGAAAGAACTGAATATGAGACAGCGGAGATGGCTAGAATTGATCAAAGATTATGACCTACAGATTCTGTATCACCCGGGAAAGGCCAATACCGTTGCCAATGCACTGAGCCGGAAGTTGATTGCAAATTTAGCTTGTTTGCTCACTGGACAGAAAGAGTTGCTTTGTGACCTTGAAAAATATGAAATTGAAGTTGTTTTGCGAGAACAAGGTGGAATAATAGCCGCTATTTCTGCTTAACCGGCATTGATTGAAGAAATTAAAGAGAAACAGCAACAGGATGACTTCTTGAAGAAGGTCATCGACGAAAGCGAATTTAAACCGAGATCGGGGTTCAAGTTTGAAAACGATGTACTGAAATTTCAGGAAAGACTGTGTGTACCGAATGATACTGAACTGAAAAGAAGAGTTTTGCAAGAGGGCCACAATTCAAAATTTTCTATCCACCCAGGAAATACGAAAATGTATCAAGATCTGAAACAAAACTTCTGGTGGCCAAGAATAAAGAAAGAAATTGCCGACTTTGTGTCAAAATGTCTTCATTGCCAACAAGTCAAGGCGGAACATCAGCGACCCGCAGGCTTACTGTAACCTTACCCATACCGGAGTGAAAATTGGAGCATATCATGATGGATTTTATCGTTGGATTGCCTCGCTCTAGAAAATGTATGGATTCAATTTGGGTTATTGTTGATAGACTGACCAAATCTGCTCACTTCTTACCTGTCAAGACAATTTATAATGCGGATAAGTTAGCTATAATTTATATTGATGAAATTGTTAGACTGCACGGAGTGCCTGTATCCATTGTTTCTGACAGGGGTCCGAAGTTTACATCGAGATTCTGGTAGAGCCTATAGACTGCATTGGGTATTGAACTGAGACTGAGTAGTGCCTACCATCCTCAGACAGATGGCCAGTCAGAAAGGACCATCTAAAACTCTAGAGGATTTGCTAAGAATGTGTGTCCTTGATTTTCAGGAAAACTGGGAAAGCCATTTGCCATTGGCTGAATTTGCCTACAACAACAGCTACCATTCGAGTATTGGTATGGCGCCTTTCGAGGCATTGTATGGCAGAAAGTGTAGATCTCCAATTTGCTGGGCAGAAGTTGGAGATGGGCCTTTGCTTGGGCCCGAGATTGTTTATGAAACGACTGAGAAAGTGAAATTGATACAGCAGAGGCTGAAAACTGCACAGAGCAGATAGAAAAGTTATGCAAATGTCAGAAGACGGGACAGAGAGTATGAAGTGAGTGACCACGTTTTTGTGAAAGTGACACCGATGAAAGGCCAGACTCGTTTTGGAGTCAAAGGCAAATTAGCGCCGAGATATGTCGGACCGTATGAGATTATTGAGAAAATCAATCCGGTGGCGTATCAAGTTGCGCTTCCTCCTGAAATGGAACATATGCACAACGTCTTCCACATCTCTATGTTGAGAGATTATCTCCGGGATCTATTCCATGTTATTGAGCCTACTCGGATAGTGTTGAGTGACGACTACACTTACGAGGAACGGCCTATACAGATTGTAAACAGACGGATCAAGAAACTGAGAAACAAGGAGATCCCATTAGTGAAAATTGACTGGCAAAACCATGGTGGCATGTATGCCACTTGGGAAAGGAAAGATGACATGGCTAAGAGATACCCTGAACTGTTTCCACTGAACCCTGTTTTCTTCCAGAATGAAGGTAACTCGAGTTTAGAGGACTAAACTCTTTTTTTAGGAGGGGAGACTATAATAACCCTCACTACTGTTTACCGAATAACCACTGATTACCCTTAAACTGAACTGATTATAACTGATAATTGAGCTGGATAAAATACTGAATTGACTGACCGAAAACTGGAACTGAATTGATTGAATATACATATGTTAATTTGCATAATACCTGTTTGATTGTTTAAATATCTGTTCATGGCTTAATGTTTAAATTGCGAATTAAAGGCCTTATCAGCGGCCGAATCTGGAACCGACTGAAGTTTTATGCTCATCGTAATTTATGTGATTTTATGGCATATTTAATTAAAATGTGATTAAGTATGATTAAATTAGATTAAAATGAACCAATTACAAGAGTTGCCTTAATTACTATTTTGCCACTTAGTGGCCCACTAGCTTGAACTTGTTGGAGCCTTGTACACATGATCAAAACAAACAATTCTTTAGTCCAATTCCCTTGTTCTTGCCGACATTAGAGAGAGATAGGAGAGAGGGCTTGAGTTCTTGAGATTTGGCTTGGAGGTTGAGAGAATTGAAGAGATTCTTGCATTTTTGAGCTCTCTAACCTTGAATACGAGACTAAGGTAGGAAATTCATCTTTTTATTGTTGTCATTGAGCTAGTTTTTGCATGTTTCGTGCTTCATTGTAGAACTAAGTCATGATTTAGTTCATACATGTTGGATCATGTTAGAATTCATGCATGCATGGTTGTATTGTTGAATTTTGAGTTGATTTCATGGCAAATTGTCACATGCATGTTCATAAGTAAGCTTGAGTTCATGTCTTCAACTTGTTTTGAAAAGAATGAGCTCAATAGAGCATGTTTTGAAGCCTTGAATTGATTTAAAGTCTTGCATGTCATGTTTGAGTATTGTTCATGGAAATAAGTTTGAAATTGGGTTTGTTTGAAACACTCTTGGGCTTTGATTTCTTAAATTGAGCTTCAAATCATGTTGTTTTAGGAGTTTACTTATGTTTTCTAGAAAATTGGCCCAAGATGATCGAATTTGGAACATCAAAACTTGATTTTGAGCTTGGGACTCAAATTTGGAATTTCTAGATTTTGGTCTTCCGCTCGAGCGGGAGAAGTGCCGCTCGAACGGGAAAATCGAGCTCCCAGCATCTTGCACTATGCATCAGTTCGCTCGAGCGGAGGATTGGGTGACACGCTCCAATGAGCGTCGAGCGGAGATTTCACCCATCCAGTACTTTTTAGTCCGCTCGAGCGAGAAAGTTTACACTCGAGCGGGGACCTTTCTTGCATGATTGCTCGAGCGGGGAAACCTGCGCTCGAGCGGGGACCTGTTTTTCTGAAAATTCTGAAACTGTTTTTTGTGCACATTTTTGCATCCTCATTCCATCCTAGACATTCTTAGGCCTAGTTTAAGGCATCTTGAAGAGGACATAGATGTAGAACACACCGAGGCCAATTAGGGATTAAGTTATGATCTTTCCTAACTGTATAGCTTAGTGTGTGTTCAATCTGTTACTGTGTAGGGTGGGGACTGAGGAAACATGCTCTAGCTTATTGTAGCCCAGAACTTTGTGAGTAACAATTGTGTAAAGATATGTTCAACTGTGAATATTTTCCCACTGTTAAATTGAACTGTTTGCCGAACTGATACTGTTTACTGAATAAATGTATGTCCTGTATTCTGAACTGTATTGTGGCATCCTTAGCAACTACTGTTTACTGTTACTGCTACCGTTTGAGAAATCTCTGCCATTAACGGTCTGTGAACGGATGGCCCCACCGACGGTCTATGAACGGGTGGGTTCGTCTAATCGATTCGGTTCCCATGTTGGAACCACTACTGCTTACTGATTGATGGCTATCATTTACTGTTTGGTCTGTTAAGTCCTAGTCTTCTGGGATCTACCGCCATCGCATCGTTACGCTAGGGATGTACCACATATCCTTTGTATGGTGAATAGTGAATTCTTGAGCATCAAATCTTGATTTAATGAACTGTTTCATTTCCGTAAGGACATTCATTCTAACCCTCTTTACGCCTTATATTATTCACTGGGCTTCAATTCACTGCTCATATATATATATATATATATATGTAGGTGTACAGGCACCAGATCAAAGCTAGAGGCATCAGGGTTAACTCCAGTTTTGTCAAGCCAACCAATGTGCCTCACCACGAGGTTCCGAGCCTGCCAAGCTAAGGCTTAGGGGTGTCTTAGTAATTCCCCTTCCGCACTGTTTTGTATTATTGTATAGACTGTGTATTGCACCGTACTGTACTGTAATAGGGATTAAGTCCCTGTTTCTCTGAATGACATGTATGTATCTGTACTGTTCTGTGAATATGTATAAAAAGTCTTTTTGCATATAGACTGTCACAGCTCATTGGGCATTGTTTATTTACTGTATTGGCTTCCGCCAAGCCCCTGTACTCAGATATCAGTATTCTTTGTTAGCGGCCGTTGGTAATCTCGGATTACTGGCCGGTTACGGTGCTAAACCCATAGGGGCGGGTTTGGGTCGTGACAGGAAGTATGGTAGGAAACTGGCACTAGCAACTTGTGGGAGAGTGGGCAAAATTGTGATTTTTTGGATTGGGTGTGGCTTGTGCTCCAGATGCATGGAGCTGAGACCATGGGATTGGTTTTCTCAATTTGCTAGGGGATTTGGTTAAATCGAAACTAATATATTTTTGGGGAAAAACATACTTCGGCTGCTGTAGTTGCTACAAAAGCGTTAACTAGTTTTCATGAGTTTCGCTACATTCAAAGAAGGGTGCTTCTGGCACGGCCAAGCTTGGTGGCTTGTTGGAGACCCCTTGAGGTGAACTGCTATAAGATCAACTGTGATGGGGCTATGTTCAAGACTGAGGGACTGTCCGGCTTCGACGTGGTTGTTCGGAATGATCGGGGGCAAGTTATAGCATCTTTGTGTGAACGGGCTCCACTTATGTGGGATGTTGAATGTTTGGAGGCAGTGGCACTTCTATGCGGGGTGGTGTTTGCGCAGGAATTGGGACTAAATTCCATTCACTTGGAAGGGGATTGTGTGACTGTGATTAGAGCCATCGTAGAGGCAGGGATTGCATCTGAATTGTCTCCATACGGGCATTTTGTATCTGAAATTCGGCATCTTTTGGGTGGTTTCGTAGTACACCATGTCTCACATGTCCGTAGAGAGGGAAATAGTGTGGCTCATTGTTTAGCTCGCATGGCAATTCGTTTTGAAGATATTAGAGTGTGGATGGAAGTTGTTCCAGACTCTATCAACGATCTTGATTGTTCGGAGGCTCTACATACAAGTTCTTAATTCTGTTTTACCCTATTTAAAAAAAATAAATAAAGTAATTGCAAACGGTGTATATATATCTAAAGAAAATAACAATCCTATGGAGTCTTAAAAAAAATTTACACATCAATAATAAAATTTATAAATATTAATAATTAAAAGTTTAATTTTTTTAATATATTTGTAAATATTTTTTCAGGACTTCCTACCCTCGCCCCATTCATATGTAATCCTCATCAGTAAGTATTGCGTCCCAATCCAAATTTGTGAGGTCATCACGTGGAAATTTCCGAATTAATATTAATTGATTAATCTTGTTTACTTGACTTATTAGCCACGTACATGCCATAAACTTTTCCTCCAAAACAATCACCAATAGTTGCTTGCCACATCATCAGGTAGAGACATAACCATGGAGTTGGGATCCCCTCCTTGCAACTTCTCATTGCAATCCTCCTTGCAACGGCTGAGATCAGCCGTTATAACATCCAACGGCCATAAAAAAAAATAAATAAAAAATAAAGAAATTGAAATCAGTCGGTGGATGTTGCAACGGTTGATCTCAGCCGTTGCAAGGAGGAGTTGCAAGGAGGGGATCCCAACTCATAACCATGTGCTCTTTCCTTACGTGTCATGTGCCTCGATAGTTCCTTACGTGTATAATTGGATTTACTTATGTGGGAACACAACTCAATGCCTCAAACCATCGACATATAAGAGAGAGAAAGAGATGAGTGAGAGTGGAAGCTTTGTTTGGGAGAAACTTTAGCAGCTAGCTGTTCAGCACATAATTGAAAAAAAAATTATTTGAAAAAAAAATTTGTTAGTCAATTTTTTAAATTTTTGTTTAAAAATCAACGTAAACTCATTTTTTGAGTTTATGTTTTTTTTTTTCAAATTTACAAACTAAGACAATCATTTATAAATCGAAAAAATTATCAAACAAGCTTTTATGACAATTTTTAAAATTTTTGTAAATATAAATTGAAAATTGAAAACAAAATAGTTACCAAATAGGCCAGCGTGACATTAAAATTTAAGATACAATTTTCATAAAATCAATTAAAAATACTAATCATAAAATTTTAAAATTTCATCGACTCACATTTATATTTAGTTTTATACTCTAAATCATATTTGTCATTTTTATTTGTCAACAATATCGCCTCACTATACTGTCAACTTATATTTAGTTTTATACTCTAAATAATTAAAAGTTTTAATCAATTTTTTGTTGTAGACAAATTTTAAATTATAGACTTCTTAATTGTGGTTGTGTTTAGTTATTAATTAATATTTATCATATTTGTAATTAGGTGTTTATTTCTTTCCCATTATAAGGGTTGTATTTTGACTTTCTAACTCACAATATATAGTAGCATATTTGATATGTAGTTCAAAAAAAAATATTTCATATATAATATTTCTCATATTTGTAATTATTTTTTTATCAATTGAAAAAAAAAACATTTTAATATTTAATGCTAAAATTGTAACATTTTATGACTTTGTCTCCATTGAGGAGTCATCGTCATCCCACTAATATTACCACTATTATTTGTTGACAGTATCGCTACACTATTGTCATTATCATTGTTTCTCTATTACAACCAACTCACCATACAATCACTGTCTTATCCCATAATATCACCACTAATACAATCGTCACTATTGTCAGCACCAGAGTCGCCACCACCATACAATTATAATCATTGTTGTCACTACTACTATCATTAATGCTACCATTATTGGTACCACTCACCTACCCCTCTACATTTACCATAACATTATCACTACTAAATTATTACCACTCTAGTACTGTCACAACTCATTTCTCCACTGCGATCATCTCCACCATTATCTTACAATTACATAATCATCATCCTTGTCACTACTATCAACACTTCGCCACAACACCACAATGTAGCTACCAAACAACCACCACAAATATAAAAAGTGTTACAAATTTTTTAATAATTAATAAATATAAAATATTAATTTCTCTTATATATCAACAAAATTAATTAAACTTAGCACGCGCATTGTTTTTGATAAATATCAAATAACTTTTCAAATAAAAATTCAATATTCAATTTTTAGTATTTGTTTGTAATTTTGATTTTATCAAACAACACTTTATTAACACATTTACATTTTTTAATAGAATTTATCATAAAAGTTATAAATATATTAAATAGAATATCAGTATTCTAATAGTTTTTATTTATTTTTCTATACTAATAGGAGCCACATGCGATACGTGTGAATTTAGACAAGAATAAACACACAAATAATAAATAAATTAGTATCATAATATGTATGTTGTCTAAGTAGTAAGAATGTTATTAATAAAACTAAAAGTCTTTTGGTTCAAATCTTACTCACACCTTTGAATAACAATTTTTTATTTTAAGATATGAAAATTTGTTACATGACAGAAGGAGAAACCACCAAACACTTAGACACCAAATCCATTGCTCGCATAAATAATAGATAGTGGGTGGCACATGCGATGTGTGTGTGTAATTCAAATAAATAAGAATAAAAAAATTAATATTATAATATATAAGTTGTTTAAATGATAAGTGTGTTATTAATTAAATTCAAAATCTTTGATTCAAATCTTGCTTTTGCTATTGTATAATAATTTTTTTTATTTTAACTTATAAAAAATTACCACTCTCAATTATTTAATTATCTTCTCCACATTCTCCTTTAGTATCTTACATGATTAATAGAATTAGGCTTGGGCAAATCAAACCCACCACTCTAAATTATGTAATAGAAAATTCTATTTATACAAAAAATAATAATAATAATAAAAAAATTTGACAAGAATGATGTGGTATTGTTATTATTATAAATATATTTATTTTTAATAGTATTTTTATTTTGAGATGAAAGGCCATAATAAATCACACCATTATATATAATTTATTTATTTATTTATATAGCATTACTCTTATTTAATTTGTTCTCTTCGTCTCACTGCAACAATGATTAATGGAAATAGCTTAATCATGTGGTTTATAATGAATTTAAGAAGGTGGGGGTGGCTATGGTCATTGGGTCTCATTTTGATAATTTGTATTGTTTACTTTTTAGAGTATATTAAATAGAACAAAATTGTAAAAAATTAAATTGATTGAATATCGCTAACCCTTTCATCGACTTGCATTTGTATTCAGTTTTATATTCAAAATCATATTTGTCATTTATATTTGTAGATACAAATGCAATTCGATGAAAGAGTTAACGATATCTGATCAATTTGATTTTTTTTTGCAAATATGCTTCACTTGATGTACTTTGAAAAGTAAATGGTTTGAATGATCGAAACGGACTCCAACAGCCACACAATAGCAGTTGTTGTGCAAAGCTGCACAACAGCCACCCAATTTCTTGGATTTAATTGACTTTTTTAACATATTAGATGTGTTTCCTTATTTAAAAGCATTGCCTATTATGACTTAATTCAATAATTGATCTTATATATTTATCTTTTATTTGTCTTATGTTATTTTGTACATAAATTTTAAATATTATTCATAACTCATACTATTTAAAAATACAAGAAAGACAACCTTTATGATAAGATTAAACCCCCCATTTTTTTTAATTAATATAAGACAATTTTACAAAGATTAAGCCATTTAACTATTTGGAAAAAAAAAAAAAAAAACAACATAATCATAAGCACACAACTACCGTGATGATCCCAATACATGGGGACACAAAAGACAAAAAAAAAAATAGATAGTACAAATATAAGAATATTGCAGTATATGCACCATGTTCTACTTTAAAAATGAATTATTTTAATTAATTGTTTAATTTTTTATAAAATAATGGATGAAAAATATAAAAAATAATTTAATTAAGGGTTGGTTTGGGATGTTCTAAAAAAGTTCACTTTTTGACTTATTGACTTATATGGGTTGGGTTTGGGTTGGGTTTGATGTGATGTGTTAGAGAGGTGATGTGATTTAAATAAGATAATGTGACTTAAATAGGATAATGACTTTTTGACTTTTTGTATTATTTAGTAGATGTCAAACTTGGCCTAAGTGTGTTAATTTTTTAACTATTTCAAAGACTAATTGCAAATGGTGTATATATATCTAAAGAGAATAACAATCCTATGAAGTCTTAAAAAAATATTTACACATCAATAATAAATTTTATAAATATTAATAATTAAAAATTCAACTTTTTTAATATATTTGTAAATATTTTTTCAGGACTCCCCAGCCTCAACCCCATCCATATGTAATCGTCATCAGTATTGCGTCCCAATCCAAATTTGTGAGTCAGCACGTGGAAATTTCCGTATTAATACTGAGTACTTGCCACATCTTGTTTACTTGCCACATCATCATCTCAACGTGCCTCAACGCGTCGCCACTATAAGAGAGAGAGAGAGAGAGAGAGAGAGATGAATGAGACTGGAAGCTTTGTTTGGGAGAACCTTGAGCAGCTAGCTAGCTGCTCAGCACATTGTCTCTCTCTCTCTCTCTGTCTCCTAATTCTGGTAATCCAAACCCTACCACTTCACTAATATATGTATTGTGAATATGTTTATTGATATATATATATACACATAGGTTAAGATAATTAGCTTTGGATGTTCACTGATTGTTCTAGATTTTTCTGTTACAGATTTGTTTTTAGGGTTAGGGTTAGGGTTTACATGTGTAATGAATTTGCATAATCAGATCATGTAATTTATGTGATGAAATTCTTCAATTACAGGTGAAACTGTTTGAATCGATTGTTTCGTCAATTGGTGTTGAGATATTGTTGTGTTGTCGAGTTCTGATGGGGAAAGGAGGGCAAGACTATGGTAAAAAGGAGAGTTTGGGGGGAAAATCATCATCGAGAGGAGATTTCTTCGCTGCTTGGGCGAAAGATGTTCAAGAATGCGAAGAGAAGTATGGGGTGAATCGGGATTACGGATTGTCGACCGATGAAGTGGAGAAGAAGCGGCAGATCTATGGATGGAATGAATTGGAGCAACATGAAGGCCAGTCTATTTTGAGATTGATTTTGGATCAGTTTAATGATACTCTAGTGAGGATTTTACTTGTTGCTGCTGTGGTATCTTTTGTCTTGGCTTGGTATGATGGTAAGGAAGGTGGGGAAATGGAGATCACTGCTTTTGTGGAGCCTCTGGTGATTTTCTTGATTTTGATTGTGGTTGCAATTGTTGGGGTTTGGCAAGAGAATAACGCTGAGAAAGCTTTACAAGCTCTTAAAGAAATTCAGTCGGAGCAAGCAACTATGGTACGCGATGGCAAAAAGCATACAAGTTTTCCTGCAAAAGAACTTGTTCCTGGTGACATTGTTGAGCTTCGGGTTGGTGACAAAGTCCCCGCTGATATGAGGGTTTTGTCTTTGATTAATGTGGTGTGGCTTATTAATGTGAAATACCTTCTCACTTGGGAGTATGTTAATGGGTGGCCCACGAATTTTAAATTCTCTTTTGAGAAGTGCACATATTACTTTGAGATTGCAGTGGCATTGGCTGTGGCTGCCATTCCTAAAGGTTTACCTGCTGTTATCACAACATGTTTGGCCATTGGCACGCGGAAGATGGCTCAGAAGAATGCGCTTGTCCGGAGGTTGCCTAGTGTCGAGACTCTTGGCTGCACAACTGTGATCTGTTCTGATAAAACTGGTACTCTAACTACCAATCAAATGGCAGTGGCAAAGCTTGTGGCTATGGGTACCGGGCCAAATGATACCCGAACTTTCAATGTGGAAGGGACCACATATAGTCCTCTTGACGGAAAAATTCGAGATTGGCCCAAGGGTCAAATGGATTCGAATCTCCAAATGATTGCAAAGATTGCTGCTTTGTGCAATGACGCAGGCATCGAACAAGCTGGAAATCATTACGTAGCCAGCGGAATGCCCACTGAGGCAGCATTGAAGGTAAGATCTTGTATTTTCATTATCTGGTTTAAAATTAAATTCATTTGTCTTTATAGTAGAATTACAGCGTCTTCTGAAGCTGTCATGATGCTGTGGGGGAAAAAGTTGGAATTTACTGTCATATTACCCAAAAAGGGTTAAAGCTGGATTTTCCCTTTCAAACACTTGATTTGCTAAATCAAGGTTCATCAGTTGGTTGGTAGCAACACCCCGTGCATGTTGAAGTTTTTTTTTTACCTTTTCTCTGTCGTAAGTACAATAGATCACTTGAAGATTTTCTTGCCGAGAGTTATATAGACTGATGCTCCTTTCTTCATTGAAACATGTGCTGTAGTTGATGCATATATATAAATATTGAGCTGAGGCAATTTCATCATCCTGACTGTTTATGTTTTCAGGTTATGGTTGAGAAAATGGGACTTCCTGATGGATTGGATTCTGGTACATCTTCAGGTTATAGGGATGTCCTACGTAAGTTACTAGTGTAACATATGTTTATGTTGTTTCATAATCGTGTTTATGTGGCTGCTGATGTTTTCATTTAATTTTGTGCATTTAAGGTTGTTGTCAAAAATGGAAAAAGCTTGAAAGACGGATTGCCACTCTTGAATTTGACCGTGATAGGAAATCTATGGGAGTTATAGTGAGTTCCAGCTCAGGAAGAAAATCATTGCTTGTAAAGGTACATTCAGCCATATGGAGTTTGTTTTATATTTTTATTTTTATCTTACACATTGTTACACAGGAGAAACTGATTACCTGTGGAGCATTTGTTACAAAGGTGTCCATTTTTCTTATGCAGCAAAACTATTAAACGTGGTGCCAGTGGGCCACGTATTTAATCTCTGTTTACATTTCCTCACCAAACTGGATGTCTAATCTTCCTGCTTTGAAGACAGATTAATGTTTAACACCTCCTGCTTTCAGGTTGTGTTTAATTGATAGTAAATGCAGATAGATAAGTGTCTGTGTATGCAATTCAACCCAACTACACTTGTTCTAGCTTTATGTTATACGGAAATCTGTCAGAGTATAGACTATAATTTCAAAATTATGATATATAATTAGATTAATGTTAAATCATACCCTGTTTATGAATTTACTTCTCATGTCTACAAAGGAAAGCACAACATCTTCCATAAGAGACAATTTGTTAGTAACCAATGTAATCTCTAAATCTAAAAGGAGTTGCTTATGGCTAGGTGTCACACACTGGCAATGCGGAAGCCTCGTTGAAGATAACCAAGTGTGTGTGGCGCTAGTTGACACTCTTCACTAGCCTGCCAAGAATGCTCGAATGGTTTGCAAAGACAAGCAAACACAATATTAGTCCAGTTGATGAGCCACAAGATAGAGACAAGCCACAAAATAACAATCAACAAGCTAAAACTGAAGTAGCTACAATTGAAAGGCTATGCACAATGTAAAGGCGAAATGAACTTTCATTACTCAAAAGAAAGGCATTACAAAAGTTGAACAATGCACAAAAGTGCTACAAGAGTTGGCTTACCATATATAAGATTGGGGTACATTAAAGGCACAAGTGGTCTGGTTCAACACTTGGGTACCCCCTCCTTATATATGCTTGTTAAGCGCTTTTCTATCTGGCACGAGGAAACATCCACTATGTTTGAGGAGTCGTAATGGATATTTAAAAATAAAATAAAAATAGAAAAATTACAACTCTTGGACTCAAAACACCTTTCATACTAAGGTATTTACATGAAAATTTACAAGGCAAAAAGATTACATTTGACCCTCTAAAAGTTGGCCTAAAGTTGTCACTTGGTGGCTAGCTTGCTTCATGGCATGTCTTGGACTTGCACCAACAACTTCTTAGGCATGTCTTTGGCTCTCCAAAGGGCACAAATGTGTGTGGCATCAAGGTGTTGACCCTTGGATGGGCGCACCTTGACACTAGGCCGTGTGTTTCTTGCATTAACTCAGCAATATGTTCAGTACTTCATATCCAACATGAATGCATTAGCATAATTTCAATGATAAATGGAGTGTAAATTTAGTAATAGTAACAATGAAAGCAGAGGAGAAGTGAAGATTGAGAACCAAGAACTGCTTAAGAGTGAACATTTTTGTTATTTAGGGTCGATTATCACAACAGAGGGGGAGATTGATACGGATGTGGCTCATAGGATTAAGGCGGAATGGTGTAAGTAGAGAAGTGCGTCTGGGGTACTGTGTGATAAACGAATACCCACCAGACTTACAGGTAAGTTCTGTAGAACGACTATCAGACTAGCGATATTGTATGGGATGGAGTTTTGGGCAACCAAGAAACAACATGTAGATAAGATGAGTGTGGTTGAGATGAGAATGCTAAGGTGAATGTGTGGTAAGACTAGACGAGATTGAATTAGAAATGAGTGTATTCGGGAATGGGTAGAAGTAGCATCGATAAAGGATAAGTTGAGAGAGAATTGATTGAGATGGTTTGGTTATATTCAACGGAGATCAACAGAGGCAGTAGTGAAGAGGTGCGATGCTGTAACGGTAGATGGAAGTGTTAGGGGACAGGGTAGGCTTAGATTAACGTTGGTTAGCGTTGTAAATAGAGATATAGATCTACTTAATTTGACTAACGAAATAGCCTTTGATAGGGCCGCGTGGAGAAGAATGATTCATGTAGCTGATCTCATTTGATGGGAGTTAAGGCTTGGCTTAACTTGGTTTGGTTTTGTTTGGTTTGGTAAATGGCATATGATTATGAAAAATCTTACTTGGATACACCCAAGGTATGGACTACATGGATTGGAGGGTCTATTTAAAAGACTTAATTTGAATTTTATAAAAAGTTTATGAACACGGATGCGGATGCGGATGCGGATGCGGATACGGATACGGATACGGAAATAGACACGGATGCGGACATGGGACACGGCAATTTTTAAAAAATGGGGACATGAGGGGATGCGGCAATTTTAAAAAAATGAGAACACGGCAATAAAATATGTTTGCATATATTTTTATTTGCTATCTAGATTAATATTACACTCACAAACGATCAATATTAACAAAAATAATTCTAATTCTATTTTTTTTAAAAAACACTTTTAAATTAACACTTACAGCTTATATATTTTTTTATGGATGATCTATTACATATTTAAATCTAAGAAAAAATAATAAACATTCAACATTCATCAAAATCATTAAATAAAATGGGAGAAAAGACAACTTGGCATGTTCTAGTGTGTCCCCTAAAAATAAATTAATTAAATAAGGGAACACGTCGTGTGGTGTGTCCTATACGTGACCCCGAAATGTCCGTGTGTCCGACACGGATATGTCACTTGTTTTGAAGTGTCGGTACTTCATAGGGTCAAAGTCGTGGTTTATACACAAGCTCTCCTTTTAACTGGTCCACCTAGGCTAAAGAGCACACATGGTCACAGAGTGAATAGGATCAAACTGGATCTAGGGAGAGTGCTTTTTTTCCATATCAAATCAAATTTTGATGTGAAAAGTAGACTGTTTGATCACCCTATGGTGCTTAATTAGATATAGGACGCTTATGCACGATTGAACCAGAAAATAGGGGCCCTTGAATAGTTACATGAGATTGATCTCATGATAGCCTTTTCCTTCCATAAAACATGAGCTTTGTTGTACTTGCTGTTTTTTCACAAGTTGTAGCGATGATGAAGTCCAATTTGTATCTTCATTGTTTCATCTACAATAAATGCAGACTGACATGCAAGTTTATGGGTTCACTTTATTTTGATTTTTGGGTGTCAGTCTTTATCTGATAAGTGCATTTTTGGATATGTTCTGAGTTTTTGGATTGCATTTTAGAAGTGATTATTTGGAGTTGCTGCATTCATGAAAGTATACCATGTCAAAGACTTGTTAGCTGATCTTTCTCATTCACTTTTTTAGAAGATTTTGTTTATCTGCCATTAAATTATCTATGGGTGTTTTGTTGAATGCCTATACCTCACAAGAATTAGTTAGACATAATGACTAAACATTGGACCTTAATGTGTGTCAATATTTTTTCGTTTGTGTTGCAAAATTTATGTTCTCATCATTGAAAATCCCATGGTGGAGGTCAACATGCATATTTTTTCAACAGAATGTTTGTTTTCCATCCTTCTGTTTCGATCCAATTTGTTTCATAGAGGCATTCATGGGACTAATGAACAGGTGCTTCATTGTGGCAGGGTGCAGTAGAAAATGTGTTGGAACAAAGCTCTTTTGTTCAATTGCTTGATGGTTCTATTGTAGAACTGAATCAAACTTCGAGGGATATTATTTTAAAAAGCCTGCATGAAACGTCCTCAAGTGCATTGCGTTGTTTGGGTTTTGCCTACAAGGAGGACCTCCATGAGTCTGCTACATATAATGGTGATGAAGACCATCCAGCACATGAGCTTTCACTTAATCCATCTAACTATTCGGCAATTGAGAGTAAACTAATTTTTGTTGGCTTGGCTGGGCTAAGAGTGAGTTGACACATTTGCTTTTCATTCCTCAAACACATTATTATTTTCATTCATTAACTGTTCCTAGTAAGCTTGAAGAAATGAAGATGTATTAACTTAATTTTATTTTGTCAAGGATCCACCTCGGAAAGAGGTCCGCCAAGCCATCGAGGACTGGAGAACAGATGGCATTCAAGTAATGGTTATTACAGGAGATAACAACAATACAGCTGAAGCTATATGTCGCGAGATAGGTGTATTTGGACCACATGAGGACATCAGTTCTAAAAGCTTAACAGGGAGAGAGTTTATGGATCTTCCTGACCCCAAAAGTCATCTAAGGCAAAGCGGAGGGCTGCTCTTCTCTAGGCTGAACCAATGCATAAACAAGAAATAGTCAGACTACTGAAAGAAAATGGTGAAGTAGTTGCAGTGACTGGAGATGGAGTGAATGATGCACCTGCCTTGAAATTAGCTGATATTGGAATTGCAATGGGCATTGCTGGAACTGAGGTATTTATTTTTCTTTTCTCATTAGTGTTAATGTATTACATTTTAATGCAAAGATGGTATTGTAGAGTATATTGAATTAGAAAACAGAAAAATGTTTTACCATATACACTTTCATTTTGTATGACTTTTGATGGTAAACAAATTTTAAACCTTATTTTGGTATTGAGCATTGCTCATTTTTAAAGAACTTCCATTAGTTTCCTGACTTGTTACATGAGGATTAGGTGCAGTCATCATCTGCTTCTTAATACATTCTAAGTCATAGTTGCAAAAATGTTTCAGTGGCTCTGTTTGCATGCAAGAAGCCTGGTGGAGGTGTTGTCAGATAATTTTTTTAAAATACAATCTAACGTTAATCATATTCATATGAAATCTATATGTTTGTGTGTGTGTCCATCTTGGGGTCATTCAGTTGTGCCTCTAAAAAACATTAGGACTTTTTCAACTATTAAAAGCGATTTTCTGTCTCTTGTCCTTTTAAGACCTTCATTATTTGAGTAGTTTTGGTCTTATGTTGCGCTTGACCAAGCCATTATAAAATTCTTTCCTCATTTTGAAGTTGGTGCTACCATTAGATCACTTGATGTTTTTTGTCTTGTCATTACTTATTTTCAGTGTGTCTTGTTCTAGGTTGCAAAGGAAGCTTCTGACATGGTTTTAGCAGATGACAATTTCTGTACAATCGTTGCTGCTGTAGGTGAAGGCAGATCTATTTACAATAATATGAAGGCCTTTATCAGGTCTGTTTCTCCACAATGTTTTTCGTAGCTTTTACCAAATTCCACTATGGGACTGGCTTGATGCTTTTAAGTTTGTAGAAGTACTTATTTTGGTCTACTTTGCCATAAGTCTGCATATTTTTCTCTTATGAGAACGTGGTCGATCACTATAATGGGAATGATCTCTCAAAAAGCAAATATACATTTACATACATATACAGTGACATTAATTTTATACATATGTTTTCATATAAATTGCTTATGGTTCGAAAAACCTGGATAAGCCATGTGAAACAATTCTCAGCTTTACTGATAAGGTTGTCCTTGCCTTTTGTCTTCCTATAAGTACGGTCTTCTGTGTACTCCCCCATATGTTTGTCGCTATGTTACCTGGAACATGGATCGTTCCAGCATCTGGAACAGAAACGGAAACGTGGTACGCTACATGTTCTATAATGTGGTATGATAAGGGTAGACTTGTATGTATTACACTTAAGAATTTAAGGTACTTCTACAGTAATTTTATTTTAACTATTAGGTATCTAATAAAATATATATATTTCCATTTTTTATGTTTTTGTCTTGTCAAAACTTAAGTCACCTTAAATTTTTGTTCATCATATTTGATTTTTATTCCTCCTGCGGTAACATTTAAGGAAATATATTGGAAAAAACTTTTAGGATCGCTTTGGATCATTAAATTTATCGTTCTGGAACGAAAGTGTATTATATTTCGGAACGTGTGTACCAATACCTAATCCATTAGGGTGTTAGTGTTTTGTGGTTACACAGGTTTGTCGTACTAGCTTTTAAAAAAATACCTTTCTTTAATCCTTTGTTTCTTTTTTCTTTCTTTATCTTCTAAGATTTTTTAGTCAAAGAATTATATCTAAAAAGAGAATGGAGGCAATATTCACAAACATAATAGGTACAAAAAGCTGAATAATCCAAAAGTGGTAGGTAACAGGTGAAAGGGAGTCAAGGACAAATCAATTACCATAGTGGCCAGTTAATTCTCTCAAAGCTTTGATTTTTCAGACATCCATCTATTGTGCAGCTTCTCTCTTACACACCATGCAACAGGAACTAGGACTACTGTCAACAAAATGGTGACAGCAAGATGCTGACTCACACCACCAACCTTTAAAAGGATTGGCCAACAAGCAGGGTGTAAATTGACAGATTGTGAACTGAGAGTGTTAGAGAGACCACAACTTATTGCCCTATGGACAGCAAATGAGAAAGCTGTTTTCCGCATCAAAATCTCTGCTAGACATGCAGAATGTATGAGGATGCACGTTGAAATGTTACCAGCACCTGTTTGCCTAGACAAAGAAAGCCACCTTAGGAGTTTGGGAATCCAAAATGGCACAAGTGAAGAGGATAACTGTAACCTAAAATTTAACTTCCTGAAGGACTTTACCAGCAGCCAACTGCTCAAAAGTTTACCTCCATGGTAACACATCCTAGGAGTACTACTCACTTGAACCAGGACTAATTTCCTGAAAATGAAAATCCTGCATCAAGAAGAGAGAAAACAAATGTGTGTTCAGTTCCAATGTGAACCTGTATCTGCCAGTGTGCCATAATTTGCTGTTAAACCACTATGGTCTTTAGCAATGTGGATCTGGGTCTTTGAGGCTATGAAGCACAAGTACGGGTACGGGTACGATACAGGTATTTCAATATGTTAAAATGTAAAAAAAATAGGGTACGGGTAAGGCTTAGTACATTTGTAACAAAATATTTATTTCTAATTTGGAGTAATGCAAAAATTGATGAAATGGTTTAATTTGTTAAAATCCAATCTACAATTAACATTTAATGCCAAAGGTAAAGGTATAAACTAAAATTAAACGTCATTTTATTAAGTAACTAACAAACTATAGCTGAATTTTAAAATCATGCTAAGTATAAAACTAAAAATAAAAAAGAAATCTAGTGAATTGAATTTTACCCTTTTAGTAGAAGAAAATATTGTTTTAACTAAGATACGGTACATCTTGGGTGTATATTAGGTACATCTAGGTACGCCAAAAATTAAGAAGAAAAAATTTGGATACGTGTTTTATATACCTAGTACGTATGCAAAAGTACCATACCGAGTACTATATGTTGGTAAGTACCCGTTACGGGTACGGCATGTTTGTTGAAGAAACCATGTTTCATAGCTTTGAGGGATCATCCCCATGCATCTTGCCCTAGGGAATTTCAAGTTGAATTGTCAAGTTTAGATGCGGTATATTTTCTTATACTCACGCGATACTTTTCCATACTAATCCTATATAATACTCCTACTTAGATAGCCAGCCAATCGTGACCCTCATACCCAATTTGTAGACAGTTTCTGCCACTGCCCTCTTTTTCCACCCCTTGCTTATAGAGAGGGGAGGGGGGGCGGGGGGGAAGAAGAAGAAAAGGACTGCCTGTTTTTCCACCCCATACCTCTATGATCATTTTATTTTTTCCTTTTGTTTTGTTGGATTTTAAAACATTTTCTTAGGTGTTGCTTTTAATTTTCCAGTTCACACCCTCTTGTAGCAGTTCTGAGAGGTCTACACATTGCTAAAGCGTGCTTACTGTAGGCTATAAAGTTCTTTTGATTTTTAGGTTCTCTCTGGTCTTTTGTGGGGTTTGGTCTTTTGCTGGATGGTCTGCGAGTGCTGTCACATGGTTGGAGTTATTTATATGAACCCCACATCAAGTTAATGTATCTTTTGGCCTAGCCTTGGTTCATTTATGATTAGTTTATGTTGAAATGGGTTTTCTATAATGTTACTTGGCATCTGATTCAACCCTAAATATGGAGGCTGGTATGGTCTATATTTACAAACTAACTATTTATGCTATTTGATATCATTTATTCTTATAGCTCTTTACTTGGATCATCATTACACCCCTGGAAATGATGAAATGCTTGTGTTACATTCCATTTGACTTTCTTAGTTTGGTTGAGAATCTGTTGTTTTCCAACAAATAAAAACAATTTGCTTTGCCAATGATGAAGTGAATCAATCTGTATAATTCTTACGACTGCAAAAGACCATTGCTAACGTAGATGACCTCTCTCAACCCCAACCTTGCACTCAATGGTTTATAGAAAACCTTGCAACAACGATAACAGTATGATGACATTGCCATGAAAATGATCCTGATGTTTTAACCATCATCACAGGTACATGATCTCATCAAATATTGGTGAGGTTGCCTCTATATTTTTGACTGCTGCTCTAGGTATTCCAGAGTGTCTGATTCCTGTTCAGCTTCTGTGGGTCAATCTTGTTATTGATGGACCCCCAGCAACAGTTTTGGTATTTAATCCACCAGAAAAGGATGTTATGAAGAAACCCCCTCGAAGAAGTGACGACTCATTGATCAGTGCTTGGATTTTAGCTCCTTTGGCTTTCAAAGAACTTACATCTACTGGACACCTCAAGTAATTTGTTGTGCCACTCATTGTTGTCAAATCGTGTATCCTAAGATTTACTTTATTTAGCATAATATATAATTATATATATATATACATATAAAAATCACATTGTATTTAAAATGAATTATATATCAATATAACTAAATTATTGTTTATGTATATGAAATCTTGTATATTATATATCGATATAACTAAATTAAATTGTATATGTAAATAAAATCTTGTATATCAATATCAATATCAATATAATTAGTTGATTTCTTGTCTTCTCTTTTCTTCTTCCTTTGTCTGTGTGTGTGTGTGTGAAAATGGCACCGTTTTATGCATTATGCAAACAAAATTGAATATTCTTAATTGCAATGAATCGGAATTGAATTGTATGATTTACTCTATTTAAAATTCAATTGCACGAATTGAATCTTTTTGCTTGAAACTCATATCGTATGCTTCTAACAACCATGGTGCTACTATTTATCAATTTCGATCCAGGTGATTGGACTCTACATTGGGATCGCAACTGTGGGAATATTCATCATATGGTACACTCACGACTCTTTCTTTGGCATTGACCTAAGCGCAGACGGCCATAGCCTTGTCACCTATTCCCAACTTACCAACTGGGGTCACTGCCATTCCTGGGAGGCTAAGTAGCACGGACACGGATACGGGACACGACACAGACACGCGGACACGCAATTTTTCAAAAAATGGGAGACACGACACGCTGGGGACACGTTTAATATATATAATTTTATTTATATATTATATGTAAAATTAAAAAATATATACTATTTATATTTATTTATTTATTTATTTTATTTATTATATGCAAAATTAAAAAATATATACTAATTTTATTTATTTATTTTATTTATTATATGTAAAATTAAAAAATAAATATATTATTTGTATTTATTTATATTATTTAAGACCAAAAAAAAGGTTAGGGTTATATTATTTATTTATTTATATTATTTATTATTAGTATATAAATATATATATATATGTATATATATTGTTCTTATTTTTTATAAATTTTATTAGATTTTTTTATTATATATGATTTAATTAGATTTATTATATAACAAATTTGAGTTATTGGTTAACAAATTATATTATTATATAACAAATTATATTATTTATTATATTATAATTATGTTATATTATAATATAACAAATGTTACAAACGGGAGGGACACAGATCGAAGAGAGAGAGAAGAAGAGGGCGAAGACAATGAAGAAGCAGAAGAAGGAGAAGACGAGGAAGACGAGAGCAGCGAGGGAGACGACAAACAAGGAAGACGAGCAGAGAGGGAGACGACAGACGAGGAAGACGACCTAGGGTTGTCGATCGTCTGCTTCTCGCGATCGTCTTCTACTCGCGATCGTGTTCTTAGGGTTTCCGTTCGACTCACGATCAGGTTCTGACTCTCGATCAGGTTCGACTCTTCTCCCCTTCGACTCACGATTGTCTCCCTTTTCTTTTCCTTTTCTTTTTGTTAATTTTGCACTTTCACCCTGTTTTAAGTTTCAAAAATTATGTTTTCGACCCCGCGCGTGTCCGTCACGTGTCTGGCCGTGTCCGGAAAACAAAAAAATAAAAAAAAATTGGGACACCTCTGCAGATGTGTCTGACACGTGTCAACCGCGTGTCCGACGCGTGTCTGACACTGATACGTAGCCCCCGGAGAGGTGTCCGTGCTTCTTAGCTGGGAGGGTTTCTCAGTAACACCTTTCAAGGTGGGGTCTCAATTGATTGAGTTTAAAGATTCATGTGACTACTTCCAAACAGGCAAAATAAAAGCAATGACTCTTTCCCACTCCGTCTTGGTCGCCGTCAAGAAGTTCAATTCCCTTAATGCCCTGTCTGAAGACGGTAGCCTCTTAACAATGTCAATTTCATTCGGCCTTCACCTTTTGATCCTTTATGTGCCTTTCCTTGCTCAAGTTTTCAGCATCGTTCCTCTAAGCCTGAACGAATGGCTCCTCGTGTTGGCCATTGCATTTCCGTTACTTTTAATCGATGAGGTTCTCAAGTTTGCGGGCAGATGTGCAGGTGGAGGCCAAAAACCGGATTCTAGAAAGTTCTCTAAGCACAAGGAGAAGTGACTCGGGACGGTCGTCATTTGGAAAGCCTGCCATTGATCAGGTCTGTGTATAGATGATCATGGAATACAAGAGCATAGATGATTTATTTTTCCCCAGCTTCTTCTCTTGATCACAAATATTACAAAAAAGAAAGAAAAAGATCACAAATATTACAAAAAAGAAAGAAAAAGAAAAGAGAGATATAAATTTCTGGGTTGAAAAAATCAAACAATTAAGAAGATTAATTTTTTGAAATGATAAGTTCAACTGATAGATGCAAATAGATAAAGATGTTTAAACCGATAAATATGTTCGAAATAGATAAGAATATTTTTTTTTTGTTGTTGTTGATGATGATGATGATGTTGATGATGATGATTTGGATTATTTTATTTTCTTTTTTGTTGATTGCAACAGATCTATATTTCCATTATCTGTGTGTGTGTATTGGAATAGATAGTGACTTTTTTTTTTGTTATTGTTGTAGTTGAATTTGAACAAATAGATTTTCAACAATAGAGGTAGATTTTCAATAGATATATTTTTTTTGTTATTTTTGTTGATGTTGTTGCTGCTGCTGCTGCTGAATTTGAATTTTATTTGTACAAATAGTGAGAGAGAGATAGAGTATTTGAAAAGGTATATTGCAATAGAGAGATTTTTCTTTCAATAAATAATTTCAGCAGAGATTTTTTGAAAAAATAATTTGAACACATAAAATTTCAATAGATAGATTTTTTGAACAGATAATTTTAGCAGACAATAAAATTAAATGAATGATAAATTTGAACATATAAAATTTCATTTAGACAAATATTTAAACAAATAAGGAAAATTTAAATTAAAAAGATTAAAAAATTAAATGAATAGGGTAAAAAAATTAAGCAGATAGGGAAATTTTTTAAACATATAGGTAAAATTTTTGAACAAAGTCAACAAAAGTGAATAGATAAATTAAGGTGTAAAATTAGAAACAAAATGTCCTCTAAAACCAACAAAAGGATTTCTCACCAAATTATTTTATAAAGGGTGGATCTCTTACTAATAAAAAAATATTCACTGGATTTAATGTCTTATAGTCTTTTTAAATTGGATGTATCATTGATTTTCTCAAAATTGAGTAGGGGAACCAATGAAATATCTATCCCTCAAATATATATATATAGGTTATAGAAAAGGGCTAGGCTTTTCCCTCCAGTCTGTGATCGGATGGATGGTATTGTTGGGCCTGTGATGGCTCACCAGGGATTCTATTTCGATAATCTGAATCATTCAATGTGAAGAACTCGTCGAGTACTATATACCTATAAAAAATCATATTGATTGGATATCGATAGTTATCTCATCGGATTAGATTTTTGACAACTATTTATTTTTTCATCGTCTATTTATTTTTATACAAAATTAATTTGATCACATAGCTATTGATATCTAATCAAGGTGATTTTTTTACAGGTATATAGTACTTGACGAGTTCTACACATTAAATAGTTCAGATTATCGAAACGAAACCCGTGATGGACCTTTACGAGCCCAACAATACCTTCCTGTCCGTGATCGTACTGAAGAGAAGCTAGCCCCTATAGAAAATTGGGGGAAGGGGGGCTCCAAGGCAACCAAAGGATAGCTCTGTCCCTGATAATACCCTCTAACTTCATATTTTTTGTTATTTTTTTCTTTATTATCTTTCATACATATAATTTATAATATCTAGTATTAATTCAATTAAATCATAATTAATTATAAATTCTTAATTATTTATTGTAATTCTTAAATTTTTAATATAATTTTAATTTAATTATATTTTAGATCACAATTAATATTAAATTCTTAATTATTGTTATTATAATTGCTAACATGTTAATCTAATTTTAATTTAATTACATTTTAGATCAATTCTTAATTATTGTTTATTTTATATTTTATTTAAATTAATTCTTAATTATATTTTATTTTATTTTAATTAACATATTAATCTAATTTTACATTTAGAGAAAATGGGGAT
Organism: Camellia lanceoleosa; assembly: GCA_025200525.1. NCBI lineage: Eukaryota > Viridiplantae > Streptophyta > Magnoliopsida > Ericales > Theaceae > Camellia > Camellia lanceoleosa. Next base: position 48,731,522 of record CM045761.1, on the reverse strand, counting down.
AAAATTATCTTTTTGGTATATTAATTTTATTCTAATTTTTTTAAAAACAAAACCCACTATAAAAAATGGTGTGTGCAATATACATTAGCATAGCACTTTATTCCGAAACTATATAGGGTTTTTTAGCTATATTTGACCGATAGAGGGTAAAGTGTTTTAGCTCCAAATCACAAAGGGATAAAATGAATTTAACATTTTGTTTTCTTACAAAGATAACATTGGTATGGTAGTATAATTAAGTTACAATTAAAAAGTTTTCCTGCTATTCCATCAACTTCAAGCCAATGTCTACTTCATAATTATTCTGCAATTTTTATTAATAGTGCAGAAAAAGTTACACTACGAGACAAAAGAACACAAACTAAAAAACACTCAAAAACTAGTTTTGAAATCTCATAATTAAATAAATTTTTAATTTAATTTTTTAAAAATTATTTTTAAAATATACAATTGAAAAACTAGTTTTGAAAATTTATAATCAAATAAATTTTCAATTTTTAAAATTCTTTTCAAAATCTAAAACTCAAAACTAATTTAAAAACTAAATCAAACGCACCTTTGAATTTCAAATTTTATCATTACGCGGGATAAGAGAGCATTTGATTTATCAGGTCATTTATACTTTTCATTCGGCCAAAAGAAATTGATCTTAAATTTTATAAAATTTCTTTAGAGAGTTTGCTAAAAATAAGTTTATAGGTTAATTACACGTAGGGTTGTTCTGAGAAGTGGTTATTTTAGTCGATTTTCTAATTTTTTTTATAAAAAGATGCATAAAAAAATAGAGAAAATGGTTGTCTTTTTGATAGTGACCTGTTTTTTGACTATTTTAAGTTATTACTATAACTAAGATATTGAGATGTGGTCTAATGGTCTAATAGCCTAATAGCCATATCTTAGAATGTGATGAGTGAGAAATCAAGGGTTCGAGTTGATGGAACAGCGACAAATCTTTCCGTTGTAATCTAACTGTACTAATATACTAATGTTGTCTTTGACCCCCCCCCCCCCCAAAAAAAAAAAAAAAAAAATGTTGTCAAAACAAGCTTGAGTACCTTACTAATTTTATCAAAAATTACTTTTAATCATGATAATCAACCTCTTAATATGATGTCAACAAGATTGATGGAGCTTATTATCTTAATCATATATGTTATTTTTCTCATCCTATCTTACATTTTTACTAAAATATCATTTTACTATTTATGCTTTCACCAAAATTTCACTTTAGTCTATCTACTTTTAATTTATGTTATCGTCATTAAAAGGAGATGGACGGAATGCTGAGATGAAAGTGTAGAGGGTTGATTATCACAATTAAAAGTGTAAAGACCAAAGTACAATTTCAGTGAAAGTGCAAATATATAATCAAAAAATAAAAAAAAATTACTAAAATAGCTTACCCCCAAACTAATCCTAAAGCTAATACTACAAAAAGCTAGTTTGTTTAGTATATATATATATATATATTAACTTTTTAGAATAACTAAAGTGAGTTTTTTTTGGCCACAATGATTTGTTTTCAAATTAATTAACATTTATTAAGCCAATAAATTAACTTTTAAAACACAAACAAAGCCTAATAAATCAAGGAACTGAAGTCTGAATTCATCTTTATTATAATGATTATTATTATTATTATTATTTATTTTGGTACACTACAATTGAATTGTCTTTTTTTTTTTTTTTTAAGATAGGAAAAGCAATTACAAAGAAGAGGAAACCTTAGAAGCCACCAACGCCATTAAAGAGGGAGGAACTTTCTCCCTCCAAACTCGCAGTGAATCAAAATCAAAGGCTAACCTACTTAAATAATGTGCCACCACAGAATTGCCTTCTCAATAAACATGCAAGACCGATGATGATAGCAAGACAAATTATTCGTCTTTCCCTGGATTGCACACACAACATTTAGAGAATCTACTTCAAGCTTAATATCACCCAAACCCAAATCACACCCAACTTGAAGCGCTTTGACCGCACCCAAGGCTTCCACATAGTTAACATCCTCCAGATAAGGAATTTGCTCAACCATAGAAGCAATAACCGCCCTATTACAGTCACGAACAATAATCTCAATACTAGCAACCGCTTGGACCTTCCGTACCGATCCATCAAAATTCAATTTAAAGACACCCTCTTTTGGCACAAGCCATCGTCGAAGCTGTACTCAATGCACTGAAATTTGGCAGCATTGTTGAGCTTGAGCATACTCTGTTACATACTTCTCAGGAAAAGACAAAATTTTATCCACAATCCTTTGCTTATTTTAAAAAATAACTGAGTTCCTATGATTCCATAAACACCAACAAATAGTAATAAATAAACTCATTAGCTACTGTCAAAAAAAAAAAAAAAAACTCATTAGCTCCATATCATACTTGACAATTTAATTGTCTTTGGAGCAGTCCTTTTTCTTATTTTTTATTTTTTATTTTTATCAATCTTTGGAGCAGTCTGATACTCACATACATTCATGTTCTGGGTGTAACCCACTAAACTAAGCTGTCTTTTAAGGAGGACGGTGTGATGGGTGGTCTTGGGCCTCTCTCAACCCCAAAAGCTAGCTCAAGAGGTGAGGCTTTCCCTCACACTTATAAACTGACCACCAGCCCCATCCACAACCGATGTGGGACAACCCTAACAATCTCCCCCTCACACATCGGGCCCTGGGTCGGAGCAGCGACAACCCGTTTCTCCCGTGGACTATTGGGCTGAGACTTGTTGGTAAACCTGGGCTCTGATACCAGTGATCCCCACAAGTAAATCAATCAATGGGAATATAAACTAATGCGGAAAAATTAAATCAAAGGCAACACAAGAATTTTTACGTGGTTCCCTCAATGTGAGGTACGTCCACGGGATCGAAATCCGATTCCACTATCAACCAAATAAGTTCCAAACGATTACAAACGAGACACTAATGGTCTCACAAAACCACCCTTAGGTGAATTCCAAATAATCACAAATAAACAAAGAGGAAAGACCTCACCAAATAGAAGAATCAAAATCTTCAGAACCAAAGTTAAAGACGACACAAAATAACGAACCAGACACCAACCGAAGATGCCCCAAAAAAAAACCGAGCTTCAAAACAATCGAAATTGAATCTCCGATCTTCTCCAAGTATCAATTCACTCGCACGATTCTCGAAGCCGTCTCACAGCCGCCGTCATCCCTCTTTTTCTTGTGTGTGTTGAACATAAATAATATATATATTTGATATATATTATTAAATCTTGGGTTTTGTAATCAAACCCTAATTGTACCCAAATTGAATTGGGCCTCCACAAATATAATATATAAAAATATATTATACTAAACCAAGCCAAATTAAAATTCTTTTTCAAAACCCATTGGGTCCCACACTCCAATAAGGAGGTATACCCAACAATTCTCCCCCTACCGACTTAGGTGGAGATATCAACCATACCCGCCAAAGTTCGACACTTCAAATGTTTATCCCTCGACAAAGTCTTAGTCAACATATCCGAAATATTATCATCTGTGTGAACCTTTTCGAGTTGCAACAATTTCGAATCTAACACATCACGAATCCAATGGTATCTCACATCAATGTGTTTCGATCTCGAATGAAAGGTAGAATTTTTACTCAAGTGAATAGCACTTTGACTATCACAATAAAGCACATACCTTTCTTGCTTCAAACCCAACTCTTGCAAAAATTTCTTCAACCATAACTCTTCTTTGCAAGCTTCAGAATGGCAATAAATTCAGGTAGTTGAGAGAGCAACACATTTTTGTAATTTAGATTGCCATGCCACAGCCCCCTGCAAAAGTCATCAAATACCCAAGTAGATTTCTAGAATCAACATCACCAAACCATGTCGAATCAGGAACCCATCAAGCATCGGTTTACCATCCCCAAAACACAAACACACCTTCGAAGTCCCTCGAAGATATCTTAGAATCCATTTTACCGCTGCCCAATGTTCTTTACCCGGATTAGAGAGAAAACGACTCACCACACCAACGGCGTGAGCAATATCCGACCTTGTACAAACCATGGCGTACATCAAAGAACCAACTGCTGAAGCATAAGGAACTTTCAACATCTCTTCTTTGTCTTTCTCACTTGTAGGACATTGATTCGAACTAAGTTTGAAGTGACCTGCAAGTGGACAACCAACCGGCTTTGCTTTATCCATGTTGAATCTCTCAAGAACTTTCTCAATGTAGCTCTCTTGAGACAACCAAATCAGTCCCTCTTTGCGATCACGAACAATTTTCATACCAAGTATTTGCTTTGCCGGCCCCAAATCTTTCATAGCAAAAGATTTGCTCAACTCCAACTTCAACTTGTTAATCATGGTAGAATCTTGACCCACAATTAACATGTCATCAACATAAAGCAAAAGAATAATAAATTTGCCATCCGGGAAATTTTTCACAAACACACAATGGTCCGAAGTGGTTTTAGAAAAACCATTATTCATCATGAAAGAGTCAAATTTTTTGTACCATTGCCGTGGAGCTTGCTTGAGGCCATACAAACTTTTCTTTAATTTGCAAACAAATTTCTCTTTCCCTTTTTCCACAAAACCTTCCGGTTGCTCCATGTAAATTTCTTCTTCAAGATCACCGTGAAGAAATGCGGTCTTCACATCAAGTTGTTCAACTTCAAGGTTCATACTTGCAGCCATGCCAAGTACAACCCGAATAGAAGACATCTTCACAACCGACGAGAAAATCTCGTCAAAGTCAATGCCTTTCTTTTGCCCAAAGCCTTTCACAACAAGACGCGTTTTGTACCTCAGATTCTTCCTATCATTCTTCAATTTGAAGACCCACTTATTTTTCAGAATTTCCTCCCTTTAGGCAACTTCACTAAGTCATAGGTGTGATTTTCAAGTAAGGAGTTCATCTCCTCTTCCATGACCTTTTTCCAATCACCTTTCTTTACATGCTCAATTGCTTCTTGGTAGCTCTCCGGCTCCCCTTGATCAGAAATCAACACAAATTCATTGGGAGGATACTTTCTTGAAGGTTGTCGGTCCCTTGTAGATTTTCTCAACTCAAGTTGTGGTGGCGGTTCTTGAGTTGGATGCTCTTCCTCAATTTCTGGCTCAACTTCATTAGGATTAGCATCATCTTCTACATCTTCAATAGGTGGTCGCATCTCCCCATTTTCATCATCAACGAGATGAAGGAGATGGATCCATGTCAATGAGATCACTAGTTTTTGACTCGTTGATCACCTTTACCAAAGTCTTCAATTGTTTGGTCGTCAAGAAACACAACATCACGGCGAATGACTTTCTTGTCGACCGGATCCCATAATCTATACCCGAATTCATCACGCCTATAGCCAAGAAAAATACATTGTCTTGACTTACTATCAAGCTTGGACCTCTCATCCTTTGGAATGTGAACAAAAGCTCGCAACCAAACACTCTCAAGTGCTCATAAGACACATCTTTGCTACCCAAACTCTTTCAGAACATCACCATTCAAAGGATAGCAAGGAGATAAATTGATCAAGTCAACCGCTGTACTCATTGCCTCACCCCAAAAGGATCTTGGCAATTTAGCTTGTGAAAGCAAATACCTTGTTCTTTCCACAATGGTGCGGTTCATCCTCTCGGCAACGCCATTTTGTTGAGGAGTCTTCTTAAGCGTCTTTTGATGCGAATACCTTGGCTGCGACAATACTCATCAAATGGCCCAATGTATTCACCACCATTGTCTGTTCGGATGCACTTCAATTTCTGTCCTGTTTCTCTTTCAACCATGGCCTGAAAATACTTAAATACTTCTAGAACTTGATCTTTAGTTTTTAGTAGATAAGCCCAGACTTTCCTTGAATAATCATCAATGAAAGTAACAAAATAAAGTGCACCACCATGTGTTCTAACTTTTAAAGGACCACAAACATCCGAATGAATCAACTCCAAAACCTTTTCTTTTCTAAAAGCAACATTTTTATGAAAAGAAACTCTATGTTGTTTACCCGCCAAACAATGAACACAAGTTTTAAGATGTGTACCTTTCAAACCGGGTAGAAGCTCTTTCTTGAATAATACTTGCAGCCCCTTTTCACTCATGTGGCCAAGCCGCTTGTGCCACAATTCGGTAGAAGTATCATCTTCAAGTGCATTGACAACACATTTACAAATTTTTCCTTGCATCGAATAAAGTGTATGAGTCTTCTTGCACTTAGCCACCACCAAAGAACCTTTTGTGAGCTTCCATATTCCATCACCAAATTTGTTGTTGAAGCCTTCATCATCTAGCTTCCCAGTAGAGATCAAATTAAGACGAATGTCGGGAACATGCCTCACATCTTTAAGCAACAACTTGCAGCCCAAATTTGTTTCCAAGCAAACATCACCTATGCCGATAATCTTGGACAAACCTTCATTACCCATTCGAACAGAACCATAATCTCCTACAGTGTAGGTAGTGAAGAAATCAACTCGAGAAGTCACATGAAAAGAAGCACCAGAATCAATTATCCAACTGCTCTCTTGGCCCACAAAATTGATACAATCATCTTCACAAACGACCATAATATCATCGGTAGTAACTGCTGTTGTGTCTTCTTGCTTTTTATCCACACTTTTGTCACGCCTTTTCTCTTTATTCTTGAGCTTTCGGCATTCTCGCTTCATGTGCCCTTTCTCATGGCAATAATAACACTCAACGTTTTTCTTTGAAAAAGAACCATCTTTTGATTTGTTACTATCACCCTCAATGGGTCCATACAAGTCTTTACAAAATAATAGGTCCTCCATTTTAGTTTTCCAAGTTACCCAATTGCTTCCATTGAAGCTAGACATACGACCCACATTCCCCTCCATTGATTTACACAAATAAATAAATCCAAATAAACCGTAAGCTCTGATACCAGTGATGGGTGGTCTTGGGCCTCTCTCAACCCCAAAAGCTAGCTCAAGAGGTGAGGCTTTCCCTCACACTTATAAACTGACCACCAGCCCCATCCACAACCGATGTGGGACAACCCCAACAGACGGATCATGACCTAATTAACACACATGGACAAAATTATATGGGCTAGGATCTCTTGTTTTCTGTTTGGTTTTTAATTTCTCTTATATTTACATTTTAGTAGGAGAGAATTTGTACTCGTCATGGTCTTTTTTTGATAATTTGAACTGTTCATTTTATAGAGTTCTCAATATATGTTGTCCATAAAAAAAATTAGATCATCCGATAACCATAACCCTTTCATTTTATTATATTTGTCTCTAAAAAAATGAATTATCTATCTTTGAAATATATTTGTTGTCCACTTTTTCAGAAATAAATGAGATAAAATGAAAATATTACGATTATTTAATCAAACTATTTTTATTTTTATGAATGATATATATTGAGTGTCCTACAAAATAAACGGTTTGAATCATCAAAACCATACTCATGGTAGGCCCCACAACCCCTCAAGTTCTTGTGAACATGAGATGCTTGGTTACACTTTTCAAAAACCACTTTTCATAAAATTTTATTTTCTTATTTTTCGTATTTTTTTTTTATTTTTACTGAATTTTTAAAATATTTTAAGCAATTTTTTTTACTTTTTAGACATACCTAACATAAATATACCTAAAAAGTAAAAAATTTATGAAAAAAACCTTTTAAAAATTCACTAAATACCAAAAATATTAAAAAAAAATACGAGAATTCAATACATTTTTTGTATTTTTATGTATTCATTAATTTTTTAAAATATTTTTTCATAAATTTTTTACTTTTTAGATACATCTAAGTAAGATGCATCTAAAAAAGTAAAAGAAATGTTTAAAATTTTAAAAATATTCATTAAAAACAAAAAAAAAAAAACACGAAAATAAAAAAACTCAGTTTTCAAAAAACTTAATCCAAAAAACTTAAACCAAACACACTGATTATTGTTTTTGAAAGTAGTTTTTGAAATTTTAATTCATATTTTTTTAGTGATTTTTAAAAATATTTTAATCATTTTTTTTATTTTTTATTTTTTTATTTTAGATCCACTTCATCTCGATATATTTAAAAACACAAAATCTACACAAAATCTTTAAGAAATCACTAAATACTAGAAATATAATATATATATATATATATTATTTCATTTTTCTTTTGTATTTATATCATAAATATTTTTTAATTTTTATGTATATCTAAATTAATTCTATCTTAAAAATATTTAACTAAACTATTAAAAAAGTTAAATAAAAAAAATACGAATTGAAAATTCAAAATCAAATAGAGACTACATCATTTTCAAATATATGATGTGATGAAACACAATTGTATGGTTAAAAATGCATTAAGAACAAAAAGTAAGAGAATTTTTGGAGATAATATTTGGGATCTTTTAGATATGGTATTTACAAGCTGGTTGGACAATAAGACTAGCCAAGCCTAAGTTTTAGGCCTCCAAATTTGAAAAGGCCTAATCTTTTGATATAATGTAACAGACTAATGTGATTTATTATATATTTTTTTGAATAAAAAGTCCCAAAAAAAAAAATTATTATATAAAAGTCTCATTTGTAATTATTACTTTAGGCTACAAATTACCTAGAGCCAGCCGTGTTTACTTAGGTTTGTTAACTACTATTTGAATCAAGCATAACTTGGGCTTTTATTTCACCACAAAAGGCATGTTCCCCAAGTACTGCAAGGATGCGGGGTCACTGCTGTGTGACTCCCGCTGCTGTTCCCTGCTGTGGCTCATCCGGTGCCGTTTTATCTCTTTTTTTTTTTTCCTTTTTTTCTTCAAATCCTCCTTTCATGATGCTGTTTGCTGGAGCAGGATATTTGCAATAATATAATATTTTTATCAAAAGAATGTTTATATATATGGGTACACATAAATAAATTAATTTAAATTAAAACTTATTAATTTAAGTTATATTTTTATAGTATGATGTAACTGAAATTATTATTTTACATTATAAACGTCACAATATATTTTAAAATAATTTTAGGGACCATTTGTCATATGATTAAAAATTACAAATACAAAAGGGATCATTCAAAATATTAAGAGTTGCTTGTGTATTTTTACAAAATGATAAGGGTGTTTGTGATTTAACTAAATGTCAATATTGTAATATAAATTTCAAATGTCTAAGAGGTATCTATGATATATTCAAAATGGCATGGCTATCCATGTATTCTCATTAAACGTTAAGAAATGTTAGTATATACTTTTCAAATTACATGGAATAATTCGTATTTTAAGTAAATTTTAGAGTGTATATTTATAATTTATCCTAAATAAAAAAAAATTATGTTATTTTAATAGGGAACCAAAAAAAATAAACAATTTTATTTTTTAAATGCAAGCAATATAGATTGAAAAGATAACTTTAAAAAATTAATATAAAAAAAACAAACGGCATTGTGACATAACATAATTGAAAAAAAAAAAAAAACATTATTCAAGAAGAGGCACTGTGAGAAGTTGAGAACAGAGTTTAAAAAAAATAAAATAAAGAAATAAGTTGAAACGGTGCCGTTTAAGGCACCGCAGGTACCACAGCTGGGAAACGTGGTTAAGCTAAAAAATAATAAATATTAAGTTTAGTTTTGATGGTAGATTATTCATTACTTTTCAAATAAATGTGATATGATCAAATGATTATCAAATTCTTTATTAAATGTGATATGATCAAATGCTCCATATTTGAACCTTTGTCAACAAATCTTTTCACAAGTTTCAAGTTCCATTGTTTTTATCTTGAATAGAGATTATCAAGGGGATGGGAACCACTCACTCTATTGTGTAGTTTGTTCCAGCATTTGGTCCCGTTTAATACCAAAATAATATATATATACATATATATACATAAAGTAAAAAATAAATGACTATTACTACCCAATCAACTTAATTTTTTTTATTGACAATTTATTCGACAAGCCCAACAAGATAAACGGGATGATCAAAACAAAAAGATAACCAACCAGGCTTACCTGTTGGCCAAGAGCCTTGCACATCACTAAAAGATTACTTTTTAGATAAATTATAAATACACTTTTTGAGATTTGTTTAAAATACGAATTGTTCATTGTGATTTAAAAAATTACAAGTACTCCATTGTCTATTTTTTTATTTAATAGAAATAACTGAAAAAAATAAATTTCTAACCGCTCTCATACACAATGATAAAATTATTTAAATTATTAATTGAAATAAATTTCTGACAACATTAAAAGTTGTTAATTGACTTTATTAATAAAATGGAGCAATTTATTATGTAATTAAAAACTTCAAGGGCTGAGATATAATTTCTAAAATTACAGGAGACAAATCGTATTTTAAACAAATCTCAGAAATTATGTTTATCATTTACCGTTAATTTTTTGACTCTCGGCTTCGTTTGGTATTGACTTTTTGACTAAAAAAGTACAAAAGACAAAATAGACTAAATAAGTTAATAAGATAAAATGTTACATTCAAATTATAATCATTTTACTTTTTCTCATAAAAGTTTTTAAAAAAAAAATCAAACCAAACAAACTTTATTTACAAACTAAAATACCCCAAAAAAAACCCAAAAAATTAACTTAAAAAAAACTAATTGCCAAACGGCAACTGTTTCCTCATGAGTGATCGTGCAATATATTGAAACTTCGGTCTTGTTTGAGAATAGGTCTTTTTAGTAACTTTTTAGTTTTTTTGGCTAAAATGTGATATAAAAAAAATTAATATGTTTGTGATGACTTTTTGACTTTTTACAAAAAGATGTGCAAAAAATAGAAAGAAAAGAAAATCTTTGACTTTTTTGTATGAGTTGTTGGCTTTTGATTTTTTTAGTGACTTTTTAACTTTTTATCTAAAAAAATCACTTGCCAAATGAGGCCTTAGTACAGGTGCGCATCTATCAATCTTGCACTACATAATAAGAATATATGTGACATTATTAATCTTGAAAAAAATATCAAATCAGTGATATTTAAAAAGAAAATTCTACATTAATGATAAATTTTATAAATATTAATTATTATAATTATAATTTTTTTATTAATATGTAATTATTTTTTTCCAAACTCCACTGGACTGTAATTATTCAAAAAACTTTTAAATCCAAGTCTACCTATTCAACTTGATATATATTGACTTTTTACTCTTTTTTTGGGATATATATTAAATGAATTCCACCATTTTATTTGGCCCATCCACAAAATTCAATTGTAAATGAATTTAGACATTTTTACTTTTATATATATTATTTATTTATTCATTTTATAATTTATTATGTAGCTAAAAATGGGTGTTGTAGGCTAGTTCTAGTTAAATTTTGTAAAAAATAAAAGACTCAAAATTTCTCCTAATTCGACTATATGGATCAAAATACTCATCTCACATTTTAAAAATACCAAATTGGCCAAGCCATTAGGCCACTAAATAACCCCAGTGAAATTTTCATGATATCTATAAATTATCTCTAATCAACTGGGAAAAGAAATAAAAATAGAAAAGTTGGTTTGTGCAACTCATCCTTTTAAGATTTTACTTCTATCAATCAAGGACCACCAGACGAAGGGGGGGACGGGGAAAGCTACAGGCCCATTCCTGTTTCCGTTTGACAATTTAATTTTTTAATTAAAATTATTTTAAAACTAAAATTAAAAAAAAAAGTTAATAAAAATTAAAAAAATGATAAATTATACTGATCTCTTTTAAAATTTAAAAAAAATACAGAAAATTTCACAGTTTTAATATAATTGCATTAACTTAATTTTTAATAAAATTAAATAGACCAAAATTAATGTAAATGAATGAATACACAAAAATATATAAGATAAAATACATATTCAACGTAAAAGATATGACTAACGAATTTTTGATGAAAAAGAGACCAAGTGTTATATGAAATATAACTTTTAAGGGAGCTCAGTATAATTATGTTAAATTTGTAAAACTTATTATATTTTCTCCAAACCTTATAAGATGTTAGTAAATTTATCTTTAAAAAAATCAAACATATCAGTAATTCACAATTTTTTATACAATTAAAAAAATTTATTCCTAAGTACATTTCTTTTCCACTTCATAAAAAAACTAAAAGACCAAAAAATTAACAACGGTGCTACATGCACCAATTGATATACCAATTAGTGCACCAATATTTATTATGACATTATTACTGACCTTATCCATTATACAAATTACAAATACTTAAAATCTCTAAAATTATGTTAAATAATTAATATATTAATTGTTGCATATAGTATTATTCAAAAACTAATTTAAAAAGTCAATTTCTGAAAGAGGGTCTTAAATTTCGTCACTTCTCTTATATTATTATTATTTTCAATTTCGCAATTTTCTCTTTGGACAATTTCTACCACGTGATTATGCTAATGAAAGCAAAATCACTTTCCACTCTAAACTAAACTCCAAACTCAATCATAAAAATTGTTAACCCTAGCCCTAACTCATCCTAATATATTTTAAATCAAAAAAAATAATTAATTTAAAAGTTAGGTTTTTGTCATGTTCAAGTATGAATATGAAAAAACTTGAAGGGCTCGTAAAATCTACCACCACGCTCTTATTTCGATTATTTGAACCGTTCATTTTGTATAACTTTTCGTGTATATCATATTTTAAAAAAATTAAGTCAACGCAATGATCGTAACCTTTTTATTTTATCGGCCATGAAAAAAAATGAAGACTTTATAATTGTCAGGTCAATCCAAATTTTTTACATTAATATTCAATAATTGTGATTGTGTCACATGAAATGATTAGAAGTAGCTCATCTCAAAACTTCGTCTTCTCCCTAACTCACAACATTTTGTGAGTCCCAAGGGACTCGATGACCAGGGGCGGAGCCACCTAAGGCTTAGGGGCATCACGTGCCCTCTCTAAACTTTCAATATTTATACTGTTACCCATATAAATAAAGATTATATATTATTTATTCTTTAAAAAAATTAATAGTGACCCTCCTTAAATTATGTAAAATTTCTTGTATTTTTAAAATTTTAAAATTTTTCTATTTCAATATTTTGATTATTCTTGTACACTTTTAATTGATAGGTGAAGATAAGAATTGAATCAATTGATAATTCATTTCTTATTATGGGATTTGTTTGGTTGCTTATTTCTCCTCATCGTGGGACACTTTTTTTTGAGTTGATAGGATTGAATTTATTGATTATTTGGTTAATAGAATTTAGTTACTGATTGTAGATTTATAATTCACGTTAATATAAATCTCGGGATAATTGTAATAAAAATAAATATAAAAATGTATAAATTTAATAATATCTCGTTGTTACTTGTTTTGGAGGGAAAAAAAAATTTAATATTGTGATTAATATGTGCCCCTCTATATTAAATTTTTTACTCCACCACTGTCGATAACAGGATTCGAACCGTTCATCTTGTAAGTCTTAAAGAAAAAAATAAATGTCAAAAATCAATTTCTTTATAAATATTTTATTTTCAAGTACATATAAATTAATTGTATTTAAAAAGAATAAATTTGGCTACAAATATTTAAAAATTTTAAATGAAAAAAGTAAAAATATTTTTAAAAAATTAAACCAAATAGATTTAGCAAACCGAAGACTCAACGTTATTGGGTAGTATTCTCCTCCTTTTTAAGTGGCTTGGAGGTGTGAATTCAACCTCTAGCACCTGTTTTTGGTAAAATTATTAAAAAAAGTTTGAAGTTTAACCCTATAACAAAGTAAAATTTTAATTTTATTAATTTAAATTATTTTTTTTATTTGTTTTCAATTTAAGCCATCTACTTATTTCTGTTGAAATAAAATTAACAAAATATATATATATATATATATTTTAGTCATTAAATTAAATATAGGTGTACGCTAATGTGTTTGGTAACGTTTATGTTTTCAGTTTATATTTACAAAAATTTTATAAACTGATTTTTGTTTATTTTTGTTTATTTTTAGAAAAATATAAACTACAAACGCGTTTGTTAATTGACAAAATGTTTAAAAATTTTTATAAATATAAAAAAGAGTGAGAAATGGTAAGTGGCGGTAGAAGACGGTGGTGGAAAGTGGTGACGGTGGGTGGTAGGTAGCTGGTGGTGGTGGGTGGTGGCGGGTGGGTGATGGTGGTGTATAGGTGGGTGATGGTGGCGGGTGGTGGATGGTAGCAAGTGGCTGGTGGTGGTGGTGGCAGGTGGGTGGTGGTGGTGGCGGCGGGTGGTGGTGGTGGTGGTAGGTGAGTAGGTGACGGTGGCGGGTGGTGGGTGGTAGCGAATGGGTTGTGGTGGCGAGTAGTGGGTGGCGGGTGGGTAGATGGGTGTGGCGGGTGGTGGCAGTGGTGGTAGATGGGTGGCGGATGGTGGTAGTGGTGGGTGGTGGCGGATGGTGGTGGGTAGGTGGGTGTGATGGCGGTGGTAGGTGGTAGCGAGTGGGTGGTAGGTGGTAGCAAGTGGGTGGTGGTGATAGTGGTGGGTGGTGGTGGTGGTGGTGGTAGGTGGGTGGCGGGTGGGTGATGGTGGTGGTGGTGGGTGGTGATGGTAGTGGTGGTGGTGGTGGGTGGTGGTGGCGAGTGGGTGGCAGGTGGGTGGTGGTGGTGGTGATGGTAGGTGGGTGGTGAGTGGCGTGGTGGGGGGTGGGTGGTGGTGGCGGAAGACGGTGGTGGATGATGGCTAGTGTTGGGTAGTAAAAAAAAAAAAACTGAAAACTCAAAATGGAAACACATTTTTTGTGTTTTCATTTTTTGGCCAAATTTATAAACTGAGACCACTGATTTATAAATCAAAAATTTTACCAAACAAGTTTTATTTGAGTTTTTAAAATTTTTGTAAATATAAACAGAAAACTGAAAACGTAAGTGTTACCAAACTGAAAACGTAAATGTCTAAATATTATTTTTATTGAATTTAATGTCTAAATTATTATTATTTTTCTTTAATTTTACTTAACAAAAATAGACAAATAATTTATATTGATAATAAATCAAAAAATTTAAATTAATAAAACAAAAAATATAAAATATATTTTAGGCTTCGTTTGACATGTGTCTATTTTAGCCTAAAAGTGAAAAAATTACTAAAAAAATCAAAAAGTCTATAACCTATACCAAAAAGTTAAAGATTCATTTTTTTCTCTATTTTTTGTACATCTTTTCGTAAAAAACTAAAAATTCATTCCAAACATATTAATTTTTTTTACCTCATATTTTAACTAAAAAATCAAAAAATTACTAAAATAGCTTGTTTCCAAACGATGCCTTATTACAAAAATCAAATCTTAACTTTATTTTTTTATTTTTTTATATAGCTTTTCTTTTTTTCGGCTACAATGTTGAACGTTCTCACATTATAAATTTAAAAATAATTATTTTAAAATTCTTGGTGGTTACAAAAATGAGTAGATATGAAAAAATTATTCTGTTCACATGATAAATTATGGGACTTTTCTTAAGTGTGCCTTGCATATGGTATGCAAGGCACTTACACCCTTGTATGTGACGTTTACACCTTTTTGGATATTGAGTTATACCAAAATATTTGAAAACTAACACATTGGTGACCTGCTAAAGCAGGTCACTAACAGATAAATGAATAAAAGAATATACTATATGACTAAAAGTGTATTTTTGTCTGAAAAGGTGTAAATAATTTCACAAAATGTGTAAATTTTCACAGAAGTCGTAAATTTTAACAAAATGCCTAAATAATTTCAGAAAAAGGCGTAAGGAATTTTTGAAAGTTTACACCGTTTGTGAAAACTTACTGCTTTTGTGAAAACTTACACCTTTTGTGAGAACTTACACTTTTTATGAAAGTTCTTACACTTTTCTGACAACTTACAACTTTTGTAAAATTGCTAACCAAAGGCGTAACTTTTGACAACTTACACATAATATTTACATCTTTTGTAAAACAAGTTATACCTTTTGTCAAAGTTACACCATATGTGAATGACCCCTTACACATAACACTTATATCTTTTGTAAAAAAAAGTTATACCTTTTCTGAAAGTTACACCATATGTGAATGACAACTTACACATAACACTTATATCTTTTGTAAAAAAAAGGTTATACCTTTTCTGAAAGTTACACCATATGTGAAAAAATTTATTTCAAAAAATTTTGACAACTTACACATAATACTTACGGCTTTTGTAAAACAAGTTATACTTTTCTAAAAGTTACACCAAACGTGAATGACAACTTACACATAATACTTACATCTTTTTTAAAACAAGTTATACATTTTCTGAAAGTTACACCATATGTGAATGACCCCTTACACATAATACTTATATCTTTTTTAAAACAAGTTATACTTTTTCTGAAAGTTACACCATATGTGAATGAGAACTTACACATAATACTTATATCTTTTGTAAAACAAGTTATACATTTTCTAAAAGTTACACCATAAATTTTAGCAAAAGGTATAAATTTTACGAATTTTTTTTTCACAAAAGATGTAAGTGACTTCAGAAAAAGGTTTAAGTTGGGCTTTGACAAAAGGTGTATGTTTCAAGAAAATGTATAAATCTTATGACAAAAATGCTTTCACAAAAGGAGTAACTTTACCGCAGCTGTGTAAGTGTTTTCACAAAAAGGTGTAAGTTTTAGCAAAATATATAAATTTGATGATTTTTTTTCCACAAAATATATAAGTGACTTCAGAAAAATGTTTAAGTTTGGCTTTCAGAAAAAAGTGTAAGTTTCAAGAAAAGGTATAAATCTTATGACAAAAATTCTTTCACAAAAGGAGTAACTTTGCCGCAGCGGTGTAAGTGTTTTCACAAAAAGGTGTAAATTTTAGCAAAATGTGTAAATTTGATGAATTTTTTTTTTCACAAAATATATAAGTGACTGCAGAAAAATGTTTAAGTTGGGCTTTCACAAAAAGAGTAACATTTCAAAGTGTTCATAAACAAAAGGAGTATCATTTCAAAGTGTTTATAACTACAAAAGGAGTAACACTTCAAAGTGTTCATAAACAAATGGGACAACGACTGAACAAATCAAAGGGTTCGTGACCCCCGCTGACCACCCGAGCGTCGGTGGCCCCCGGTGCTCACTGCCGTCACCACCTCCACGGCGATCGCCACCTCCACGGCCACGGCCACCGCCGCCGCAAATGAAAGGTTTTTTTCTCTCTGGCTATCGATCTTGGTCTCTCTCTGTCGATGTCAGCCGTCGGTGTCGGTCTCTCTCGGTCTGTCTCCAGCGATCTTGGTCTGTCTGTGTCCATGTGGTCTCTTCTCTGTCAATCTCTGTCGATTCGGTCCCTTTCTGTCGATCTCGGTCTGGCTGTCTCTGTCGATTCGGTCCCTCTCTGTCGATCTTGGTCTGGTTGTCTCTGTCGATCACTGTCCATCTAGGTCTCTGTCTGTTGATCTCATTTTATCTCTCTCTCTCTCTGTCCGTTGCTCTATATTTAAAACGGTTCTCTTTTACATTGACATTCTTCGTTGGATTTGGACTTGGAGTCGCTATTCGAAGCCCTCCCAAACTCGTCTTCTCTGAAACGGACTTGTACTGAAGACCAAGCCCTCCGAAACGCCCTTCTCTCGGACATTGCCATTATTTGAAGAAGACAAATATAGTTTGATTGGGTTTAAGAACTTACAGGTTTTGCGAAGTTACTTACATCTCCCGTGAAAATACTTACACTATTTGTGGAAGGTTAAACATTTGTGAAATAATTTATTTTTTAAAATTTATACATTTTCGTTGAAATACTTAAACCTCCTGTGAGAAGTATCTTTTGTGGGAAAAAAAAATTGATGAAATTTACACATTTTGCCTAAACTTACAGTTTTTCGTGAAAAAACTTACACCCTTGCTGAAAAGTTATCCTTTTGTGAAAGAATTTTTGTAATAAGATTTATACCTTTTATGAAACTTACACCTTTTCTAAAAGCCAAACTTAAAACTTTTTGTAAAGTAACTTACATCTTTTGTGGGAAAAAAAATTCGTAAAATTTATATCTTTTGCTAAAAATTACACCTTTTCGTGGAAATGCTTATATCTTTTCTGAAAAGTTATTTATTTTGTGAAATGATTTTGAAATTATTGTAAGTTCAAAAGGCGTAAGTATTATGAGTAAGTTGAAAAAAAATTTACATCTTTTGTAAAATAAGTTATACCTTTTCT
Source organism: Camellia lanceoleosa (assembly GCA_025200525.1). Taxonomy (NCBI): domain Eukaryota; kingdom Viridiplantae; phylum Streptophyta; class Magnoliopsida; order Ericales; family Theaceae; genus Camellia; species Camellia lanceoleosa. Next base: position 48,713,433 of record CM045761.1, on the reverse strand, counting down.
GGAAGTTACACCATAGGTGAATGACAACTTACACATGATACTGATATCTTTTGTAAAACAAGTTATACCTTTTATGAAAGTTACACCATATGTGAAAATTTTTATTTCATAAAATTTTGTCACTTACACATAATACTTACATCTTTTGTCAAACAAGTTATATTTTTCTGAAAGGTACACCATACGTGAATGACAACTTACATATAATAGTTATATCTTTTGTAAAACAAGTTATAACTTTTCTGAAAGTTACACGATATGTGAAAAATTTTATTTCGTAAAATTTTTACAACTTACACATAATACTTACGCCTTTTGTATTTTTTGACAACTTACACATAATAGTTATGTCTTTTGTAAAACAAGTTATAACTTTTCTGAAAGTTACACGATATGTGAAAAATTTTATTTCGTAAAATTTTTACAACTTACACATAATACTTACGCCTTTTGTATTTTTTGACAACTTACACATAATACTTACGCCTTTTGAACTTACAATAATTTCAAAATTATTTCACAAAATGAATAACTTTTCAGAAAAGATATAAGCACTTCCATGAAAAGTTGTAAATTTTAGCAAAAGATATAAATTATATGAATTTTTTTTTCCACAAAAGATGTAAGACTTCAAAAAAATGTTTAAGTTGGGCTTTCACAAAAGGTGTAAGTTTCATAAAAGGTATAAATCTTATTCCAAAAATTCTTTCACAAAAGGAGTAACTTTTCAGAAACGGTGTATGTTTTTCCACGAAAAGCTGTAAGTTGAGACAAAATGTGTAAAGGTCATCAATTTTTTTTTCCACAAAAGATATAAGTGACTTCAGAAAAAGGTTTAAGTTGGGCTTTTAGAAAATGTGTAAGTTTCAAAAAGGTATAAATCTTATAACAAAAATTCTTTCGCAAAAGGGGTAACTTTTCAGCAACGGTGTAAGTTTTTTCAAGACAAAGTGTAAGTTTAGGCAAAATCTGTAAATTCGATGATTTTTTTTTTTTTCACAAAAGATATAACTAACTTCAGAAAAAGACTTAAGTTTGGCTTTCACAAAGGTGTATGTTCGAAGAAAAAGTATAAATCTAACGAGATAAATTATTTCACAAAATGAGTAACTTTTTAGAAAGATATAAGCACTTCCACGGAATAGTGTGAATTTTAGCAAAAGATATAAATTTGATGATTTTTTTTTTCACAAAAGATGTAAGTGACTTTTGAAAAAGGTTTAAGCTAGGCTTTTAAAAAAGGTGTAAATTTCAACAACAAGTATAAATTGTATGGAAAAATTAATTTCACAAAAGGAGTAACATTTCAAAGTGTTCATAACCAGAAAATGAGTAACATTTCAAAGTGTTCATAAACACAAAAGGAGTAACACTTCAAAGTGTTCATAAACAAATGGGACAACCACTGAACAAATCAAAGGGTTCGTGACCCCCGCTGACCACCCAAGCGTCGGTGGGCTCCGGTGCTCACTGCCGTCTGACATCGCCACTTCCACGGCCACTGCCGCCTTAAATCTAAGGTTTTTTTTTTTTTTTGTCTCTGGCTATCGATCTTGGCCTCTCTCTGTCGATGTCGGCCTATTCTCCGTCGATGTCGGTCTCTCTCTGTATATCTCGGTCTGTCTCTAGCGATCTTGGTCTGTCTGTGTCCATGTGGGTCTCTTCTCTGTCGATCTCTATCGATTTCGGTCCCTCTTTGTCGATCTCGGTCTGGCTGTCTCTGTCGATCACTGTCCATATATATTACAAACGGTTCTCTTTTACATTGACATACTTGGTTGGATTTGGACTTGGAGTCGCTATTCCAAGCCCTCCCAAACTCGTCTTCTCTGAAACGGACTTCTTATGTGAAAAAATTTATACGTAAGGAAAATATGTTTTCATATAGGTTAAAACCTTTTGTTAGAAGCTTAATTTTTTCTGAAAGTTTACATATTTTGGTGAAAATAATTAAACCTTTTATGAGAAGTTACTCTGTTTGTGAAACATTTTTAGGAACAAAATATACACCTTTCATTAGAACTTACACCTTTTCTGAAATAAGTTACATCTTTTCGGAACATGTTTACACCTTTTATGAAAATCTGAATTATATTTTCCATAAAATTTACACCTTTAATGGGAAGTTACACCATTTGTGACATAACTTCCATCTTTTGTGAAAACCACATACATGTTTTTGAAAATATACACCTTTCATGGAAGGAATATTTGCATAAAATTTATCCCTTTTGTTAAAAATATTAACCTTTTCTGAATGATTACACCTTTTTTGTGGGAATACTTACACCGTTTCTGAATGGTTACTGCTTGTGTGAATAACATTTTCCATATAATGTACACTTTTTATGGGATATTACACCTTTTCTGCCACCAAAACTTACACCTTTTTAAAAACTGTACTCATTATTTTAAAAACTTACACGTCTTCTAAAAAGGTACTCCTTTTGTGAAACAAAATGTTTAAAAAAATTTACACCTTGTAAATAGGAGTTACATCTTTGGTGAAGTCAATCACACCTTTTTTGAAAATTTACCCGTTTAATGGAAAATATGCTTTTGATAAAGTTTGTTATTGTGAATTTATTTGACAAAAGGTATAACATTTTCAAATATGGTGTATGTTTTTCCGATGAAGGTGTAAATGACCTTACAAAAGATGTAAGTTTAGTATTTCACTAAAGGTGTAACTTCAAATAATAACTATAAATTTTATGAAAGAGGTTTTTCCACAAAATGTGTAATTTTTCAAAAAACTTGGTAAATATTTCCGAGAAAATGTGTAAATTTTTTGAAAAGGTGTAAAATTTAGGAATTGGTGTAAACTTCATGAGTTTTTACAAAATGTGTAAGTTCCCAAAGAAGACCAATCATCGAAGCTGAATGTTTCGTTTTTACAAAAGATATAAGTTCCCAAACAAGACCAACAGCTGAATGTTTCGTTTTTAATAAAAAGATATAAGTTCCAAGGTGTAACTTTATGAAGAAAATTAAATTATAAATGATGTCACTTTTCATAAAACGTGTAAGTTATCAGATAAAGTCTTAAATTTTCAAAGATGCCGAAGTGTTCAGAAGAGGTGTAAGTTCCCTCGGCCCGTCCGTCTCTCTTCCATCTCGGACCTCTCTCTTTGTTTGTCTTTCTCTCTTCCCGGCTCTTCGTTGTTCCATTTCCCCGTAGCTGTAGGGTTTTACAGAGAAAAATATTTGAGGGCAAAAATCATATTGAAAGAACAACCCTTAAGTTCTTGGGAAGGCTAGCCATGAAAGTGGATGCATAAATTCTTTTTTGAAGTTGATTTTTGTCGGTGGAGCACAACCGCAAGGGTTAATCGAGCACCACCGTCGGTTTGTCTGCGCCGATTGGTATTTCCTTTATTTCGTGCTGGTACATTGTCTGTCTCCTTGTTTGTCTTCTTTCATTCGCATATACCTTCACACCCAACCCTAAATCGACCCAATAGGAACAATTGTGTACTCCATTTCCGTATTTTGTGCTATTTGAATAGGAACTTTTCCCTCTGCTAACCGAAATCGACCCAATAGGAACTGTTCTGTACTCGTTTTTTGTATTTTCTCCCTTTCGAATAGGAATCTTCCCTCTGCTATCAGTGCTGCAAGTTGAACATAGGTATCATAGTAGTTAGTAACAAGCATAAAAGGTGTTCTGCATTTACATGGTGAACTTATTAGGTTAGGTTATATATAACGAAAGAGACTTTAAAAAAAAAATTGTAATGTTGGCACGGGAAAAACAATTTTTTTTTTAAAAGTAGCCAAGAAAGCAAAAATAAGAAACTCGATAAACAAACAATACCTAATCTTGATCCCACAATGGCTAGCACACTCGGTTGAATTATGCTTTAAATTTTGTAGTACTCGGTGCTTTTATATTGCCGGAACTTATGTTTAGAAACAATATGTGTTACACGGAGTCTTCAAAATAGATCAAATACCCGTGTCGGACACCTGAGAGTCGGACAAGGGTATGAGATATGTGTCGGATACTTGAAAAATAGACACTTCTTATATAATGGTATATAACACAATTATTATATGTGCAAATTATTGTCAAATTACTATAAATGTCATTTTGACACTGTAAGTTACATATAGTACCATTTTCTGTCACATATTAGATTAAAAATATGATATTTTTTCCCCAGACCGCGTACCATTGAATGTAGGGTTAAGATTTAATGAGTCGGACTTGTACATACATACCCGCACCCGGCACCCGTACCCGAGTCCGTGCAACACAGGAAACAACTGTTTGTTTCAGTGCTGAAGTTCATGCATAGTGGACGGTATTCAACTTAAAACATAGGAAACCCAATTGAAAGAGTTGAAACGAGGATGACGATTTGCAAATTTTGTAGAGAGCTATTCGTTCCCCCCACCCAATTATGAATCCAGAGTTGAAGCCTTCACTTTCATGGCTAGCCTTTCCAATAACTTAAGCAGGTGGACACGATGGCTGAAAACCAATACCTTCTCCCCACCTGATTCAGACAAGCCTAACAGAATAAGGAAGAAGTTTGCCTTCAGTCCTTCTCTAATATCCAACTTTTCTAAGATGTGGTCCATCCGGGCATCGTCAATGCCCTCTGTTTCTGTGGTTGACGTGTCTGTAGGTGAACTCTTTAGGAGGGATCTTAACTGTACATGCACATAGAGTGTGCTCCCATCCCAGGTGATGTTCAACTTCTTAACTAAGTTGTTCAGTTCTTCAACTTCACGAATTGTCGTAGGGCTGACGTGAAGAAATTCAGAAAAGTCAACAAGCCCACGCAATTGACGAAGAAAATCTCATGCGTAGAAATGGACAGCCTTGCCTGTCATTGCACGCAACTCTTGAATGACGATAACATTTCTCTTGAAGTGATCATCTTCCTGTTGAATAGGAGTTACGTTTCAAGAGGAAGGTAGCTGCCATTCATGAGTTGCGGGATGTCTGGACTTTATTGAGCGAGTTCATGAAATGCGTACTTTCATTTGTGGGAGTATGACCTTCGTCCAGAATGAGAATGGATGGGTACGTTAGTAATATTTCTTTGGCGGCGTGGCGATCTTGCTTGTTTTATTGTCACATACAATTGAAGAAACTTGCTTGTATGCTCGGAAAAGTATTCTTCTCTGATCTGCCCACTGTCTGAGCACCCGAAGGTAATGGAGCATGGGCCAGGATGCAGCCACCTCGATTCTTTGCAACCAAGTTGCTCAGTAGGAAATTGAAGCCCTCAACTTGATGGGGTTTCATCTGGTTTTTGTGCCTGGGATGAGCACCAATTTGACTGACAGCAGAATCGTGTCCAGATTGTTTAACCTCGTCATGAAATAGTTCAGTAGCTTCTTTGTTCTTTGTAGTCGGGCCTTCATAAAAGTATGTGTGTGTACTCCTTCAGCACTAAATGAAAAACAAAATGTAGTCATTCGTCTTCAATTTTTGGGAAATTATGCATTTATCGCTTGTGCACATAATTATTTCAATTGTAAGCTGTGTGAACTAAATGCAAAATTTTGATGTGTGTCCTTTCTTTTGTCCGTTTCAAAATTTGTATAAGTGTTGGGAAATTGTGCGTGTTGTTGTTTGTGTTTACGCAAAAATTTTCGGTTAATAGCCACATGTTGCAGCTGTTTGTTTGATTGGAATACTTTGCAGGAATTGTCATCATTGCATCTGATGGATATTGGTCACCTCGCACCAACAATGTTAGTTTTCTCCTTCAAGACTTGCTACCATTTGGTTTCGTACATATGTTTGTAAACAAATGAAATCTATCACGAAGGAATACGCTGATTTTTTTTTGGGATCAATTCTTACAGTAGCCCATGTACTTTTGTGTTTATGTTATTTGTTTTGCACAAATTTTGAATGGCCTCGCTTTGCATCATCAATTGTGAACTTTTGTTTCAATTACGTCCATTTGATTACAACTCTTAACTGTTTTGTATCAGACAATATGCATATACGTGGCAACTGTACTTTTTGTAGTAGTCAACTTATAATTTTACTGAACTTACATAATCTCAATCAATTGACATTACAATATTTGTTTTAAAAATCACAAACGGCATTAGCAATTTCACCAAAAATGTCCAGGAAATTTAAAATGGACTGTCAGAATTGAGGGAGTTTAAAGTGCATCGATCCAAATTAGACAACGGACAAAATGTGTACACCACCCCTATAATTTTTCCTTCAATCTAATTTGTATGATTTGCTCTTTCATGAAGGGGAAGGAAAAGATTGAAGACAATTGCCGAACAACATATCCAAATGTCTGACACTATTAGTGGCTCTTGTCGAAAGCGGCCAGTTGCACAATTCATTTGTTACAGGTACTAGTTGTTCATGTTGACAATCTGGAATTACATTTTTCGTACTGAAATTACGCGCCTTGTCGAAGTTCAGTTTGTGATGTTTGAAATTGGTTTCGTTCCGCATGTCTGAAAATGTTTAAATTGGTGTCGATTCAGTCCCGGATGTACGAAACGTGTCTTATGCCGATTTCGGGGCCAGCTTGATATAAAAACTTGCATATATATATATATATATGTATTCATATTTAAGATTTACTGATGATAAGCTTCACCATGCTTGTATGCAGCCAGCAACAATTCAAGAAAATGCAAGGGTCAGACAATACTCGACGAAAAATGGTGAGTGTCGAAATCTGTATTCTCTATAATACACTATGATGGAAACACATCGCTGGGTTGCTATCCACACATTGTATTGATGGTCGTAGTGGGCTTGTGATTGTTTCATGTTTGTAGAATTGTAGCATGTAATAATGTCACATTCCTATTGTTTTTGTTAATTTCAATTCGTTGTAAAAGTCCAGCTACGTTTTGTCGCTGACTTTTTCCTGCAACTATTATTTGTATTTGCAATCTTATTTAATTACCAACAATGCACGCGGATTGCGTTTGGCATAAAGTTGTAGTTACAGTTATTTTGGACTCATACTTTTTACTTGTCTTGTACGTCTGTCACTTTCTTTGTAACGCCCTCAAAATAATAACGTTAAACCCATCAATTTAGACATACATTGATATAAGAGACAAACATCATCCTATTCCACAGAGTAATTCTTTACAAGAAACATTACATGTTAACAACAGAATCAAATGCCCTATGGGCTTACAGCTTTCCAAGCTAACACTTGGTTACAAAGAGGAGAGTACTAACTCAAATACACATTAAGCCCTTGGCTTGAAATTACATGTAATACAACAAAAGATAACCAAAACCACAAACGTCTGCCTACCTCTAACCTCCCAAGCGATGTCCTTGGAGGTGGCATGCTTCATGTACCTGAAAATGATGTCCCATATAGGGTGAGCCACAGCCCAGTAGAAATATACTAAACTAACTATGAACAATGACTAAAAGATTAGCAATTGATACATGGTTAACACTCACACATCCATTTACATTTTATTATAATTCCATGACAATCAAGTCTATGTTACAATTCCCTTTCCATTTCTTATTCAACATTGAATTTGAAAACAAGGCTCAGTACTCTGGCCAAAACCTTTGATGAGATTATAATCTATTACTAGAACACTTTCGAAAATTCCAGGTGGATACACATTTTGGTGTTGTATCAATAGCACATAAACCACTTCCATGCTTCACAAACGATAATGATATACATTTTAGTGCTATATCAAATCGAACAAACTTTTCAATATATAAGCATATGAGCTATATCACTACTGCAACAGATAAGCATATGAGCTATATCAACATTCAAATAGATAAGCATATGAGCTGTATCAACACTTCAACAGATAAGCATATGAGCTATATCAACACTTCAATGGGAGAGCATATGAGCTGCAACCCTAGGTCCATCCCCCATCTTCCCATAACCATTAACCGGTTTAGAGGTACATCCCCCATCTTCCCCTAAACCGTGGAGTACATCCCCCATCTCCTCCCATACACAAGCAATGTATATAAACACAGAATCATATACGCAATCAATCAATACATAAAGTTAATGCATTCTATCAATCGTCTACACATAATGCACATAAACACATTGGTCATATGCACAATCTATCAATACATGAAGTTAATGTATTCTATCCACCGTCATACTCTATGACACACCCAATTGATTAGTTTTAGTTTACCTAATCATCATGCATTGTCTACAACAATCAATACTACCCTCCACAGGTAATCCAAAGCAATTATTTCTAAACAGAAAATAAATGCACAAATGGATAATATATCAATATTTCAACTAGGTGAGCAATAAATTATTCAACTACACCCTTTAGTCCCATACATTCCCAATTTCAACATTCTCAATTCAATTCCTCATTTTCTCTAATTAATTATATGCATTAATTAATTAAACCAATTAGGGCAAATAGCCATAATTCACAAAACAACCCTAAGGTTCCATTTTCATCAATGTTCCAACATTAATCTCATTTCTCTATGCCTAACTTGCATATAGGTTTGTATAATAAAAACCCCAACTTTTGTAAAATTGCACAAAGGCCCCAAACTTTCTCAAAATTACCCAACAACACCCAATATATCAAAATGCTAAAATTTAAAGACAAAATCCATAAGGAGGAGTAGGATATCCCTACCTCAAATTCGGAGCTCAAGGAAAGAAGATGACGAAACTCAACGTGCTCCAAAACTCGAAATTTTCGGATCAAAGTAAAGCCCTCGACGATCAACCCAACTTTTGTAAAGACCAAAGGTGAGGAAAACACCCTAGCTAGATCAAACCCTAGAGAGAAGGGAGTTTCTAGAGAGAGAGGCTCTCAAAAATGCTTTTGGGAAAGTAGGAGAGAGAGAGAAGATGTAAAAAGTGATTTCAAAATGCCCAACTGTCATATGATATACGACATTCCCGCTCGAGCGGAGAACACAACGCTCGAGCGTAAAGAACAAATAACTAGGTCCGCTCGAGCGCAATAAATACCGCTCGAGCACCAAGACACAAGAATAAAGTACATCCACTCGAACGCGAAAACCATTCCGCTCGAGCGTGGATTTCCCTTTCCCAGAACTTACACCAATAATGTACTACCCGCTCGAGCGCCAACAAGCCCGCTCGAGCGCAACCCGCTCGAGCGCAGAAAACCCGCTCGAGCGCCGAAAACACACCTGCAGAAGTTTGCAGGGACACAAAATACTGGAAGAGTGTAAACCTCGCTCGAGCGCAAGAAGGCCTGCTCGAGCGAACAACCCAAAACCAAACTCCGCTCGAGCGTAGGATAAGCTGCTCGAGCACAACACCAAAAGCTTTGGTGACTAGAATTGAGACTCGGGCTCAACCAACCTGTAACACACTTGTCCAAAACATCCCAAAACTCACACAAATGGAATTAAAGGACGACAACAAGATAGACACAACTACCAACTCCACGGAACCGAGTCCGGAGCACAACAAATAAAGAAAAGAGGGAAACCAGGATCGCTATAACCTCCCCCTCCTTAAAGAATTTCGTCCCCGAAATTATGGAAACGCCAAGACACAAGGCCAATAGATCACAGAACACTCAACACCCGAGCCCCAAGGAAAGAAATTACTCTCACAACAAACCTCCAATCCACTCTTACCAAGGAAGAGACTAACCACCGGAACATGTTCCAAATGACAACACTACCGGTACAAAAGTCACAACAAAACCAAACCTTTCCCGAAACAACTCGCGAACAACCGACTAACGCTCCAAGCTAAGTCACTACTCAACAATCATAATTCCGAATAGAACAACCAATGCAAGCTTTTGTATGCATACAAAGAAAATCATTCTCTGGTTAAAAAGGCTTTTTCTCAAAAATAATTAAGTTTTCATCGCTAACATTCCGAAATAAATATCGCATCTCTCATGCGAAACCCAAGAGTTTTGTAAACATTTTTTTTTTTTTTTAAACACAGTGTTATTCACAACGTATAACCATTCTCATTTGATTTGGTCAAGTCCCCTTATTCCAATTTCTCATAACATTTGAATTAAATCAATCCTCCACAATACCCAGTTTAGTATTCAACCACCTAACCCATTACCGGCTATCTTATCTCTATTCAAGAGACAATTTACCATATATGCTATAACCTGCACTATCGATATGCATTCCTTTCAAATTCAATAACTTCTAACATGCATGGTTCACAGTTTCGAAACACATTCACTGTTAATAATACATTTGCACTCCCACATCACATTTAACATATATAATGCTAAATTAACTTCCATAATATTACCATAGACTGAAACACATGTAATATTCGTACAGTTCATCAATACAACCAGATATTCAACATACGTTCAAATACCTACCAATGGATCTAGATACCTCTCCCTCAGAACCGAAATTTACTTACCTAAGTGATTTCCTCAACCCCATTACGTTTTCACCATACCTTAACGAATGGGAAAGTTCGGCTTAGCCAAACCCGATAACAATGATAATAGTAAGGCACATCCAATCACCACAGTGTTCTGAGACATCCATCACGTCCCGACTACCCACGATACTTAAACTAGTATTTGGTACTTGCTATCCCAACAAGGGAAACACGGAAACATTCGCGCACAAGGCTTCTAGTCAACTTTCACAAAATAGGTGTAAGACGAAGTGCGGGTAAAGAACGCCATTACGGTACATTATTACCCCATAAATTCAAGGTCTTGAACGAAAATTACTTTAGTTTACGAGGAGTACCCAATGAATCCCAAGTGAAACACAACACAGCCACCCCACAAAACTCATCATACTCACGTTGATGATGCTGTACCCAAAAACAGAACCTTCCTATAGAGAACTCCTAAATACTTGAAATTCCCAGTTACGTAATGACACCACGGATAACATTGTACACCCCGTGCCTTACAACATACTAACGAGGACCAAACGAATCAAAACGGTTCCAACTGAGTACCTCACTCACTCTTCACAACTCTCTTGCTTCACTTGTGTTACCACTGTCCAAACTGGACGACAGACACTGATGCCGAAGTGGCCTAACTTTACCAAACATCCAACCTTTCGATTTCAGTCAGAAACCAAACGAACCATACACTAACACGCATCGCACTGTGCAAAACTCTCTCATCTAGAGATTCCACTCACCACATCCACTGAACTCGAAGTAATAAAATTTGCATACCCTTTCCTTCAGATCGAGTTAATCGGCAGGTTTGTTACACTGTGATATTCAGCACTACCAAGTAACCATTCGTACCGAACACAAACTAACATAGTACCTTCATCCGCCAACGACCTATAGGGTCCACCTTTCATTCCAACCCTAATTTGTCACTTACCCCGCGAGTACAATCAAGACACCCAGCTTCCGTGCCAAACCACTGGCCAATGCTACCGCTAGACAACCACCATAAACCAACCCCGACACCGTTGCATGACACCGATAAGGCTTTCAAAGATACACCATTCTATATTCCCGGAGGAGTAAAGGTCCTCAACCTTCTCATTACCATCCCAAACCTGACTTCGCAAAAGACTTACTACAATGACTCGACTCACGGGTCACACCCCAAACTACGGGCTATATACCCAATCAACCCTCACGACAGCATCTTCCAACCTAACCAGTGTTAAGGTACAAACTTATCACTTTCGATCAAAGTAAGGAAGTCCAAAAACTTAGGAAACGTCTGTAAGCTACTACCCGAGATATAGCACCAGCTGCTCCTAACGCACCACTCCCGATGTTAACAATCACACCCTTATATAGGGACTAACACTCCCTCTATCGAACGACCAATCATAACACATGCCAATTCGGCAATGTTACCTACCACGAAGATACAAGTCTAATCCTAACAAGATTATGCGCTATGCCCTTGCAAAACACCATGTTAATTACATACTATACCTAGTATTAATCTCACACTTCACATCCTCTCGAGGAGTTCCCACGACAGTAGACTAACATTGCTTTCACACACATCAAATCAATTAGGTAACACTAATAGAATTTCGAGCATCCAGTAAGTATAACTGTTCTCGCCCCCTAGTACTACTGATTAAGATACGCATCCCTCGGTAATCCTTTCAAATTTGAAAACATGGCTCATCAACCCTCCCTTTTTTCCAAAACCAAATCACATGCATAAGAATGCATTATTACCAAAGATTTTATGGTCTCTCAACAACCTATCACATTGATAAAACTTTAGAGCTATAACATGTTCCAATCCACCCAATCCAAAGAAATTAACAAACCAAGCACATATATATAGGTAAACAAACAGTTTAGATGTTTCAACATTCTCAAAACACATTGGTTACACAATAGAACCCAATGGTCACAAAACGATAATTCACCGGTTACAAAACGGATTAGTCAAAACAAACCCAACCCTCGGTATTACTACCCACTGCCGTCCTTGTTGGACGCCAAAATTGGTCATTCTCGACCCAAGATATTCTATGAGCTTACAAGCCACGAACAAGGACTCTTGATGTGCCCCAACCGCCACACTTGCAACAATCGCGAATTTCCCCCAACTGGGGCTTGGGAACTCGACTCTACTGAGGCCCTCGAAATCTGGCCTGTTTGTTCCCCAAAACGATACTGTTCCTGCCTAGTCGAATGAAACTGAGCCTGGCTAGGTTGCAAAACACCTAAAGAAGCCCCCGGCTGAGTACAGAAACGTCGAATATGACCCGGCTGATTACATACCCAACAAGTAGGCGGTGCCTGAGCACGAGACTAGTTCAAAATCTGGGCTGATGAAGACCCCAACAACTGCCTCCCCACTGAGCATTTGATCGGCCCAAAGTCCGGCTGGTTAAATGATCCTAGTGGTACAACTACCGATTGAACTGCTAACCCTGTCCCCTTCCTCTGTGAGCAAACTGAAACCTTGTGGCCCAGTAGACCACATCTGAAACAATTAACATCCCTCTGATTATTCTCTCCCAAACCCAAATCTGACACTGGAAGGGTAGTTCTAGCCCGACCTCCCTGTTGCGGGTTTAAACCCCTCTGCCTCTTAAAAGGCCTATCAACACCCTGAGTCACAAGAGTCGCCGAGATGGCTTCCTCCTCACTCTGCCCCATTGCTAGCACTGCAGCCTCTACATGGGCAGCCGCCTCAGTAAGCACACTATAACTTCTATGCCAAGACCACGCCATTCTTACACGGATGTCATCACGCAACTTACTCTCAAACTTGAAACAACGCAATTCCTCCGTCTCCACCAATTCTGGAGCAAACCTCGACAGGTTAGCAAACCATCTTTCAAACCGCACCAAAGGTATAGTACCTTGGCGTAACTCCACAAACTGTTTCCGCAACTCTTCCCGAGCGGAAGGAGGGAAATCACAACTTCCTCGCCTAGGCATCCTAGTAACAGTAACAAAGGATATCAGCACCTTCATAAATGTGTCGAAACTAAAAACTCGCGTCCTAATGCATAGACAACTGTAATTCATTCCACGCAAGCACATAAACACATAAGCACTTACGAATTTCATTTTCGGATAATGATAGTCCCGAGGCATTACTAGAGTTCCAGTTAGAAACAGCATTGATCAGGTGCCTTTCCAACAGGACTCCCAGAAACCCAAGGGTCCACTCAACATCCTAGAAACCAAATCCCATACCCAAATAGTTACATAAACATGTTATCACATAAGCACATAACATTAAATCTAAGTCGCTAACAAACGAGACAAACCCATTGTGATCCTAATCACTTCCCACGTACCCAAAGTATTCGAACCCGGTACGCTTTGATACCAAGTTGTAACGCCCACAAAATAATGACGTTAAACCCATCAATTTAGACATACATTGATATAAGAGACAAACATCATCCTATTCCACAGAGTAATTCTTTACAAGAAACATTACATGTTAACAACAGAATCAAATGCTCTATGGGCTTACAGCTTTCCAAGCTAACACTTGGTTACAAAGAGAAGAGTACTAACTCAAATACACATTAAGCCCTTGGCTTGAAATTACATGTAATACAACAAAAGATAACCAAAACCACAAACGTCTGCCTACCTCTAACCTCCCAAGCGATGTCCTTGGAGGTGGCATGCTTCATGTACCTGAAAATGATGTCCCATATAGGGTGAGCCACAGCCCAGTAGAAATATACTAAACTAACTATGAACAATGACTAAAAGATTAGCAATTGATACATGGTTAACACTCACACATCCATTTACATTTTATTATAATTCCATGACAATCAAGTCTATGTTACAATTCCCTTTCCATTTCTTATTCAACATTGAATTTGAAAACAAGGCTTAGTACTCTGGCCAAAACCTTTGATGAGATTATAATCCATCACTAGAACACTTTCGAAAATTTCGGGTGGATACACATTTTGGTGTTGTATCAATAGCACATAAACCACTTCCATGCTTCACAAACGATAATGATATACATTTTAGTGCTATATCAAATCGAACAAACTTTTCAATATATAAGCATATGAGCTATATCACTACTACAACAAATAAGCATATGAGCTATATCAACATTCCAATAGATAAGCATATGAGCTGTATCAACACTTTAACAGATAAGCATATGAGCTATATCAACACTTCAATGGGAGAGCATATGAGTTGCAACCCTGGGTCCATCCCCCATCTTCCCATAACCATTAACCGGTTTAGAGGTACATCCTCCATCTTCCCCTAAACCGTGGAGTACATCCCCCATCTTCTCCTATACACAAGCAATGTATATAAACACAGAATCATATACGCAATCAATCAATACATAAAGTTAATGCATTCTATCAACCGTCTACACATAATGCACATAAACACATTGGTCATATGCACAATCTATCAATACATGAAGTTAATGTATTCTATCCACCGTCATACTCTATGACACACCCAATTGATTAGTTTTAGTTTACCTAATCATTATGCATTGTCTACAACAATCAATACTACCCTCCACCGGTAGTCCAAAGCAATTATTTCTAAACAGAAAATAAATGCACAAATGGATAATATATCAACATTTCAACTAGGTGAGCAATAAATGATTTAACTACACCCTTTAGTCCCATACATTCCCAATTTCGACATTCTCAATTCAATTCCTCATTTTCTCTAATTAGTTATATGCATTAATTAATTAAACCAATTAGGGCAAATAGCCATAATTCACAAAACAACCCTAAGGTTCCATTTTCATCAATGTTCCAACATTAATCTCATTTCTCTATGCCTAACTTGCATATAGGTTTGTATAATAAAAACCCCAACTTTTGTAAAATTGCACAAAGGCCCCAAACTTTCTCAAAATTACCCAACAACACCTAATATATCAAAATGCTAAAATTTAAAGACAAAATCCATAAGGAGGAGTAGGGTATCCCTACCTCAAATTCGGAGCTCAAGGAAAGAAGATGACGAAACTCAACGTGCTCCAAAACTCGAAATTTTCGGATCAAAGTAAAGCCCTCGACGATCAACCCAACTTTTGTAAAGACCAAAGGTGAGGAAAACACCCTAGCTAGATCAAACCCTAGAGAGAAGGGAGTTTCTAGAGAGAGAGGCTCTCAAAAATGCTTTTGGGAAAGTAGGAGAGAGAGAGAAGATGTAAAAAGTGATTTCAAAATGCCCAACTATCATCTGATATACGACATTCCCGCTCGAGCGGAGAACACAACGCTCGAGCGTAAAGAACAAATAACTAGGTCCGCTCGAGCGCAATAAATACCGCTCAAGCGCCAAGACACAAGAATAAAGTACATCCGCTTGAGCGTGGATTTTCCTTTCCCAGAACTTACACCAACAATGTACTACCCGCTCGAGCGCCAATAAGCCCGCTCGAGCGCAACCCGCTCGAGCGCCGAAAACACACCTGCAGAAGTTTGCAGGGACACAAAATACCGGAAGAGTGTAAACCCCACTCGAGCGCAAGAAGGCCCGCTCAAGCGGACAACCCAAAACCAAACTCTGCTCGAGTGTAGGATAAGCCGCTCGAGCGCAACACCAAAAGCTTTGGCGACTAGAATTGAGACTCGGGCTCAACTAACCTGTAACACACCTGTCCAAAACATCCCAAAACTCACACAAATGGAATTAAAGGATGACAACAAGATAGACACAACTACCAACTCCACGGAACTGAGTCCGAAGCACAACAAATAAAGAAAAGAGGGAAACCAGGATCGCTATATTCTTGGTTAAAGAGTAGAAAGGAGATTGGGGAAAGGTGGAAGGCACTCCCCTCTGAAGAGAAAAAGAGGTTTGCAGAAATGGCTAAGGCGAGCGCCGAGGAACACGCCAAAGTAGTACCATGTGCACCCAAGTCTGAAAAGGTCATTACGTACTTCATGTTTTTGTAAATGCATTTGGCTAGGTCCTGCTTTGCTGACATTGTTGGTTGTTTTTTTGTATTAATTTAAGGGTAAAAAATGTGCAGGGTAAAAAGCAACTCCGCATATCATTGAAGTCAATTGTTGAGCTAGTTAACCGGTTCAACGAAGCACAAAAGCAGGCAGTCATAGACATTGGGTTTGCTGGCCTCCTGGGGATGAAGTGTACACGTATAGATCACAACTTATGCGCATGGTTGGTACAGAACTTCAATCTTGACAGTAGTTCATTGAATGTTCATGGTTGTCAAGTCAAGCTCACCTGTAAGGCAGTTAATGTTTTATTGGGAATACGGTGTGAAGGCGATAACGTGCAGTTGGCTGGGTCATTAGAAGCATATCCCAATATGTACGATGAGGTTGGAGTTGTTAACGGAGTCATTCTTTTGAACAAGTTGAGACTTTATCTGACCAAGCCTGATGGTGCGGAGGACGAGTTTCGGAGGAAATTTGCGTTGTACATGTTGGGGGCCATGTTGTGTCCTACCACAATGACCGGCTTGAAGCCATCGTTCGTTCATGCCGTGAAAGACGTGAATCGTATGCGAGCTTGTAATTGGGTAAAGTTGACATTGCAATTCCTTCACAACGGTGTTCGCAAGTATAAAGGTCATCGCGGTGCAACTGGATGTGTTTTCCTGCTAATGGTATGCCAATAACTCGATCTTTTGTTTCCATTCCCCCGTTCATATGTTTCATGCATTGTTCTGTCATGGTTCAACAAATTGGCCTTGATTGGGACATACAATGTTACCTTTTTTGTGAGTACAACAAACAACACTCTTCCTGACCAAGTATGGTAGTCGCAGAAATATATTTTCTGCGACTACCGTCATGAATTTAAGAACAAAATGCAGGGCAAAAGTATGCCGGACCTCAATGGAGGAACCAATTAAAACTACGTTGCGAAGAGGGGAACATAATTGATTGATCTTCATCGGTTTGGAATAATCAATCAGACACAGAATTCATGACACAAGAAATATTATACACATTTGTACGCAGAGTTGAAGAATAATATACAGAAGAAACCTTGATACGACCATTACCAAACCAAACGTATTGACTCTGGGAAAGGCCTTTTGGGTTGCAACCATTCATATATACAAACATGTACATAACAAATTTTCTTGGTTTCATCACTAAAGTCCTTGGTGTGCTGTACATTTTTTTTCCCAAAAAACATTGCATGATATGTGACTATAAAGTTGACAGCATCCTAAACAAAAGTGGTATTCTATGTACGTTCCGCTGCAAAATTGAGAAGAATGAATGTCATTGTTACTGAATATAGTTTATTTTTGTGGGAAGAATAACTTATTTATGGTGTGCCCCTTAATGTCCACAGCTATTGTACCTTGATTGTGTTTGTCTAAGCTCGACTACGACGCGGTCCACACCTCGGCTACATGATTGGGGTGATACCCAAATATAGGAGACGCTGCGACGTATCAGAAGGAATCAAAATTTCCTAACAATTGCGATAAGTACTCCAACCACTTTGTACATTTCACACCATCGACCCACTTGTCTTCAACATACAATGTCAGACTTCATTTATGCATTTCTATGATTAGGTGGAGTTTGATTACAGTAACAACGAAAGCGATGCTGATGATGCTGACATGGATGCATGCCATGTCGAGAACCAACAAAAAAGACACTACAATGAAGTCCGTATGAGCAATTTTGGAGTCCGATATTCGCGAACTAAAGGAAATGATCATACAAGTTATCCACAACCAAACAGATTTAATAGAGATGTTGCGACATTTCCGAGGCAAGCAAGTTTTTGACAATGACAAGGTAATCTATCCAAGCATTATGCAATTTTGGCACAGTTGAGCCACATCATTTTACTGATGATTTATAAGACTAAGTTCACGAATGTGTATGTATGATTAGATGGAAGGCAATGATGTGTGTATCATTAACCTCTCCTCCATGTTGCCGAACTGAAGGAAATGCTGAAGCAATTGCTTCAACGTTTCAGTTTGGGCTGCAACGAACCGTTCACTGAACAAACCAGTTTAGGTGAACTGAAGCAAATGCTACACCACCTCATCGAAGGTATATTCTCTACACCACAACCGGCAGGCGTGGACAAACAAGGTGTCGACCCTGCTGTTGGAGTCGAGGCGCATGACGATGGGGTGGTCAAACCATCTGACGAAGTTAACCCAATGGAGTGTAATATTTCAGATGTACAAGGGGTGGATCACCAACAACAGAATTTGAAGGGAACCTTGGCAAGGGACAAAAAGTCATTTCCATGATGGGCACAAGCTGAACATCGAAGAAGGTGGGGACAACCAGAAGAAGGGAGGCCTTGATCGGGAAACATCTGGCGAAGATAAATACACTCTTGACCTTCAGTCAGTGGCCGTGAAGAACGTGCCGTGCGATGTGCATACTTCTCCTACTAAGCTTGGCAAACCATTGGGAGCAACTGGAATCGTTAGAGGAAGTGCAAAGGGAAGAGGAAAAGGAAAAGGAAAAGGGAAAATGCGCGGAAGTCGAGTTCAAGCCACTGAGGCCGAGGATATGGTTCAGTGCATCGATAGCAAAACAAATACTGGAGTTGACGACATAAGTTCACCTGTGGATGTTGATGGTGTGGATAAGGTGAACAAGGTACAAATACTGCCCCACAAGTTCTGAATACTTAATTCATGCCCACATCAATAATGTGAATCAGTAATTTTACAATCATCTGTGTTGTATTGTACTACTCGTCAAACAATTGCATGTTTGCAGTTATGACTGCTGGCATATGTTTTTACACATTTCTAACAAACTCCGCACCAAACATCACAAGTTTGGAAACTCTGAGGGTCACAGTTTATACATCATTTCACGTTCTTTTTTATGACTACCGACCTTGTAATGTAAGCTTCAATTTTTTTAATGAAATGTGTAGTGTTAGTTGGCTGTTTATTTTTGTAGGACTTGTTCAGGATGTGGGACAGCAAAGGGTTGTTATCGGCGGAGGAACAAAAACTTCTTGACTATGTATTTGACGATAGTAAAAATGAAATGTATTGTTTCGTTTACTACATGCAAATTTTAAATGACAGTCCACTGTGAAATAACTATCGTTCTAAGGATCATTTTTGCTTGTAAGGACATTGTTGTTTCCATGAATCTTCATGGACGGGCATGTGAAGTTGGTACCCAGCGTGACATGCGCACACTCAAACCGGGGTCGTGGCTATCCGACACTGTAAGTGTTGGCTGCGCAAATATGAAGCTGCGTTTTTCAGTACCCCTGAACTCAAAAACCTTTCTAATCAACTTGCGTTGTGTCTTACATACAATGTTTCAGCCAATCAACTTGGTGGTGGTGCAATTGACTAATCGACCGAGGGATTTACACAATGACGGGAGGCACACTGATTGGTTCTTTCCCGTATATCTGTAGGTAAGTGAGTGTTTAAAGCTACGTTGTGTTTTGTGTATGACATATTTTGACAAATGTTTCTGTCAATGACCTTTATGCATTACACATGCAGACTTTGATTCTAAATAAAGATACGCAACCTCTGCACCATGAACATACCGTGACATCATTTTTCGGACATGACAGATACACTGGTGCGATTGATGCATGCCAGAGGGTAATATCAATGTTCATCCTGTTATATTAAAACGAAAATATGTAAGCCATTACATGTTTACATGGCCTCTAAACAAGGTCTGCCCTTGTATTTACGTGTAGATTTACATGCCTTTCAATTACAGAGGAGTGCATTGGTTGTGCGTTAAAATTGATACGGTGGACCGTGTAGCCTACCTATTTGACTTAGTCCCATCCAACCGACCGAACAAAAGGAAGTTAAATGCGGCTAAAATTTTGGTATGTTCTTCTGGTGCATTTCTGAACACTACAACAAACTTGAACATCCTTTACATAAACCAACTTCAACCTTGTGGAACAGGTTCAAACTATGCACAACTTGCTGCAACTACACTTTCGAAATGATTATGTTACAGACGTGCGTAGCTTCCGCCTCTGCATGTTAGATGAGAGACCAGTACAACAAGTGGACGAGTAATCCACAATCCCTCCCTCACATTAATGTGTATGCTGCATGATTGATTTAATGAACCTACTAACATTGACGACAACTTTAATGTGAAATTATTTTTGTAACACGTTTGACTGTGGGATGTTCGTCATCAAATTCATGCAGCAACCTGATTTAAGCCCCGGTCCACACAAGGTACATTCTACCGCTTCATTTCCATTTGTTAATCAAGTCCTTCCTTGTATGTCCTGCAATTTTAACTGATTTGTCTTATGATCTTTCTGTACGAAGTTTGCTCCCTCTGTGCGTCATAAGTTGTTGGTTGACATCGTTATGGATGTCAATAATGCAAAGATCGCAGAGTACCGGGAGTGCCTTCATATGAACAATGCCACAAGGTAGGCCAGTGATGGGAATGGGCTGCCAGTATGCCAGTAATTTGGGTGCGAACAGGACTTCACCAATTTTTTATTCTTTTATTTCAATATGGATGTTAATTATGGCTCCCCAGTATTGTTATGGTGGACGATGTAAAGATGGACTAACCGTAAAGTGCAAGTCAAATGTAAACATGGCTCGAACATGTCGATGTGGCTGCTATCTTAGTTCGGATTTTGTTTACGCATGTTTCTTGTTCGGATGAATGCGACTGAAACAAATATAATTTACGGCTGCTTTTTTTACTCATATTTGGAATGTACTTGCTGTCCAATTTGTCAGCATCACTTCGATGTCACAACTGTAATAAAAAAAACAATTTGAACTTTTTAAAAATAAATAAAAACTAATATAATTACAAAATGAATTTATAATGAAATTGTTTTTACTGGCTGCTGTCGTAGTTGTATTTTTTGTTTGTTACCGAAATGAATTTATAATTTAATTACAAAAAAAGAAAAATTAATTTTCAGAAATCAAACCAACCACATTCTGAATGAAAACTCAATACTCTTTGTAGGTAAGTTATATATCAGTCCATTAGCACATATGACTCCAGCCAAAACAAAACTTTAATGTCTTACAGGGAAGGTTAAAAAAAAAAAACAAATCTACATATCAATCAGCATCATCAGCAGCGTTTTCTGAGGAGTTGTCCGTACTGTCTGATTGACTGTCCTCATCCATTGTCTTATCAGACTTCGCTTCGTCCGCCGCCAATTTGTCATCGGTCAGCCAATCAACGTTCTGCTTCATAACGCCGACTTGCCGCTCCAAACTTGACAACCGTCTGTCCACTTCATTCAGCCTTTCGTAGATATCGTGCAACTGCTGCAATACAGGAGCAACATGAGCTTCAACAATAGCTTCAATCTTGTTCGAATCAGACATTTTGTACGAATATGTGTATGATTTATTTTACTGACTACTTTTTAAAAGGAATGTACAGATTCCTAATACTACACAACACCATGCTATAAGTATTTGTAAGATATGGTACATGACTTGTATGTTTTTAGAAGACCTCGTGCATTGTGACATACATTGTATTAATATCTCAATCTGGCCGAATTCATCTTGCAAAAATTCGTTCCTTCTTGCATGCACCAAGTCATCCGTTACGTACCCCTGATCGTCCATTATTTGGCATTTCCAACACACGTGCATTGTACCTTTCATGAGTACTATTCCACTGTCATTGATTTCCACACCCACAGTTTAGCATACATTCACATCCGTCATTTGTATTTGTGCCCCAACCCAATTACATGTCTACTGATCCATAAAGCTTAGCAAAATTCCTCTTATCAGATACATATGCCTTTCCAACTGCACCGAACCTATTAAATGAAATACCTGTAGTCATTAATTTACTTTTACTCAGTTTAGGTAGTTGTTGCCACCAAACAACAATAAGTGTGTTCACATCTTTAAACCTACCACCAATGTATTAATGACTACGGGTTTAAGGTAATTTAACATTTACAACCAACCACAACAAAGTTTGCAACTAGTGTTGTTTCCTTCGCATTTGGGTTTGTTTTTGCATCCATATATTGTTCGTGAACCTGCGAAAACAAAGTTGGGCTCAATCAAGAACCTTCACACCTATGGATGCACACCACGGTAATCGCAGTCGTGGACAATCAGTTACACGGGCTGACAGCTCCCGACCGAAGTCACCAGAATTGGATTATGCAGGTGGGTATATCGATTTCTTCGGTGATCAACGTTTCTTTGAAACAGGGTTCCCACTGTGGAGTTTTCAACCTCTACAGGATTACAATTGCACCCCAATACAAAATGCAAGCCTGGGGAAGTATTTTGGAATTCTAGTTTCACTGTTTGCCAAACGAGTTCAGTGTGAACACCACTGTCGATGTGTTTTTGTCAAGGTTACTAAAGCCCGATCGGTTGAAATGCAGCGGCAATTCCCTCATGTCAGCGAGTCCCAAGTTAGGCGTCGTCTGCAAAGTGAGATTGATCAAATGACTCGTTGACTCATTAGGCACTCACGTATAAAGGACGCAAAGGCAGAGTCGAAGATACATAGATCGAACTCGGCATCTGCGATCAAGGCTATAATAGAGGATCCTGCACTGGTGTCGGACCTTGACCTTTCAGATTACTCAGACTCCGAGGTTGTTGATTTGAGCGAGGATTAGGAGACCTGGACATGTGTATGACATAGTAAGCGTAGTGTTGTAAGATGCCATCGTGGTGCGGAAAAATACGACTTAGAAACTAACAAACCGTCATACTCTGCTAACCATTTCAACCGTGCATGCGTTAATGTCTTCATCATTTCGACTTTGTTGAAGATATTTTTTTGGGTCATCGTCATCGACTGAAAGCTGTCTTATGATTTAGAATCGAAGTACGATGACAAGGTCATTTTTCTGTAATGTCAATGACCGATATCAGAAACTATCACTAACCTATGTTTTGTTGATTACTTCATGTTTTGTGAATCGTTGAATATGGACAATAAGGTTTAAGTGTCAGAATCATCCAATGGAATCACAAGGTGTAATTGCAAAAAAAAAAATTGTGCACGACCGGCCAACGGTCTCATACACTTTAACATCAATATGGGCACAAATGTTTCATTTTTTCAAACACAACGGTTGTATGGAAGCATACGCCGTGGGGTGAACCTGTGCATTACCAATTTGTCTCCCATTGCGCATTGTTATGAACTAATCAACTCTCCTTCAAACAACAAACTATGCAATAGACCATTCAGAAACAGAGTATTGATATTCATTAATGAAAAAGTCAGCACGATGGTGAAGAAATGTACCACGCATTCTATATCTGCTTTCAACTTGCTAACAGATAATAGTTGAGGTGACAGATAAGTGACAAACAGATACTAGTTGACAGATGACAAATCTGCCTAATCTGTTCATTACAAACAAACCTGCAACAGATAACAGAAGTTGTTCATTACAACCAAAATTCATGCACCCAGATAACAGAACCTGCAACAGATAACAGGTCACAGATAAGTGACAAAGCACCCACAAAATTCAGTCATCCACAAAGCATCTACAAAATTCATCCGCATAGCATCCACAAAAATGAATCGACATAGCATTCACAAAATTCGTCCACAGATCTGCCAAATAGCATCCACAAAGCTCTTACAATGACACCAATGTTTCCCAAAATTCATTACATAATAAAATTACAAGTTGCATCATAATAACTTATAAAATTTATTCAACAAAGCTATTAAGTAAGTTACATAAGTTACATCATAATAAAATTCTTTCCAAAAACATTAGTTACATCATGAAGTATAATACAACCAAAGTTGTTCCATTCAATTTCCCAAAATACAATAAAGTACACAAGTTACATGATCAAGTACAAAATGATAGAAAATATAATGAAATACACTATTGCTTTGATAATATTTTCTATCCTTTCAAGCCTTCGACCACGGACATTTTCCAAGTCATCAAGCCTCGCCGTTACATCGTTCAAGTGTTCTACTGTTAAAGCATTAGAAGCTCTAGTGTTGGAAGGGATTGTGGATGTAACGTCTTCATCATCGTCATCCACGAACTTGAAGTAATTGCAATGGGGAGTGGGAGTGGTACTCTACAATAAACGACAATCAGTTAGGTGAATACGACAAATATTAATGTGACTACTAAAGGATTAAAATTTGCAATACATACTTACATATCTTGATGGGCAAACAAAGAACAAACACCCTTCATTTCCATTTTCATTGGTTCTTACAATACGTATGGCAGCGGTTCTTCCACAATTGCACAGCGTCGTTTGTAATCTTATGTTGCTAATGTTAGAAGAAGAAGCTATTTTTTAAATCTGCAAACATGAGAAATTTGTAGTGCTCTGCTATGCTTCTGTTTGATGGGGTTAATAACAGTTCTATTTGAATTTGAGGGAGAGAGTGTGTCTTTACTGAAAACATCTATTTGTTCAAACTGCCATGTTTAATAGCATTTGAACAGAGGTTACACAGACTAAACTGTTAATAGCATTTGAACAAACATCGCAGCTCAATGTACACACATAGCATTTTCAAAATGAACAAATACAGCAGTTGCAAACATAGCATTTGTGATTAATTACACACATAGCATTTTCAATCTAAACAAACATGGCAGTTTTACAAACATATGAGTTCAATGTCAATTCAATTATCAATCACACATGTTAAACAACTATTATCAACAAATTATACTGAAGTGAAATGATTATGGGCAGATTGTTGGAGAGTGTGATTCAGTAGTTATCAAACTGAAATAGTTATCAACAAATCAGACATGTGAATTTCAACAAAGCACACTGAAATACTTATGAACAAATCAGTAGTAGTTATCAACGTCTAAGTTCAGTTTGATAATAGTTATCAATGTTCATAATAGTTAATTCAATTCACGCAGCTAACATATTAGTTGATAGCAGTTCATTACAACAAATCATGCGTGATTGACAACAAATACACCAAAACCACATTATCAATCACACTATGTTCTGCAAAGATGTCATCCTTTCAGTTTATGTTCGATCACTTTCTGCATAATCATACTACGTTCTGCAAAATTTATACTTTCACTCTACAAGGTAAATGCATATATGTTCCGGACAATATGTGCCACATTTTTCAATCATACCATTTATGGATCTGCATAACAGTAATTTTCAAAGCCCTAATTTTCAAAGCCGTAATATTCAAAGCACTAATTTTGAAAGCCCTAATTTTGGAAGCCCTAACTTCCAAATTTCAAATCTACTTTGTCAAGCACAACCCTAACTTCTTGATTTCAGTGTTAGGAGGACGAACCTGGTTCATCTATGGCCTGAAAGCCGACGTTCTCGTCAACAAATTCCTTTGCTACAGCCGATGGTGGTCGCGGTGGAGCTATGGTTTGCGAAGCAGATAAAATGAGGGCTACAGCGGTGGGTTGGGTTTACGAGTGGGTCGCCGTCGGGAGTGGTCGTCGGTCAGGCTGGGTTCGGCAGAGGAGGAATGAGTGTGAGAGTGAGGGGGAGTGAAAGTGAGATTGAGGTGTATACTCTGTATAACCTGTATAGTAGAGCGGGAAAACGAAAATTTTTACTATTTCTTTATTTTAAATTTTAGAGAAAAAGCCAAAAATTCACTGAAAAAATGAAAAAGACAACAACACATCGAAAAATTAAAAAAATTTATTTTATCTCAACTCTTTGCACATCTTTTTGTAAAAAACTAAAAATTCGTCTCAAACGTACTGGGTATGTTTGGTTTGAATTTTACATATGAGTTTCAGGGAAAAGAAATCCACAAATTGTTTAGTTTGACATTTTTCTCAAAATATTTCGAAAATCACTTTCTCTGTTACACATCAATCAAGCACTTTTTCTCTCTCCTCTGTCCTTCTCAATCACTTTTTCTCTGACACACATTTACTCAATTCTCCCAAAATATCAAATTATCTCAAACTCCCAAAAAAAATTTGTCACTCAAAATATACAACGAAACTAACCAAAAACATTTGTAAACTCTGTTATCAACAAATTTTTTTGAAAAAGAACTCTCCCCAAAACAAACCAAACAACCCACTAGTTTTTTCTAGCTCATATGTTACCTAAATAGCCAAAAATTGCAAGAATCAAGCTGTTCCCAAACGAGGCCAGTCTCCACTTTAGTCATGACGCAGGCAGCGAGAGAACATTGAACCGACAACAAATGTAGTTATGAGATGGCAATAATAGTACTGTGTATGAAAGGGTTCAAGAAAGGAGCTGGAAAATTCGAAGATCTTCGAAGATCCTTGAAGAACAACTTCGAATTCTCTAGAATATGATGAGAGGCTTAGATTCTTCAATAATCTCAACTTAGGAACACAAAAACAAAGGAGATGATGGAGATAAGAGATTGGGTGAAGAAGAAGGCAAAATGGCAAGAGAGAGAATAATGGCAAGGCTCTCCCATAGATCTCCCATTTTCACTCTCAAGGTTGATAATGGAGAGGGGAAATTAGTTCTTTCCCAAGAGTTGAAAAAATCTCCAAAATCCATCCCTTGTAAAGCTATGGGTGGGTGCTATTTATAGTCACCTCATGATGTAGGATGGAGCCCATGTGCAAGGCACATGGGGAATATTCTCTCTAACCACCTTGTCCGAGGAGGTGACCTCTCCGAGGATGAGAAAAACCCCGAAGAGGAGATCAATCTCTCGGCGAACCCTTCTTCTTAGCCACACCTAACCAATGATCCCCAATCATCCCAAAGGGTCAAGGGTAGTCCCAGAGGACGTCCTGCTGCAAAATATTGCCGAGTCTCATGGACCCCCGGGGTCGTGCCACCTCGACCCGGGTATAGGCTAGTTTAACCAAAGAGTGAATTTATCTCCACTCACCGTCCTCGGGATCGGGTCCTTTGTTTGAACTCCATTATGCCCATGGTTCTGATGCGTAGACCCCGGAAAGCTCCGAGCCCGCAAGTGTTCTGGGACTCATTAACGGAGTGGCTTCTAGATTGCGTTTGAATCCATTCAAAGCGAAGTGCTTCGGATTTCTAGATTCGTGGATCCGAATCCTTTCGAGTTCGAGTGCCTTGGATCTCTAGGATACCTCAATACCCTTTCGAGTCCGGGTCCGAGTAAGTCTCTACGTTCGTGGATCCGAACCTTTTCGAGGCTTAGAGCGATTTAGCCCGTTTGATGGCGATAAATCCGGGCTCACCAATCTTAAGCTTGCGATAAATTCGGGCCCACTAATCTTGGGCTATTAGGCCTAATTAATTTAGTGGACTCAAATTAGCTCCTCTTACATACTGTTAACTATAAGGGGTGGGATTGTTACTGAGGGAATTAGTAGTCAGGGGACTGACAGTGATGGGACTACAAGTAATATTGTCATGGTTTAGTGCTGGTTTGGCTTGTCTTCAAGAAGACAAAAAGTAAAAAAACTTACTCAACAAGCTAACAAGTTACCGCTACACACAAATTAAAAAAATTAAAAACATAAATTGCTTGATGCAAATTACAAGTGATAATGGAAGACACAGTGATTGGTCTGTCACGGTACAAATTACACATGGGTGCACAACAAAATTACACAAGACAGTGTTGTTCGGTCCGTGGGAGCTTATCACAGGTCTCGTTTTGACAATATGAACCGTTCAATGTGTACAACTCATCCAGTACTATGTGTCTATTAAAAATCATGCTCATCGGATATCGCTAACTATATGATCAAATAAGTTTTGTATAAAAATAAGGGATGTTGTTATAGTTAACGGTTGAAAGAAAACAACTCCGATCAGATACCTATCGTATTCGATCAACGTGATTTTCCATAGGCATGTAGTACTCGACGAACTATACACATATAATGATTCAGATTATCAAAATGGGTCCCCTGATGGCCCCCACTGGCCGACAGCACTGTCCAATGCAATGAAAAAATGATGCTTTCCTAAATTTGATACCACTGGCTCCAACGCTTCACCTTTTATCAAATCCGCTCCGGGGACAACTGGTTGGTCGACCGGTAAGAGGGATTTTTTATTTTTTATTTTTTTATTTTTTTGAACTGTTTGAACCAATTTTTTTGAACAGTTTGAACCTTTTAGTAGTCGACCAGTTGGTTGACCGGCTGGTGGACCGGTAAGTAATTTTTTTTTTAATTGTTTGAACCCTTTTTTGGGAACTGTTTGAACCATTTGGTGGTCGACCGGTTGGTCAAACAGCCGGTCAACCGGCTGGTCGACCGGTTGGTCTCCCCCAACGGTCATGCACAGTGTTTTGCTGAAATGCGGAGGCTGTCCTCGATTTGGTGAAATGTTTGGTGAATTCTCGATTTGATATCACTTTGGTGAAACCGTTGGAGCTCCAAACAGTGCTTTTTTCACCAAATTTCAAATTTAATGGTAGGTTTGGTGAAGCGTTGGAGATGGTCTTACTAATTAAGTTGTTGTCTCAGTTTGTTTCTACTAATGCGTTCGATATGTCCAGTCCTAAACGAAAATAATTTACGCCTCCTTTTGCATGTAACAGTTTTACCTTTAGAACCCAACAAGCACAACCAAACAGCAACAACCCTAATTGTAACTCCTATCTGTGAAAACAAAATTAACTATTAGTAATCCACTACTTATTACTGTGAATAAATAGTTTGTTATAATTCTATCGGTAACATTCTAGTTACATCCACAATGGATGTGTTACTGTATTTGTTACTGTCAACTGTTAAAATTTTTCGAACAAAGTTTCTTGTTTGTTGATTCTGTGCAGCGGTAAATGCAACGTTACTGGCCATAATTACTGTGCAATGTTAGATTGCCTGTTAACAGTAGCTACCTTTTTTACCGTGGGAGGGGAGGCAGGGAAATGCTAGGAGAAAGCCCTCCCGGACATTCGACCGAGAGTCACACCGAACGTCCACTACGACAATATCTGTACCGGTCGCTGAACCTCATGTTTTTAAAATGTTGGGGTTTTCTGTACTTGTTCGCAAATTTTTGCCGTGTCCAATTTTTTTGAAACTGAAATTAATTATACACATTTGTTTATTACATATATATGTATACATATACATATACATATATATATATTAAAAAGTCATATTTCACAATCCAAACGGAACCCATATTTCACAAAAAGTCAAAAAGTACATTTATTTATATTAAAAAATTAAGGAAAAACAATTGGACTAAAAAAGTGTAATTTTTTTCTTTTTCGACTAAAAAATTTAGTAAAAATATATGGATGATTGGGTTAACTTTTTTACTGTTTATGGAAAAATGTGTACTAAAAAGTTGTATTAAAAAGTTTGTGTAAGGGAAAATTAGAATTTGGAATTGTGCAGTCGTAATTTTTGACTTCTGGTGAATAGTGACAACTTTTTAAGGCCAAGTTTGGCAAGAAACAAAAAAGTCAAAAAGTTACTCAAAAAGTTAAAAATTTATCAGTATTCAACAAAAGTCAACAATTACGGCTGCACAACTCCCAATCCTAATTTTCCCCTACACACTAATTTATACAATTTTTTAATACACATTTTTCCATAAAATGTCAAAAAATTAACCCAAACATTCATATTTTTTTCCTCAATTTTTTAGTCTGAAAAGACAAAAAATACGCTTATTTAGAACACTCCAAACAACCCCAATTTCTGAGCAACTTTTTGATGTTTTAATATTTTTCCAACTTGCCAAACTTTGCCTTAATATGTAGTGTCGCGTACGTTTCCGTTTCCCTTCCAAATTTGGAACAAAAACCAAAGTCGGCAGACAATGCCCATAAAATCCCACAGATGCAGTACTTTTCATGATGACCCACATCGCGTAGCCTTTCTAATCTCACCAACTCATTTCCATTTCCCAGATACAATTTCGGCAACTTTGCTGTCCCTCCTTCTCTCTCCATTTCGGTTTTGCTGTCCACCTCCAGTAACGCACTCTCTCTCTGTCTCTCCATTTCGACTGCGCCAGCTCACCGACGGTAACACTGCTCATTTTATCGGCCATGTTTGAGTCTGTCTATTTTTTCTTGATTTAGCACATTATTATAATGCCCTACTGTGTTCCCCTCGCACGACATTACCATTTCTCAACTATTAAACTGTTCCTCCTTAGGTCATTGAAACCATACGTACGATTAGGTATACAAAGTACACGGGTGACAAACTGATATTGCCATTGACGAGTTCCACAGTGACAAACGGTCTTGGTTGACCAGTGTAGCCGATTTTTATTTCTCTGCATGATTGTAAGTTGCGTATGTGTGCTCCTGGGTTAAATGTCCGGTGTGACCCTGTTTGAAGTGTGCGTATTAGTTGTTGTTTCTGGCTTGAAGTCGTGAACACTATAAAACGGGTACAAAATATGGGCAATTAATTTTCGTAAAACAGTGGCATGCCATACGTGCATAAATTAATGACGACATATCGTACTTGAACAATAAATGAAAAGTACCACTCGTACAATGTACGTACGACTGAATGGTCCGTTCATTGCAAGTTGTTAACAGTCAATTTTGGTTTGTTACAATTTGGGAGTAACGTTCTTTCTGCATCCTTATCAATCTTGCATGAAATTCTTTGTAGGAATTATCGTAATTGGATATGGGCGACATGTCAGACGATGCGAAGCAACAGTGAGTTTATGTCGTTCACCATTTGATACAGTTAGTTTTGCAAGGATATGTTTAGGTACGTCTTGAATTCCACTTGCATTCGTGTATGACATATTGTAGCGGTATGTACTGTCATCAGGAGGTTGTGCGATTTGTGCTTCACACATTTGCGATAGCCTCAAATTGCAGCATGAATTTCGTGTAATGGATTAAAACTGTCCATTACTTAGCAGAATATGTGCACATACGGCACATGTCGCGTATTCTGCGGAGAGAATTTGTGAAATCCCTAATTGACTGAGTAATACTAAACCACTTCAGTTAATAATTTTCCGTGACAACGAAAAACGACATTACCAATTTTACGAAAATGGCACAACTTTGGAAATGACAATACAAGATTGACTGCCTTTAAAGTTAACCGACGAAGATGATAGAATGCACAAAACGTACATACCTCCGATGTAATTTGGCCTTCAATAAAATTTCATTTACGCTGATATTTGTTACAGGCAAACGAAAACATTGAGCCCAAGTGGCAAAGGTTCACGAATCAAAACGGTTGACATTACCGAGCCCCCTCGTCGAAATCGGCCAGTTGGACCATTTATTTTGTACAGGTTCGATCCGTGTCCTTCAAAGCGGCTCACAGTACGAACACTCTCGTCATAAACGTCTGACAGTATTTTTGCACAATTGTGCATTACATATCTTCAACTCATAGTTTGTCGCTGTGCAAATTTCACTTTGTACTCACAAGAAATTAGGATTTTAGAGACCAAAAGTAAGGGCCAAAATAATTTGGACCATTTATAATTGTTGTTGCAGAAATCATGTGGTTATTACATTTTTAGCAACGAAAATTGGACATTACAGATGCATTATTATGTAGTTGGGACCAAATTTGTTTGGGTCACAAATTGGTCCGTAAATGTCAATGGTTGCGATTTGTGTACATAAATGTATATATATCCATCAATATCTAACATATACTTACGCTGAAATTGACAATGGTTACAGCCAGCAACAATTCAAGGAAAGACGAGAAGCAGGCAAGCCCGGACCGAATATGGTTAGTGTGCAGACATGTAGTAAGTAGAGTACAGTGATGGAAACACCTGACTGCTGTCATACCAAAGTATGGACTTCTATTCCATGCGCACACCAGCCATGTGCTTCTATTGTGTCGCATTCAGCGATTTCCAGCAGTCATAGACGCCATATTGCATGTTCTTATAAACTCCGATTATTTGTAAAATTCCATGTCCGTTTTTATTTCAAATGTGTGCGAAATAGTAATTTGTATGTGCAATCATATGTAAATACCACAAAATGTGGACACATTGCGAGTGATATAACTTGTGGTGACAATTATTTTGGACTTACAGTTCTTATTTGTCCTGTATGTACGTCACATTGGTGTAACACTTACAGAGCCGAAAGGATATTGGGGAAAGGTGGAAGGAACTCCCCTGTGATGAGAAGAAGAGGTTTCAGGACATGGCTAAGGCAAGTGCCAAGGAACTGGGTGAAGAAGTTGTAAACAAAGCTGCAAAGGTACTCACGTGCTTAATGTTGTCGTAACTGCATTTGGGGAGGACCTGCTATCGACACAATGCTGGTTAAATTTTTGTATTAATGTTCACGTTAATAACATTGCAGAGTAAAATGCAAGTCCGCATATCGTTGAAGGCAATTGTTGATATCGTGAACCGGTGTAACGAAGCACAAAAGCAGGCAGTCATTGATATTGGGTTCGATGGCCTCCTCGGGTTAAAGTGTACCCGTATAGATCACAACTTGTGCCAATGGTTGGTACAGAACTTCGATCCGGACACGTGTTCGTTGAGTGTTCATGGCCGTCACCTGAGGCTCACCTGTGAGGAAGTGCATGTCTTATTGGGTATACGGTTAGAAGGCAATGACGTGCAGTTCACTGGTTCAATAGATGCATGTCCCAATATCTACGAAGAGGTTGGAGCTGTTAAGGGAATTATTCTTTTGAACCAGTTGAGAGTTTATCTGACTGAGAGTGATGGTGCGGATGACGAGTTTTGGCGGAAGTTTGCGCTGTACGTGTTGGGAGCCATATTGTGTCCTACCACAATGACCGTCTTGAGCTTGTCGTTCGTTCATGCCGTGAAGAACGTGACCGGTATGCGGGCATGTAGTTGGGCAAAGTTGACACTACAATTCCTTGTCAAAGGTATTCGAAAGTATAAGATGAAAGGTCAGCGTGAGGCAACTGGATATGTTTTCCTTCTAATGGTAACGTAATCGACCGTTGTTTGTTTGTACCATACCGATTACATATTTCATCCATTGCTGTGTTCAATAAAATGGCCGTCGTTGCGAAATACAAACTTATCTGTTATTGAACAGCATGACAAATATACTTATACGGGCCACATTTTCTGTAACCACAGAGAGCTTATTATCTGTTTAACCGGAAAGTTGCATGGGGATTCTGCCATCGACACACATAAACACATAGACATGATTGTGTTGTAAGGTGTATGCATTGTTAACGAATAAGGAATATTTTGCTCGAAACGGTATACTAAATATCTTTTCCCTCTTATAATGCAGCTATTTTACTTGGATCATTTTGCCCCTCCCTGTAAGAGTACGTCGGCTACTACACGCTCCATTCCTCGGCTAAATGATTGGGGTGATGCCGAAATACGGGAGACGCGGCGACGTATGGGAAGGAAGAAAATGTTGGAGCAACATGAGGTAATCAACCCATTTGTGCACATTTGACAGCATTGCCCCACCTGTGCTATGGAAACAGTGACAGACTGAATTTGTGTTCCTATGACTAGGTGACAAGCAGTGACAAACAGTGACCCATTCCTTAGCATATGTCATATTTTCAATTTGTCCCTCCCTATTTACTCTCAAATACTCGAACTTTTGGGGGGAAAACATGAAGTTTCCATATGGACAATATTGTAGCCTTACAAATTCAATTTTATGTACTACTTCCGTTACGAAATGAATTTTGGTTAAGCCCTGAAGCCAGTTTTTTGGAAAAGTTGAAGATTTTGGTTCTTTTAACCTTGTACAAATGTCAAGACATTGTGGTTCAGTTATTGTTAGTTAGTTTGTAATTGAAAAGGTAAACTGGTAAACATGGGATCGACTGTGAAGTTTTTATCCACACCAGATGAGTATCATTTGCAACAAATTTTTTGTTCATTTCAGCCAAATGGAGTGATTAATTTTTATTAGATATATTTAATATGTAAAGTGTGTACACATACGTTGTGTGCAACTTAATAAAGCAAACCGAAACTTTACGATTCACAGTTGAGATCGATTAACGATTTAGTACATTACCATTTGCATTCATGATTTGAATCCCGATTTGACAACTATGTTAGGTGGAGTTTCATCCAACAATTGCGGAAAGCAACGACATTGATGACGCAATCGACACACACCATGTCAATAACAAACAGAAACCACGGATTGATGAAGTTCGTTTGAGCAAAGTTGAGTCCGACATTGGTGAACTGAAGGAAACCATGAAGCAAGTGCTTCACAGCAATGCGGAAATAAGGGACATGTTGGTCAATTTCCGAGGGAATGAAGCTATTGACAATGCAGAGGTAAGCAAAAGCAATCAGTACACATGCTTCACACAGTTCACAGAGGTTAGTTGAATATGAAATATCGTAGTAAGTTAATGTATGTGTTTGTGTGATTAGGTGGAGTCGACTCAAAGAAATTGTAACATTAACATATCCTCCAGCATTAGTGAACTCAAAGGAATGCTAAACGAACTGGTTGCAGCTATATTGTCTGGGAAACAACCGTTTAATGAACAGAGACATATTGCTGAAATGAAGCAAATGATGCAGCAAGTGCTGGAAGGTTTATCGGAAACAGCACAATTGCCTCGCGCAGAGGAAAAGGGTGTTGACCCTACCTGTCACGACCCAAACCCGGCCCTATGGGTTTAGTACCGTAACCGGCCAGTAATCCGAGATTACCAAAGGCCTACTGAACAGTAATACAATCACTCAGAGTACAGGGCCTGGCGGAAGCCAATACAATAAATAACTAGTGTCCATTGAGCTGTGAAAATCTGTATGCCAAAAACATTTTCCATACATTTATGCATTCAGACAGTACAGTATATACAATCATTACAGACATTCAGTACGGGAACACAATCCCTTGATAACAGTACAGAAAAAACAGTCTATACAACAGTACAAAACAGTAGGAGACTAGTGGGGACACAAAAAAAACACCCCAAGCCATGGCATGGCGTCTCGGAACCTCACAGTGAGGCACATAT
The DNA here is from genome assembly GCA_025200525.1 of Camellia lanceoleosa. Classification (NCBI taxonomy): domain Eukaryota; kingdom Viridiplantae; phylum Streptophyta; class Magnoliopsida; order Ericales; family Theaceae; genus Camellia; species Camellia lanceoleosa. The sequence goes on along the minus strand of CM045761.1, from coordinate 48,678,172 downwards.
TTGGTGACAAAAGCGGGGACCAATCCCACGCTCCTAGCTTCATGGCGGTGAGAACCTACATATATATATAACAGTGAGCTAAAGCCCAGTGAATAACATAAAGCGTAAAGAGGTTATGGATGAATGTCCTTGCAGTAAATGAAATCAATTCATTAAACAGTAGTTTCAGTCTTTCAGTATTTCAATCAATCAGTCATATGTGGTACATCCAATAGCCTAAAACAAGAGGGTCCAAAAGGACCGGCCTTAATAGACCCAAGAATGATGGCCAATCATTCAAGATGTGATATGGTTCCACAAGGAAACCGACAGAGCTCAGAATACCAATAACAAGAGGTGCTAAGGATGCCTGTCTGATTCAGAAATAGGACATACATTCATTCAAGAATAATATCGATTCGATGCAGATTCGATGGCAGTATTCAAAAGATAACCATTTTTAACATATCTTTACACATTTATTAACATTATACATTGTTTTCTCAGTAGCTAGAGCGCGTCCCCGAGAGTCAACCCTAAACAGTCAATCAATAGAACACACACTAAGTTTACAGTTGGAAAGGATGATAATTAAATCTCTAAATTCCCTCGGTGTGGTTCTATGTCTAAATCCTCATTAAGATGCATTAAACTAGGCCTAAGAATGCCTAGGATGAGATGAGGATGCAAAAATACAGTTGGAAGGCACTTTTCAAAAGTTGCAAAAAACAGGGGTCTCGCTCGAGCGAGCCTTCCTTCGCTCGAGCGAGTTTGCAAAATCAAAGGCTTCGCTCGAGCGAACAATCCTTCGCTCGAGCGCTCTGATGAAACAGTAAAAATACTGGATGCTCAATTTTTACGCGCGATGCTCGCTCGATGCTCGCTCGAGCGAGCTTCCAAAATCAAAGGGTTCGCTCGAGCGAGCCTTCCTTCGCTCGAGCGGTCTGATGAAAACAGTAAAAGTACTGGATGTTCGATTTTTACGCTCGAGCCACCAATATCTCGCTCGAGCGTAGCTCGGAGGAAACCTTGGTCGCCGGCGAGAATCCTTCGCTCGGCGAAGCCAAATCTGGAATTTCCAGATTTCCCTTCCAAGCTCAAACCAAGTGTTCCAACACTCAAAACTCGACCTCTTGGGCCCAAATTCTGGGAAATACATCCCAACTCAATAAATAACAAGTTTCAAAAGCCAATTTGAGAATTCAAGCCCCAAAGGTGAGTCAATTAAATACAATTTCAAACCCATTTTTAAGAGCAATATGTAACATGCAATGCATGGGTTCTAAACCAATTTCAATCTTCAAACCTTGCTCTATTGAGCTCCAAACTTTGAAAACAACTTGAAAACATGGACCATGATGAAAACATGAGCATGCATGTACAATTCTTTAAGAATTCAACCTCACAATACACCAATTCAAGCATGCATGGATGAATTATGCTCTAATTCAACTTATATGAGCAAAATCAAGTCTCAACTCCACAATGATGCATGAACCATGAGAAAGGAAGCTTAAGGACAACAAGAATGCAATGAATTCTCTTACCTAAGTGACAATCCCAAGTCTAGCAAGCTTAATTATGCCAATACACCTCAATTCCAAGCAATTACCAAGCAAATCTTCAAGGTGAACCAAGTTCTCACACTCTCTCTCACTTACTCCTCTCTTGGTCGGCAAAACAAGGAGAAAAGGGCTGATGAAATGCTCCTCTAAGTGTAATAAGGCACTACAATATTGAATAAACAATTGTCCACTAAGTGGCTTAAGTGTAATTAAGTCAAGTCTCTAATTAACTCAATTTAATCTAATTTAGTCATTCCTAATCAATTTTCGATAAAAATACCATAAAATCACAATTATTATCTCGAGTCCAAAACTTCAAACGGTTTCTAAATCGTCACGATAAGGCCTTCAATTAGCGCTTAAACATACAATACAAACAGATAATCATGGAATCAAACAGATTAGATATGTAATTAAATAGACAAACTCATTCGGTTCGGTTTCGATTTCATTCGGTTTGTTCAAGAGTTCATCCATTCACTTATCACCATTAGCGCTCGGTTTATCGCTGATCGATTCTAATTCGTGGTTATTCAAGAATCGACGAGGGTTATTATAGTCTCCTCCTTATAAGGAGTTTAGTCCTCTAAACTCGAGTTACCTTCGATTTGAAGAAAACAGATTCGGGAACAAATCCGATATCGCCTAGCCATGTCATCTTCCTCTCCCAAGTGGCATACACACCACCATGGTTTTGCCATGACTTTCACTAGCGGAATCTCTTTGTTTCTCGGTTTCTTGATCCGGTTTACAACCAGATAGGCCGTTCTCGTAGGTGTAGTCATCACTCAACACGATACGGGTAGGCTCAATCACATGAAACGGATCTCAAGATAGTCTCTCAACATCGAAATGTGGAAGACGTTGTGCATATGCTCCATTTCGAGGAAGTGCAACTTGATACGCCACCGATTGATTTTCTCAATAATCGACACGGTCCGAGCATATCTCGGTGCTAACTTGCCTTTGACTCCAAAGCGAGTCGGCCTTTCATTGGTGTCACTTTCACAAACACGTGATCACCCACTTCATATTCTCTATCCCGCCTTCCGACATCGATAACTTTTCTCGACGGCTTGCGCTTTTCGGTCTTTTTGTCAGACGCTTTTACCTTTTCTTGTTTCATATACAATCTGCCCAAGAATGGCCCATCTCCAACTTCGCCCAAGATTGAGATCTACACTTTCGCCATACAACGCCTCGAAGGCGCCATTCCAATACTCGAATGGTAGCTGTTGTTGTAGGCGAATTCACCAACGGCAGATGACTTTCCCGCCTCTCGAAGTCAAGAACACACATTCTCGATGGGTCCTCTAGAGTCTGGATGGTCCTTTCGACATTCCATCTGTCACGAGGATGATAGGCGCTACTCGATCTCAATTCAAGACTAATGCAATCAGAGGCTTTGCGAACCTCGATGTAAACTTCAATCCTCGTAAACAATAGACACTAATTCGCGATCCTAACAATTTCATCAATATAAATAATGACCAATCTATCTGCATTATAGATTGTCTTGACAGTAGGAAGTGTGCAGATTTAGTCACTATCAACAATAACCCAAATTGAATCCATACCTTTCTGGAGCGAGGTAATCCAACGATAAAATCCATCGTGATGTGCTCCCATTTCCACTCTGGTATGGGTAAGGGTTGCGATAATCCAAACAGTCGTTGATGTTCGACTTTGACTTGTTGGCAATGAAGACATTTAGACACAAAGTCGGCAATTTCTTTCTTCATCCTCGCCACCAAAAATTCGCTTTAGATCTTGGTACATTTTCGTATTCCCGTGAATAGAAAACTTTGAATTGTGGCCTTCTTGCGAACTCTTCGTTTCAATTCAGGTCATTTGGTACACATTGCCTTGAAATTTCAAGACATTGTTCTCAAATTTGAACCCCGGTTTGCTTTTGAATCTCTTTCCTCGATGATTTTCTTCAAGTAATCATCCAGCTTGTCGCTTTCCTTAATTTCCTCAATCAAGGCCGGTTGAGCAAGAATGGCATTTATTGTCCATACTGTTCTTTCAAAACAATTTCAATCTCGCACTTTTCAAGATCAAGAAGCAACTCTTTCGTCATTCGACAAGAACAAAGTTGGCAATCGATTTCGCTCAAGGCATCGAACGGTATTGGCTTTTCTGGATGGTACAGAATCAGAAGTCGTAGTCTTTGATCAATTCAAGCCATCTCCGCTGTCTTATATTCATTTTTTCGTGTGAAAAAGTACTTTAGGCTCTTGTGGTCGGTGTAGACTTCACATGTTACCCCATACAAATAGTGTCGCCAGATTTTCAATGCAAAAACTATCAAGGCGAGTTCAAGATCATGGGTTGGGTAATTCTTTTCATGCGGTCTCAACTGCCGAAGCATAAGCAATAACTCTCCCATTCTGCATTAAAACACATCCCAAACCCTTATGAGAGGCATCACTAAAAACAAGCAGTAACCATCAAGATCAGAGGTAGAGTCAGAATTGGTGCAGTCACAAGTCTAGTTTTCAATTCCTGAAATGCTGATTACCTCTGATCAGGCCAGTCAAATGGTGTCCCTTTCTGAGTCAGTTGAGTGAGAGGTAAGGCAATTTTGGAGAAATCTTTGACAAATCTTCAGAATATCCACCAAATTCCCAAAAGCTTTGACTTCAACACATTTGTTGGTCTAGGCCATTTGACTTCAATTTTTCATGGATCAACAGAAATTCCATCTTTGCTAACAACATGCCCCAAAAACATAACATGGTCAAGCCAAAATTCACACTTAGACAGTTTAGCATACAGTTTCTGTTCTCTTAAGGTTTGCAGGGCAAGTCTCAGATGCTGTTCATGTTCTTCTACAGTCTTAGAATATATCAATATGTCATCAATAAATACTACAATGAAGTCATCAAGGTATGGTTTGAAAATTCTGTTCATAAGGTCCATAAATGCAGCTGGGGCATTCGTGACTCCGAATGGCATAACTAAAAATTCATAATGGCCATACCTCGTTCTGAAAGCAGTTTTATCAATGTCTTCCGGTTTGACTTTCAATTGATGGTACCCCGATCTAAGGTCAATTTTGAAAACACTTGTGCACCTCAGAATCGATCAAACAGTCATCAATACGCGTAAAGGATATTTGTTCTTACTTTACCTTATTCAGCCATGTAATCAATGCACGCCTCATTGAGCCATCTTTCTTCTTCACAAATAAACAGCGCCACGGTGAAGTACTAGGCCCGATAAACTTCTTGTCCAAATAGCCTCGCAATTGTACCTTCAGTTCTTTCTTCGGTTGGAGCCATTCTCAGAGCTTTGAGCTAACGGTACCCTGCAGACTACATCAACAATGAACTCAATCTCCTCACAATCAAATCCTGGTAGATCATCCGAAATACATCTGAGAATTCTCTAACTATAGGAATGCAATTCACATCGCTTTTAACATTATCGATGCAGATACATCAAGATAGAACATGATAGCCCTTACACCCCTTTCTAATCGGGCTTTGACACTTTACAGAAGAAATCGATATGGAGGAGGTACTACTCCAACTCCACTAAATACAAATTCGTAAACCCACGGACGGAAAACAACTTGCTTGGTCACACAATCGATAGTAGCATGATATTTTTGTAACCACCCATCCCCAATATCACATCAAAATGATCTATGTTCAATGGCAAGAATCAATAAATAGGTGCATATCCCCAACAATAATCTCACAAGGTGATACATATATGCACATGTCATGGATCCTCCAACAGTGATGATCTGACAAATAGCAAATAATTCATGGGTTCTAAGGGTCTATTCAATTTTCGAGAAAGCATGCGACACATACGAATCGTAGACCTAATCAATCAATACATAAGCATTTTGAGCACAAATAGAGAGGATACCGACACAACGGTTTCAGATTTCAACGTCTCCCGATTAGGGCAAATACTCTACCGCCTCATAGGCTCTTTCCTTAGTTTTGGGGTTCGCTTTGGTGCTACATTTGATGTCTTTGCTTGGTGCAATTTTTACTACTAGTCGGTGGGGTGAAGGGCGCTTTAATCCTGGGGCCCACCTTGCCACACCAAAACAAGCTCCAAACCCGTAGCAAACCCTTTGTGCTTATTGCCACATGTGAGCGGTGGAGTAAATCCACTCCCTTGGTCGGGCTAGTTGTCGACCCAGATTCTCGCTTTTTGTTTGGGTTGTGCTTACCTTTCTTAAATTTGAAACCCCGCTTTTTCCTTGCCACTCACTTGTCGGTGTTTCAGATTGTTTCACTCCGCAATATTTATCTCGCCATCAATGCCCTACGAGAACACCTACAAAAGTTGGCATTTTCAAAACATTTATTCGTCCTCAGATAGCGAGACTAAGGCCTCCTTCAAACCTTTCCGCCTTCTTATATTCAAGATCCACTATCTGTGGTGCATATCTAGCAAATTCGTAAATTGCTTCATATTTCGCAATGCATACTTTGCCTGTCTTAGTTGTTCAAACTCGCCACTTTTCTCCTCTCGATGCACCGGGAAAGTACTTTTCAAAGAAGGACTCTTGAACCGAGTCCAAGTCACAATGGTATTCGCCTCACGGTCAACATCCACCACCTTCTTGCTTCTTCCGAAGGGTGAAGGTTGCTAACAAGATTTTGTTGGCTTCAGAGCACGAAACATTTCAAATAATTTCGCCTCAAGAACCCAAGCTTTAGCCTTTAACGGTTCTAAGCCTCCCTGAAAGGACGGCGGTTTCATCTTGCTGAACTTGTGGGTCAGTGCAATAATGTCCCCCTCATTCACATTCACATTTTGTACGTTTGGTGCATTCTGTTCCGGTTGCACCGGAGGAGGAGGAGGAGGTGGCTGTTGGTTCTGTTGTTGGTCCAGTCTTTCAATTACCAGTCCCATCATTTGGTCAAGTCTGGCCATTCGCCTCGAGAGGATGATGATTCAGCCATTTGCATTATCCATTTCACTATAAAGCGATTATGACAGTTATCATTATGAGCAGTTATATCTTTAAACAGTTTAGCAGTTTAACATATAATCAGTCAATCATAGCACACACTTTTCAAATTCATGAGATGCCCTACTTGCTTTTCTAGGACACCCTATAGCTCATTTGGACACGTGTGTGCGGTATAACTCGTGGTTAAGTATCGCTCTGATACTACTCTGTCACGTCTCCAAACCCGCCCTATGGGTTTAGTATCAGAATCGCCAAGAATCCGAGATTACCAAAGGCCTCTCAATAAAGAATACAATCACTCAGTATGTATTCGGAAGCCAATACAATAAATAACTAGTGTCCATTGAAATGTGAAAATCAGATGCAAAAACATTTTCCATACATTTATGCATTCAGACAAGACAAGATATACAATCATTACAGACATTCAAGACGGAACACAATCCCTTGATAATAAAGATGTAAAAAAAATTTATACAACAAGACAAAACAAGAGGAGACTAGTGGGGACACAAAACACCCCAAGCCATGGCATGGCGTCTCGAACCTCACAAAGGAGGCACATAGGTCGGCCGACAAACTGGGGACCAATCCCACGCCCTAGCTTCTGGCCGAGAACCTACATATATATATATAACAAAGGAGCTAAAGCCCGGTGAATAACATAAAGCGAAAGAGGTTATGGATGAATGTCCTTGCAAGAAATGAAATCAATTCATTAAACAAGAGTTTCTTTTCAAGATTTCAATCAATCACCATATGTGGTACATCCAATAGCCTAAAACAAGAGGGTCCAAAAGGACCTGCCTTAATAGACCCAACAAGAATGATGGCCAATCATTCAAGAAAAAGATGGTTCCACAAGGAAACCGACAGAGCTCAGAATACCAATAAGAGGTGCTAAGGATGCCACAATACAGCCAGAAATAGGACATACATTCATTCAAGAATAATATCGTTCAAGAAATTCGAACATGATTCAAAAGATAACCATTTTGAACATATCTTTACATATCTGTTTCTCACAATGATTGGGCTATCGATGCTAGAGCGCCCCGAGAGTCAACCCTAAACAAATAATCAATAGAACACACACTAAGTTTACAGCTGGAAAGGATGATAATTAAATCTCTAAATTCCCTCGTGTGGTTCTATGTCTAAATCCTCATTAAGATGCATTAAACTAGGCCAAAGATTGCGTGGGATGAGATGGGGAGGCAAAAATACAGTGGGAAGGCCCTTTTCAAAAGTTGCTGAAAACAGGGGTCTCGCTCGAGCGAGCCTTCCTTCGCTCGAGCGAGTTTGCAAAATCAAAGGCTTCGCTCGAGCGAACAATCCTTCGCTCGAGCGCTCTGATGAAACAAAGAAAATATCGATGCTCAATTTTACGCGATGCTCGCTTCGATGCTCGCCGAGCAAGATTCCAAAATCAAAGGGTTCGCCGAGCGAGCCTTCCTTCGCCGAGCGTCGATGAAAACAAAGAAAGTATCGATGTTCGATTTTACGCCGAGCCACCAATATCTCGCCGGCGTAGCTCGAGGAAACCTTGGTCGCCGAGCGAGAATCTTCGCTGAAGCGAAGAAGCCAAATCTGGAATTTCCAGATTTGCCTTCCAAGCTCAAACCAAGTGTTCCAACACTCAAAACTCGACCTCTTGGGCCCAAATTCTGGGGAATACATCCCAACTCAATAAATAACAAGTTTCAAAAGCCAATTTGAGAATTCAAGCCCCAAAGGTGAGTCAATTAAATACAATTTCAAACCCATTTTTAAGAGCAATATGTAACATGCAATGCATGGGTTCTAAACCAATTTCAATCTTCAAACCTTGCTCTATTGAGCTCCAAACTTTGAAAACAACTTGAAAACATGGACCATGATGAAAACATGAGCATGCATGTACAATTCTTTAAGAATTCAACCTCACAATACACCAATTCAAGCATGCATGGATGAATTATGCTCTAATTCAACTTATATGAGCAAAATCAAGTCTCAACTCCACAATGATGCATGAACCATGAGAAAGGAAGCTTAAGGACAACAAGAATGCAATGAATTCTCTTACCTAAGTGACAATCCCAAGTCTAGCAAGCTTAATTATGCCAATACACCTCAATTCCAAGCAATTACCAAGCAAATCTTCAAGGTGAACCAAGTTCCCCAACTCTCTCTCACTTACTCCTCTCTTGGTCGGCAAAACAAGGAGAAAAGGGCTAATGAAATGCTCCTCTAAGTGTAATAAGGCACTACAATATTGAATAAACAATTGTCCACTAAGTGGCTTAAGTGTAATTAAGTCGAAGTCTCTAATTAACTCAATTTAATCTAATTTAGTCATTCCTAATCAATTTTCGATAAAAATACCATAAAATCACAATTATTATACTGAGTCCAAAACTTCAAACGGTTTCTAAATCGGCCGCCGATAAGGCCTTCAATTAGCAGTTTAAACATACAATACAAACAGATAATCATGGAATCAAACAGATTAGATATGTAATTAAATAGACAAACTCATTGATTTGGTTTGATTTCATTCGGTTTGTTCAAGAGGTTCATCCACCACTTATCAGTCATTAGCAGTTCAGTTTATCAGTGATCAGTATCTAATTCGGTGGTTATTCAGTAATCGGTACGAGGGTTATTACACTACCGTGGGAGTCGAGTTGCATTATGGCGGCGTGGTCTTCCCAACTTACTATGATAGCCCAAATGAGGGTAATGTTCAAGATTTACAGGGGGTGGATTGGGAGGACAATAATGTGAATGGAATGTTGTCCAATGAGATAATTGATATGCACGTTGGACAGTTGTGTACCGTCTAAGAAGTTGGGGACAAGCACAACAACTGTGGCCTTGCCTTGGAGAAAACATACGCAAGCGAAGAAAGCAAATCTCTTTCGGTTCAGTTTCTGTCCATGAAGAACGTTGCAAAAGAGAGTTTATCTTCCTTTGATGATTTGCAAACCCTGCCACCAATGCGAGGAGAAGCAGACAATGTGCATCCTTCTGCTGGTAAGCTTGCCCAAACATTGGGAGCGGGACAAACTGTAACAGGCACACGAAAGGGAAGAGGAAGAGGAAGAGGTGTTGGAGCGACAGACGTAGGGGATATGCATTCGTGCAACGATAGCAAAATAAGTACTCGGCTTACTACAGAAAAATTCCCAAGTCGCCACATCACTTCACATTTCGTATGTTTCATTACCAATTGATGCCGACATCATTACTGATCATAATTGAACCATTATTTGTGTTGTATTTTAATAGTTGTCATTGCAGTGCAAGTTTGCAGCAACAAATGTTGTACAATTGTCTTACAGATTTCGGACAAAGTCCTGTCCAAACTGCACAGGTTGGAGAAGCGGTTCCGTTCAGAGGTTAGACATCGCTTCACCAATTTTAGATGCATAAGGATGTGTTATGTATGATGTAAATTACTCTTCTGAATAGTGTTCAGTTACTTAACTGTTTACATTAATAGGAGGAGTTGATGTTACTTGATTGTTTATATTGATAGAAGGACTTGATGACACTGGAGAGCAGAGAGGTTTTATCAGCGGCTGAACAGAAAGTTGTTGACTCTGTACTTGACGACAGAAAAAATGAAAGGTACGTATGAATTTAGTACTCGCAATTAACCTGTTCCATAGTATTTGTGAAATAAGTTTGAATTCCACAATTTTCATTTGTTGTGCTATGTTTATTTGATTTTTGTAGCTATCAGTGCTTTAATTTTTCATTCTGTATGATTTTGATGGGTTTATCCATGTCGTATGTAGGATTTTCTTTGAATTTAATGCAGTGGCCTAGGGAAAGATCACTGGCTAAATTTCCTGTCTGAAGTTTCCTTCTGTTGGTCTTATCCTGCACACATGTAGCTATTGGGAAAATTGCAAATCACTGATATTTTCACAAAATATTTACAAATTCTTGGAAAACTTTATAATTTTAATTATGAAACTTAAAAAAGTTTACTAATGATTTGCAAAAATTTTTGAAAAATTATAATCAAGTGCAATTTTCCGTAGCTATTTTCTTCTAGTCTGCTTACATTTTCCATTTTGATCATTTTGGAATATTGTTGGCTGCAGTTTGTAAAAAACATGTATTTTTTTTTCTTAACTTGCTCACCTGTAAATGAACATTTCAATTTTCACATATTATTTTAGCAAATACTATTGGACATGTCATAAGTTATAATACGTAAAACTTTTTCCTTTTACTTTTGTTTTTTCAAAACTTAAAACTAATCTTAATTGGGTTGGAGCCTAGTAGAATCAGGAATATCTGGCATAGTTGTACAACAGAAAAAACTAATCTTATGTTGTAGAGTTAAGCCAGATACGTTTAAGTTGTACTAGGTTGTAGGTTGCTTCTTACTGGTTCATGTATACGTTTAATGTAGGGACATTGTCGTGTCTATGAATCTTCATGAAATGCCTTGCGAATGTGCTACGCGACGTGACATGCGCACGCTTAAACTAGGGGCATGGCTATCCGACACGGTATGTCCTGGCATCTGACAATGTTATTCCCACTATATTTGCATGATGGACATTTCCATGTACGGACATTGTTATTTCGTATTACATTTAAACAAATTGCAAACCTTATTTCGCAAGTTGCCTCGTGTGTTACAATGTTCCAGCCAATCAACTTGGTCGCGGTTCAATTGACTAACGGACAGTGGCAAGTACACAAAGACGGGAGGCATACTGCGTGGTTCTTTCCAAAGATATCCGGTGAAAGTAAGTGTTTTAGGTTGTGTATTGTAGAAGACATATTTTCAGAAAACTTTGGCTAACTGAACTTTACACACCAACCATGCAGACCTTGATACTAAATAAAAAAACTCAACCTCTGAACCATGAAAATATCGTCAAATCATATTTTGGACATGACAGATATACTGGGGTGCTTGATGCATGTGAGAAGGTAATATGAATGTCCATCCCATTGAAGCGAGTACATTTAATATAAACGTCGGTAACATGAATGTTGATCCCATTTACATGAATGTCAATGTAAATATGAAAGTGCGTACATGTTCGCATGCCCTCTAAACAATGTCTTCACTTGTGTTTGTGTGTAGATTTACATGCCTTTCAATTATAGAGGAGTACATTGGTTGTGCCTAAAAATAGATATGGTAGACTGTGTGGCGTACCTATTTGACTCATTGGCATCTGCCACACTGGACACCAACATGCTGAATGCGGCAACAATGCTGGTATGTCGTGCTGAATTTCACAAATCTACTTGCACACTGTCACATCCTGCACAGAAACTAACCGTCTCATTCTGCAACAGGTTCAAACAATGCATGACTTACTGCAAGTACAGTTTGGAAATGAGTATGCTGTACACGTGCGTACCTTTGACGTCCGTATGTTAGTAGAAAGGCCATTATAATAGCTAGATGAGTAATCCACAAACCCTGCGTCACATTGACTTCACTCCTGAATCACTCATTTAACGAACCTGCTAATATGTTACGAGAAACTGAATGTTACATTTCATTTGTAGCACTTTCGACTATGGGATCTTTGTAATCAAGTACATGCAGCGGCCTGATATACCCAGCAGTCCACACAAGGTACATTCTACGGCTTAATTTACAATTGCAAAATAAATCCATTTATTTCCTACCGCTATAACTGTACCTCATTTGTGTTATTCGCTTTCTGTACATAGTTTCATCCTTCTGTGCGTCGGAAGTTGGTGCTTGACTTCGTTATGGATGTGAACAATACAAAGATTGGCGAGTATCCTTCGTGCATGTGATTGATTGCAATTACAACAAAGATGGCAGCGATTTTATCATGGCCTACCAGTACGAGAGTAATTTCGATGCCCAACGACAACTGGATTACTGCATCAGCTTGTCGTGACAACTTTTTAGGTCGTAGCTATGATAATACTAATTTCCCGCGCGTATTGATTGTACACATAATTCCAATGTTTGGGACTGGAACAAACGAGGGACACGCACAAATGTTTGTTTGCTTTTATCGTGGCCTGTACGTAATGCGATACACATAATTCCAATGTTATGGGTACAGAACAAACAATGCAATGTCATATTTAGCCAAATGAATATAGTAATGTTTGTCCAATGCAATGTGATATTTGTCGAACAAACAATGCAAGTTGAAAGTACTAATGTTTGTTCGCTTTGACCACATGAATTATGTTTGTTCGATTTTTTTGAATGCCATGATTTAGTCCAAAACAAAGCAAAAACAAATCCCACGAAACAAAAAAATAACAGTGACTATAATGCACCAACAAGCAAGCACAAATTTTAAACAACAAACGTGCCACAAATTTTAAACTGCAATCAATGTCATGTTGCATACTACCTGGTTGTTTCCAGTGTATCGGTCGGTAAGTAAGTGTTTTACGACAGTTGTGTATTGTAGATGACATATTTTCATAAATATTTGGCTGACTGACTTTACACACTAAACATGTAGAGTTTGATACTAAATAAAAACTACTAAACATCTGTACATGACAGATATACTGGTGTGAAGAAGTATGACATCCTTTACATAAACGAATCCTTGGAAAGGCAACCAACCACATAGGAGATATATAAACAGAAGATATGTGAAGAAGAATTATCTGCCCATGTGGGAAACTTTGTACGGGGAGTTGATTACTTCATAACAATACAGAAACGGAGAAAAATTGCACAAAAAATAAAAAAACCATACAACATACCATTAAAAAACAGAGTAATGACATTCATTTTTTTTATTTTATCGGCAAAAGAAAAAACTTTATTGATGAAAAAGCACATACAAGGTGTGAATGATACATCAACAAAGAGGAGCTTGGAGCTGAAAAAGCTCCAACCTGAGAGACCAACGAAGAGAAACAAAACCAGAAGGAAAACAATAAGAATGTAACTCGAAGCCCATCCTGACAAAAACGCATAACAGGACAACCAGATGAAACTCCAAAGCAGCATGAACAAACTTTAGACCATACAGGCAGGCTTCAGATGAAGAGCACAATGCAGCCACAGACACCATGGCCAACTTCAGACCATGAACAAGATACCAATAGCTACACAACCGAAACAAGCACACAGAGGTGAAACATCAGACCAAATATGCTACTTAGCAGTAACCACCAAAAGACATACAACAGCAGTTTGGATTTAAATTTGCAGTTAACATCACAAATGCGGTTACAGTTAGCTTTGAACCATTGACAGCAGCTCCAGATCAGTGAACTGCTGTTTGACCTACAGACAGTAGCCCACCAACACCAGAGCTGCAGCAGAGAAGAACCATGACATGCACTGTAGCCCTACAACTCAAGCTACATAACCCAGATCCTGCACTTCTGCACTGAATGGATATAACCAAACCAGGAAATCACCTAAACACATACTGCTACATCACACTACCAAGTATGACCCCATTTCAGTCTGAATTCACACAGATCACAGCAGACACCAGCTACGAGCTTGATCCATTAGACCTGATCCAAACCTGACAGCAGCAGCCACCACTGAGACTTGAGCCTGATCCTTCAACCTCCAAAACTAAAAAATAACTTCAATGACGGACCAACAATTAGAAGAAGGCAAGCCGGACCTCCAATAACTTTTCCCAATCCAAAGACGGACTTTCAATACAAAGACACCAAAACATCATTCCAACAATTGCAAAAGGCCAATATCGGCAGACTTAAGCTAATTCCTTGATCCCATATAGCGAAAGAGTACATATATAGCGAGCGAGTTAAAGCACAGCAGAAAGCAAAGAACTTAAATGAGCATGCTTGACCCCATAAAGTAAGGCAGAGCAACAACCCAAAAATAAGGCAAAGCATAGCAAAATTGAAGCACAGCAGAGCAAAATTAGCCACCAAGAAAATCTGCTAATACCAGGTATACACCCACTTCCCCTTGCTTCGATCAGCATAGCACAGATTGACCAAAATCCCGCACCGTTTTTGCAAAAAACACCAAACACCACCCCCTCACTCAGACTTTGATCCTATCCAGATTATTGACAATGTCCTCCACTGAATACTGTAGGCCTCTATAACTTTGCTTACACCAAAGTGTAACCCTCACTTTCACCGTTTTAGCCAATTCAGGGCCATCAACAATCTTCTCATTAAAAAGGCAATCATTCCTAGCTTTCTAAATCATTCCTAGCTGTGCAATACAAAAGAATACATATATCAAGTAGCCTAGGATTTTGGGAACAGAATGGCTAGAACACCCTATTCTGATTGAGCATTTGCCAACATGGCTTGGGCTTGGTCCAACTCAGCTTTAGTTTTCTGAATTGATGCAGAACGATGTGTAATTTGGGAGAGCATCATCCTTGCTTCTTGATTAAGCTGGTCATGTTGCTGCTGCAGATGAGCCTTTCTTTGCCGGACAGAGGCAAGTTCTGCCATGAGTTTGGTTTCCTCAAGTTCAAGTGCTGAGTGTTGCTCAATAATGGCTGCAGAGGTTTGCTGGCTGAGTTTCAGTGAAGTAGATATGGTGTGGCCTTCGTTTAGGAAATCTTTTTTAGTTTGAATATCCTTCGAGCAAGTTCGAACCATCTCTGAAAGGGTTGGCCATTCCGTGATGATCTTGGCCAATTGCTTCAGTTGAATGGGGTTGAAAGGATTAGGGGAGAGGTTTAGAATAGCATTAAGACAGGCCAAGGTTTCATCAGGTTTGTGGAGAATGATTTCTTCAACAGGGGTGTTAATGAGGTTCATGAAGGTGGTTAAGGTTTGTTGAGTTTCAGCATAAAAGAGATGTAGCCTTTGAGGCAATGGGGATATTTCGTCTAGATGTTTTTGAAGAATATAAAGTTCGGCCCAAATATCCTGACATGGACCGATGGCCTGTGAACATAAATAGTTTGGTGAGAATATATGCTTGCAAGTAATAAAGAGTAAATAGGATGAGGTTGGAAATGATAGTACATGTGTTGATAACGTGTGCGCAGATGGTTGGCCTTGTTCGGCTGCGGTTGTGGCAGCAGGAGGGGTTGTTTTTCGCATCGATGAAATGGCGAGATCGCCATTGTCGAGCTCTTTTTCTGGTTCTGCTAACAAGGGAAAGTGATGAGGACCTTCAAGTTCTGTCTCAGACATTAGATGTGGAGATAAGTCATGTGTTATGTCCATCCCTGTAATTGGAGAACAATACCAGTTACTTAAAGAGAAGCTTTTTTTTTTTTCAAACGAATAGTCACATTTGCATTTCTATTTACCTTGGTTGTTGTGAACTTCTGGTTCAGGGGATTTTGTATTGTCATCTGTTGGAGAGGATTGGCTGTTGATTGAAATGTCAAATTCAATCCTCTCTGATTCTTTGTTTGAAGTTTGGGAATTGACGGGGTTGGATGGTGATGGTTGAGGGCTAAAGACAGAAGAGACAATGTGTTGAGGAGAAGTGGAAGGATGTTGTGATGCAGATTGTGTAGATTGCTGTGGCGAAGACTGTGAAGCAGGTTGTAAGGAAGTTTGTTGCGCTGCTTCAGGTGGTGGTGGAGCTGGTTGTACAGTGGGTTCTGTGGGTACATTGCTGATGGGACTGGGAATTGGATGAATGTGTTGAGAAAAAGTGGAAGGATCCTCATCATCAGCAGCAGTAAGGAGTAATCCCCTTCTTTTTCTCTGCATAAAAGTAAGTGATCAGTAGGGCGTGAATGGAAATTGAGATGATGTAAATATGTAAAGTGAATGCATACTTGGAAGAGCTACCCTGAAGGATTTGATGTTGTTTGGCCAACCATTTGACTGAGAGGGATATCCCAATCACTTAGTTCTGTACTTAGAGCAGGTGCAGTGGAAGGCTCTTCTCTCTTCTTCGCCGTGACCTCTGTCTCGGCAGGGGTACGGGTGGTAGTTCCTCTCTGTGCTTGTGTCTGCGCGGCTGCGAAAGAGTCTTGCATTACTTTCGGAACTGATGGGGTGTTTGTCTGAGTAGTTGCATCCATTGGAGCCTTCCCTTTATGTTGGTCCCTAACCAATGGTTCAGCAACAGGCCCAATTTTGGCTGTCAAAGGTTAAACAAGTTAGTGTTGTAGAGAAAAAAAATAAAATTTGCATAACACAGTCAGGGATATGAAATATATGAAGGAATAATACCTGTAGCCTTCAGCTTGGAAGGCGAGGATATGGGGCCCTGATTATGAATACAAGTGTCGTGAAGGCAGGTTTCAAGTGACTTGCAGAAAATAATGGCAGACATAAGTACCCACCAATGGTCAAAAGTAGTCGAGCAGTCCGCAGCAAGTTTGAAGAAGAAGGGGCCAAATCTTGGAAAAGTTTGGTGTTCTCTGTCAAAATGGATTCAGCTTGCGTAGGATCTTTGAAGAAGATTCTGGAGCCAATCTCCTCATGGATGGTTGGATGGAAATAAGGATAAGGGATACCTTGGGAAAGACCTAATTGCCTGGACCACTGATTGGGACAGTATGTCTCAAAACTGCAGTTGGACATCTTGGCGAAGGATATGGAACAGCCAACCAACACATGTCTAGAGGTGAGAATGTGTCTCCAAGTCTCATTTTGTTCTTGGACTTGGTCATTGTGTAAATCAGAAGGGTCTGCGAAGAGGAAGCGAAGTCTGCTGGAGGAGAATTCAAAGTTTTGAAATGGCATGTACAGGTTGGAAGGTCTCTTTGAAGGAAGGTTGTAAAACATGGTAAGGTGATTTCTGAAAGTGAGGATGGGTTCGCTGTTCTAAGTGAGCAGTTGCTCAGCATAGGAATACAAAACAGGTTTCAAGGTGTTAGCTGGTGGGGGTTGTGCCTCAGGGAAATAGGCATACAACCAAGCTTGGAAGAGCCAGAAGGGGCCACCATAGTTGCCAGAAATCTTCTTGTGGACAAAGGAAAATAGGGCCTTGTAAAGGGTGGCAAGAAGATAAGGGGCTAAAGCCATTAGTTGGCCATCTTGCATACACAAGGCAAGGGGGAAGTACTCTTTCGTGATCTTGTACCCAGGGACACAAAAAAGAAACTCACAAAGCCAAAGTAAGTAAAAAGCAGTTCTTTCTTTGTCGTCGACAGGGGAACCAGTCTTGCCTTTGTATTTTTTGGCGAAATCTGTATAGCACATGTCAGTGTTTAAAGTAAAGCTCACTTTTGGAGGCTTAATGAGAGCATGAATTGGATTGCCCAAGATTGGGAGACTAGTCAAGTAAGCTACATCTAAGATGGTAGGGGAAATCATACCAAAATTGAGGAGTAGGGAGTTACAAGATTGCGACCAAAAGCATGCAAAGAAAGAATCGCCTTTGTCCATGTCATAATTTTTAGTCGACAGTCTAATTGCTTCACTAATGCCCTGGTGCTTCCATACTTCACCGTTGTGACCTTCAATTCTCCTGGCCCAGCTTCGCCAAACAGAGTCTGGTGACCTCCACGATCTGAGTGGGTTTTTGCTGACATTCCAGTTAGTCCACTTAAGTCCAGGTTGGTTGACAAGAAGGTTCTCACCATTACCAAGGGGATAGTATGGAGCTAGCTCGTCTAGGAAGTAAGACGCGAAGGTAGGACCTAGAGTAGCCTTAGCGACAGAGCTTGAGCTGGGCAATAGGGTTGCACCCAATTTTAGAGGACCGATACGTGCTCTGATAGGGTCTGGGAAGTGGAGTAGGTCTTCATTGTTCTCCTCAGATGGTGATGGTTGAGATTTTTTCGGCGCCATGGCTTAGGGTTTTGTGGTGCTCGGGTTTTGAACGGCAATGCTTAAGAAGAAGGAGTATAGTCTGGGGAGTTTGAATCAGAGGGAAATGAAGTGGTTTGAAGTTGAAAGAGTGGGTCTTTTATAGCTTATGATGGGGCCCGTACTAATAAATTTGCTATTGGGCCCAAAAAATGGCCCCCTTGTTGAAGTTAAATATCATATGACTTGGACCACCATAAGGGGCACCCCCATGACCCCTCTCTCTCTGATTGGCCAGTTTTTTTAAAAAGAAATTCTTCTTTTTTTTTTCTTACTCCTCCAATCACCAGCCCCACGTGTGTGTGGGGGGGGTGCAGGTGGTGATTGGAGGGGGTCCCAATCACTTCCGCAAGGTTAATTCATATGATATTTAACTTGAACAAGGGGGCCATTCTTTGCACCAAGTTTTGCCAATCTCTATCGACAGATGGTCCATTTAATCGAGGACACGTGGCCAAGTCTGAAGGAATGTCCACCACTTCGAAATGGGCTCTCTGCATGTGGGTCACCTAGAAGTGATGGGGGAAGTTTTTAGCACCAGTCATGGAGTTAGTGGGCACACTTTTAGGAGGAAGCATAACACAAAGCAAGACCCTTGCTCTGTCGACAGAAGTTTAAAACAGCTTCTGGCTATGAAATAAACACAAGAAAAGGGAGATCAACAGATAGAAATGGAGGTTTAGTATACTTCGAAAGCTTAGAAGGGAGATCATTGGTTTCGATATCCATATACTGTTTTTGTGGCCCATCATTGCATGATCCCACACGTCTACACCATAACTACCAATGTAATTGCCCCTGACTTCGAATCTTCAAGTCCCCTCTGCCAAATATTGACTCTTCCCCGTCGACCTTCCTTTTCACCATTGTGGGGGCATGTCCCTCATCATTATGAGTTAGTGGGCACACTTTCAGGGGGAAGCATGAGGTAAGGCAGGAGCCTTGCTCTGTCGACAGAAGTTTCAAACAGTTGGTGGCCATGAAATAAACACAAGAAAAGGGAGATTGACAGATAGAAGTGGAGGTTTAGTATACTTGGAAAGCCTAGAAGGGAGATCGTTAGTTTCGATATCCGTATACTATTTTTGTGGCCCATCATTGCATGATCCCACACGTCTACACCACAACTGCCACTGTAACTGCCCCCTGACTTCGAATTTTCAAGTCCACTCTGCCAAATATTGACTCTTCCTTGTCGACCTTCCTTTTCACCATTGTGGGCCATGTCCCTCATCATTATGAGACAAAAATCGACAGAATATTGTCCACTAAACACAACCACAATCCTTGCAAACTGGGCCACTGAACCACAACACTTGGCCACTCATCACATCGCCCTGACTTTGAATCATCAGACTCTGCCAAATATTAATTTCCCCTGTAATTTTATCAAAATATATTCAATGTCGGTAAACTTGAAATTATGTTTGAAATAACATTTTTCTGTATTGTAATGACTTAAACACAACTGTTGTCCTACATTTTACGTAACGAAAATACACAACTTATTTACATCAAAAACAAAATATACATCTCCGGTTTGTAATCAAAAAAACCGAAACTACTTTTTTTTTAAAAAAAATTCACTCATATTTTCAGCTAAATTATTATTGGATATTAGATTAAAAATTCCTCTTTGCACCTATTTTTCCCACATCCTCCCAACAGCTGCTCCATTCAACTAACATTGAATCTTGCATGCCACCTGACTTACACGCTGGAGCAGTTACTGGCAGTGCTCATGGATTTAGTGGCCAGCCTCCAAGAGGAAACATGAACGAATTAGGAGTCTGTATCTGTCGAGTATAGGCTAAAAGGACTTGGACACAGGTGGCAACTTCAATTATATGCACTTCGACAGGTACAAGTGAAGGTTTTATGTGGTTTGAAGACAGGAAATGACCATGCAGTTACAGAAGTTGCACAGAAGTAGTTACAGAATTGGCAGATCGTGGGGTCGTGGGAAATAATAGCTATAAAGGGCAAAATGTTTGCAGAGAGAGAGGACATGAACAACAACACAACTTACTTTCTACATTGCAACTTCTAAGTAGTTTTTTCCCTTCTACTTTCTACTTTGTTACAAACAACACAACAACTTACTTTGTACTTTCTACTTTGTTACGAGTTCGTTGGGTTACTTTCTCCAAGTAACACCCCAAATTAACTACCACTTGGATTATATACAAAATGCATGTGCTGGTATGTAATTTTGCAAACCCACATGGACAAAATTCATATTTTACTCGAAATATAATACTAATTTACCAAAACAAGTCATACCAAATCAATACGAAGTGAAACACATCGTTAGTTGATAAACCACACCGCAAAAAACCCTTCAGTTAGATCCAACCAAATACGGAACACAAACAAGCAACCCGCAATAGAAATCTTGGAATACAGACATAAGCCAATTTCCCACCCAAAACAATACAGACAACCCATATATATCTCACCTTCAATTAGTTTTCAAAATGACAAGTCACTGCAAACACAAATGACAACTTCACTCTAAACAATATGGGAAATTTACAACTCGTGGTCTTGTACATAGGTAACGTTGTACCATTTCCTAGCATTGTACGTAACCAATGATTTACACGTTACGTACAGCAATCCGTGCAAAATGAAAACTACATACATTATTTCCATGTGTTTTCAATAGCTAGTACTGTCTACCTAATAAATTAAGAGAATAAATAAATCATACAAATTATACAATTACCTGATTCACCTCATCAATTGTGGTCGAATCATTTTTGCACACTGCTACTTCAACACTACCGTATTGGCCCGCAGGCTGCTTCGAATCAGGAGAAGCATCAAAAAATAGTCGCCGCTGCTTAATGTGCGGTGTACTTGGATCCACCAACCCAGTTTTGTAGTGAACGGGCAATGACTCCGCATTGTACTCACGGTCAGTTATGTGGGGTGTATCTGCATTTGAATTAGTACCCATTGTTCGGCTAAACCGAACCTTAGCACACGTTCGCTTTGTGTGCCCAATGCATTTGCAATTCCCACATTTTCTTGGTCTTTGACAGTTGTACGAGGCCTGTCCCGGGTTCCCTTTTGTCTTCATAACATCAGGATCTTCTACTCCAAATTGTCGAGGGAATGAATGTTTCCCTTTGTCTCCATTCCCATCGTTCAGATTCCTCTTATATAACTCCTTTATCCGGCTCGTCATTGGAAGACATGCATCCCTAGCCTCTTTGAAACCTTCCGTTGATTGCGAGGCATAGAAACACATTTCGTTGTAGGAAGAACTCAATATCCCATACCGGGCCGTCTGTGTTGTAGTGCTACCAATTGAGGGTTGAGGCCATTGCTGGCCATTCTTGCTTGCAGTCCTTGTCCATCTATGCAGCACACAAGTTGGGGGAATTTGCGTTAAATTTTCGGCTTTCATAACACATATCATGTGACAGCAAGGTAGCCCCAACGACTCAAACTTCATGCAAGAATATCTCATTGCGGATCCATCGGACTGTGTTACTATCCATGATCTGTCCTTCACTTTGTACTTATGAATATAGTAGCATTTCTGACCATCCGACAAAGGGAACACGTCCTTGACATTCAACTTCCCCTCTTCTAAGATTTCATCACGGAACATTCTAAATATATTTCGGGTGAATAGCTCAGCTCCATGTCTCTCTATATCTCGCAATGGAGTAATCAATACCGGAAAAGTGTTATTTGTTTCAGCATCATCTCCAGCCTCGTTATACCTTATCCTTGCAAGAGCCCGATCATAGTGCCTAACAAATTCATATAGCTTCAATTTGTGTTAGAGGAATGGATTGAAATAAACATTCATACACTCCGAGCGCTGAGTGCTCTTCATCCCAGCAAAGAAATGTCATATGCCTCAGCCCACATATGACGCTTCTCATATGACTCCAACACCCAACTGTTGGTTTGAAGTCCAAATTTTTCGACCATTGTCGTCCAGCCATGCTCAAACTTTGTCTCATCCGTTTCCATGTCCATGCACTGCTTGAAAGCGTGTGCAAAGCCACTTATGTGAACATTTGAAACAGCATTTTTCCCAAGATGCCAATTACATAATCGATGTCTTGCGTCTGGAAATACTCTTCTGATTGCCTCTCGCATCGCCTTATCCCTATCTGTCAGTACGAACACAAGTGCTTTATTGCCTATCGCCTCCATAAATGTTTCCAAAACCCATGTGTATGTCTCAATTGTCTTATTAGCTAGCAAAACACATGCAAATATCGTGGTTCTAAAGTGGCTAGTCACACCAGCCAACATGACAAAAGGCTTCTTGTATGCATTGGTTTTGTAAGTTGAGTCAAATATCAACACATCACCAAACTTTGCGTAGTCGGCCCGCGATTTCGAATCTGCCCAGAACAGATTTTGTAACTTGTTAACGTTACACACATCATACTTGTAAAAAAAACGTGCATCAACATCAAGTTTTGCACATAGGTAAACCAACGCACCTTGCGCATCACCATCCTCAACTTCTACTCTACATTCGGCTTGAATATGGTTGTGCAGATCCGTACGAACGAAACCAACATTCTCATAAGACCCGGATTGATTTACCATATAGTCCATGATTTGGCTAGTCTTCACACCGACGTTGCGCATGGCCATTGCTTGAGCTTTGTCAGCGCTGTTTAAACTACGATGTAACCTCAGATACATCACACAGTGTTGTTCCGCCAATTCATGGTTGTGGTCTGCGACGAAGTGAGTCACAACATACTTTTCCCCTTCACCAGCATCTGCATCGTACCGTATGCGAAATTGGGCTTTGCAACCTACTCTTGTTAGTGCCTTGGGAGCTCTACTCTTCTCAGCAACACGGTCCAAGTATATTGGTAATCTCTGACCTTCCCTTGAACACAACCACAGCCTACTAACGACCTTTCCCTCTTTATTTGTGTTAAATCTGGATTTTCGTATACTGAATCCCTTGGCTTTAGCATACGCATTGTAGAAAGCTTCTCCATCTTCGACCGAATCAAATTTCTGTTCCAGAATAGCACGTTCAACATCACCAACCATGTCATTGCCATGAGCATCATCAACCATTTCTTTTTTCACATCGGCTCCGCCAACTTCAACGTTCATGTTGGCTGCCTCTTCATTGTTCGAACCAGCTTCGCAACCATGATAAGGTTCCACGGACTTCCATTCATTAAACGAATGTCATCTGCTTTATTTGGAATGTCATAATCATCACCTTCCCTTGTAACTTCCGCTCGAGCCATACTGCACATGACATTAGTACAAACAATTACTTGATAACCGAAAAATGTTAACACAAACACAAACATGACATTTTCACACCGTTTAGTTGTTTGTGCAAACACAAACACTCGCTTGAGAAAGAGAAAGGTTAGTTGCCAATGGAAGGGTTCCCGTTTGAGCAAAGCGTGGCGCGGTTGAAGTTAGGATGGGGGTTTAGTTGACGGAAAATAGCTGAAATGAAGAGGCCAGAGAGACAGAGAGGGAGACAGAAAGAGGGAGACAGCTCCATACCTCATATCTAGTTGGAGAGAAGGGCTTCACTTCAGCAATGGAACCAACACAGGCTTGTAGTTACGTTGTTGTTGGAAATCGCCCGTTATACTGTTCCCTACAGAGCTTCGTCAATGGAACGAACCCGATAGGGCTTCTCGCTGTTAATGGAAATCAACAGTTACATTGACCCAACCTTACACAGAGAGGAGAACAGAGAGAGATAGGGACGGAATACAGAGAGTGAGTGGGATGCAATCGTGCAAATACAAGCATTAACCGGTTGCCCCGGTTTCAACTTTTTCACAATTAAACAATTCAATGGTCTTGATCAATTATTGTAATCTAACGGCTAACAATTGGGTTGCATATGGTGTGCAACCTTAAGGGGGTTGCACACTTAAACAGAACCCTAAATTGTGAATAAGGTACACTATCATTGATCACAACAGTGTGATTTAAAATGTAATAGATTCCATTTAATGTAAAATTTCCCAAATCTTCATTAGTGATAATTTTCTCAAATTTTCATTTTTCACTTTATTAATCTCTCAATCTTTTTTTAAGATAGGTATTAATCTCTCAATCTTAAGAGGTAAAATATACACACTCCCTAATGTAATATTTTTTTTGTTTCAAATAATTTGTTAATGTAAAGCAATGAAGCCACAGGTTGCAATTTAATTTTAATGTATGCCATCTTTGTATCATCTTATATAATGGACAAATCAAACCCATCACTCTCAATTATTTAATTACCTTCTCCACATTCCCCTTTAGTATCTTACATGATTAATAGGATTAAGCTTGGGCAAATCAAACCCACCACTCTAAATTATGTAATAGAAAAATCTATTCATACAAAATAATAATAATAATAAATTTACAAGAATGATATGGTATTGTTATTATTATAAATATATTTATTTTTAATAATATTTTATTTTGAAATGAAAGGTCCATAATAAATCACACTATTATATATAATTTTTTTTATTTATATAGCATTGCTTTTATTTAATTTGTCCTCTCCGTCTCATTGCAACAATGATTAATGGAAGTAGTTTAATCATGTGGTTTATAATGAATTTAAGAAGATGGGGTGGCTACGGTCATTGCGTCTTATTTTGATAATTTAAATTATTTACTTTTTAGAGTATATCGAATAGAACATACTTGTAAAAAATCAAATTGATAAATATCGCTAATCCTTTCATCGACTCACATTTATATTCAGTTTTATACAAATGCAATTCAATGAAAGAGTTAACGATATCTGATTAATTTGATTTTTTTTGCAAATGTGCTTCACTTGATGTACTTTGAAAAGTAAATGGTTCGAATAATCGAAACGAACTCTAATAGCCACACAACAGTAGTTGTTGTGCAGAATTGCACAGCAGCCACCCCATTTCTTGGATTTAATTGACTTTTTTAACATATTAGATGTGTTTCCTTATTTAAAAGTATTGACTTAATTCAATAATTGATCCTATATATTTATCTCTTATTTGTCTTATGCTATTTTGTACATAAATTTTAAATATTATTCATAACTTATACCATTTAAAAATACAAGAAAGACACACTTTATGATCAGATTAAACCCCCCCATTTTTTTTAATTACTATAAGACAATTTTACACAGATTATGCCATTTAACTATTTGAAAAAAAAAAAAAAAAAAACCAATCATAAGCACACAACTACCGTGATGATCCTAATACATGGGATGGGACACAAAAGGCAAAAAAATTAACGGTGGTGCTAGAGACCACTAATTTAGTGGCTCTAAATCCACCACTAATGAGGTGAAAAGTTTAAAAAAAAAAAAAAACAAACAAACAAACAAACAGACACAACACATGCTGTGGCAGTGGGTGGGACCCACTGCCACATCATTAGTGGTAGCTCTAATTAAAGCTCCCACTCATTTTCCAAATAGATAGTACAAATATAAGAATATTGCAGTATATGCACCATGTTCTACTTTGAGAATGGATTATTTTAATTAAATTTTAAAATTTTTATGAAATGATGAATAAATAATATAAAAAAATAATGTAATTAAGTGTGTTAATTTTTTAGCTATTTCAAAGAGTAATCGCAGACAGTGTATATATATCTAAAGAGAATAACAATTCAATGGAGTCTTAAGAAAATATTTACACATCAATAATAAATTTTATAAATATTAATAATTAAAATTTTAATTTTTTAATATATTTGTAAATATTTTTTCAGGACTCCCCACCCTCAACCCCATCCGTAATCGTCATCATTGCATCCCATCCAAATTTGTGAGGTCAGCACGTGGAAATTTCTAAATTAATATTAATTAATTAATCTTGTTTACTTGACTTATTAGCAGCGTGCATACCATAAACTTTTCCTCCAAAACAATCGCCAATAGTTGCTTGCCACATCATCAGGCAGAGACACAACCATGTGCTCTTTCCTTACGTGGCATATGCCTCAATAGTTCCTTAAGTTACGTGTATAATTGGATTTAGGCTAAGTTTGACATAAACAAAATAATTCATCTTTTTATCTTTTTTTTATCACATCATCTTTTTATTTTTTTACATATCTTTTCATAAAAAGATAAAAAGTACACTTATTTAGATCATTCCAAACAACCCCTTACTTATGTGAGAACACAACTCAACGCCTCAAACCGTCGACATATAAGAGAGAGAGAGATGAGTGAGAGTGGAAGCTTTGTTTGGGAGAAACTTAGCAGCTAGCTGCTCAGCACATAATTGAAAAAAAAAAATTAATTAAAAAAATTATTTGAAAAAAAGTTTGTTAGTCAAAATTTTCAATTTCTGTTTAAAAACTAACATACCTCAAATTTATAAATTGAGATAATTATTTATAAACTAAAAAAATTATCAAATAAGTTTTTATGACAGTTTTTAAATTTTTTATAAATATAAATTGAAAGTTGAAAACGAAATAGTTATCAAATAGGCCAACGTGACATTAAAATTCACGATACAATTTTAATAAAATCAATTAAAAATACTAATCATAAAATTTTATTTAATTTGATTGAATTATACTAATGAAAAAAAAGTTTCAAAAAAAAATTTATTTAATGGAACTCATTGCAGGTAGGGCTGCAAATGAACAGAGCCGTTCATGAACAGGCTCGAGGTCGGCTCGGTAAGAGCTCGTTCGAACTCGGTTCGTTAATTTTTTTTTGCGTTCGAGTTCGAGCTCGTTAAATTTTTAATAAACAATCTCAAATATTTTAAAGCTCGGTTCGTTAGCTAGCTCGTTTAATATTTATTATTTATATATTAAATAATATAAAAATATGTATAAAAAATAAGATAAATATGTTATTTATATATTTTAAAAATATAAATGTAAATAATAGTTAATTATAGATAGTACATTTATATAATAGTAGTAGTAAATATTATTATTTTAGTAAAATATAGACCTTTTTTTTAGTATATTTATATATATTGTATATGTAATTATATAATCAACGTTTTAATTATAACTTTAGTCTCACATGCAAGTATGAATTTATAAATTTTTTGGCTCGTTAAGGCTTGTGAACAGGCTCGAGCTTGAGCTCGAGTCGAACCTAAGCCAACTCGGCTCGAGCTCAGTTCATTAAATTTTTATTCAGCTTGAGCTCGTTAAAATCTTAATAAACAAATTCAAACATTTTAAAACTCGGCTCAGCTCGGCTCGGCTCGGCTCATTTATAGCCCTAGTTGCCGGATACATAAAGACAGACCTTCTCTGAGGTTATTTTTGTAATTCTGGACATCGAATGCAATATAAGCAATAATACTTGAGACCCCCAACACTCCTACTATTTTTTGATTGGTTCAAAATTTTATTCAATAATACTTGAGATCCCACCACTCCCACTATTTTTTGATTGACTCAAATTTTTTTTTTTTTTTAGTTTGACTCTCGCAAGCCCCCCACGTGGAGGTAGGGTGCTGGGGTCACCCTACTTGGGGGTCCCAGCACTGTTACAATATAAGCTATGTTTTTTTAATATCCAAAATATCTCGTTTACTGGCTGTGAACGCGTCCAACTACTGAAGATTCCTTTGGGAGCAATTCTGAAATCACCAAGTTCAGCATTAAACATGTTTCACCCCAAGGTGGTTTTTCATGTAAAAATACTCCAATTGTAAAAGTTTATTGGAAAAATGCTAGAAATCTAAAAATTTTATCAAAATTTTTATTAAATGTTTTACATTAGTGATTCATATTATGTGGATCTCACTTTTGTGTGAAATATTTAATAAAAATTTTAATAAATTTTTTGAGATCTCTAACATTATTCAAATTTAATTTGTTATGACGATTATTTGGATGAGATGTGAGGAAATCTTATTTTAACAATACTAAAAACATTAAAATATTGTTAAGGTATTATAACTCAATTTGTTTTGAGAATTAACTATTTTAGTTATTTTTTAATTTTTTACATAAAGACGTGAAAACAAAAATAAAACAATAGTTGATTTTTTTTTTAATAATTTTTTTGACTTTTAAACTATTTTAACTAGTTCCCAAACTTGACCTGAATCCTTAAAATATATATATGGACCATGCTAACAATAGGTTAAAAACAGAAAGCTATTTTTAACATTAATTTCATTTAATGAATTTTAAATTTATTTAGTTTTAAATAATAGGTTAAAAATAGAAAGCTATTAAATACATTTAATTTAATTAATATGTTAAAAATAGAAAGTTGCAAAATTCAAGACAATTTAATATAACATTAAAATTAAAAACTTACTAAACGCAAGAAAAGAGTAATCCTTGAAATTCCAAATATTTTATCAAATGTTCTAAAACATTTGGAGTCTCTAACATTTTTCACAAGGAAATTAATACACTGTTTATGCACTTTATCAAGTGTCCGGGAGACCCTTGTTAGCATTAGACAATATTAATGAATGAAAATCCCAATAAATACATGAGAAAAAAGACCCACAAGCACATGGGGAGATTCGAATGACTAATCTTCTAGTAAAATGCAAATCAAGTTGGCTTCGTTGTTTCCATGTCTACTTGATAATTGTAATTTGGGTTACTTAAAGTTTTAATCAATTTTTCGTTGTAGACAAATTTTAAATTATAGACTTCTTAATTGTGGTTGTGTTTTGTTATTAATTAATATTTGTCATACTTGTAATTAGGTGGTTATTTCTCTTCCATTATAACTTATAAGGGCTATATTTTGACTTTCTAACTAACAATATCTAGTAGCATATTTGATATGTAGTTCAAAAAAAAATATATTTGATATATAATATTTCTCGTATTTGTAATTACTTTTGTTATCCAAAAAGCAACATAAGAGGGGGTGAATTAGGTTTCTACAAAATAAAATTAATAATACCTCAATAAAATTAACTATTAGTACAACAAATTATTAACAAGCACAATGATGAACTTAGCAGTAAATGATCAAGCAAAATAACAATGAAGTATAACTAACATACAGGGTAAATCAAATGATTAACTGTAGCGATTCAGGTTTCGATCCTTCTTTCATGTTTTGCCACTTTGACTAGGTGGGTCGGGGGTCGAGTGCCCGATCACATGGGTCCAGTGCGGCGCCTTATGTCCAGGCAAGGCGCCTGGCTCGAGCTAGAGTGCAAGAGGGCGCCTTGGCGGAGGTCAAACACACTACTAAAAAAGCTAGAGGTCTTGCGGAAGTTAGGTAGATCCGGAATTTTTTCCTTTTCTTCTCTCTTTGGGCTGATTGAATGTCACTTTTTGTATATTTCTCTCTCTCTAAAAATATTTCCTCTCCCTTCTCTCTAAATTTTCTATCAAAAATCTCACAAGATCTTTGATTTCTCCAAATCCATTGGGATTTAGATCCAAATCTTTCATCAAAGTTGGTTATCTAGGCGAAAGCTACATTGTGTGCGGTGGAGACCGAGTTTAGGCATCGTTGATTTTGGGGTTTCAACTCGTTTCTTTTTCAAACTTGAGGTAGGGATTTTCTGTACTCGAATATGGTTTTTAGCTTAGTTATTTGCTATTGTGTATAGGTGATGAGATTTGGTTGTGGTTTGGACAAATTTAGGATTTGGGTGTGAAATGAAAAGAGGGATTTTGATGAATATGAGGTAAACGAGTATGAGGCTTGAATATAAGATCATGTTGTGCCAAAATAGTTGATTTTGGTGTTTGGGTAGATATTTGGTGAAAAGGGGATTTTGCCCTAATTTTGATTAAATTATTATTTTGCATAAATAATTGGGATTAACATTGAAAACGTGAAATTGGAATATTGTGATTATAAATGGTGATATTGGATATGTATTATCTCACCTATGGAAGTTTTGAATAAACTATTTATTTTGATATTGAACATCTCTTTAGAAATAATTGCATTGGGCTATCGGTGGAGAATAGCAATGATTGTGGTAGAAATTACATGAGGATTAGGTGATTTAATGCTAATCCATTGTTGGTGTCATTGAATATGACCATGTTATAGATAAATTATATATGTATGTTTATTGGGAGGAGAAAGGAGATGTACTCCATATGTGATTAT
Organism: Camellia lanceoleosa; assembly: GCA_025200525.1. Lineage (NCBI taxonomy): Eukaryota > Viridiplantae > Streptophyta > Magnoliopsida > Ericales > Theaceae > Camellia > Camellia lanceoleosa. Next base: position 48,647,907 of record CM045761.1, on the reverse strand, counting down.
GTTTATAAATACATTGCATATGTATATTTGTTTGGGAGGAGAAAATTGATGGACTCCATTTAAAGCAAGTTGGCCGGAGTGTCCTGGGTGAAAGACTCGAAATTTTATATATAAATGGATGCCGATTCCTTCGGATGAAATATCCGTAAAATGGCAGGTTTGAAGTATTTATGTGAGTTTTGCATAATTGGAAAATCATTGAGTTGTAATCTTATTTTGATTGTTGAAAGATAACGAATTTAACTTATGAATTGAATAACATATATGAACTGGAATGAAATTAAAGGAAATGGAATAAGGTTGGTCTTAGTGGCATATGGATATATAGGTCTTGTGGATGTTTCAGAATCGGTATTGTTTATATACGTGGTATTTATACATTTGCTAAACCTTATAACTTGTATTAGATTATTTCTACTGGGCTGTTGGCTCACCCTATATCGGAATACCATTTTCAGGTACAGGTGAGATACTTTCTCCAAGGCAATAGCGTGGATGAAGTTTTGGGAAGCAAAAGCTTCTTAATTATGCCTTATGTGTGTATGTTTGTTATTTGTGTAACCACGTAATGACTTGGAAACATGTAAGCCTACATGGCATTTAACTGGTTGTTAAACAGTGAACTCTGATATATGAAAGTATGTTGTTTCTCATATTTATTTTGCATATGAGTTATCTTTATTGTATTATTTTGAGGGCGTGACATTAACACATGAATATTAGATAGCTATAGCAGTAGTAGGGAAGTAAAGAGATTAGAGAAGAGGAGACAAACAGATTTATAGTGGTTTGGCTTCAACTAAGCCTACATCCACTCCTCAAGTTTCACTTGAGATTTTTCACTATCTTCTAACTTCATAAGAGTGCTAGCAATCTCTTTACAAATGGAGCAATCCTCCATGGATTTTACACAGACTTCACAAGCCCAAACCCTTGCAAATCTTAGGTGATTCACAATCACTCTCAAGATTTCAAGAACACAGTGTTTGCAACACTTTTACAAGATGAAATGGTATTTTTGCTTTCAAAGAAAGCTTACAATAAATATCTCTCAAATATATATATATAAAATGAAACTTTGATTTATTTGTAAATCTCACACAAGAAAGATGAGCTTAATGTTATAAGGCTCAGTGTATAATTTCTGAGAGAGGATGTAAAAAAAAAAATTGAAGAACACTTCTCAGAGAATTTTTCAGAGAATAGATGTGAGTAATTATAGATCAAGGAATATTTTCTGATTTTTTGTAACTTGTTTACATTAGAGACTTTGGTATATATAATGAAACTTATAACCGTTTATAGCCGTTGTATTTATTTAAATTTATATCCGTTTATAACCGTTGTACTCCATCATTACTAATTTGAATATCTTCCACTCCATCATTACAAATTTGAATATCTTCCACTTAAACCTTTTGGGCTGCTGCTGTGCTCGGCTGTTTGAACCTTTGTTTTGAGCTGTTTGAACTCCTGATTTAATCAAATATTAAATACATTTTAACAATATTTAGGATAAAGGTTTAGGTGAGAAATAATGAGACAAAATAATTTTTGATTCTATTTTTCTCTTTCAAATAAATCATCAAAATAAATTTTGATTAAAATATAATTAAATAAATCATCAAATAAAATTTGAATTATATTTTCTCTTGCAAATAAATTAAAACATAATTAAATAAATCATCAAAATAAATAAATCTAACAACTTTTTTATCAATTAAAAAACAAAAACATTTTAATATTTAATGCTAAAATTGTATCATTTTATGACTTTGTTTCCATTGAGGAGCCATCATCATCCCACTAATATTACCACTATCATTTGTTGACATTATCGCCACACTATTGTCATTATCACCGTTTCTCTGTTACCACCAACTCACTTTACAATCACTGTCTTATCCCATAATATCACTACTAATACAATCGCCACTATTGCCATCACCAGAGTCGCCACCATCATACAACCGCAATCATTGTTGTCACTACTACTATCAGTGATGCTACCATTATTGTTACCACTCACCTACCCCTCTACATTCACCATGACATTGTCACTACTAAATTATTACCACTCTAGCACTGTCACAACTCATTTCTTCACCGCGATATTCTCCACCGTTTTCTTACAATTACATAATCATCATCGTTGTTACTACCATCAACACTTCACCACAACTAGGGGTGTAATCGAGCCGAGCTCGATTTATTTTCAAGATGTTCGAGCTCGGCTCGAGCTCAAACGAGCCTAAATATATTGGCTCGAGCTCGCACAAAATTTATCAAGTTCGAGCTCACTCGGTTGGCTCGATAGTCAAGTCCAACTAACGAGTCGAAGCTTACTACACTTGGACATAAATAGAGATCCTTTTAGGAACAACATTGTGCATAGGCGATGTGGGACAATTAGTTTGACATTTGATACACTTGTGTTTCTTCTTTGAGAGGACTTGCAAGAAGTCCCACATCGGTCCAAGGCACAAATATGGTCAATAGTGAGTGCTTATAAAAGTCCACCACATGGCACCAGACTTCTCTCTTAAAGAAAAGAAAATAATTCCAAAATTGCTTTGTATATGTGCGTGTACACGCGTATATATATAATTCCAAAGTTTAATATTTTGTTAATTGTTAATTATATTTATTTATATATTATATAATTATATAAGTAATATATAATATAATTAAATTATATATATATATATATTTAGGCTCGCGAGCCTATCGAGCCGAGTTTTATTGAACTCGGGCTCGGCTCGTTAGTTAAACGAGCTTCAAATTTAAGCTCGAGCTTGTTTATTTAGTAAGCGAACCGAGTTTAAACGAGCTTTAACGAGCCGAGTTCGAGCTTGTTCATGAACAGCTCGGTTCATTTGCAGCCCTAACCACAACACCACAATGTAGCTACCAACCAACCACCACAAATATAAAAAGTGTTACAAATTTTTTAATAATTAATAAATATAAAATATTAATTTCTCTTATATATCAACAAAATTAATTAAATTTAGCACCCGCATTGTTTTTTTTATAAATATCAAATAACTTTTCAAATAAAAATTCAATATTCAATTTTTAGTATTTGTTTGTAATTTTGATTTTATCAAACCACACTTTATTAACACATTTACATTTTTTAATAGAATTTATCATCAAAAAATTTATAAATATATTAAATAGAATATCAGTATCCTAATAGTTTCATTTATTTTGCTATACTAATAGGAGGCACACGCGATACTTGTGAATTCAGACAAGAATAAACACACAAATAATAAATAAACTAATATCATAATATGTACGTCGTATAAGTAGTGAGAGTGTACTTAATAAAACTAAGCCTCCGTTTGAGAAGTGGGTTGGCTTTTTAGCTTTTTAGCTTTTTTGGCTATATGAGCCTGGGCTCAAAAACCTGGTTTGGGAAGAATTTTTTGACTTTTTTGACTTTTTTAACTTTTTAACTTTTTGGTGAGGTGGCTTCATGTTAAATTACAAAACTACCCTTCCACTATTTGTCGTCCACGTCATTGCCTCTTTTGGCCTCTTCTGTCAAAACTACCCTGGACTCAACTCATTGCCTCTTTTTTATTATTATTATTATTTTTTTTTTTGGAAATGGTTTTTTCAAGGGGTTTTTTATTTTGATTTTGATTTTAATTTTAATTTTTTTCATTTTCTGTAAAATGATAAAAAAGTGAGGTTTTATTTTATTATCCTGTATATTTTAAGTTATTTATTTATTTTTTTGTTATTTACGTGTTTCATTTATTTGTAAATTACGTGGCGAATAATGATTTATGTTTTCATATTTTTTTAAAATTTTTTTTCAATGAGGCATATTTTTTTCATTTTCTTAAAAAAATTTACAATATTGTCATTTTCTTATGGTTTTGTTTAAATTTTTTTTATTTTTTGTTTTTTTATTTTGGTTTTAGTTTATTTTGGTAAAATATTTATTTATTTTTTTGTATTTTGGGTTTAGATTTGGCGTATTTTGTTTAAATTTTATTATTTTTTATTTTTCCGTATTTTGGTAAATTATTTATTTTTTATTTTGGGTTATTATTTATTTTTTTGTTTTTATATATAAAAAATGGGTTTTCATGTGTTTTATTTATTTGTAAATTACATGGCAAATGGTAATTTCTGTTTTTTTTTAATGTTTTTGGATGAGGTGTATTTTTGTCGTTCTTTTTTTTTTTTTTTGAATTTCCGTTTTTGTAATTTTTTAAATATTTTTGAATGAGGCGTATTTTTTGATAAATAATTTATGCATTTAAAGTTTTATTTTATTTTTTATTTTTTATTTTTTTTTGCAAATGATTTTTTCATGGGTTTTTTTATTTATTTTTTCATTTTTTCATTTTCAGTGAAATGATAAAAAGTGAGGTTTTAATTTATTGTCCTGTGTATTTTAAATATTTAATTTTAATTTTAATTTTATTTTAAACTTATTTTAAATATGTAAATAATTTAAATAATCTAAAAAATTTAATAAGCAAAAATTTAAAATAAATATTCAAAACATTTAAATCGTAAAAATTTACGTAATATAAATATTCAAAAAATAATTTGAATAAAATTTTTTTAATAATTTAACTATTCAAAAAATTTAAATAATTTGAAATGTTAATATTTCAAATTTAAAAACAACTCTATACTTAAATCGTAACGAAACATAAAATAAAACTCAATTAATAAATTATTTTTAAAACTCATAACCAAAGACATAACTCGAAACTCCATACTACTTTCACAACTATACACTCAAAAAATAATCAAATACATAATTTTAAAAAAATTAAAATTTTTTAAAATTTTTTTATAAATAGAGTTTGTATTTATTTTTATAAAATATTTTAACAAAAAACAAAAAAAATGTTTTTAAATTTTTTTTTTCAACAAATTTACCATTTTATGGGAAAACGTGTTTTTTTGGGAAAAAGTTGACATTGTAGTAGCCCAAATAGCTAGGGGTAAATTGGTAGTTTTAACTCTCTTTGTATGGAAGTAAAGTACCAAAGGCTCCACTTTTTGGCTTTTGTCCGTTTGGGACTCATTGTCCCTTTTTGTCGTTTTGTCGCTCAAGAGCCCATTGAGCTCTTGCCAAACATAGGCTAAAAGTCTTTTTGGTTCAAATCTTACTCACACCTTTGAATAACAATTTTTTATTTTAAGATATGAAAATTTGTTATATGACAGAAGGAGAAACCACCAAACACTTAGACACTAAATCCATTGCTCACATAAATAATAGATAGCGGGTGGCACATGCGATACATGTGCAATTCAGATAAATAAGAATAAAAAAATTAATATTATAATATGTAAGTAGTTTAAATGATAAGTGCGTTATTAATTAAATTCAAAATCTTTGATTCAAATCTTGTTTTTGCTATTGTATAATAATTTTTTATTTTAACTTATAAAAAATTACCACTCTCAATTATTTAATTATCTTCTCCACATTCCCTTTAGTATCTTACATGATTAATAGAATTAGGCTTGGGCAAATCAAACCCACCACTCTAAATTATGTAATAGAAAATTCTATTTATACAAAAAATAAATAAATAATAATAATAATAATAATAATAAATTGACAAGAATGATGTGGTATTGTTATTATTATAAATATATTTATTTTTAATAATATTTTATTTTAAAATGAAAGGTGCATAATAAATCACACCATTATATATAATTTGTTATTTATTTATATAGTATTACACTGATTTAATTTGTTCTCTCTGTCTTACTGCAACAATGATTAATGGAAATAGCTTAATCATGTGGTTTATAATGAATTTAAGAAGATGGGGTGGCTACAGTCATTGGATCTCATTTTGATAATTTAAATTGTTTACTTTTTAGAGTATATAGAATAGCACACTTGTAAAAAAATCAAATTGATTGAATATCACTAAACTTTTCATCGACTCACATTTGTATTCAATTTTATACTCCAAATCATATTTATCATTTATATTTGTAGATAAAAATGTAATTCAATGAAAGAGTTAACGATATCTGATCAATTTGATTTTTTTTTTTTTTTTGCAAATATGCTTCACTTGATGTACTTAGAAAAGTAAATGGTTCGGATAATCGAAACGGACTCCAATAGCCACACAACAGTAGTTGTTGTGCAAAGCTGCACAGCAGCCACCCCATTTCTTGAATTTAATTGACTTTATTAACATATTAGATGTGTTTTCTTATTTGAAAGTATTGCCTATTATGACTTAATTCAATAGTTGATCCTATATATTTATCTTTTATTTGTCTTATGTTATTTTGTACATAAATTTTAAATAGGGCAAATTACATTAACAGTCTCTATAGTTTGGGGCTCGTGTCACTTTAGTCTCTGACTTTTAAATAGTGACACATTTAACCCTGAATTTTGAATCTTATTTCAAATAAGGACAATTGAACATACCATTGCTTAATTTCAAGGACAAAATCGTCAATTTGATAAAATATAACTAATTTGACAAAAATAAATGTCAAAAAATATTTTAAAATTATTTCTACGCACCAAAAATAAAATTATGTAAAATTGATAAAAATTACATGATTAATTTTTAAAAATTAATTTTACATGATCATCATGCAAATACATAATAAAAATTAATTTGGTAAATAAATAAATAAATAAATGTCTAAAAGATTTATCAATTTTATATAATTTTATCTTTAGTAGGTAGAAATAATTTTTTAAAATTTAAAAATAATTTTTTGACATTTATTTTTGTCAAATTAATTTATATTTTATCAAATTGATGAATTTGCCCTTGAAAAATCTAATAGTATTTTCAATTGTCCTTACTTGGAATAATATTCAAAATTCAGGTTCAAATGCATCACAATTAAAAAGTCAGGGACCAAAGTGACACAAACCCCAAACTATAGAGACCGTTGGTGTAATTCACCCTTTTTAAATATTATTCATAACTCATACCATTTAAAAATACAAGAAAGACAAACTTTATGATCAGATTAAACCCCTCATTTTTTTTTAATTAATATAAGACAATTTTACAAAGATTATGGCATTTAACTATTTGAGAAGAAAAAAAAACCAATCAAACAACATAATCATAAGCACACAACTAGCGTGATGATCCTAATACATGGGACACAAAAGGCGAAAAAACATTAATAGATAGGGGATTTTTTTTTTTAAGATCCCTAATATTAAGATTTTTTAACATAAAGGACACTCAATATTTTCATAATGTCTAAGGTCGCTCAACATCGATCCAGAGAAAATTCATCACAGAGAAAATTTCAAATTTCTTTGGACATATCACAGAGAAAATTCCAAAATTCTCTGGACAACAATGAGGACTAGTGCTTTGCTTCAGAGAAAATTGGGTTGGTTCAGAGAAATTCTCTGGTTTGGACTGAATTTTCTTTGGGTTGAACTCAATTTTCTCTAGATTGGTCTAGAGAAATTTTCTGGTTTGGATTGAATTTTCTCTGATTTGGTCTAGAGAAATTATTCACTGCCCCAGCTAGCAAATTTATCCTAGATAAGCACAATGTTTGATTAAATTTGGACAAGTTACTTGAAAGAATAATGCCCATTTGAGCAATGATGATTGGAGTCAAATACATGAACCTAAGCTTGGCCATACGCCTATAGATCAACCAAATGAAGTTCAAAAGCCCAATTATGTGTTTATTTTGGTTGATTTCAATTCAAAATTTCATGTATTAGAAAAAAAGGGAAAACATTGGTAAAAGAAAATTGGTTTCAAAAGACCAACCTTTTTGGTTTCATAAGTGACTTCTGAAGGCAACCGTAACCAAATTGAGTAGAGCAATGACTCATACACAGCAAGAAGTTGAAGATTGAAAATGCTCTTACTCAAATTTTCTCTATGTATTTGCTCACAATTTTCTGTGTGTTTGACCAACCCAAAGAAAATTGAACTAGTCTACTGATATATGTAACCAGAGAAAAATAAAACCCAGAGAAAATTGAACTAGTCTACTGATATATGTAACCAGAGAAAATTAAAACCAAAAGAAAATTTTCTCTGTGTAAGAGTAGTAGGTACTTTCTAAACAATCTGCAGTGACGTCATTAAGAGGTTAGTTTTAATTTGGAAGGAAAAAAAATGCAAAACAGATATAAATAAATTCTCAAGTATTTACCTTTCTACATTTAGATCATATCCAGTGACATAATAAGTGGGGAACACCCAAAAAGTAACCTCGACACATGTAATGGGTATCTTAAGGATTCATTTGGAAAGAGCACACGCCCAGGAAGATAAAAGAGAAGGTCCCTTTGCTTGTGAAAGACAAGAAGCTTCACAATATTATCATGGCCATTTCCTAGAATTCATTAAACATGATCATATTCATAGTGAAAAATAAAGAACCGATATATATTCCTCCATTGGTTATTGAATTTTGAACTGACTCATCGATGGAGTAGTAAAAAGTGCAATATTCACGAACCCTCGCAGCTCAGATCGTGGTGGTTTAGCTTAGATCGCAGCATTCGAGAGACGGCGTGGTAGAGACAGATGCGAAGGTGAAGATTAGAATGTGCACAAAGAGAGAGGGTTTGGTTTGGATAGAATGAAGATCAGAAAGAGAGAAAAAGAGTCAAATTTCTCTGATCTGATATATGAGTGTGGATTTAGGGACCTTAGACATCAAAAAATAATATTGTGGATCTCTTCCATTACTAAAAATAGGAGAGGGACTTTAGACTAATTTTTCCTAATAGATAGTACAAATATAAGAATATTGCAGTATATGCACCATGTTCTACTTTGATAATGGATTATTTTAATTAACTTTTTAAATTTTTATGAAATGATGAATGAAAAATAAAAAAAATAATAATGTAATTAAGGCCAAGTTTGACATCCTCAAAAAAATTCAAAAAGTCAAAAAGTCACTATCCTATTTAAGGCCTTGTTTGGGAAGACTAAATATGTGTACTTTTTGTCTTTTTGGACAAAAAAGTTGAGGTTGAAAATATGGATGTTTGGGTTAACTTTTTGACTTTTTATGAAAAAATGTGTAATAAAAAATTGTGAAAATTGGTTTTTAGAGGAAAATTTGAATTGGGAGTTGTGCAGCCGTAATTGTTGACTTTTGGTGAATAGTGTTAACTTTTTAACTTTTTGAGTAACTTTTTAGCTTTTTGGATTATTTGAGAGTACCCAAACTTGGCCTAAGTCTCATCATCTTATTTAAGTCACATCACCTCTCTAACACATCACTTCAAACCCAACCCAAATCCAACCCATATTTCATAAAAAGTCAAAAAGTACATTTATTTAGTCTTTCCAAACTTGACCTAAGTGTGCTAATTTTTTAGCTATTTCAAAAAGTAATCGCAAACGGTGCATATATATCTAAAGAGAATAACAATCCAGTGGAGTCTTAAAAAAATATTTACACATCAATAATAAATTTTATAAATATTAATAATTAAGAGTTTAATTTTTAAATATATTAAGAGTTTAATTTTTTAAATATATTTGTAAATATTTTTTTGAGGACTCCCAACCCTCAACCCATCCATCCATATTGCGTCCCAATCCGAATTTGTGGGGTCAGCACGTGAATATTAATTAATTAATCTTGTTTAGTCTGGATCCCCTGCCATACTTTCCTACAATACTTTCCTGCCATGCCCCAAAACGACGTCGTTTTGGGGCTAAATTTCAAAAAAAAAAAAAAAAAAAAAAAAAACTTTCGAGCTCTACAACAGTTGCTTGATAGAGGAATGGAAGAAGAGGGAAGAAGAGGGAAAAACAGAGGCTCTTGATAGAGTGATATTTAGAGAGAAGAAGAGGGAAAAAAACAGAGGCTTATGATAGAGGAATGGAACTCAAAAAAGGAAGAGAAAAGAAGGCTGGAGGGAAGGGATGACAGTTTAAGCTGTCTGGATTTTTTCTTTGGGTCTCTTGACAGATTCATGGCCTTGAGTTTGGTTTCAAGCTTGAATCTTTGAAAACCCATTATAGAAATCTCAATACCCATTTCAAATCTGGAAAAAGAAAACACAATTTTTGCTTGGTTATTCAAGATCTTGGTTTTGTTAGATGATAAGAATGCAATACAACTTGAAGGGAAAGAGTGTGTTGGAAGTTGGGGGTTTTGATTCTGAAGCAAAGTGGAAGAAGAAAGAAGGAAGTTTTGCAAGCAGGAGTCCGAGCCCTTCCACATCAACATCAACCTCTCTTCATCTCTACGGGCGGAGTGGTCCGCCTCGTTCCACCTTCACCTTTCCAACCAGCCTGGCAGCTTTAAACAACCTCTGGCCGGAGAGAGGCTAGCAGATTATCTGCGCGATGGCCGGAAAGGACGAATGGGCGCTGAGTCGCAACCTATTCCTGTGGGACTCGAGGTGTCTGGAGGTGAAAGATTTGGGCTTGGGTTGGAGGATTGGGAGAGCTTGTTGTCTGAATCGGGTTACTCTCTGTCTGTACTCTTCTCTGTTCTGCCATGGATGCGTGCATCACAAAAAAAGGCACTGAGCTTCAACAATGGCGTCGTCTTCGTCTCTGGTTCTGTTTTTTTTTTTTTTTTTTTTGAAATTTAGCCCCAAAACGACGTCGTTTTGGGGCATGGCAGGAAAGTATTGTAGGAAAGTATGGCAGAGGATCCAGACTCGCGTTATTAACAGCGTGCATACCAATCACTCCAAGAATTCGGATCTTCGGTCGTCCTTTCCTACGGCCGTCCCTGCAGCGCATCAAAACGATGTCGTTTTGATCATTTTTTTTTTTTTGTCTTTTTTTTTTTTTTTTTTTTTGTCCTTTCCAGCCCTTTTCGTTGTGCCCTAGCCCCTCTGATAGATATAGAGACGAACAGAGCTGGACAGATCGAACGGGAGAGGCAACGAACGCGAGAGCGAAAGACGCAGACAGAGAGGCGAGACGGACGAACACACAAAAGGTCCGACTAGGTTCATTTCATCTCTCTCTCTCTCTCTCTCTCTCTCTCTCTCTCTCTTCCCTTCTTCTATGATTAATTGGTTTGATTCAACTTTTGTACAATGAGATCTACACTTAATCTGAAATTTATCTCGAAATTGTGGCTGTTGGGTTGAGTTGAGTCAGTTATTTCACAGGTTTAGAAGCATAATTTTGTGATGTGTTGATTTTTGTGAATTTTTGTGTGTCTTGTTATGTGTTGATTTTTTAGTCCTGCAAAATGAAGTGTGTCTTGTTAGCAGTTTATACAGAAACTATAACTCATATTCATCTTTAGATTATCTCGATTAGTGTATGGTGTTTTATTCTATGTAATTTAAGGATCACAAAATTTTTATAATTATTTTTATAAATTTTTTTTCATCATACCTAACATTACTGCAGTGGATTTACTGGTACTGGGAATACGACGACAACTCAATTCAATGCCTCAAAAAGCGTCGCCATATAAGAGAGAGAGAGAGAGTGGGAAGCCGTGTTCACAAGGAGAGTTATAGAGAGAGAAACTTGAGCAGCTAGGTGCTCAGCACAATGGTTTTGAGATATTCTTGTGTTGTTGAGTTCTGATGGGGAAAGGAGGGCAAGAATATGGAAAAAAGGAGAGTTTGGGGGCAGAATCATCATCGAGCGGGGATTTCTTCGCTGCTTGGGCGAAAGATGTCCAAGAATGCGAAGAGAAGTATGGGGTGAATCGGGATTACGGATTGTTGACTGATGAAGTGGAGAAGAGGCGGCAGATCTATGGATGGAATGAATTGGAGAAACATGAACCTCGGTCTATTTTGAGATTGATTTTGGATCAGTTTAATGATACTCTAGTGAGGATTTTCATTGTTACTGCTGTGGTATCTTTTGTCTTGGCTTGGTATGATGGTGAGGAAGGTGGGGAAATGGAGATCACTGCTTTTGTGCAGCCTCTAGTGGTTTTCTTGATTTTGATTGTGGTTGCAATTGTTGGGGTTTGGCAAGAGAATAACGCTGAGAAAGCGTTACAATCTCTTCAAAAAATTCAGTGGGAGCAAGCAACTGTGGTACGCGATGGCAGAATGGTTATAGGTATTCCTTTTAAAGAACTTGTTCCTGGAGACATTGTTGAGCTTCGGTTTGGTGACAAAGTCCCCGCTGATATGAGGGTTTTGTCTTTGACTAGCTCGACTGTTCGAGCTGAGCAGGGTTCATTGACTGGAGAGAGTGAAGCGGTTAGTAAGACAACTAAACCTGTTCCAGAAGATTCTGAAATTCAGGGGAAGAAATGTATGGTTTTCGCTGGGACAAGAATTGTGCATGGGAATTGTACTTGTTTGGTTACTCAGACAGGCAGGCATACAGAGATGGGTAAGGTGCATTCGCAGATTCACGAGGCCTCGCAAAGCGTTGACGATACACCTCTAAAGAAGAAATTGTATGGATTTGGAGTCTCTCTCACAGCTATAATTGGGGTTATTTGTGCATTGGTGTGGCTTATTAATGTGAAATACTTTCTCACTTGGGAGTATGTTAATGGGTGGCCCACGAATTTTAAATTCTCTTTTGAGAAGTGCACATATTACTTTGAGATTGCTTCATAGAGGCATTCAGGGGACTAATGAACAGGTGCTTCATTGTGGCAGGGTGCAGTAGAAAATGTGTTGGAACGAAGTTCTTTTGTTCAATCGCTTGATGGTTCTATTGTAGAACTGAATCAAACTTCGAGGCATATTATTTTACAAAGCCTGCATGAAATGTCCTCAAGTGCATTACGTTGTTTGGGTTTTGCCTACAAGGAGGACCTCCATGAGTTTGCTACTTGTAATGGTGATGAAGACCATTCAGCACATGAGCTTTTACTTAATCCATCTAACTATTCTGCAATTGAGAGTAAACTCACTTTTGTTGGCTTGGCTGGGCTAAGAGTGAGTTGGCACATTTGCTTTTCATTCCTCAAACACGACATTATTTTCATTCGTAAAGTGTTCCTAGTACGCTTGAAGAAATGAAGGTGTATTAACTTAATTTTATTTTGTTATAGGATCCACCTCGGAAAGAGGTCCGCCAAACCATCGAGGACTGCAGAACAGCTGGCATTCAAGTAATGGTTATTACAGGAGATAACAAGAATACAGCTGAAGCTATATGTCATGAGATAGGTGTATTTGGACCACATGAGGACATTAGCTCTAAAAGCTTAACAGGGAGAGAGTTTATGGATCTTCCTGACCCCAAAAGTCATCTAAGGCAAAGTGGAGGGCTGCTCTTCTCTAGGGCTGAACCAAGGCATAAACAAGAAATAGTCAGACTACTGAAAGAAGATGGTGAAGTAGTTGCAATGACTGGAGATGGGGTGAATGATGCATCTGCCTTGAAATTAGCTGATGTTGGAATTGCAATGGGCATTGCTGGAACTGAGGTATTTATTTTTCTTTTCTCGTTAGTGTTAATGTATTACATTTTAATGCAAAGATGGTATTTTAGAGTATATTGAATTAGAAAACAGAAAAAATGTTTTATCATATACACTTTCATTTTGTATGACTTTTGATGGTAAACAAATTTTAAACCTTATTTTGGTATTGAGCATTGCATTGCTAATTTTTAAAGAACTTCCATTAGTTTCCTGACTTGTTACATGAGGATTAGGTGCAGTCATCATCTGCTTCTTAATACATTCTAAGTCATAGTTGTTAAATGATTCAGTGGCTCTGTATGGATGCAAGAAGCCTGGTGGAGGTGTTCTCAAATAATTTTTTAAAAATACAATCTAACGTTAATCATATTCACATGAAATCTATATGTTTGGAGTGACTTTATGTTTGTGTGTGTGTCCGTCTTGGGGTCACTCAGTTGTGCCTCTAAAAAACATTAGGACTTTTTCAACTATTAAAAACCTTTATGATTTTCCGTCTCTTGTCCTTTTAAGACCTTCATTATTTGTGTAGTTTTGGTCTTATGTTGCGCTTGACCAAGCCATTTTAAAATTCTTTCCTCATTTTGAAGTTGGTGCTACCATTAGATCACTTGAAGTTTTTTGTCTTGTCTTTACTTATTTGCAGTGCATCTTGTTCTAGGTTGCAAAGGAAGCCTCTGACATTGTTTTAGCAGATGACAATTTCAGTACAATTGTTGCTGCTGTAGGTGAAGGCAGATCTATTTACAATAATATGAAGGCCTTTATCAGGTCTATTTCTCCACAATGTTTTTCGTAGCTTTTACCAAATTCCACTATGGGACTCGCTTGATGCTTTTAAGTTTTAATCTAGAAGTACTTATTTTGGTCTACTTTGCCATAAGTCTGCATATTTCTCTTATGAGAACGTGATCGATCACTATAATGGGAATGATCTCTCAAAAAGCAAAATATACATTTACATACATATACGCCGACATTAATTTTATACATGTGTGTTCATATAAATTGCTTATGGTTTGAAAAACCTGGATAAGCCATGTGAAACAATTCTCAGCTTTACTGATAAGGTTGTCCTTGCCTTTTGTCTTCCTATAAGTACGGTCTTTTGTGTGCTCCCCCATATGACCCTATGTTTGTTGCTATGTTACCTGGAACATGGATGGTTCCGGCACGTGGAACAAAAACTTGAATGTGGTACGCTACATGCTCTATAATGTGGTACAATAAGAGTAGACTTGTATGTATTACACTTAAGAATTTAAGATACTTCTATAGTAATTTTATTTTAACTATTAGGTATCTAATAAAATATATATATTTCTTTTTTTTATATTTTTGTCTTGTCAAAACTTAAGTCACCCCCTAAATTTTTGTTCATTATATTTGATTTTTATTCCTCGTAAGGTAACATTTAAAGAAATATATTGAAAAAAAACTTTTAGGATTGCTTTGGATCATTAAATTTATCGTTTTGGAACGAAAGTGTACTATATTTCGGAACGTATGTACCAATACCTAATTCATTAGGGTATTAGTGTTTTCTGGTAACACAGGTTTGTCATACTAGCTTTTAAAAAAATATCTTTCTTTAATCCTCTGTTTCTTTTTTCTTTCTTTATCTTCTAAGATATTTTAGTCAAAGAATTATATCTACAAAGAGAATGGAGGCAATATTCACAAACATAATAGGTACAAAAAGCTTAATAATCCAAAAGTGGTAGGTAACAGGTGAAAGGAAGTGAAGGACAAATCAATTACCATAGTGGCCAGTTAATTCTCTCAAAGCTTTGATTTTTCAGACATCCATCTATTGTGCAGCTTCTCTCTTACACACCACACAACAGGAACTAGGACTACTTTCAACAAAATGGTGACAGCAAGTTGCTGATTCACACCACCAACCTTTAAAAGGATTGGCCAACAAGCAGGGTGTAAATTGACAGATTGTGAACTGAGAGTGTAAGAGAGACCACAACTTATTGCCCTATGGACAGCAAATGAGAAAGCTGTTTTCCGCATCAAAATCTCTGCTAGACATGCAGAATGTATAAGGATGCATGTTGAAATGTTACCGGCACCTGTTTGCCTAGACAAAGAAAGCCATCATAGGAGTTTGGGAATCCAAAATGGCTCAAGTGAAGAAGATAACTGTAACCTAAAATTTAACTTCCTGAAGGACTTTACCAGCAGCCAACTGCTCAAAAGTTTACCTCCATGGTAACACATCCTAGCAGTACTACTCACTTGAACCAGGACTAATTTCCTGAAAATGAAAATCCTACATCAGGAAGAGAGAAAACAATCAAGAAGAGAGAAAACAAATTTGTGTTCAGTTCCAATGTGAACCTGTATCTCCCAGCGTGCCATAATTTGCCGTTAAACCACTATGGTCTTTAGCAATGTGGATCTGGGTCTTTGAGGCTATGAAGCATGGGTACGGTACGGGTACTTCAATACGTTATGTTAGTGTGGTAGGTAGATATGAGTGTGTTAGGTGAGTATTAGTGTGGTAGGTGAGTGTATAGTGTGGTAGGTGAGTGTGTTAGTATATTTCTCTTCCTCTCCTATATATAGGAGAGTCATTGTATACATTCAATAGATCATCAATCAATAATATCAATACATTAATTTTCTACATGGTATCAGAGCTGGTTTAGCACCTAGTATTTTTCGCTTCACTGGCGGGCGGCAACCTCGCCTTGGCCGCCCGCCGGACCTCAACCTACTCCGCTGCCACATTTCTTGCTGCCATGAACCATCAACCCCAATTAGAAGTGAAAAGATCAGAGAAGTTGAGCTTCCAATCATAGACCTCTCAGCAGAGAGATCAGAGGTGTCAAAGCTCATTGTAAAAGCTTGTGAAGAGCTTGTTTTTTTCAAGGTCATCAACCATGGTGTCCCTGAGGATGTTATTGCAAGGATGGAAGAAGAAAGCTTCTTGTTCTTCTCCAAACCAGGCTCCGAAAAACAACGGGCCGGGCCAGCTAATCCCTATGGTTACGGAAGTAAGAACATAGGCTTCAATGGTGATACTGGAGAGGTTGAATATCTTATTCTCAACACCACCTTCTCAAGCTTTTCTTTCTACTACTGTTTAGTTCAGTCTCTAAAGGGGGAGAAAAACAGAGTTCTAGAGAGAAAAAACAGAGCAACAATGGAGGGTAAGGAAGAGGATGTGAAACTTGGAGCTAACAAGTTCACAGAGAGACAACCATTAGGCACAGCAGCTCAGACAGACAAGGACTACAAGGAGCCACCACCAGCTCCCTTGTTTGAGCCAGGGGAGTTGAAATCATGGTCCTTTTACAGGGCTGGGATTGCAGAGTTCATGGCCACTTTCCTCTTCTTATACATCACTCTTTTGACTGTCATGGGTGTTGTTAGGGCACCTACCAAGTGTGCCTCTGTGGGTATTCAAGGGATTGCTTGGGCTTTTGGTGGTATGATCTTTGCCCTTGTCTACTGCACTGCTGGTATCTCAGGAGGACATATTAACCCAGCAGTGACCTTTGGATTGTTTCTGGCAAGGAAGCTGTCCCTAACAAGGGCTGTTTTCTACATAGTGATGCAGTGCCTTGGTGCCATATGTGGTGCTGGTGTTGTCAAGGGCTTCCAGCCATCTATCTATCAGGCCAATAATGGTGGGGCCAATTTTGTGGCACATGGTTACACCAAGGGTGATGGCCTTGGTGCTGAGATTGTTGGCACCTTTGTCCTTGTCTACACTGTCTTCTCTGCCACTGATGCCAAGAGAAATGCCAGAGACTCGCATGTCCCTCTTTTGGCTCCTCTTCCAATTGGGTTTGCAGTGTTCTTGGTTCATTTGGCCACCATTCCCATCACAGGAACTGGCATCAATCCAGCCATAAGTCTTGGAGCTGCAATCATCTTCAACAGGGATCATGTTTGGGATGACCACTGGATCTTCTGGGTTGGACTCTCCATTTCTCAAAGATCCAAAGCTATCTCCAATGACCCAATTAAATTCAGTTGTGCAGAGGGATTGTGGGTCCCAGACACATCAGTGTTTAGTAAGCTAATCAGGGCCGTTGATGAGGACGACTCCCTTTTTCAGGCTCAATCACTATCCTCCTCTCCTCCTCACAGACAGTTTTCAAGATAGTGACACGTCACCCTCCTCATTTCATCATCACCTTCATAATCATCAGATTGGATTTGGAGAACATTCTGACCCTCAGATCTTGACCATCTTAAGATCCAACGATGTCAGTGGACTCCAAATCTCTCCAGAACAAGGCCATGACAAATGGGAGGTTTGTGAGTGTGAAACATAGAGCCCTAGCCAGCTCATACAAGTCAAGAATGTCAATGGCCTATTTTGGTGCACCAAAACTCCATGCAAGGATCACCATCCCGCCAGAGTTGGTCACCCAGTTCAGACCATGTCTCTATAGACCCTTCACATGGGCCGAGTACAAGGAGACTACATATTCTCTCCGGCTCAGCGATTTGGGGCCATTTGGCTTTGATTTCTTCTCCAATAATTGGAATACTCAGAAAAAGAAATCTGGGTCATCCAAAAAGAGAAAGCAATTGCAGTAATGTCACCAACCTTATTTTATTCATACGGGGATCAAACCCGATCACCATTTTATAAAAAAAAAAAAAAAAAAACAAAACAAAAAAAAACAAACAAACAAACCAACAACAACAAAACAACCACAACCCATAACCACCACAAACAACCGGCTTCACTTCTTCGCCTCTTCAGCTGTTCTCTTCTTTTTGCCTTTGTCTTGGGCGTCCCTTGCCGCCTGTGTTTCCCACGCCACCGAAAGCACGTTGTCTTCCCGCTGTTCTCAACTGCTACATATGGCGGCCTCCAAATGAGCATCACGGTGGCCTTCCGCCGCCTTGTTTTTTTCGCTTTAGCACATATCTCGCCGCATCCGTGATACATGCGCTAGAGCGAGCGATTGGCTTTTTACCGCACCTCATTTGTTCTACTCGGTCGGCGAGGTTGTTGACCGCCATTGTCTCAACACATTACCTTAATGTATAATAATTGGCCTCAATATCGATTGAAGTACCATTATCTGCTCAACCGCCACCATCGGATAGTTCAAGCAAGAAACCAGGGGGGCTTGGTCTAGGGGCACTTGGTTGAGGTTCAAGGGCCATATTCTGGGTAGTGGCCTCGTTGAGGTCGGGAAAGAGAGTGAGCAGACCACGGGACGAAGAGGCTATGTTCTGGGTAACGGGGCGGGAAGAAGAAGCCATTTTCAGAGCAACAGCTTGTTACAGAGTATCTCTCTCAGAAGTGTTACAGAGAGAACGAAGTCTTTTTTCAGAAGTTTTTCAGCTAGTTTGTTCTGCATCAGCGGCAGCCTCGCCTTGGTTTAAATAGGCAAGGCAGACCCGCGCCTCACGCGCCTCTTGGCGCCAGATGACAAATCGGCGCACCTTTTGATGGCTGTCGGGCACACTTTTTGATGGCAAGCCTTTTGATGGCACGCTTTTTGATAAGATTGGGCACGCCTTTTGAGGGTGCGACTTTTGAGGGTCCGACAAGACTCTGTAAACTGTCCCGACTTTGATTCCGGTTAGCTTCAATATGGGTCCGACAAGACTCTATAAACTGTCCCGACATTGATTCCGGTTAGCTCCTATATGGGTCCGACAAGACTCTGTAAACTGTCCCGACATTGATTCCGGTTAGCTCTTATATGGGTCCGACAAGACTCGGTAAACTGTCCCGACATTGATTCCGGTTAGCTCCTATATGGGTCCGACAAGACTCGGTAAACTGTTCCAACATTGATTTCGGTTATCGTTGACACAGCCATATAGTGTCTTCTACAACGGTCCGACATGACCCCGTAAACTGTTTTGTACAACGGTCTGACATGACCCCGTAAACTATTTTCTACAACGGTCCGACATGACTCCGTAAACTGTTTTCTACAACGGTCCGATATGACTCCGTAAACTGTTTTCTATGACCCCATAAACTATCTTCTACAACGGTCCGACATGACCCCATAAACTGTCTTCTACATCGGTCTGCCATAACCATACGGTCTTCTACAACGGTCTGACACGACCATACAGTGTCTCCTATCTACTTTTATTTTATTTGTCAGATTATTTTCCTGTTTTGTTACTTTCTCTCCAAACTCAAGTTGGTTAGTCCCTCTCCTCCTTGAGTTTGAGGGGGGCTATTAGTGTGGTAGGTAGATATGAGTTTGTTAGGTGAGTATTAGTGTGATAGGTGAGTGTATAGTGTGGTAGGTGAGTGTAGTGTGGTAGGTAAGTGTATAGTGTGGTAGGTGAGTGTGTTAGTATATTTCTCTTCCTCTCCTATATATAGGAGAGTCATTGTATACATTCAATAGATCATCAATCAATAATATCAATACATTAATTTTCTACACGTTAAAATGTAAAAAAGTAGGATACGGGTATGGCTTGGTACGTTTGTAACAAAATATTTATTTCTAATTTGGAATAATGCAAAAATTGATTAAATGGGTTAATTTGTTAAGATCCAATGTACAATTAACATTTAATGCCAAAAGTAAAGGTATAAACTAAAATTAAACGTCATTATATTAAGTAACTTACAAACCATAACTTAATTTTAAAATCATGCTAAGTATAAAACTAAAAACAAAGAGGAAATCTAGTGAAACGAATTTTATCTTTTTAGTGGAAGAAAATATTGTTTTGACTACGGTACATCTTGGGTGTATATTAGGTACGTCTGGATATGCCAAAAATTAAGAAGAAAAAATTTAGATTCGTGTTTTATGTATTTGGTACGTATGCAAAAGTACCATATAAAGTACCATATGGCAGTAAATACCCGTTATGGGTACAACATGTTCGTTGAAGTACCACCCATGTTTCATAGCTTTGAGGGATCATCCCCATGCATCTTGCCCTAGGGAATTTCAAGCTGAATTGTCAAGTTTAGATGCGGTATATTTTCTTGTACTCGCGTGACACTTTTCCATACTAATCCTATATGATACTCCTACTTAGGTAGCCAGCCAATCGTGACCCTCATACCCAATTTGTGAACAGTTTCTGCCACTGCCCTCTTTTTCCACCCCTTGCTTATAGAGGGGGAGGGGAAAAAAAAAAACTGCCTGTTTTTCCACCCCATACCTCTATGATCATTTTATCTTTTCCTTTTGTTTTATTGGATTTTAAAACATTTTCTTAGGTGTTGCCTTTATTTTTCCAGTTCACACCCTCTTGTAGCAGTTCTGAGAGGTCTACACATTGCTAAAGCGTGGTTACTGTAGGCTATAAAGTTCTTTTGATTTTTAGGTTCTCTCTGGTCTTTTGTGGGGTTTGGTCTTGTGCTGGATGGTCTGCGAGTGCTGTCACATGGTTGGAGTTTTTTATATGAACCCCACATCAAGTTAATGTATCTTTTGGCCTAGCCTTGGTTCATTTATGATTAGTTTATGTTGAAATGGGTTTTCTATAATGTTACTTGGCATCTGATTCAGCCCTAAATATGGAGGCTGGTATGGTCCATATTTACACACTAACTATTTATGCCTTTTGATATCATTTATTCTTATAGCTCTTTACTTGGATCATCATTACACGCCTGGAAATGATGAAATGCTTGTGTTACATTCCATTTGACTTTCTTAGTTTGGTTGAGAATCTGTTGTTTTCCAACAAATAAAAACAATTTGCTTTGCCAATGATGAAGTGAATCAATCTGTACAATTCTTACGACTACAAAGGACCATTGCTAATGTAGATGACCTCTTGCAACCCCAACCTTGCACTCTATAGTTTATAGAAAACCTTGCAACAAGGTTAACAGTATGATGCCATTGCCATGAAACTGATCCTGATGTTTTATCATCATCACAGGTACATGATCTCATCAAGTATTGGTAAGGTTGCCTCTATATTTTTGACAGCTGCTCTAGGTATTCCAGTGTGTCTGATTCCAGTTCAACTTGTGTGGGTCAATCTTGTTACCGATGGACCCCTAGCAATAGCTTTGGGATTTAATCCACCAGAAAAGGATGTTATGAAGAAACCCCCTCAAAGAAGTGACGACTCATTGATCAGTGCTTGGATTTTATTCCACTATCTGGTATTATAACTAGCTCCTTTGGCTTTCAAAGAACTTATATCTATTGGGCACCTGAAGTAATTTGTTGTGCTACTCATTTTTGCAAATCGTATATGCTAAGATTCACCTTATTTAACATAATATATAATTTTATTTATATATATATACATATAAAAATCACATTGTATTTAAAATGAATTATATATCAATATAACCAAATTAAATTGTACATGTATATAAAATCTTGTATATCAATATCAATATAATTAGTTGATTTCTTGTCTTCTCTTTTCTTCTTCCTTTGTGTGTGTATGTGTGAAAATGGCACCGTTTTATGCATTATGCAAACAAAATTGAACATTCTGAATTGCAATGAAACAGAATTGAATTGTATGATTCACTCTATTTAAAATTCAATTGCACGAATTGAATAATTTTGCTTGAAATTCATATCGAATTGTAAATCTTAAGCTTCTAACAACCATGGTGCTACTATTTATCAATTTGGATGCAGGTGATTGGACTCTTTGTCGGGATCGCAACTGTGGGAATATTCATCATATGGTACACTCATGGCTCTTTCTTTGGCATTGATCTAAGCACAGACGGCCACAGCCTTGTCACCTATTCCCAACTTAGCAATTGGAGTCATTGCCATACCTGGGAGGGTTTCTCAGTAACACCTTTCAAGGCGGGGTCTCAATTGATTGAGTTTAAAGATCCGTGTGACTACTTCCAAACGGGCAAAACAAAAGCAATGACTCTTTCCCTCTCCGTCTTGGTCGTCATTGAGACGTTCAATTCCGTTAATGCCCTGTCTGAAGACAGTAGCCTCTTAACAATGTCAATTTCATTCGGCCTTTACTTTTTGATCCTTTATGTGCCTTTTGTTGCTCAAGTTTTCAGCATCGTTCCTCTAAGCCTGAACGAATGGCTCGGCGTGTTGGCCGTTGCATTTCCGGTGATTTTAATCGATAAGGTTCTCAAGTTTGTGGGAAGATGTACAGGTGGAGGCCGAAAACCGGATTCTAGAAAGCTCTCTAAGCACAAGGAGGAGTGACCCGGGACGGTCGTCATTCGGAAAGCCTGCCGTTGATCAGGTCTGTCTATTAAAAAAGGAGGGTTAGTTTGGACCTAGAAGATTAAATTAGATTGGTAAAACTGATATGTAAAATAGGAAATTCTATTTCCATATACCTTATTAGCTCAGGGCACATAATAAAATAAATTTAATGATGTCCTAAATAAAAATTACCATAATAGATATCTAGCAATACTCATAATTTTTAATGTGTGGATTGAGAAAATTAATCAATAAATAAATTAATAGGGGTGTATATTGAGAAAAGATGTGCTCTTGAGTTATTTAAATGTGTTGAAATAGAATTTTCCATGTAAAACATTTTACAGTAGAATTTTCAGAGATGTATAGTGTTTATTTGACTTCATGATTTTGGGATTTAGTTCTGAGATTTATGATTTTACTTCTTTTTTTTATTTATCAAACTGAGGATCAATGTTTTTTTTTTTTATCAAATCATTGTTTATTGCCGTTGGATTTTCACTATTGGATGTCTTTTGGATGACTATCTAAAGGTAAAAATTTGTGAAAAAATTATACTGACTGATCGACCGACCATTTGTCCGCTCGATTGACCGATAGTTTGATGAAATTACAAATTTTCTGTTAGAGCACTTGATAATAAAAAAAAAAAATTATTCAAATTTAATGAAAAAATTAATATACCGTTGGAGGTGTCCTTACACGTTATTACTGGGTAAATGTTGTTATTACTGGGTAAATGTTGTATGTTATGCATTTTATATAGCGAGAATCTTTATGCTAAAGGTTTCCATGCAATTATTGGATTTGTTTTGAGTTTCAACAAAGGTGCTTGAAATTCTTTGACAAGAATTAGTGTGTTTAGTTTGAGTTTTTTGAATTAAATTTTTTGAAAATTGAGTTTTTTGATTTTTGTGTTTTTTTGTTTTTAGTAAATATTTTTAAAATTTTAAATATTTTTTTTACTTTTTTAGATGTATCTTACTTAGATGTATTTAGAAAGTAAAAAATTTGTGAAAAAATATTTTTATAAATTAATAAATACATAAAAATACAAAAAATGTACTGAATTTTCGTTTTTTTTTTTTTGTATTTTTGGTATTTAGTGAATTTTTAAAAGGTTTTTTTCAATTTTTTTATTTTTTATTTTTTTAGGTATATTTATGTTAGGTATGTCTAAAAATTAAAAAAATTTGATCAAAATATTAAAAAAATTTAGTAAAAATAAAAAAACACGAAAAATAAAAAAGTAGAATTTTTTAAAAAGTGTTTTTGAAAAATGATAACCAAGCATAGTGAATGATTTCTTGAATAATAAGCAAGGTGACAAGGATGATTTCCTGTATTTTTTTGAGCAAAATTCATTTTACTTTCGTATGATATGATTTGATAGCATTTTACCTGCTTATCTTTTAAAAATAGTCATATACTTTTTGAGAGGGTAATTTGTAAACAAATTGGGCCGAGTTAGAAAAAGTCTTCTTTAGAAGTTGGGCCGCGCAATGGGCCGAGATAAGGGCTGGTGTAACTCGGTCTTAGGCCCAGAAGACATCTCATATTTCGGATTTGGGCCGAACTATGGACCGAGGTGTTTGGGCTTCGCAAGTTGGATCTCGTCCTTGTGAGTTCGGTCGGAGATTGCTGCAGTTAGCTCGGTCTAAACAGACAAAACCGAGATACAAGTGAACAAGGGCCGAGCTAGGTGTTGCATATGAAGGTACTGGATTAAGCATGACAAAGGGTTAGTATTAGCTCGGTTATACTGTTATTCAACCGTGGTAGTCATCTCACTTGGCTTGTAGTGATGAAACTCCTAGGAGGACTTCGTTAAAGAGAGTAGAGTCCTATTAGGATTGTGCAAACCATCTCACTTGGTTGGTAGTGAGTAGGGTGTGTGATTCTTAGGAGGACTCTTATAAGGAGAGTTGGAATCCTACTAGGATTGGGCCAGGCCAAGTCTATAAAAGCTCATAGCAGGACCTATAGACAAGTATCACAATCCCAATTCCTACTCTAGAATACACAGAGCTTATTGTCTATTGTCTAGTTGCTGATTTAGACATCGGAGGGGTTTCCAGCACACACCTGCCGGATAACTCACGTTTGTGTTTTCAGGTAGTAAAGTAACGTTGTTTGGAGGAGTGTAAACTTGATCAATAAGATTATACGTGAAGATTATTTCGCGCTCGTACAATTAATACGGTTAAGTATAGATGTAAAATGACTATAATACTTAGGGACGAAATTAGGATTTTAAGATAGGAGACCAAACATTATGTATATCTAACTCCAACTACATTTACAATTTTTTTTTTTTATATTCTAATTTGTAAGTTACAATGCATCAAAATATATTAATAGTTAATAAAAACAAAGATACTTAAAAGATTTTTTAATTGCCTTATATTTTAATCACTTATTTTATATTTATTTAGTCAAAGTAAATAATATTTTATTAAATTTAGGCCTCGTTTGGGAACAGACTATTTTAATAATTTTTTGACTTTTTATAAAAAAATATACAGAAAAGTAGAAAGAGTGATATGACAACTTATAGTTACTTTTTACCTTTTTAACTAAAATATATAATTGACAAACGAAACTTTAGTATGAAAAGTGACATTTGAGTAGGTAGAATATCTCTACAAATAACACATTGGTACTGAAAAGTTATCTTGAAAATTGAAGTTATCTTGAAAATTTAAGGGCACTCGGTCCATTAGTCCAAATATCAATTTTATTTGGTTAACCATCACTCAAATATTTTGTCTAAAAGGCCAAGTTTAAACAAGATGATCGAAATAATCTATTATTTTCTAAATAACCCTACGGGTTTGTTATACTTTCTACTCTTAAATTATCATCAAATTCTCTATTTAGTTCCTGAACTATCAATTGAATCTATTTAGTCCCTAAACTATCATCAAATTCTGTTTAGTCCCTAAAGTATATAAATCAAAGTCTATTTAGTCCCTAAACTAAGGGTGAGCAGTGGATATTCCAATCCACCCAAAATCAACTGAATCGAATCGAATCGATCCACCGCATTTTGAACAGATGTGTGATAATGAGCAGACAGTTGCAGATTGATTTTTTTCAATTCGCTTAGTTTTGGACGGATGACAAATTTGAGGTTCGTTTGATTGCAACCGAATCGCCAAATAGCGAGTACTCCTAATAATTAGGTTAATTTTGTATTTTCAATTTTTTTAGATATTCTGTTTGTGTTTTCAATTAAAAAAAGTTTAAATATTCTGTTGTGTTTTTAGTTTGTTTTCAATTTGAAAATCCTGTTATCAAATGATAAGTGTTAATATTTGGTATTTTTGTGTGAAAAATATAAGGCTTAATTTTCTCATTTTTTTTAAAAATCAAATTAAATCATTTTTTAATATAAAAATAATAATAAAATAATTTTGATAATGCATGATTTGTTTATATGTATTTATTATTGGTATTTGACAATTTATTTGATAATCTTTTAGTTATGTTGAGTTGGATTGTTATCCTCCAAAAAAATGCTAATAAATTATTGTATTATGTTCAAAATTTATAAAAGTTTAAACTTCCAAACCGATTCGCATCCATCTGCCAATCCGCTCAATTCGCATCCGTCAATCTGACAGACGGATGCGGATTGATTTTTTGTAATCCGCTAATTCGACGGACGGATGGCGGATTAGAGATTTTCCGGCTGCAACCGAACCGTGAACATCCCTATCCTAAACTATCAATTGAATTTATCAAGTCCTTAAAATATTTAATTCAAACCTATTTAGTCCCTAAAAAGATTTTAAAAATAAAATATATACACATACGTATTATAAATTAGTAAAACACCCTATTTAGTTAAAATTTTATTTTAAAAAAAAAACTTTAAATTTTTATTTTGTCCTTGAAAAGTGGGCACAAATCCATATATTGAATTTTCTTTATAAGGATAACGGTAATTATCTATAGTATTTTTTTTATTTATCTTTTACAATAGATACGTGCTTACTTTAATATTTAGTATTATATGTCAGATTTTGTTTATAATTTCTAGAGGCATTTACATACAAGTCCCATTTTGTGAATTTATAATCTATTAAGTCCTAGATAAAATTATTTGTTCTTTCAAGTCTCATTAATTTTTAATAGATTTTATAATTAAATATCCAAACAAGCAGTGAGCTCCATAAACATATCCTTCGTAGAAAGAGAAGACAGAGTCCAGAGAGAGAGAGAGAGAGAATGGCGATCAGAGAAGTCACATCTGAATTGCTGATCTATTTGGCGAATTCACTCAACAGTTTGAGACTCGAATGGCAAAAAACAGCCGCCATTGAAATTCTACAGCAATTCGATTGGGAAGTTCCAGATTGGGTCATCATTCCTGGTGGAAATCTAGGAAACATTTACGCATTCTACAAAGGATTCAAAATATGTGAAGAATTGAGACTCGTTGATCGAATTCCAAGGCTTGTTTGCGCTCAAGCAGCGAATGCAAATCCATTGTATCTACATTACAAGTCAGGTTGGGGTGAATTCAAGCCAGTGAAAGCAAATACTACATTCGCTTCGGCTATTCAAATCAGAGACCCAATATCCATTGATAGAGCAGTGTTTGCTCTCAAGAACTCGAATGGGATTGTTGAGGAAACAACTGAAGAAGAACTTATGGATGGCATGGCACAATGGATGATGAATAGAAACAGAAAGAAGAGCATAGATGGCATCCCAGGAATTAAATTTAACTTTATCGTTAACACTTATTGATTTTTCTGAATTTTGATCGAAATTGAGAACATTTTCAGTTATAATATTTTCAATTTTAATCATGAAAAATTGAGAAATTTCTCAAAATTGATAATTATATATTTCTTAGTTTTGATAATACTCTTAGTTCATACTAGAAAAAAATTGAGAAATTTCTTAATTTTGATAATTATAAATTGAGAATATTCTCAAATTTAAAATTGAGAACATTCTCAGTTTTGGCATTAAAGGGCAAAACATCTTTTTACCTATAAATGGGACTTAATGGTTCAAAAACTTTTTAACAGGACCTAAGCTATCACTAAATATGTAGATAGGATTTTTTGTTAATTAATCCTAATTTCTAATTGATTGTTTTTAAGGTTCTAAGTTCTTTTTATTACTTAATTAATGTATTATTTTGTTCTATTACTATTTATAAAGAAGTGTTATTATTTAAACTATCTGATTCTACTTCTTCAATATATCTGATATTCATATAATCTATTGGTAAGACCGAAAAATCAGACTCTAATATTAATTTAAACACACAATGAAATAAAATATTTTTTGAAGACAAAATAAAAATTTAAAAAAAATTTCTGTAATAAAATCTTAATTGGAGAGGATTTTTTTATTAATTTATAATACGTGAAAAATCTAGAAACCTCCTAGATGTTGATTTGTGATTATGTATCAATTTTAAGCAGAATATAACAATCCCAATCAAACAATCAAGAGAAAGAGACACAAAGATTTTACGTGGAAAAACCACAATTGGACACCTTCCAATTGTGATAAAACCACGGCAATGACCACAAGAACAATCCACTAAGAAGATATAAAGGAATTACACAGTATCACTCTCAATAATCTAGCGAATTCACAACGCCTAATTGAACCAACCTCTATGCCTCTTCCAACCCCATCTTCAAAGACGAATTGTCTTTACGATGAGCCACTCAGGATTCCTCCAAAGCTTGGGCTCGAATTCTTCAGAATTCACAACTGAAGAACAACTCTCTCTTTTGTGTATAACAAACAAACCTTTGATGTACTCTCTTTAAACCATGAGTTAAATACTCAATAAAACATCAAAGAAAATAACAAAATATCCCCAGATATAAACTTTTAAGAACCAAAAAGAAGATCTGGAGGACTTCAATAAAATTACTTAGTTTTGGGAGAAAACCAAGTATTTATAGAGAACCAAAAGTAATCCAAGATTGGGAAGAACACAAACTCCTTGAGAAATCCGGATTCTGAGGCTCGCTCGAGCGAAGCTTTCCTAGCTCGAGCGAGGAGAGTAATTTTCATGATTTCTACTAGTGCCTTGGCTCGAGCGACGGATCCTTGGCTTGAGCGACCAATCACTTCTTTCAGGTTTTTGTATGGACGCAATCCTTGGCTCGAGCGACCATTCCTTGGCTCGAGCGAAAACTCCTTGGCTCGAGCGAGCAACGGCTGACATGAAATTTTGAACGCAATTTTGCATTTTGCTTCGGCCGCGAGCTAATCTTGAAAGTATTAACATCACAAACTTCTCTGCATGGCTCGATTCGGGTTTGGATTCGCATCTGATAAACTCAAGGCCTCACTGAAATAAAAGTGCGAAAATAATTACATCTGAAAGGAGTTTTGTCAAACGGGGTTGCCAAGAATAAAAACCTAACAATACGTATAGGCATATATTTTATTTTTGTAATCCTTTTATGGACTAAATGAGTTTGAATTAAATCTTTTAGGGACTAAATAGATTCAATCGATAGTTTAGAGATTAAATAGACTTTGATTTATATACTTTAGGGACTAAATAGAGAATTTGATGATAGTTTAGGGACTAAATAGATTCAATTGATAGTTCAGGGACTCAATAGAGAATTTGATAGTAGTTTAGGGGTAGAAAGTGTAATAAACCCTGACTCTAACAGAAGTCGACACCTCTCTCTCTTCTCGTTCTCCTCAGCCGCCGACACTAGGGGTGGGCGCAGGTCGGTTGCGGCCACGGAACCTCCAATCCGCCATCCGTCCTCCAGATTAGCGGATTGGAGAAAATCAATCCGCATCCGTCCACCAATCCGGCGGATGTGTATTGAGCGGATTGGCGGTTTGGCGGATGGATGCGAATCGGTTTGGCGGTTTAAGATTTTATAAATTTTCAACATAATTCAACTTGTGCACTTCCTCAAAAAAAAAAAAAAAAAAAAAAAAAAAAAAAAAAAAAAGTATTACAGTCATGACTTAAAAAACTATTACAATCACTGTATGTCTCATCCAAAAAGAGAAAGTTTGAAACTTTAGAATATCACAATCACAGCATGATTCATTTACATAAAGTATTACAATCTGTGGTTTTTAAAATATAATAATAATTCAAACCACCAAAACCATGAATAAGGCAGTAGTAGAGATTGTATGTCTCTGTATTGTTACATCTATATATGTTTTTGAAAACAAAAACCAACCAGCATATATCATATTTTATATTTATTATTTTTAGAATTAAATTTAAAAACCAAAAAATATAGATAAATAATACGTTTATTTTTTTCAATTCAAAAAATATATTCAAGTTGAAAATTTTTTTTCAACAGAATATTTAAACTCTTTTTCAATTAAAAACACAAACAAAATATTTAAACAAATTGAAAACATAAAGTCTAATAAATTATTAGGGGGCTCGCGGTTTGGCGGTTCTGTTGCGGCCAAAGGAATCTCAAATCCGCCATTCGTCCGCCAAATTGGCGGATTGGAGAAAATCAATCTGCAACCGTCTGCTCGTCATCACGCATCCGTCCAAAATGCGGCGGATCGGTTCGGTTCGGTCGGTTTTGGCGGATCGGTATATCCGCTGCTCACCTTTAACCGACACCACCATACCGCCTTGTCTCTCCCTTCACGGTTTCGCACCACGGGCGAGTGGTGCAATACCAGATCTATGTGAAAGATGAGGATGAAGCTATAATCATGCCGGTCAGAGTACCAGCTCGCCTCACCAGCAACGGAATCCACTCAGACCTACCTTTCTCTGGCAATTGGAGCACCAATTCACCTCTCTCTTGGTCACCGCCATCGAAATCCACTCAATCCTGGCCTTTCTTTCTTCTCTCTACTGTCTAGTCTCGCTGCCGCTAACATTTTCTCTCGCTCCGTACCACCGTCACGGTCGGCGACAAAGATTTGGGATCGTCGACTACACAGATCTCAAATTTGTGATTAAGAGTTGTCACTCATTTCTCTGTCCAAATTTGAACCTTTAGATGTGTTTTCATCTATCGCTCTTCTTTCTCTCTCTCTCTCTCTCTCTCTCTCTTATATCTAATCTCTTTGTTCATTTTATATTTGATCGAAGCCTATTTTACACTTTAGTCTAAGATTAGATTTTGATTTTTGGCTACATATACATATATGTGTGTGTGTATGTATGTTTGCAGTGTATAGAAGTAGATTAGTAGAGGTGAGATATAACATAAATCACTTTCAGACTCATTTTGGAGCCAAGGGCAAATTAGCACCTCGGTATATTGGGCCATATGACATCATTGAGAAGATTAATTCGGTAGCGTACCAAGTAGCTCTTTCTCCCACTATGGAGCATATGCGTAACGTGTTTCGTGTTTCAATGTTACGGGCTTATCTCCGGGATCCTTTTCATGTCATTGAGCCTATCCATGTACTTTTGAGTGATGATTATATGTATGAAGAACCGGCCCATTCAGATTGTTAACTGACGGATCAAGAAGTTGAGAAATAAGGAAATCCCGTTAGTGACAAAACCGAGATTGCCTTGTTGGCCGTACGTGCGGTGGCCTTGGTCGCACTAGCGAGCAGAATGCAATTATGAGTAGAAGAGGGCTGGCCGCTATTGCGGTGGCCCAGGCCGCTCGAGCGGTTTGGGTTAAAATGCAATCCGAATTTTTGCTGAAATGAAACTTTCCCCCTTTTCAAAACCAACTTCAATTTCATGAAAATCAAGGTCCAAAATTGACAAAAACAACTTGAATTTTACATTTCTAACTTCAAACAAAGGTCATGCTCCAACACAAAACTCAAATCCCTTAGTAAAGAACAAGTTCTTGAACTAAAGTGCAAAACCCTCCAAATATGCATATATATGAGTTCAAATCTCAACATCCATGGGGTTTTCCCCCAAATTTGAAGAATCATGAAAGAAGTTTTGGGTAAAACAAGAATTTCATGAAATCATGCCATGTATGTTGCTATCTAGAGCTAAGTCTCACAATTTCTCTCTTTAATGTTCATAAGGGTTCACAACTCTAAAACAACCATGATTTCCTCCTAATTAGGCTTATATCTTTGAAGATGATGAGTATAAAAGTTGCAATTTCAAGCATTTTGAGTAGAGAGCTTACCTTAAGTTGTTGATTTTGGAGATCAATCTTTCTTCTCCCTTGTTCTCTTCTTTCCTCCTTGAGTTCTCTAGAACTCTCTCTCTCTCACTTTCAAATGTTGACTCAACAAACTCACTTCTTCTCTTACTTATTTGTTAAGTAGGTTCCAACATAAAAATCTATCTCCAATATCCTTAATCAATTTTAAGCTTGAATCAAATTAGATCAAATTCACTGAAATCAAATCAATCCCCCTTATAACCCAGTTTAACTAAAACCAAACTTAATCATGCTAAGGTGAATTAGGCTCTAATTACCTAGTGGCGCCAAATTTTCATGGCGAATACCATTGATGTAAGCTCCAAATCATGAGTCAGATAATTTATTTCATGTGGTCACTGTTAGAGAGAGGCATACGCTATCACTTTACCATTCTACATCAAAACACAACCCAAACCTTTATAAGATGTATCATTGAAAATAGTAAAACCATCCGTACTTGAAGGTAGGGTAAGAATCGGTGCAGTCAGAAGATGAGTTTTCAATTCTTGGAAAGCTGACTCTCTCTAATCAGTCTATTCAAATGGTACCCCTTGCTGTGTCAACTGGATTATTTGAATATCTGTATATAGTATATAAAGTTGTTTTGTTCCATGTAAGTCTCACAGCTCATTGGACGATTTTATTCTATTATTGGTTTCTACCAGTCTGTGATCGGACTGAAGGGTACTATTGGGCCCGTGGGGCTCACCACGGGTCCTGTTTCAATAATTTGAATCATTCAATGTGTAGAACTCGTCGAGTACTATAGACTTGTAAAAAATCACGTTGATCGGATATCGATAGCTATCTTGTCGGATCAAATTTCTGTCAACTATTTATTTTTTCACAGTCCATTTATTTTTATACAAAACTAATTTGATCACGTAGCTATTGATATCTAATCAACGTGATTTTTTACAAGCATTTAGTACTTGACGAGTTCTACACATTAAACGGTTCAGATTATTGAAACGGGACCCCACAGTGGACCCCTATGGGCCCAAAAGTACTCTCTTATCTATGATCGGACTGAAGGAAAGCTAGCCCCTATAGAACATTGGAGGGGGAGGGAGGCGCGCCAGGGCCACCGTTGGCCAAAGGATAGCTCTGTTCCTAATCATAACCTCAAACTCAATATTTTTTGTTATTTTTTTCTTTATTATCTTTCATACATATAATTTATAATGTCTAGTATTAATTCAATTAAATCATAATTAATTATAAATTCTTAATTATTTATTGTAATTCTTAAATTTTTATTTAATTATATTTTAGATCACAATTAATCTTAAATATTTGACTATTTATTGTAATTATTAACTTGAATATAATTTTAATTTAATTATATTTTAGATCATAGTTAATCTTAAATTCTTAATTATTATTATAATTTCTAACATGTTAATCTAATTTTAATTTAATTACATTTTAGATCAATTCTTAATTATTGTTTATTTTATATTTTATTTAAATATATTTTAAATTAATTCTTAATTATATTTTATTTTATTTTAATTAACATATTAATCTAATTTTACATTTAGAGAAAATGGGGATAAAATTATCTTTTTGATATATTAATTTTATTCTAATTTTTAAAAAAACAAAACCCACTCTAAAAATTGGTGTGTGTAATATACATTCTGTTAGTTTTGATGAAAAAACTAATGGTAGCATGGCACTTTAGTCTGAAACTATATAGGGGCTTTTTAGCTATATTTGACTAATAGGGGGTAAAGTGCTTTAGCTCCCAATCACAAGGGGATAAAATGAATTCAACATTTTGTTTTTTACAAAGATAACATTAATATGGTAATATAATTAAATTACAACAAAAAAGTTTTGCCGCTATTCCATCAGCTTGAACCACTGATGTCCCCTTCACCCAATGTCTACTTCATAGTTATTCTGCAATTTTTATTAATAGTGCAGAAAAAGTTACACTATGTGTCAAAAAAACATAAGACTAAAAAAAACTCGAAAACTAGTTTTGAAAACTCATAATCAAATAAATTTTCAATTTAATTTTTTAAAAATTATTTTCAAAATATACAATTGAAAAACTAGTTTTGAAAATTTATAACCAAATAAATTTTCAAATTCTAAAATTCTTTTCAAAATCTAAAACTCAAAATTAATTTCAAAAGTAAATCAAACACATCTTTGAATTTCAAATTTTATCATTACGACGGATAATAGAGCATTTGATTTATCAGGTCATTTATATTTTCCATCTGGCCAAAAGAAATTGATCTTAAATTTTATAAAATTTCTTTAGAGAGTTAGCTAAAAATAAGTTTATAGGTTAATTACACGTAGGGTTGTTCGAGAAGTGATTATTTTAGTCAATTTCTATTTTTTTTTTTTTTTTTTTAAAAAGACATACAAAAAAATAGAGAAAATAGTTGTCTTTTTTGATAGTGACCTGTTTTTTTTTTTTTTGTGACTATTTTAAGTTATTGCCAAAACTAAGATATTGAGATGTGGTCTAATGGTCTAATAGCTATATCTTAAGATGTGGTGAGTGAGAGATCAGGAGTTCGAGTGGATGAAACAGTGGCAAATCCTTCCATTGTAATCTAACTGTACTAATATACTAACGTTGTCTTTGACCAAAAAAAAAAAATGCTTTCAAAACAAGCTTGAGTACCTTACTAATTTTATCAAACATTACTTTTAATCATGATAATCAACCTCTTAATATGATGTCAACAAGGTTGATGGAACTTATTATCTTAATAATATATGTTATTTTTCTCATCCTATCTTACATTTTTACTAAAATATCATTTTAGTATTTATGCTTTTACCAAAATTTCACTTTTGTCCATCTATTTTTAATTTATGTTATCATCATTTATAGTAGATGGATGGAATGGTGAGATTGTAACTTAATTTAAAATGTAGAGGGTTGATTATCACAATTAAAAGTGTAAAGACCAAAGTAAAATTTTAGTGAAAGTGCAAATGTATAATTAAAAAAAAAAAATACTAAGATAGTTTATCTCCCAACTAATCCTAAAGCTAATACTACAAAAAGCTAGTTTGTTTAGTATATATATATATATATATTTATTAACTTTTTAGAATAACTAAAGTGAGTTTTTCTTGGCCACAGATGATTTGTTTTCAAATTAATTAACATTTATTTTGCCAATAAATTAACTTTTAAAACACAAACCAAGCCTAATTAATCAAGCAACTGAAGTATGGATTCATCTTTATTATAATGATTATTATTATTATTATTATCATTTATTTTGGTACACTACAATTGAATTGTCTGTTTTTTTTTTTTTTAGATAGGGAAAGCAATTACAAAGAAGAGGAAACCACCAACGCCATTAAAAAGGGAGGAACTTTCTCCATCCAAACTCGTGGTGAATCAAAATCAAAGGCTAACCTACTTAAATAATATGTTACAGAATTACTTTCTCTATAAACATGCGAGACTGATGATGAATGGAATCGCAAAAAGAGCGCCTAAACAACGCCCACCAAATGACCAAGACAAATTATTCGCCTTTCCCTGGATTGCAGACACAACATTTAGAGAATCTCCTTCAAGCTTAGTATCACCCAAACCCAAATCACACCCAAATTGAAGCGCTTTGATAGCACCCAAGGCTTCCACAGTCAACATCCTCCAGATAAGGAATTCGCTCAACCATAGAAGCAATAATTG
The DNA here is from genome assembly GCA_025200525.1 of Camellia lanceoleosa. Taxonomy (NCBI): domain Eukaryota; kingdom Viridiplantae; phylum Streptophyta; class Magnoliopsida; order Ericales; family Theaceae; genus Camellia; species Camellia lanceoleosa. Next base: position 48,612,598 of record CM045761.1, on the reverse strand, counting down.
CCCTATTACAGTCGCGAACAATAATCTCAATACCAGCAACTGCTGGGACCTTCTGTACCGATCCATCAAAATTCAATTTAAAGACACCCTCTCTTGGCACAAGCCATAGTCGAAGCCGCACTCGATGCACTGGAATTTGGTTTCATTGTTGAGCTTGAGCATACTCTGTTACATACTTCTCAAGAAAAGACAAAACTTTATCCACAATCCTCTGCTTATTTTCAAAAATAATTGAGTTCCTATGATTCCATAAGCACCAACAAATAGTAATAAATAAACTCATTGGCTCCATATCATACTTGACAATTGAATTGTCTTTGGAGCAGTCACTTTTTTCTTTTCTTTTTTTAAATTTTTTTATATCAGTCTTTGGAGCAGTCTGATACTCACATACATTCATGAACTGGGTGTAACCCACTACACCAAGATGTCTTTTAAGGAGGACGGATCATGACCTAATTAACACATGGACAAAATTATATGGGCTAGGATCTCTTGTTTTCTGTTTGGTTTTTAATTTCTCTTATATTTACATTTCAGTAGAAGAGAATTTGAATTCGTCATGGTCTTGTTTCGATAATTTGAATTGTTCATTTTGTAGAGTTTTCAATGTATATTGTCCATGAAAAATATTAGATCGATCTGATAATCGTAACTTTTCATTTTATTATATTTGTCTCTAAAAAATGAATTATCTATCTTTGAAATATATTTGTTGTCTATTTTTTCATAAATAAATGAGATAAAATGAAAATATTATGATTATTTGATCAAACTATTTTTTTCTTATAAAAGATATATATTGAGTGCCTTACAAAATAAACGATTTGAATCATCAAAACCATACTCATGGTAGGCCCCACAGCCCCTCAAGTTCTTGTGAACATGAGAGAAACCCAATTGTTTTTAAAAGTAGTTTTTGAAATTTGAATTCATATTTTTCTAGCAATTTTTAAAAATATTTTAATCATTTTTTTTTAAAAATCCACTTAATCTCGATATATCTAAAGATACAAAATCTACACAAAATCTTTAAAAAAATTATTAAATACTAGAAATACAATACATATATATTTTCATTTTTTTTGTATTTATATTATAAATATTTTTTACTTTTTAAGTATATCTAAATTAATTCTATCTTACAAACATTTGACTAAACTATTAAAAAAGTTAAATAAAAAAAATACGAATTGAAAATTCAAAATCAAATAGAGACGGTATCATTTTCAAACATATGATGTGATGAAACACAATTGTATGGTTAAAAATGCATTAAGAATAAAAAGTCGGAGAATTTTTGGGGATAATATTTGGAATCTTTTAAATGTCATATTTACAGGCTGGCTGGACCATAGGACCAGCTAAGCCCAGGTTTTTGGCCTCAAAATTTGAAAAGGCCTAATCTTTTGATATAATATAACAGGCCAATATGATTCATTATTTATTTTTTTGAATAAAAAGGTCCAAAACAAAACAAAAAAAAAAAACAGAAGGGCAAAAACAAAACAAAACAACATGACCCAAACTTTATCTTACTCAATAAATAAATAAATAAATGCAACATTACGGTTTTTTTTTTAGATGGGAACATTTGTTATAGAATATTCTTAACAATATCTGTAACAGTTGCTTTTGCAGGAAGAAATTTTTTAAAATTAAAATTGATAAAATCTTGCCTTAGATCAATTATATTACAAAAAAGATTAAGTGGATTAGTTATATTATTAATTAAAAAAGATTTGTTAGCAAAACTTGAATATAAAGATTTAATTAATATTTTTACATCTCAAAAAGCTAGAAAAATAAATTTTGAATAAAAATTTTATTAAAAAAATTATTATATAAAAGTCTCATTTTTAATTATTACTTTAGGCTACAAATTATCTAGCGCCAGCCGTGTATACTTGGTTTGTTAACTACTATTTGAATCAAGCATAACTTGGGCTTTTATTTCACTACAAAAAGCATGTTCCCCAAGTACTGCAAAAGCTTAAATTTCACACCTTGATTGAACTGAGAACGCTGCTTGACCAATTAACACTTGGATTTATTAGGCTCGTAACAATTGATTACCAAACCACTAATATTTTATGTAATGAATATGCCATGTGATCGAATTAATATACTTTCTTATTCATTTATTATTATGTACTGAGATATGAGAAGTTACTTTATTCTTGGCTTGAAGAGGGGCGCGACCTTCTTGGGTTTGGCTTAGCTTACTTCAAGGGAGGACCATTCTCACAGGCGGGCTGCGGTGGCAAGTTCTGAATGGTAAGTCCATCAACTTCTGGGATGATAAGTGGATACCCTCTAATTCGGGCTTTCGTGTTCATTCCGAAAGGCCTAGAGGGGTTTCAGTGCTAAAGGTATATGAGGTAATTGACTCCTCTTGCAAGCTCTGGGATGAAAGCAAGCTTCGAAGCCTAGTGTCTGGAGCAGATTGTGAGGCTATTCTCTCCATTCCAGTTCCGTTACGGACAAAGATGATACTCTTCTCTGGCATCATGACTCCAAGGGCCGTTATACGGTTAAGTCGGGGTACCACAAAGCTGTGAATCAAGCGCACTTGGCATCCTCTGTTCCATCTTCTTTCATTAGTTGGTCTGAGAAATAATGGCTGTTAGTTTGGAACTTGCACTTGCCTCCAAAACTTAAGCATTTCTTATGGAAAATTTATCATAATGCCTTGGCTACTTGTTAGAACCTTTTCTCTCGCCGGTGTGCGGTCTCAGCTCGCTACCCTATGTGCTTATCATCTTCAGAATCACTTGAGCATCTCTTGTTTGAATGTGATTGGCCCAGAAGAGTTTGGTTTGGGTGTGATCTTGGCCTTAGATACAATAATCGAGATAGTTTTTCGAGGCGAGATTGGTTTGGAAAATGTTTTGAGTTGCTGGGGACTTCTGACTGGGGGAAATCTGTGTTATGTTCTATGGTTTAGGTGGCTTGGACCATTTGGAAACGTAGAAATGAGCATCTGTTTAACCACTGTTTGGTTGACCCAGTGGGGGTGATCGCAAAAGCAAAGCGGGATGAAACTGAATTCTTGGCCACTTGTCCAGTGCCCACTTCTCCTCAGAGTGCAATATCGGGGTTGGCTAGCAGAGGGTCTTCGTGGGTTCCTCCCCTAAGTGGCCACTAGAAACTTAACTGCGATGCTGCTGTGGATTTGAAGCACGGCAAAGGCACAGTTGCAGTGCTTCTTCGCGATCACATGGGCCATCTAGTGGATGGTCTGGTACGTAAGACTCGTTTACGATCTGTTGCTCAAGGCGAGTTACTCGCAGTTCAGTATGCCTGTCTCATGGCCGCTGCTTTTGATCTTGCTGCAGTAGAAATTGAAAGTGACAATAAATCTGTTATTCATCTTTGTGTGTCTGAAGGAGTCCCTCCATGGGAGCTCCTTGCTATGCTTAGTGATGTTAGATCATTAGCCTCGAGCAGGCAACTTGGTTTTAGATGGTGTCCTCGTAAGGCAAATTGTGCAGCCCACTGGGTGGCTTCTGCTTATTTTCGCAATTCCTTACCCACGAATTGGGTTACCCAACCACCTATGGGTCTTGTTAGGTGCTTATTTCCAAATTCTATATAGTTGTGGTGCTGAATTTCCCGATCAAAAAAAAAAGAAAAAAAGAAATGCTAAATGTTTAATCCATCCTCACATTAATTAGGGCATATCAATCAATGATTGAATGGTACACCATATCCATTACTTTCTCCACATAGCAACTTGCTCAAACTTGGCTAAGCAGAAAAATCATAAATAATAATAATGTTTTGATGATAGATTATTTATTATATTTAAGATAAATGTGATATGATCAAATTATTATCAAACATTCATTAAATGTGATATAATTAAATGCTGGAGGTTTGAACCTTTATCAACAAATCCTTTGACAGACTCCAAGTTCCATTGTTCCTCTCTTGAATAGGGATTGGCAGGGGATGGGAACCTCTCACTCTATTGTGTAGTTTGTTTTGGGCATTTGGCCCTGTTTTAATACCAAAAAATTTATAAAAAAAAAAAAAAATGACTATCAATATACAATTACTTTAATTTTTTTTATTGACAATTTATTCGACAAGCCTTATAAGATAAATGGGATGATCAAAACAAAAAAGGAACCAACCAGGCTAATTAGTTGGCCAAGAGCCCTGCACATCACTAAAAGATTAATTTTTTGATAAATTACAAATATACTTCTTGAGATTTGGTTAAAATACGAATTGTCTATTGTGATTTAAAAAATTACAAATATGTCATTGTCAGAATTTTTTATTTAATAGACATAACTGAAAAAATTAAGATAGCATTTGGAAGAATTTTTTAAATATAGTTTGAAAATAGAGTTGTATTTTGAGTTTGTGAGTTTTGAAATTATGATTTTAGTGTAGAAAATTTGTTTGGTTATGAGTTTTAAAAAGAGTTTTGAATTGAGTTTTGGAGAGAGTTTTGAGTTTTTGAAATTAGAAAAGTTATTTGATTCAAAAATTTACAACTCATAATCAAACATACAACTCAAAATTCTATTCAAAACTCATATAAAAATTTAAAAAATTCTGAAAATATTTTTTATTTACAATTTAAAAATAACATGTGCCAAAAAAAAAAAACGAACACTGTTCCGGTCAATCGGCCAGTTAATCGGCCCGATGTTCGAGTTAGTCAAATTTTTCCATCTGGAAAGGAGTTTTCAAAAGGAAAAATGTTTTGTGGCCCTAAAAACAGTGGTCCTAATGGCCCTAATTTCCTTTTTGGGTAAGTCTGTTTTTTTTTTGTTTTTTTTTTTTACCTTTTTTTTTTTTTTTTTTACTTTATATGGAAATTAGGACCATTAGGGCCACTAATTTTTGAGCTACCAACTAAAGCCGTTTCAAAAGTGGGTGTGAAATTATAATTTGAAAGTTCAAAACAAACATCACACTCAAATTAGTGGGTGGAAATGTGTTTGGAACACATAATCAAACACAACCTAAATTTCTAACTGCTCTCAAATACAAAGATAAAATTATCTAAATTATTAATTGAAATAAATTTCTGACAATATTAAAATTTGTTAATTGACTTTATCAATAAAATAGAGCAATTTATTATGTAATTAAAAACTTCAAGGGCTAAGATAATTTCTAAAATCACAAGAGATAAAGCGTATTTTAAGAAAATCTCAAAAGCTGTGTTTATAATTTATCCTTACTTTTTTGACTCTCGATTTCGTTTGATATTGACTTTTTGACTAAAAAAGTACAAAAGATAAAATAGACTAAATAAGTTAATAAGATAAAATATCTCATCAAAACAATAATTATTTTTTTACTCATAAAAGTCAAAAAAAAATCAAACCAAGCAAATTTTAATTCCAAGTTAAAATACCTAAAAAACCTTAAAAAAACTAACTAAAAAACCCCAATTGCCAAACGGCAACTGTGGTGTGTTTGGTAACGTTTACGTTTTCAGTTTATATTTACAAAAATTTTATAAATTGGTTTTTGTTTATTTTTAGAAAAACATAAACTACAAACGCGTTTGGTAATTGACAAAATGTTTAAAAAAATTTTAAAATATTAAAAAAAAAATGAGAAATGACAAGTGGTGGCAAGTAGCGGCGGAAGACGGTGATGGAAAGTGGTGACGGTGGGTGGTGGCTAGCTGGTGGTGGTGGCGGGTGGGTGGGTGACGGTGGCGGGTGGTGGTGGGTGGGTGGGTGACGATGGCGGGTGATGGGTGGTAGTGAGTGGGTGGCGGTGGTGGCGGGTGGTGGGTGGTGGTGGTAGGTGGGTGGCGGGTGGCGGGTGGTGGCGGATGGGTGGCGGATGGTAGGTAGATGGCAAGTGGTGATAGTGGATGGGTGGATGGGTGACGGTGGCGGGTGGTGGGTGGTAGCGAGTGGGCGGTGGTGGTGGTGGTGGTGGTAGCGGGTGGTAAGTGGTGGTGGCAAGTGGGTAGCAGATGGTGATGGGTGGTGGGTGGTGATGGCGGGTGGGTGACGGTGGCGGGTGGTGGGTGGTAACGAGTGGGTGGTGGTGATGGTGGTGGCAGGTGGTGGGTGGTGGTGGCAGATGGGTGGCGGATAGCGGGTGGCGGGTGGTGGTGGTAGTGATGGTGGGTGGGTGATGGTGGGTGACGGTGGCAGATGGTAGGTGGTAGCGAGTGGGTGGTGGTGGTGGTCGGTGGTGAGTGGTGGTGGCTATGGGTGGATGGTGGGTGGTGGTGGTGGATGGGTGGTGGATCTTGGCGGTGGATGGTAGTCACGGGTGATGGGTGGTAGCGGGTGGATGGCTGGTGAGTGGTAGGTGGTGGTGGCGAGAAGTGGGTGGTGGTGGCGAGTGGGTGACAGGTGAGTGGTGGCTGGTAGTGGCAGGTGGTGGTGGGGGGTGGGTGGTGGCGGCGGAAGACAGTGGTGGAAAATAGTGGCGGGTGGTGGCTAGTGTTGGATGGTAAAAAAAAAAAAACTCAAAACTCAAAACGAAAACATATTTTTTGTGTTTTCATTTTTTGGCCAAATTTATAAACTGAGATCACTGATTTATAAATCAAAAATTTTACCAAACAAATTTTTATTTAAATTTTTAAATTTTTTGTAAATATAAACAGAAAACTAAAAACATAAGTGTTACCAAACGGCACACAACTATTTCCTCATGATTGATCGTGCAATATATTGAACTAAGGAGTGTTTTGAAAAAATAGTTAAAAATTACTTTTTAACAATTTTTAATTTTTTTTAAAAAAAAGAAGTAGGTTAAAAGTTAGGAAATAACTTTTAATCCATTTTTCAAAATGAGCCTTAAAGTACACGTGCGTATCTATCAATCCTGCAGTAGATAGTAAGAATATATGTGACATTACCAATCTTGAAAAATATCAAATCAATGATATTTAAAAAAAAAAAATTATAAATTAATGATAAATTTTATAAATATTAATAATTATAATTATAATTATAATTTTTTTATTAACATGTAATTATTTTTTCCAAACTCCACTGGACTGCAATTATTCAAAAAACTTTTAAATCCAAGTCTACCTATTCGACTTGATATATATTGATTTTTTACTCTTTTTTTGATATATATATATATATATTAAATGTATTCCATCATTTTATTTGGCCCATCTACAAAATTCAATCGTAAATGAATTTAGACATTTTTACTTTTAATAAATGTTTAATTTAAATCTTAAAAAGAAGCATATATATATATATATATTATTTATTTATTCATTTTATAATTTATTATGTAGCTAAAAATGGGTGTTGTAGGCTAATTCAAGTTAAATTTCGTAAAAAATATAAAGACTCAAAATATCTCCTCATCTGACTATGTGGATCAAAATACTCATCTCACATTTTAAAAATACCAAATTGGCCAAGCCATTAGGCCACTAAATAACCCTAACTGAAAATTTCAAGATATCTATAAATTATCTCTAATCAATTGGGAAAAGAAATAAAAAGAGAAAAGTTTGGTTCGTGCAACCCATCACATTCTAAAACGACACACATATAATCCGTAACACATTCCTGTGCACTTTGTCTTTGTTACTCTTATTCAATTCAATTCAACCTATGAAACCCTCTTGTTGAATGTTCACATTCCGTCTCATCCTTGTAAGCAAACAAAAGATTCTACTTCTATCAAGGACCACTCGACGAAGGGGGCCCGGGTAAAGCTACGGGCCCAAAACTTTCAATCCTTCTTTGTAGATGGGAATGCCCGGGGCACCTCATGTTGTCATTTCGTCGTTATCCATTCCCGTTTCCGTTTGGAAATTTAATTTTTTAATTAAAACAATTTTAAAACTAAAATGAAAAAAATAAAAAAAATAAAAAAAAGATAAATTACACCGATCTCTCTAAAAAAAATTTTAAAAATACAACAAAATTTTACAATTTTAACATAATTACATTTACTTCCTTTTTAATAAAATTAAATAGACCAAAATTAATGTACATGAATGAATACACAAAAATATACAAGATAAAATACATATTCAATGTAAGAGATATGACAATATTATTTTTTTTTATTTATACGATTAATGAATTTTTGATGAAAAAGAGACCAAGTGTTATCTAAAATATAACTTTAGGGGAGGTCGGTGTAATTATGTTAAATTTGTAAAATTTATTGTATTTTCTCCAAACCTTACAATATGTTAGTAAATTTACCACCCCAAAAAAAAATCAAACATCTCATCACAATTTTTTATATAATTAAAAAATTCATTCCTACGTACATTAAAACTAAAAGACCAAAAAATTAACGGTGGTGTTACATATACTATTTGATATACCAATTAGTGTACCAATATATATTATGACATTATTATTGACCCCACTCATTATACAAATTATAAATATTCAAAACTTCTAAAATTATGTCACGTCATCTATTAGTATACTAATTAATATATCAATTGGTGTATATAACATTATTAAAAAAACTAATTTAAAAAATCAATTTTTAAAGAAAAATGGTTGAGACCTCTAAAAGAGGAGTTCTAAATGAGCATTAAATTGTCTTTTACCTCTTTACGTTTTGTCTTTTACCTCTCTTTCTTTTCTTTTTTTTTTTTGGCTGCCAGCTCACTAGAGTTACTTTTAGAGCAACTAGTGTTTGGTAAAATTTTAGAATTATGATTTGAGAATAAAGTTATATTTTGAGTTTGTAAGTTTTGGAATTATGATTTGAGTGTGAAAATTTTGTTTAGTTATGAGTTTTAAAAAGAGTTTTGAATTGAGTTTTTAATATTTGATGTAGCATATGATATTTGATTCAAAAACTTACAACTCATAACTAAACACATAATTTAAAATTCTATTCAAAGCTCATAAAAAAAATTTAAAAAAATTGAAAATATTTTTTATTTAAAATATAAAAATAACAGGTGTCAAAACAAAAACAAAAAAACAACAACAATAACAACAACAACAAACAAACACTGTTATGGTCAACAGGCCGGATCCGGGAAACATCCAAAAAGATGACTAAATAGATATATTTTCAAAAGTGAGTGTGAAATCAAATTTTAAAAATTCTAACCAAATACAACACTCAAATTAAAGTGTGAAATAACGTTTCAAAAACGTAACCAAACATAGCTTTAAATTTCATCACTTCTCTTATATTATTATTTTCAATTCCGCGATTTTCCACTTTGGACAATTTCTACCACGTGATTATGCTAATGAAAGCAAAATAATCCTTCTAGAAACTTTCTAACCCATTGTTTTACAAACTAAACTCCAAAATCATTAAATTTGTTAAACCTAGCCCTAACTCATCCTAATATATTTGAAATTAAAAAAGATAATTAATTTAAAAGTAAGGTTTTTGTCATGTTCAAATATGAATATAAGAAAATTTGAGGAGCCTATAAGACCTATCATCATAGTCTCGTTTTAATTATTTAAATTATTCATTTTGTATAATTCTTCGTGTATATCATATTTTAAAAAATTAAGTTGACGTGATGATCGTAACCTTTTTATTTTATCGGCCATGAAAAAATGAAGGCCTTATAATTATTAGATCAACCTAAATTTTTGCATTAATATTTAATAATTGTGATTGTGTCACATAAAATGATTAGGAATAGCTCCTCTCAAAACTTCATTTTCTCCCTAACTCACAACATTTTGTGAGCCTCGAGAGACTTGATGATAGGATTCGAACCGTTCATCTCAAAGGTCTTAAAGAAAAAAAACGTATATGCCAAAAATCAATTTCTTTATAAATATTTTATTTTTCAAGTACATCTAAGGCCTCGTTTGGCAAGTGTCATTTTTAGCAAAAAAAAGTCAAAAAATTACTAAAAAAATCAAAAAGCCAACAACCCATACCAAAAAGTCAAATATTCCATTTTCTCTCTACTTTTTGCACATCTTTTCGTAAAAAATTAAAAAGTCATCCCAAACATACTAATTTTTTTTACATCACATTTTAGCCAAAAAACCAAAAAGTTACTAAAAAAACCTGTTCCTAAACGAGACCTAAATTAAGTGTGTTGAAAATAAATAAATTTGACTACAAATATTTAAAAAAATTAAATAAAAAAGTAAAAATATTTTTTAAAAATTAAACCAAATAAATTTAACAAACCGAAGACTCAACGTATTGGGTAGTTAGGGGTGTAAAAATGGCCCGAGGCCTGTAGGCTGGCACACTGAAACCAGCAGTGGGCCCGACTGCTGCCCGTTTAAGCCGAGCCGAGCCCATCCGACCTTGGGCCTGTGCCTTCCATTTTGGGCCTGGCCCAGCCAAAAAAAAAAAATCGGGCTTCCCGACCCCGTCCAACCATCAATCTCTCTTAGGAATGGCAACGGGGCGGGGCTGAGGATCACCCTCCCCGTCCCCGATGGCCAAAACTTCCCGTCTCACCACGATTCGACGGAGAACCAATCACCCCCCCCCGTCCCTAGCAGAATCGGGTTTCGACCACTGAAATTTCCCGATCCTCATCAACAACAGATCAAAAAACAACATCACCACCACCAGATCAAAAAATCAATAACAGATTAAAAAAAATAATAATAATAGATTTGTTTTGTTATGGTATTTCATACAAACACTCTATACACAAAAAATTCGTTCAAAAAAAATAAAAAAAATCACTTATAGATCTATACAGGTCTGTTACAGTTCAAAAAAAAAAATTTGCATACACAAACAGATCTGTTACAGATCAACAGATCTGTATTCGTTCAAAAAAATTAAAAAAAAAATTGTATACATACATATTTGTTACATCTGTTACATAAAAAAATTCACTTACATCTGTTACATATCTATTACATCTGAAATACCATTAACCAAATCTGTGTCGGCGGAGGATGATCGGCAGAGGAAGACGACGGATTAGGACGATCGGCGTCGTAGGAGACGAGGAGGCGTCATCGGAGAGAGTGAGTAAAAAGAAGAAAAAGATCGGCATGAGATCGGAGGAAGGGAGAGAGATCGGCGTGAGGCAGTCGGACGGAGACAGACATGGAGGTCGGGGTGAGGCAGTGGGGTCGGAAGGAGGGATGGAGATCGGAGGGAGGTACATCGGAGGGAGGCAAGGGTTAGAGAGAGAGAGGGAGGCGAGGGTTTCTGACTCAGAATAGCAGTGTTTACATCTTCAATAAGAAGGAAATATATATATATATATATATATGGAGGGTTATATCTGTAATTTCCTATCGGGAAAACGGGGACGGGGGACGGGGATAGGGACGGGGACGGGGCCGGGGCCGAGACTGGAGAAGGTATCACCGTCCCCAGCCCGAAAGTATTCAGGGATTTATTTTTTAATACCATCCCCGGCCCGTAGGGAGTTTTTTTGGGGGAAAAACTGTTCCATTCGGGGTCGGGGGTCGGGTCCCCGTCAGGCCGATTTCAAATTGCCATCCCTAATCTCTCTCTACCAATGCTCAAATTTCAAAAAATAAAGATAAAAAACAACTTACAATAGTTGAATAATTAAAATAAATAAATAAATAAATAAATAAATAAATTAATCTTAAAAAAATAAGATAATTAAATAAATAAAAAGATTGATCTTATAAAAATAAAAAAATAAAAAGATTAATCTTATAAAAATAAAAAAATAAAAAGATTGATCTTATAAAAATAAAATAATAAAAAGATTAAATAAAAATTAATATAATTAAATAAATAACATTAATAATTTAAAAATAAAACAGAAATTAATAAATCAAATTAAGAATTATTTGATGGAAAAGAATGATATGATGTATCATTGGCAATGGCAGTGCACAGCAGCACAATCTATGTGTGTGACTGGCCTTATTATTATTATTTTTTTAATTTCTTACTTCATTGTGTGGTTGGCCTTGTTTCATGGAAAAGTGCACCTAAACGTGATGAGAAAGTGCACCTAAGCTAACGTGCAAGAAAAAAAATATATATATATATATATACTAAGGGCTCTTTTGGCATTAGAGCAAAACGCAGCTTTTTACTGCCAGAGCAAAATGCAAGGTTGCGTTTTTTTGCTCATTTGGGAAGTAGCAAAAGTAGGTTGGAAAATTATAGAAGTACCCCCAATGTTTATATCTTGTGGGTTTAGGTAAAATGTAATGTTTTAAGTTTGGTGAGGTTATTTTAGTCATTTTAGTGTGATGTGACACCATAAATAAATATTAATTCAAAAAAAAAAAAAACTTTTTACCAACTTCCCAAATCACTCCAAAAAAGCTTGGTTAAAAGCAAAAAAGTTACTTTTTACCATCTTCCCAAAATACCACTAAATTGGAAGGTAATCCTGGGCTTGTGTGGGCTCACCACGAATCCCATTTTGATAATCCGAACCGTTCAATGTATAGAACTCTTCCATTACTATATGGCTGTAAAAAATCACGTTAATCGGATATCACTAACTATATGATCAAATCAATTTGGTATAAAAATGCATGGTGTTATAGTTAATGATTGACAAAAAAAACTAATCCGATCAAATAGTTATATATAATACTTGATGAGTTGTACACATTAAACGGTTTCGATTAGCAAAACGGGACCTGTGATGGCTCTCACTGGCCAAACAGCACCGTCCAAATGGTTGCCCGAAAAGGAGGCAACCATTTCCTAGCCTAGCCTCAATTTTGAGCCGTTGCATTGCAAATTTGCATCTCCTCTACAACTCAAATGGATATATATAAAACAGTCATAATAATTCAAACAGTTAGAATTTAAACTAGTATAAATATATTTTAGTTTTGAAAATATATTTCACAACAAATCATTCTCTCTCTCTCTCTCTTCAACTCTCTCTCTTTCAGCTCTCAATTAATTTTGAAGTGTCATCCCTAAGTGGCTATTGCAATTGTGCAAGAAAAAACTTTTAGCAGAAGAAGAAAATTTCTATATCACATTCGCTAGTCGGTAACATTAATTAGTTTAATTAAATTTATTAACTATTCATTTCTTTCATTAATTATTTATGCACATATTAATTATTATTTTTTATTGATTGAATTTGCACATTATTTAAATTAATTGTTAATTCTTATATATTGTTTTACTTGCATTATTATGGATCCTAATATACCTAATGTTTATATCGATGTTGATACATATACTACACCACATGAATCTGTTGATTCTCCTTCTAATATCTCTCTTCCAACAGTTGCATCATCATCTAGGAGCAGAAGTAGTAATGTTTGGGAACATTTTGAAAAAATATCTATAAATAATCCCAATGACACAATTACATTTAAAGCAAAATGTAAATATTGTGCACATTTACTTAGTGCTGCATTTGCAGGGGATACTAGTCATTTAAAAATGCATTCTGACAAACATTTACAAAGTAAACAATATGATATTCGAAATCAAATGCAATTAAGGGTTTCATCAACTGGTAATTTATAAACATTTTCATATGATTCTATACGTGCACAAAATTCTATAATTGATTATATTATTGAAAAATAACAACCTTTTAGTAATAGTGAATGTCCTGATTTTACCGAAATGATTCACGAAAGTTTTGCACCGCAATATTAAAGTTTTTCAAGAAATACTATTAAAAATAAGATTTTAAAGAAATTTCAGGATATTAAAAGTGAATTATTTGATATCTTTAAAAATTTGAATGGAAGAGTTTATTTAACATCTGATCTGTGGTCAAATAATAGTTTTGAATATCAATGTATCACTGTACATTTTATTGATAATGATTGGAAATTAAATAAAAGAATTATTTCATTTAAATTAATTGAACTTCCATTCACTGGTCATTTGCTTGGTGTAAAAATAAGAAATGTATTATATGAGTGGGCTTTACAAAATAAAATATTTACGATTAGTTTAGATAATGCATCATATTATAATTAAACTGTAACCCATTTAAAATCAACTTTACAATTACTTGTTGATGGTGATTTATTTCATGTTCGTTGTTGTGCCTACATTTTAAATTTGATTGTTAAAAAAACTATGCATGTATACGAAACTTCTGTACTTGTAATAAAAAATGCAGTTGTTACTATTATGTCTTCTGGTAATCGAATTTCAAAATATAGAAAAATTTGTCAACGAGAAAATATGTCATTTAAAAAATTAAATTTAGATGTAGATAGTAGGTGGGATTTAATATATAATATGTTAAAAAGAGCTTGTAAACAAAAAAGAGTAATAAATTTATTTCTTGCAACAACATCAATAGGAGGAGTACTGACACCCACTGAACTTAATTGGCGCCAAGTAGCCTTATATAAAGATTTTTTTAAAAGTTTTCAATACCTCAAGAAAATTATTTTCTTATATATATATTCTTACTTCACCATTGGTTTTACATATGCTAGCAGAAATAATTAAAAATTTCATAAAATATATGGGTAATGAACTTTATGTAACCATTATTACTTCTATGAAAGAAAAATTTGATAAATATTTTCATCATTTGCCTCATCTGTTAGGTTTAGTTATAATAATTGATTCTAGGTGTAAAGAAATTAGTTTACAAGAATTTTCAGAGCGTATTTTCGATGATTAAATACAGTTTGCCCCTATTATGCAAACATGCAACAGATTATTTCAAGAATACAGGGCAGCTGCAGCTGCATCTGCATCTGCATCTGCATCTGTAAATACACCTACACACACCACACTAGCAGTCCAACAATCTCGATGCGGGAGATTAAGTATTTTCACAGCAATAAAAAGTAGAAGAATATCTCAATATACAAATGTAAGTAGTTTTGAACTGCAACGTTATTTGGAAAGCCCGTTAGTAGATGATTCTGATAATTTTGACATTTTAAAATGGTGGAAACAAAATGAATCTATGTGGCCTGTGATTTCACTAATGGCCCGTGATATGCTAACCGTTCCTATTTCTACAGTTGCTTCAGAATAAACTTTTTAGGTCAAATTTAACATAATCTAAATAATACAAAAAGTCAAAAAGTTACTATCGTATTTAAGTCATTTCATCTCATTTAAATCACATCACCTCTCTAACACATCATATCAAACCTAACCTAAACCCAACACATATAAGTCAATAAGTCAAAAAGTACACTTTTTTAGAACATCCCAAACCAGGACGGGTGCTGAGTGACTACAGGAATAGGCTTTCACCCGAAAATGGTTGAGGCATTGATGATATCCAGGGATCATATGCACGCACTTACAAGAAGACAAAATTTTAGTGAAAATGAGTGAATTCAATATGATTTAGATGACATATCATTGGGCAACGCGACTGAAATGTCTGTCTCCTCTGATAATTGATCAACAATTTATTTTTTACTATTTCATTTCATTTCATTTCATGTTTTTCTTGGTTTTTGTTTTGTTTTGTTTTGTTTTTTTTTTTTTTTTGTTTTGTTTTTTATTTTTTTTTTGTATTAGATTATTGAGGTAGAGTATAATGCAAATGATTGGTAGGCTAGTAGGTGCCAACCTAGTTGGGACGTACTTGACCTATAGTGATGCAATTGCTATACCATCATCAGTAATCTACACTTAATTTATTTAATAATATCAATTTTTGTAATATTTTATTTCATTTTGAAATAAAAATTATTCATTCAATAAATGTTATATAAATAATTTAATATTGTAATATTGAAAGTTTCAATTTCATATATATAAAATTATTCATTTCGAAAGAAAAAAAATTACATAATTTTATACTTTTTTAGTTATAAGTTCACAATTAAAAAAATATAAGTCATATATAATTAAATTTAAATATCATCATAAAACATTACACAACCAAACAAAATATCTCATTAATCGTAATTAAAATACTTTAATATATTTTTTTTAAAATTTGTTTATTTCTAATATTTAAAAAAAAAAAAGCCTTACTAGGCCCGACCCGCGGGCCTAGGCCCTATTATGAGTGGGCTTGGGCTTGAGGCCTCACATTTTAGCCCATGAACCTGCCGGGCCCGACTCGCTAAAAAATCACAAGCCCACAAAGCCCGAATGGGCCGGGCCGGGCCGGGCCATTATTACACCCTTATGGGTAGTATTTAGCTTGTTTGGTTTCGTTTTTCTGAAAACATTTTTCAAAAAATTATATTTTCTTATTTTTTTTATTTTTTTGTTTTTATTGAATTTTTTAATATTTTAAGCAATTTTTTTTAATTTTAGACACTTAACATAAATACACATAAAAGGTATAATTTTTGTGAAAAAATCTTTTAAAAATTCAATAAATACCAAAAATATATAAAAAAGAAAAGAAAAGAAAATTTAGTATGTTTTTCGTATTTTTATGTATTTGTTAATTTTTTAAAATATTTTTTCACAAATTTTTTACTTTTTAGATACATCTTTTTTTGGGTGAATAGTTTTTTTAGATACATCTAAGTAAGGTACATCTAAAAAAGTAAAAAAAATGCTTAAAATTTTAAAAATATTCACTAAAAATAAAAAAATACAAAAAATAAAAAAATTTATTTTTAAAAAACTTAATCTACAAAATTCAAACCAAACACGCTGATT
The DNA here is from genome assembly GCA_025200525.1 of Camellia lanceoleosa. Classification (NCBI taxonomy): domain Eukaryota; kingdom Viridiplantae; phylum Streptophyta; class Magnoliopsida; order Ericales; family Theaceae; genus Camellia; species Camellia lanceoleosa. The sequence goes on along the minus strand of CM045761.1, from coordinate 48,596,119 downwards.
AATTTTCTCCCTTGTAAATGGCTTGGAGTGACGTTTACGTAGTTGAATTCAACCTCTAGCAGCTAATTTGTTTTTGGCAAAATTACAAATTTTTTTTTTAAAGTTTAACCTTATACAAAGTAAAATTGTAATTTTATTAATTTAAATTATAAATTTTTTATTTGTTTTAATTTAAGCCATCTACTTATTTCTGTTGAAATAAAATTAACAAAAAAATAAATAAATTAGTCATTAAATTAAATCTAGGTGTACGCTAAATGCCTAAAATATTATTTTTATTGAGTTTAATGTTTAAAATATTATTTGGTTCCAGTTTTCAGAAAATTCTACTTTTTTATTTTTCATATTTTAATAATTTCAATGAATGTTTTTGATATTTTAAGTAATTTTTTTAAAAATTTTTTAGGCACACCTAACATAAATTCACTTAAAAAGTATAATATTTGTGAAAAAAATCTTAAAAAATACACTGAATACCAAAAAATATTTTTAAAAAAATACAAAAATTCAGTACATTTTTCATATTTTTGTATATTTATTAATTTTTTAAAATATGTTTTCACAAATATATTACTATTTAGATACATCTAAGTAAAGTGCATTTAAAAAAGTAAAAAAAATTACTTAAAATTTAAAAAATATTAACTAAAAATAAAAAAATATGAAAAATAAAAAACTCAGTTTTCAGATAATTGAATTTAGAAAACTGAAATCAAACACCCTAATTATTTTTCTTCAATTTTACTTAACAAAAATAAATAGATAATTTAGATTAAAAATAAATTAAAATTTTAAATTAATAAAATAAAAAATATATTTTATTACAAAAATCAGATCTCACGTTTTTTATTTTATTTTTTTATGTAGTTTGTCTTGTTTTTCGTCTCCACTCTACCTAATCTTTTCAGACTCTCAAAAGACTCTCTATTCTACCTTATCTTTTCGGAGACTCTCAAAAAGACTCTCGTGGTCTTCGTCTACTCTTTATTACTTTTCATTGTATCCTATAATTCCCCAATATTTCTACTTTACTTTAATATTCCGTCTCTCTCAATCCTCTGTCAAACCTAGGGCTCAAACGACTCTTCTTTGTTCATTGTATTGGGGCGATTATGAGAGGTGATGAATTGTGCCTCGTTTGCCAGCGTACGATTTTAGTTTAAAAGTTAAGAAATTATATAAAAAAATTAAAAATTTATTTTTATTTTTTATTTTTTATACATTTATTATAAAAAATTAAAATATTATCTCAAACATATTAATTTTTTTAACCTTATATTTTAGTCAAAAAAATTATTACAATAGTATATTCTCAAATAAAAATCGATCATAAAATTAGATGCAAAATGTTTGTAGGCAAACATGAATTTTAAGGAGTGAATCTTACAAATAAATTAAATTTAGTTCATTCTTGTAATTTTGTGTTGAATTTGTGTATTCTTAGCATAAATGGTGTTGTGGGGATACAATTTTTGAATGACAACACGTGGCCGAGGTGACACTGAAGTGTCAGCCGAGGTATCACGTGTCCTAGTCATGATGCTGAGATGATCTCAGCTAGGCCGAGGTTATCTGCGAGAATACCGGAATCCGGGATAAGCGGATAAGGGATAAGAGTCCTAGAATGAGAGAAGACTTCAGTTTGGGTAAAAATAAGACTCTTAGAGAGTTTATTCTAATCTTACCTGGAGTCCAAGATTAGCAGTAATCCTAAGTCCATTGAAGTTAGGCTTCTATTGGGACTAGGTTTGTATTGGCTATAAAAGAGAGGCACCCTCATGGGTCTAAGGTATGCTTTTTGTATTCTGAATAGTGAGTTAAGCACTTTTACTATCTTTGAGAGATAACCGACTTGATCGTCGGAGTGCCCCCGGATGGACGAACCACCGCCGTAATCTCTTCTTTTTGTGATAGGTCGTTCGGACTTAATCTATTATGCCAGTATTCTCCAGTTGAGTACTTGTTTGGCAGTGTGGTCGGAAATTGACACACACAATTTGGCGCCATCTGTGGGAAAGAAAAGAGAATAGATGGCCAACGACGAATAGAAAGAGAAGGTTGGAGACGACACTCCTACTGGGAGTGGGAAACACATTAACCTTGACGTCGAAGAAGACAACTGCAACAAAGAGACTCATGATAAGAATCACGGTGAAAAGGAGGTCAGCCAGGAGGGCGACGTGCCAAAGAAATCAGACCGAAACTGGTATTATAACGAGGATGACCTCCAGGTATGAAAGGATAGATACCTGCGGAGGGACGACGAGATGAAGGGAATGTCGAACAAATTGGCGGATCTGCAAACGGTCGTCAATTTTATGATGCGAAACAACGTCATGCAGTCACTGTTCCCTTTACAAGATATGCCGATTCCAACGGCCAAGAAAAATGCCCAGAAAGGAGAGCAGAATACAGTTCTTGCAGTCCCTTATCACAACAGGGCAAAGGGGCATTCTCACCGGCCTTCACGGGAGGTTAGGCATGGAGAATCAAGGAGGGGAGAATCCCAGAAGACACGTCGAATCAAAGAGGGCTGGAGAATGACACTTGGGAGTTGGAATTTACAAGCTAATGTTGATTTAACACTTGTTGAAATTTAAGTTTACAAGTTGAAGTTAAACCGAGGTCATGTTTAACACTTGTTGAAATTTAAGATTACAAGTTGAAGTTAAACCGATGATATGTTTAACACTTATTGAAATTTTAAAGAAAATTTACAAGTTGAAGTTAAACCAAGATCATGTTTAACACTTGTTGAAATTTTAAGAACAATTTACAAGTTGAAGTTAAACCGATGACATGTTTAACACTTGTTGAAATTTTAAAAATTTACAAGTTGAAATAAAACCGAGGACATATTTAACACTTGTTGAAATTTTAAAAATTTACAAGTTGAAATTAAACTGAGGTCATATTTAACACTTGTTGAAATTTTAAAAATTTACAAGTTGCAGTTAAACCGAGGATATGTTTAACACTTATTGAAATTTTAAGAAAAATTTACAAACTGAAATTAAACTGAGGTCATGATTAAATGAAGGAATGATATAGGTTCCATCACCTTAGGATGCCGAGGTAATAGAACCTAGGGGGTAGTTGTGGGAACATAATTTTTGAATGACAACATGTGGCCGAGGTAACACCGAAGTGTCAGCCGAGGTGTCAGGTGTCCTGGTTATGATGCTGAGATGATCCCGGCTAGGCCGAGGTTATCTGCGAGAATACCGAAATCTGGGATAAGCGGATAAGGAACAAGAGTCCTAGAAAGGGAGAAGACTTCAGTTTGGGTAAAGATAAGACTCTTAGAGAGTTTATCCTAATCCTACTGGGAGTCCAAGATTAGTAGTAATCCTGGGACTAGGTTTGTATTGGCTATAAAAGAGAGGCACTCTCATGGATCTAAGGTATGCTTTTTGTATTCTGAATAGTGAGTTAAACACTTTTACTATCTTTGAGAGATAATTGACTTGATCGTCGGAGTGCTCCCGGGTGAACGAACCACCGCCGGAATCTCTTCTTTTTGTGACAGGTCATTCGGGCTTAATCTATTCTGCCAGTATTCTCCAGCTGAGTACTTGTTTGGCAGTGTGGTCGGAAATTGACACACACTAGTGCATATTCGAGAGATTGAATAATTTTAAATTTTTTCTTCTAACTATGTGGATTGTATTTTATAAATTTAAAAATAATTATTTTAAAATTCTAAGTGGTTACAAAAATGAGTAGATGTGGAACATGATAAATTGTAAATAAAATACACTGTCGTTGATTATAATAGTGTGATTTAAATGTAATAGATTCCATTTAATGTAGAATTTCTCAAATCTTCATTAGTTATAATTTTCTCAAATTTTCATTTTTCACTTTATTAATCTCTTAATCCTTTTTTTAAGATAGGTATTAATCTCTCAATCTTAAGAGGTAAAATATACACACTTCCTGATGTAATATTTTTATGTTTCAGATAATTTGTTTATGTAAAGCAATGGAGCCATAGGTTGCAATTTAATTTCAATGTATGCCATCTTTGTATCATCTTGGATAATGGACAAATCAAACCCATCACTCTCAATTATTTAATTGTCTCCTCCACATTCCCCTTTAGTATTTTACATGATTAATAGAATTAGGCTTGGGCAAATCAAACCCACCACTCTAAATTATTTAATAGAAAATTTTATTCATACAAAAAAATTTAAAAAATAAAAAAATACAAGAATGATGTGGTATTGTTATCATAAATATATTTATTTTTAATAATATTTTACTTTGAAATGAAAAGTTCATAATAAATCACATCATTATATATAATTTTTTTCTATATATTTATATAGCTTTATTCTTATTTAATTTGTCTTCTTCATCTCACTGCAACAATGATTAATGGAAATAGCTTAATCATGTGGTTTATAATGAATTTAAGAAGATGGGGCGGTTAAGGCCATTAGATCTCATTTTGATAATTTAAATTGTTTATTTTTTAAAGTATATTGAGTAAAACACACTTGAAAAAAATTAAGTTGATTGAATATCTCTAAGCCTTTCATTGATTCACATTTGTATTCAGTTTTATACTCCAAATCATATTTATCATTTATTTTTGTAGATACAAATGTAATTCAATAAAATGGTTAACGATGCCCGATCAATTTGATTATTTTTGCAAATATGTTTCACTTGATGTACTTTGAAAAGTAAATGATTCGGATGATCGAAACGGACTCCAATAGCCACACAATCATGGTTATTGTGCGGTGCTGCACAACAGCCATCCCATCACTTGGATTTAATTGACCTTTTTTTTTAGCATATTAGATGTGTTTTAAGGCTTTGTTTGGGAAGCGGGTTGGCTTTTTAGCTTTTTAATTTTTTTGACTATTTTAGTCTGGGGCTAAAAAGTCTGGTTCGGGAAAGACTTTTGACTTTTGACTTTTTTGGTTTTTTTGATTTTTTTGTGAGAGAAAGAATGTAATGATTATAGGTTGGATTTGATATTTTGTCTTATTAAGTTAAAAAACTTATTTTGTTTTTTATGACTTTTTTAGCCAAAAAAGCTCCAAACCCATCTTACCAAACGTAGGCTAAATAAGTATTGCCTATTATGACTTAATTCAATAGTTGATTTTATATATTTATCTCTTATTTGTCTTATGTTATTTTGTACATAAATTTTAAATACTCTTCATAACTCATACCGTTTAAAAATATAAGAAAGGCAAAACTTTATCATCAGATTAAAACCCCCATTTTTTTTAATTAATATAAGACAATTTTACAAAGATCATGCCATTTAACTATTTAAAAAAAAAAAAAAAAACCAATCAAATAACACAATATCATAAGCACACGACTACCGTGATGATCCTAGTACATGGGGACACAAAAGACAAAAAAATATAGCAGTATATGCACTGTGTACTAGTTTGGAAATTAATTATTTTAATTAAGTTTTAATTTTTTTTTATAAAATTATGAATAAAAAATAATGTAATTATTAATTAAGTGTGTTGAGTTTTTAATCATTTCAAGGACTTATCGCAAACGGTGTGTATATTTGTCTAAGGAGAATAACAATTCAATGGAGTCTTAAGAAAATATTGGTACATCAATAATAAATTTTATAAATATTAATAATCATAAATTTTATAAATATTAATAATCAAAATTTTAATTTTTTTAATATATTTGTAAATATTTTTTCAGGACTCCCTACCTCACCCACCCATATAATTGTCATCAGTATTGCGTCCCAATCCACCCATATGTAATCGTCATCAGTATTGCGTCATAATCCAAATTTGTGAGGTCAGCACGTGGAAATTTCCGAATTAATATTAATTAATTAATCTCGTTTACTTGACTTATTAGCAGCGTGCATATCATAAAGCTTTTTCTTCAAATCAATCACCAATAGTTGCTTGCCACATCATCAGGTAGAGACGTACCATGTGCTCTTTCTTACGTGTCACACTATCATTGGATTTACTTATGTGGGAATACGACAACTCAATGCCTCTGCGTCGCCATATTTATATAGAGAGAGAGATAAGGGAGAGTGGAAGAAGCTTTGTTTGGGAGGAAGGAAGCAATCGCCTCTCTCTCTCTTTGAGTTATAGAGAGAAACTAAAAGCAGCTAGCTGCTCAGCACACTGTCTCTCTTTCTTCTAATTCTGGTAATCCAAACCCTACCACTTCACTAATATATGTATTGTGAATATGTTTATTGATATATATATACACATATAGGTTAAGATAATTAGCTTTGGATGTTCACTGATTGTTCTAGATCTTTCAGTTACAGATTTGTTTTTAGGGTTAGGGTTTATATGTGTAATGAATTTGCATAATTAGATCATGTAATTTATGTGATGAAATTCTTCAATTACAGGTGAAACTGTTTGAATCGATTGTTTTCTTCAATTGGTGTTGAGATATTGTTGTGTTGTTGAGTTCTGATGGGGAAAGGGGGGCAAGACTATGGGAAAAAGGAGAGTTTGGGGCCAGAATCATCATCGAGAGGAGATTTTTTCGCTGCTTGGGCGAAAGATGTTCAAGAATGCGAAGAGAAGTATGGGGTGAATCGGGATTACGGATTGTCGACCGATGAAGTGGAGAAGAAGCGGCAGATCTATGGATGGAATGAATTGGAGAAACATGAAGGCCAGTCTATTTTGAGATTGGTTTTGGATCAGTTTAATGATACTCTGGTGAGGATTTTACTTGTTGCTGCTGTGGTATCTTTTGTCTTGGCTTGGTATGATGGTGACGAAGGTGGGGAAATGGAGATCACTGCTTTTGTGGAGCCTCTGGTGATTTTCTTGATTCTGATCGTGAATGCAATTGTTGGGGTTTGGCAAGAGAATAACGCTGAGAAAGCGTTAGAAGCTCTTAAAGAAATTCAATCGGAGCAAGCAACTGTGGTACGCGATGGCAAAAAGTTTACTGGTTTTCCTGCAAAAGAACTTGTTCCTGGTGACATTGTTGAGCTTCGGGTTGGTGACAAAGTCCCCGCTGATATGAGGGTTTTGTTTTTGATTAGCTCGACTCTTCGAGCTGAGCAGGGTTCATTGACTGGGGAGAGTGAAGCGGTTAGTAAGACAACTAAGCCTGTTCCGGAAGATTCTGAAATTCAGGGGAAGAAATGTATGGTTTTTGCCGGGACAACAATTGTTAATGGGAATTGTATTTGTTTGGTTACTCAAACAGGGATGGATACAGAGATGGGTAAGGTGCATTCACAGATTCATGAGGCCTCGCAAAGCGAGGATGATACACCTCTAAAGAAGAAATTGAATGAATTTGGAGAGTCTCTCACAGCTATAATTGGGGTTATTTGTGCATTGGTGTGGCTTATTAATGTGAAATACTTTCTCACTTGGGAGAATGTCAATGGGTGGCCCACGAATTTTAAATTCTCTTTTGAGAAGTGCACATATTACTTTGAGATTGCAGTGGCATTGGCAGTGGCTGCCATTCCTGAAGGTTTACCTGCTGTTATCACAACATGTTTGGCTCTTGGCACGCGGAAGATGGCTCAGAAGAATGCGCTTGTCCGGAAGTTGCCTAGCGTTGAGACTCTTGGCTGCACAACTGTGATCTGTTCTGATAAAACTGGTACTCTAACTACCAATCAAATGGCAGTGGCAAAGCTTGTGGCAATGGGTACCAGGCCAAATGCTACCCGAACTTTCAGTGTGGAAGGGACCACATATGGTCCTCTTGACGGAAAAATTCGAGATTGGCCCAAGGGTCGAATGGATGCGAATCTCCAAATGATTGCAAAGATTGCTGCTTTGTGCAATGATGCAGGCATTGAACAAGCTGGAAATCATTATGTAGCCAGCGGAATGCCCACTGAGGCAGCATTGAAGGTAAGATCTCATACTTTCATTCTCCGGTTTAAATTAAACTCATTTGTCTTTATAGTAGAATTACAGTGTCTTCTGAAGCTGCCATAATGCTGTGGGGAAAAAGTTGAAATTTACTGTCATATTTCCAAAAGGGTTAAAGCTGGATTTTCCCGTTCAAACATTTGATTTGCTAAATCAAGGTTCATCAGATGCTTGGTAGCAACACCCTGTGCGAGTCGCAGGTGTGAGTTACCTTTTCTCTGTCATAAGGACAAAAGATCACTTCAAGATATTCTTGCAGAGAGTTATATAGACTGATGCTCCTTTCTTCATTGAAACATTTGCTGTAGTTGCTGCGTATATATTAATATTGAGCTGAAGCAATTTCATAATCCTGACTCTTTATGTTTTCAGGTTATGGTTGAGAAAATGGGACTTCCTGATGGATCTGGTACAACTTCAGGTTATAGAGATGTCCTACGTAAGTTACTAGTGTAACATATGTTTATGTTGTTTCATAATCACGTTTACATGGCTGCTGACGTTTTCATTTAATTTTGTACATTTAAGGTTGTTGTCAAGCATGGCAAAAGCTTGAAAGACGGATAGCCACTCTTGAATTTGACCGTGATAGGAAATCTATGGGAGTTATAGTGAATTCCAGCTCAGGAAGAAAATCATTGCTTGTAAAGGTACATTCAGCCATATTTTTTTATTTTTTCTTTGACACATTGTTACGCCCGGAGAAACTGATTGCCTGAGGAGCATTTGTTACAAAGGTGTCCATTTTTCTTATGCAGCAAAACTATTAAATGTGGTCCCAGTGTGCCACATATTTAATCTCTGTTTACATTCCCTCACCAAACTGGATGTCTAATCTTCCTGCTTTGAAGACAGACTAATTTTTAACACCTCCTGCTTTCTTTTTTTGGGTGGATAAGTCATAAATTAAGACAAAGAATGTATACATTTACAAGGGGCATACCCAGGTAATACAATAAATCTAACACTACCCCCAAAGAGGGGGAAGTGTAAACCAAAATAAAAGCGAAATATAACAAACCCCGCATATAATACCGGGAAACCAAAAGAAACTCACAAGTGAAGCCCAAAATTTGCCCATATATCCTTTTTATCCCCAAATTACCCCTACCATCAAATATAACACCTCCTGCTTTCAGGTTGTATTTAATTGATAGTAAATGCAGATAGATAAGTGTCTATGTGTATGCAATTCAACCCAACTACACTTGTTCTAGCTTTATGTTAAATGGAAATCTGTCAAGTATAGACTATAATTTCAAAATTATGATATATAATTAGATTGATGTTAAATCATACTCTGTTTATGAATTTACTTCTCATGTCTACAAAGGAAAACACAACATCTTACATAAGAAACAATTTGTCAGTAACCAATGTAATCCCTAAATCTAAAAGGAGTTGCTTATGGCTAGGCCATGTGTTTCTTACATTAACTCAGCAATATGTTCATTACTTCATATCCAACATGAATGCATTAGCATAATTCAATGACAAATGGCATATGATTATGAAAATTCTTACTTGGATACACCCAAGGTATGGACTACATGGATTGGAGGGTCTATTTAAAAGGCTTAATTTGAAATTTATGAAAAGTTTACGGACACGGACACGGACACGGACACGGAAATAGACATGGATGCGGATGCGGACACGGGACACGGCAATTTTTAAAAAATAGGGACACGACAATTTTAAAAAAAATGGGGACACGGCTATAAAATATGTTTTCATATATTTTTATTTGTTATTTAGATTAATATTACATCCGCAAACAATCAATATTAACAAAAACTAATTCTAATTTTATTTTTTTTTAAAAATACTTTTAAATTAACACTAACCACTTATATCTTTTTTTTATGGTTGATCTATTACATATTTAAATTTAGGGTAAATTACAAATACACCTCCTAAAGTTTGCTTAAAATAAAGATTGCCTTCGGTGGTTTGAAAAATTACAAATGCTTCCTTGTGAGAATTTTTTATTTAACAGAATTAACTAAAAATATAAAATTCATAATTGCTCTCCTATATTGTGTGAGTGATTTTCTGATCACACTGCTCTCCTTAGTGATTCAGCTATAGAACACAGGCAGAATAGATGGCACCCTGCGGTCCTGCACAGAGAGAAAAGGCTCCGGCGGTAGTTCTTCCACCCGGGGGCACTTCGACGATCAAGTCAGTATATCTCTCAAAGATAATCAAGTATTCAACTCACAAGTTTGAGTATATAAACATACCTTAGACCCATGGGGGTGCCTCTCTTTTATAGCCAATACAATCCTAGTCCCAATATGAGCCTAACTCCAATGGACTCAGGATTACTGCTAATCTGGAACTCTCAGTGGGATTAGGATAAACCCTCTAAGAGTTTCATCTTTACTCAAACTAAAGTCTTTTCTCAATCTAGGACTCTTGTCCTTTATCCGCTTATCTCGGATTCCGATATCTTCGGAGATAACCTCGGCAACTCCGAGATCACCTCGGCGTAACTACCACGACATGTGGCACTTTGGCTGGCACGTCGGCGTCACCTTGCCACGTGTTGGTACTCAGAAAATATATCTCCACAACTGCTCCCTAGGTTCTATTACCTCGGCATTCTTAGGTGATGGAACCTATATTGTTCCTCTTTTCAATACTTCGGCACAAGAACTCTTCAGCCGAAGTCTTTCATCTTAAGCCGACATGTCTTCTTTCAAGAACAAGAATTCAAATGAACTCTCCTACGCGCATGAGCTGTCATGCATCACTTCTCAACCGTTCCACTTACGCTTTATATCTTCATTGGCCCGTGTCTGTGACGCGCCTGAAAACTATTTTCCCTGCGTGCGCCGTCGGCGTGTCGTTGCTCGGCCTAATAAATGCCTGTTTTGCCGTTTCAAGTTTTTGATAAAATTTTTCTTTCTTTCTTCCTTTCTTTACTTTTGCACTCGATTTACTTACTCTTTCTCTCTCTAAACTTTCTCAAATCCGCCAGTGCTCTAGCTCCAAGTTCTGCAACCGTCTTCATTCTTCCATTTCAGCGAAGCTTTCACTGTTCCGTCGTGTCTACATTCGTCGTCTGACCTCGGCAATCTTCATACCGGCTCCAGTTATCTCGGTAAGCCTCTGTTCCTTTCATTCTTAATTCCTCTATGCTTGTTGGCTTTCTTGCCATTCTTGCTTTGTTCAAACCTTTGATTCTTGAACTATTCATCTGGATGCGTCTATTCCATGATTTCGCCTATGTTCTGAACACTTGCACTGTCTCACCATTTTTTTGCCATTGTTCTTGAGCCTGTATTTCTTGTATTCTTTATGCTTTTGAGAATCCCACCTCTGTTCTTTATTCTGAAACTCCATTCTTATTTCTGTATTTTTTCCAAATCTGTGCCTTCAATCTTTGCTTTCGTGGATTTAGGTTTGGGATTTGTCTGTAGAACCTACCAATTCTTAGGAAAAATTGAAACAATCGTAACCAGTGTTTACCTAGGTTTTTGCCGAGGTTCCTATAACCCTTTAAGAACATCTTTTCTCTGTAACCAAATTTCTTTACGCCGAAATCATGGTTATGTGGAGACATAGGGTAGATACCCCTACCAAACTTGAATATTTTAGGGAAGAGTTCGCCATTCTTGCCGACGTCCATTTGAGGCTGGCTGGGGATGACGACTCTATCATGCCCACAGATAATATGATACCCTTCCCTATTGTTGCTTTTACTGAATGTGGACTCCGGCTTCCACTTGATCCCTTTTTTCGTGAAGTTCTCCACTATTACAAGTTGAATCCCATGCAACTTATCATCAACTCCTACCGAGTGATCAATGGTATCATAGCCTTAGCTAGGCAGGAAAACGTTAGGATTACCCTTGCCGACATTCAATTTTGTTATACCATGTGTGCCCTTAACCTCAAAGAAAAAGGCTATGTTTATTACCTCAAGCCGAGGTCCATCAAATTTAAAATCGTAGCCGACCTCCCTGACTCCAACAAGGGGGTTGGAGATGATTACGCTATTGCTTCGGGAAATTAGGAGTTTGGCGTAGACGAGGACGCTCATCTGTACCCTCTTCCTCGATCAGTTAAGGAGGGTAAGGGTAAGAGCCCAGTGTCAATACTTAGTTGTTTCTTTCCAAGTGTTTCAATATTTTATCTGTTTCTAATGTCTGTTTTCTTCTTACAGTCGTTCGCAAGCCACCGAAAATTTTTCGCCAATCTTACGTTCCCAGTAAGGATTTGAAAAAGCTCCTGGACTTGCCAGTTCATAAAAGAAAAGCCCATCTTCTTCTCAACTTTATCCCTACATACAAATCAATTTTGCCCAACGTCCCCAGAAGAAGGAAGAAAAGCCTGTCTCCACCTTCTGCCACAACTCTAACGGCTTCTACATCCCGAACAGATCAAGGATCAACATCGGATCCAGCCGATCAACCATCAACTTCAGCTCCATACCTGATCCTCATATCTGAACGAAAACGTCGGCGAAGACTTGTCAAAACTGCCGAGATGGGTTGCCCAAAGCCTGTTGCCGCAGATCTCTAATGACCTCTACCGATGTTGATGCTGTCCCGACTCAATCCATGTCCCACCAAAGCCAAAAAGAACTAAGAAGGGCCAGCCAAAGGCCAAAGTAACTCAGGTTGAATCTGAGGATACTTTGCCTATTTCTAAGCTGGCTGAGAGTGAGAAGTCTTAACCCTCTGTTGGGAAGAGGCGTTCTGAAGCCTAGCCATCAGAGTCCCAGAAAAAAAAAACCGAGGTCTTCCTCTGCAACGACTTCGAAGTCCAAAGTACCAAATGTCCCCTGGACGCCTGAGATTATCCTGGAGAATAAGCCTGTTTGGGCAAGTGATAGCGCCGATGACATCAATGTCGGCGTTGCACTCAGTACAACCCTTCTTCTCCCGGGCGATTTGGAAAAGAATGCCAAAATGAGTGAGTACGAAAATCACGCTTTCATGCTTCAACGCTGTGTTCAAGTAAGTGTTTTCACTTGGTAACCTGTCTTTTCCTCATCTTTTCATACTTGTAAAACTTTGTAATAACTTTTTGCTTTACACTCTTTTCTGGCTGTTTAGCATGCCCATTCCTTCTCCATACAATCTTTTGAGAATAGGGAGTTGACTGATATGAAGGAGTATTTTGCCCTCCAAAAGATTAACAAGAGTCTTTAAGAAAAAATGAAGAAGTTGGAGGATTAGGCTGAGGCCGCCACTAAGGCCCAACAAATAGCAGAAGAAAAAATTTGAATCTCGAGGCTATCGGGAAGGTCATTGGCCAGAAAAAAAAGTAGAGGATAAAAGGCCCGGTAGAAAAGGAGCTCAGGAGGCCTGGCTACCAAAGATCTTGAGATCAAGGATCTTGTGAAAAGGCATACGCCACAGGTATGACCGACGTCACGGAGGAATACAAACTTCAAGTCAGGCAGGCATGCAACAGGGGCTTTTCCCTAGGTTGGATGTCCCTGGCAAAAAAGCTTAATACCCCTGATGATTCACCACTACGCAAAGCTGATGCTATTTCTCTTCCATTTCCTCCACCTCCACCTCCACCTCTACCTCCACCTCCACCTCCAACTCAAGCCGAAGACGAATCGGAGTCTGAATCCGAGGATGAGGATAAGGATGATGATGAGGCTCTAGTAAGGAAGACCAAAGGTGCCACTGAGACCAAGTCTCCTTCTCAGGATAATCAAGTCCTAGACTTGACTCATGAGGAGGAAGATGAGGAGGTTGTCAAGGAGGCTACTCCTGAACAAGTATCATCTGACGTTCCTCCAACCGATAAAAGTCTTGACCAAACACTTGCTGAAATCGATGCCAAGATCGTGGCCGAAAAGGCTGCCGAAGTAGTTCTTTAGGAATCTGCCGAGGTAGTTCTCCAAGAATCTGCCGAGGTCCAGACTCAAATTGCGCCTGAAGTTGAAGAATCACAACCTTGATGTCTTTTGTACTTTTTTGTTTTCTGGATAATATAAGTTTCTTGTATGGCCGATGTGCCTCTAATTTATGTTGAATGTTTTAATATAACTTTCTTTGAATGTCTGCACTCTTTTGCCTTTTCTTTGATTGCCTCTATATGATTTTATACTTAGAATATTTTGCATGCCTTTCAAACTTTGCCTTTTTTGTGCAATTTTCTCGGGGTTACATTCCTCGGGTATAATAACTACAAACTTTACTTTGGCAAGATACTGACCTGCAAACTTTTTCATAAATTTCAACAAGTGTAAAGCATATACTATAAACTTTTCTCAAGTTATAACAAGTGCTAAACAATGATCTACTTGTAAATTGCTACAAATTTCAACAAGTGTTTAAATAATATACTTAGCTTTTACTTCAACCTGTAGATTGCTGCAAGTTTCAACAGATGATCATATGTCGGCTTAACGTCATCTTGTAAATTGCTACAAATTTCAACAAGTGTTAAGCATCTTCTTTTGGTTTAACCAACCTGTAGATTGCTACAAGTGTTTAAGCAATAACCTCGGCTTCACTTCGACTTGTAAATTGCTACAAATTTCAACAAGTGAAGGGAAATAGTAATTTCGGCTTAACTCCAACTTGTAAATTGCTACAAATTTCAACAAGTGAAGATAAGGAACCATCTCAGCTTAATTTTAACTTGTAAATTGCTACAAATTTCAACAAGTGAAGATAAGGAACCATCTCGACTTAACTTCAACTTGTAAATTGCTATAAATTTCAACAAGTGAAGATAAGGAACCATCTCGGTTTGTCTTCAATTTGTAAATTGCTACAGATTTCAACAAGCGAAGATAAGGAACCATCTCAGCTTAACTTCAACTTATAAATTGCTACAAATTTCAACAAGTTCAACTTGTAAATTGCTACAAATTTCAACAAGTGTTAACCATATTCCTTTTCTTTTTGTCCCCAATGTGAACTTGAGTTTTACTTGGATTCTCATTATTTATGTCTCTCAGAAATAACATTGTGTATCTTTATCAATTATATGTGTTTGAAGAATTCTGAAAATATTTTATTGATGACATCGGCCAAAAATAATGTATATCTAATGATAGAAAAATTTCAAATTACAAGTGTTCCAAGGTCTGGGTAATGCTTTGTCCTCATTATCTTGAAGCCGATAAGCTCCATTGCCTAACAAAAGTAATGCAGAGGGTCCTTCGATTTGGGCCAAGCTTGCCCTCTCAGGGATCTTTCTTGTTGCCGACGACTTTTCTCTAGATTAGGTCGCCGACTTGAAAATCTCTTGGATTGACCTTCTTGTTGTAAGCTCTGGCAAGCTGTTGCTGGTATACTGCGAGCTGAATTGTAGCTTTCTCTCTTCGTTCTTCTAAAAGATCCAGATCTCGGGCTGAGAGTATATCAGTAGTCCCATTCTCAACTACCTGGGTTCGGATCCCTAGGATGCTGACGTCCAGTGGAATGACTGCTTCTATGTCATAGACCATGGCAAAGGGGGATTCCCCTGTTGATCTTCTCGGCGTAGTCCGATATGCCCAATGTACGTTGGGCAATTCGTTTACCCACTTTCCTTTTGCTGCCTGCAGCCTCTTCTTTATTCCATCCAAAATTACTTTGTTGGATGCTTCTGCTTGTCCATTACTTTGGGGAAAACTTGGTGTTGAAAAGTAATTCTTGATCTTGAATTTCGCACAAAAGTTCTTGATGAGTTTGCTGTTAAACTGCGTTCCGTTGTCGGCAACTATGGCTCTTGAAATGCCAAATCTGGTGATGATGTTTTTCCATATGAAATTCTTGACGTCCACATCTCGGATTTTGGCAAGAGGTTCTGCTTCTATCCACTTCGTGAAGTAATCCGTCGCTACCAGCAAGTATTTTCTACCTTGATTGCCTAGGAAGTTGCTCAACAAGATCCATGCCCCACGGGCAAGCGACCAAGAAATTTGGATATTGGGTTCAGTCGGTTGGTGATGTATCAAAGGTGCAAACCTTTGGCCTTGTTCACACTTCTTTACGTAGGCTTCAGCATCATTTTGCATGTAGGGCCACCAATACCCCCGGGTAATGGCCCTGTAAGCTAGTGATCTGCCCCCAGTGTGGCTTCCACAAACTCCTTCATGAATTTCATATAAAAAATCTTTACCTTGCAAAGGGTGTATGCACCTTAAAAGGGTCGATGAAGGACCTTCAGAGATGTCCGTCATGATCGGTGAATCTTGCCGACTTCAATCGACTTTGTGTGCCTCATGCGGTCTTCAGCGACTTTCCTTCTTTTCAGAATGCAACAATTGAATCCATCGGCTTGGCCTCATGTCCACATATTGCTTCTGCTCAGTGTTACGTGGCTCTATACTCGGGCCCGACATATAGTCTATCATAATTGTTCTTGTCTTTCCGGTCTGCATCGAACTTGCCAGGTTGGCCAACGCGTCGGCGTGGCTGTTATCATCTCGGCTTACTTGGAGTAGTCGGCAGTTCTGAAATAAGTTTGCCAATCTGATGACCTCTTTTGCATATGTCGACATCCTTTTATCTCTGGTTGCAAATTCTCTTGTTGACTGGTTAACAATAAGCTGTGAATCACAAAAAACTATTACCTCATTTGCTTCTGCTGCTGCTGCCAGTTTTAGCCCTGCAATTAATGCCTCGTATTCTGCTTCATTGTTTGAGGCCTTGAACCCCAAACGGATGGACTGTTCTATTATTTCTCCATCTGGAGATATCAGTAGTACTCCTGCCCCCGCTCTTTGTCGGTTTGAACTTCCATCGACAAACAGTCTGAAGGAGTCGCCGATGTAGATGCTGCAGGGTCTGAGTTTTTCCTTCCTTTGCTCTCTTGCCTTAGGCTGGGATTCTCCTTGTTTGCTGGGACAATGTTTATCTAGGCTCAACGGAGCCCGATGTTCGATGGATTCAGGCGTGAATTCTGCCACGAAGTCGGCCAAAACTTGGCCCTTGATTGCTGTTCTGGGCCTGAACTCTAGGTCATATTGGCCCAAGGCCACTGCCCATCTTGCAATTCTTCCTGTTAAGTCTCTTTGTTGTAATAAGGACTTCAGTGGGTGCTCTGTTAGTACCACAATCTTGTGCGCCTGAAAGTAATGGTTCAATTTTTTTGAGGCCATCACTAAGGCCAGCATTAATTTCTCTAGTGGTAGGTACCTTGTTTCCGCATCGGCCAAGGTTTTACTTACATAGTAAATGACCTTACATTCTCCTTTTTCTTCTCGGATTAATCTTGCACTTCTCTGCGTGTTACGACCTGACTAAGTACAAGAACAGCTCTTCTCCAGGTTCAGGCGTTGAGAGGACTGGAGCCGTGGTCAGATACTTCTTTAGGTCGGCCAAAGTGGCCTCACATTCTTCAGTCCATAGGAAGTCTGTGGCTTTTTTTCACCAGGTTGAAGAAGGGTTTACACTTGTCTGAGCTTCGGCTTATGAACCTGTTTAGGGCTGCGGCCCTTCCAGTAAGCATTTGTACTTGTTTTGCCGATGTTGGGCTTTATAGATCCAGGATGACCTTGATTTGATCTGGGCTGGCCTCTATTCCCTTTCTTGTTAACAGGTACCCCAGAAACTTTCCAGATCCAACTCCAAACGCGTACTTTGATGCATTGAGTCGGAGCCGATATGTTTTGAGGATCTCAAATACCTCTTTTAGGTCGGCAAGATGACTCCTGGGCTCCTTGGTTTTTACAACCATGTCATCGATGTAGACTTCTACTGTTTGGCCGATCAAGTGCTTGAACATTCTGGTTACCAGCTTTTGGTAGGTTGCTCTTGTGTTTTTCAACCCAAAAGGCATCACTCTGTAAAAGTACAGGCCTTTTGGGGTGATGAACGCTGTCTTCTCTTCGTCTGGGAGGTACATGGCTATCTGGTGGTACCCTCTATAAGCATCCAGGAAGCTCATCATTCTATGTCCAGATGTGGCATCCACCAGCTGGTCAATTTTGAGCAGAGGGAAGCTGTCTTTGGGACAGGCTTTGTTCAGGCTTGTAAAATCTACGCATACCCTCCATTTACCGTTCTTCTTCTTTACTACCACAGTGTTTGATAGCTATGTTGAATAATTGACTTCTCTGATGGCCTTGGCCTCTAGAAGTCTGTCTACCTCCTCCTCCACTGCTTCGACGTGCATCAACGTTGGTCTTCTGGCTCATTGTATTACAGGTTTGGCCGACCTGTCAACTTTTAGTCTGTGACATGTGACCTCGGGGTCAATGCCAGGCATTTCATAAGGTGTCCAGGCGAATACCTCTATGTTTGTTCTCAAAAAGGCTTCCAGTTCCTTTTCTTCTTCTTCGGCTAAGCCCGAGCCGAGAAGAAAGAATCGCTCTTCATTGCCCTCCTGGACGAGGATTTTCTTTAGTGTTTCCTCACTCTTCTCGGTCGGTTCCTTGCCAACATCATCTAGGACCTCCATGTCCTTATCTTCAATCTCTGTCTTCCCTGGTTCTTGTATGTTGCAGGTTGTTTTCATTGCTGTCATGAAGTAATTTTTGCCTGCTGCTGGTTTCCTCTGACTTCTTCAATTCCATGTTCTGTTGGGAACTGCAATAGTTGATGCAACGTTGAGGGAACTGCCCTCATTGCATGCAATCATGGCCTTCCCAAGATGATGTTGTATGGTGAAGGTGTGTCAATCACGATGAACTCTGTCTTGATCTTCTTAGTGCCGGCTTGTACTTCCAAGTTTAGCGCGAATGGCCACGTTGGCGTTCCATTGAAGCCGACCATTGGGCCATTCGATTGCTCCATGTCATCTGGGTGAAGGCCTAGCTCCTTGTAACATTTAACATACATGATGTCACAAGAGCTGTCTTGATCTATCAGGATGCGTTTCACTTGGCACTCCCCAACCTGGAGGGATACTACCAAGGAATCATTATGCGGGTGCTGGACTATCTCTAGGTCGGCTTCGGTGAAGGCTATCATTGGGCCTGGGTACTCTTCAGGCCGAGGTCTTTTCTGTCCGACTTGGTTCACGTGCTGCAAGTGTTTTACTCTTTGGGTTTCCTCCCGTATGTCGTTTTCGTTCACCTTGGAGTGAATTACGTTGACCACCCTAGGTTCCCCTCCCTGTGGTTGCTGTGCTGGGGGAGGCGGGGCTGCTGGTGCTTGAGGCAACCTTGCTTGCTCTTCTCTGGTCTTGATTTCGTCTACAAGATCCCTCAGATGACCTTGTCTTACTAAGTCCTTTAAGTATGCTTTTAGGGCTCTGCAGCCCTGAGTTGGGTGCCCTTCTTCATTGTAGTAAGCACAACGCCTACTAACGTTTCTGTCTATGTATTCCCCTGGGGCCTTTGCTGGTGCTCTGAAATAGGGTTGATTTCGGATTTGATCCAGGACTTTGTGGACCGGGATTCGAAACGTAGTAAATCCTTTGTTGCCCCTCAATTCTATCTCTGCTTTGCTAAATCCGTTGTTACTTCGGCCTCGCTTCGGCGAGCCGTTCCCTTTTTCCTGTTTTACCTCCTTATTCCCCGATGTATCCTCCTCGGCTCTGGCATATTTCTCGATTCTTGCCATGAGCTCTTCCATGCTCTTCGGCAATGTTTTTGCCAAAGATTTCCGCAGTGAACAATCGTCTTTTAGGCCGTTCTTGAAAGACACGACCGCCACTTCTTGGTTGCATTCGGATATTCGATTGAACACCTCATAGTATCTTTTTGCATAGGCCCTAAGGCCTTCATCTTTGCTGATCTTCAGAGCCATTAATGCGTCCACTCTTAACGGCTGTAGCTTATTTGTCACGAACCTGGCCACAAACATCTCGGCCAGGCCTTCCCAAGTCTTCACACTTCCCTTTGACAGTTTGTGAAACCAATCTGATGCAATCTCCCCAAAGGATGAGGGGAACACTTTGCAGAGCAATGGCTCGTTTCCACTGTATAGTGCCATTGAGTTCAAGAATAATTCAACGTGGAAGTTAGGATCTGACTTTCCATCGTATATTTGAAACCTCGGCATACTAAATCTCTTCGGTGCCTCAAATTTGTCCAGCTCTACTGAGAACGGTGTCCTCGGCTTGTACTTGCTGTTTTTTCACAAGTTGTAGCAATGATGAAGTCCAATTTTTATCTTCATTGTTTCATCAACAATAAATGCAGACTGACATGCAAGTTTATGGCTTCACTTTATTTTGATTTTTGGGTGTCAGTCTTTATCTGATAAGTGCATTTTTGGATATGTTCTGAGCTTAGTTGCAGGAATCGTGCAACCAGGCGACGATTCTCAGTAAGAATCGCGATTCCGCGCTTCCTAGAAAGAAACGCGTAGGAATCGCGTTTCTGTGGAGAGAGAAACGCGATTCAGTCAACGATGGGATCGTAAAGAAGAGAGAGAGAGAGAGAGAGAGAGAGAGAGAGAGAAACCTGTCTCGCCGTCGATCTGTTACATGGATTCACTGGTTTAGGGCATGGGTTTCTTGGACACGTCTTCGATCGTCGTCTTCGTCTTCGATCGTCGTCTTCGATTGTTGTCTTCGTCTTCTCTATTTGTCTCTCTTTCATCGATCTGTCCTTCGTCGATCTGTCCCTTCCCATTTGTAACATATGAGTATAATAAATAATATAATTATAATATAATTTGTTATATAATAAATAATATAATTATATTATATTTAAATAATATAATTATAATATAATTTGTTATATAATAATAATATAATTTGTTATATAATAAATCTAATTAAATCATATATAATAACAAAAATCTAATAAAATTTATAAAATAAATCATCCAATTTTTTATTATTTATTTTAACATATTTTATTATTCCTTATTTGTTATATTTTTTTATTTATAATATATATATCAATTAAAAATAAAAAAATAAATTAACAATAACATATTATTTAAAAAATATAATAAATAAATAAAATAATTAATGTGTATTATAAAAAATATTTATAAAAAAACTTCTAATGTGTATTAAAATATATATATATATATATTACCGCTCCCCGAGGCGCCCCCAACTTAAGAAATTTCTATCAGCTCACGCTTCCCCGCTCCCGCTCCCGCTCCAGCTCCCGCTCCCGCCCCCGCTCCCGCTCCCGCTTCCGCTTCGTGCAACTTAGGTTCTGAGTTTCTGGATTGCATTTTAGAAGTGATTATTTGGAGTTGCTGCATTCATGAAAGTATACCTTGTCAAAGACTTGTTAGCTGATCTTTCTCATTCACTTTTTTAGAAGATTCAGTTTATCTGCCATTAAATTATCTTATGGGTGTTTGGTTCAATGCCTATACCTCACAAGAATTAGTTAGACATAATGACTAAACATTGGACCTTAATGTGTGTCAATATTTTTTCATTTGTGTTGCAAAATTTATGTTCTCATCATTGAAAATCCCACAGTGGAGGTCAACATGCATATTTTTTCAACAGAATGTTTGTTTTCCATCCTTCTGTTTTGGTCCACTTTGTTTCATAGAGGCATTCACGGGACTAATGAACAGGTGCTTCATTGTGGCAGGGTGCAGTAGAAAATGTGTTGGAGCAGCTCTTTTGTTCAATTGCTTGATGGTTCTATTGTAGAACTGAATCAAACTTCGAGGGATATTATTTTACAAAACCTGCATGAAATGTCCTCAAGTGCATTACGTTGTTTGGGTTTTGCCTACAAGGAGGACCTCCACGAGTTTGCTACATATAATGGTGATGAAGACCATCCAGCACATGAGCTTTTACTTAATCCATCTAACTATTCTGCAATTGAGAGTAAACTCACTTTTGTTGGCTTGGCTGGGCTAAGAGTGAGTTGGCACATTTGCTTTTCATTCCTCAAAACACATTATTATTTTCATTCGTTAAGTGTTCCTAGTACGCTTGAAGAAATGAAGGTGTATTAACTTAATTTTATTTTGTCAAAGGATCCACCTCGGAAAGAGGTCCGCCAAGCCATCAAGGACTGCAGAACAGCTGGCATTCAAGTAATGGTTATTACAGGAGATAACAAGAATACAGCTGAAGCTATATGTCGTGAGATAGGTGTATTTGGACCACGTGAGGACATTAGTTCTAAAAGCTTAACAGGGAGAGAGTTTATGGATCTTCCTGACCCCAAAAGTCATCTAAGGCAAAGCGGAGGGCTGCTCTTCTCTAGGGCTGAACCAAGGCATAAACAAGAAATAGTCAGACTACTGAAAGAAGATGGTGAAGTAGTTGCAATGACTGGAGATGGGGTGAATGATGCACCTGCCTTGAAATTAGCTGATATTGGAATTGCAATGGGCATTGCTGGAACTGAGGTATTTATTTTTCTTTTCTCGTTAGTGTTAATGTATTACATTTTAATGCAAAGATGGTATTGTAGAGTATATTGAATTAGAAAACAGAAGAAATGTTTTGCCATATACACTTTCATTTTGTATGACTTTTGATGGTAAACAAATTTTAAAACTTATTTTGGTATTGAGCATTGCTAATTTTTAAGAACTTCCATTAGTTTCCTGACTTGTTACATGAGGATTTGGTGCAGTCATCATCTGCTTCTTAATACATTTTAAGTCTCAGTTGCAAAAATGTTTCAGTGGCTCTGTATGCATGCAAGAAGCCTGGTGGATGTGTTCTCAAATAATTTTTCAAAAATACAATCTAACTTTAATCATATTCACATGAAATCTAAATGTTTGGAGTGATGTTATGTTTGTGTGTGTCCATCTTGGGGTCAGTCAGTTGTGCCTCTAAAAAACATTAGGCCCAACTATTAAAAACCTTTATGATTTTACGTCTCTTGTCCTTTTATGACCCTCATTATTTGTGTAGTTTTGTTCTTATGTTGCACTTGACCAAGCCATTTTAAATTTCTTTCCTCATTTTGAAATTGGTGCTACCATTAGATCACTTGAAGTTTTTTTTTCTTGTCATTACTTATTTTCAGTGTATCTTGTTCTAGGTTGCAAAGGAAGCTTCTGACATGGTTTTAGCAGATGACAATTTCAGTACAATTGTTGCTGCTGTAGGTGAAGGCAGATCTATTTACAATAATATGAAAGCCTTTATCAGGTCTATTTCTCTACCGTGTTTTTCGTAGCTTTTACCAAATTCCACTATGGGACTGGGTTGATGCTTTTAGGTTTTAATCTCGAAGTACTTATTTTGGTCTACTTTGCCATAAGTCTGCGTATTTTTCTCTTGTGAGAACATGATCGATCACTACAATGGGAGTGATCTCTCAAAAAGCAAAATATACATTTACATACATATACACCGACATTAATTTTATACATATGTTTACATATAAATTGCTTATGGCTATTTATCAAATATATATATATATATAAATTGCTTATGGTTTGCAAAACCTGGATAAGCTATGTGAAACAATTCTCAGCTTTACTGGTAAGGTTGTCTTTGCCTTTAGTCTTCCTATAAGTAAGGTCTTCTGTGTACTCGCCTATATGTTTGATCATATGTTTGTTGCCATGTTACTTGGACATGGATCGTTACGGTACGTGGAACAAAAACGGGAACGTGGTAGGCTACATGCTCTAAAATGTGGTATGATAAGGGTAGACTTATGTGTATTACATTGAAGAATTTAAGGTACTTCTATAGTAATTTTATTTTAACTATTAGGCATCTAATAAAATATATATATTTCCATTTTTTAAGTTTTTTGTCTTGTCAAAACTTAAGTTATCTTAAATTTTTGTTCTTTATATTTAATTTTTATTCCTCCTAAGGTAACATTTAAGGAAATATATTAGAAAAAACTTTTAGGATTGCTTTGGATCATTAAGTTTATCATTTTGGAACGGAAGTGTACTATATTTCGGAACGTGTGTACCAATACGTAATTCATTAGGGTATTAGTGTTTTCTGGTCACACAGGTTTGTCATACTAGCTTTTAAAAAAATATCTTTCTTTAATCCTTTGTTTCTTTTTTCTTTCTTTATCTTCTAAGATATTTTAGTCAGAATTATATCTGCAAAGAATGGAGGCAATGTTCACGAACATAATTGGTACAAAAAGTTGAATAATCCAAAAGTGGTAGGTAACAGGTGAAGGGGAATGAAGGACAAATCCACAAACTATGGGCAGTGATCTCCCTCAGAGACATGAATTAGAATGAAACCTCGACTACCATAGTGGCCAGTTAATTATCTCAAAGCTTTGATTTTTCGAACAGCCATCTATTGTGCAGCTTCTCTCTTCCACACTGCACAACAGGAACTAGGACTACTTTCAACAAAATGGTGACAGCAAGATGCTGCACCACCAACCTTTAAAAGGATTGGCCAACAGGCAGGGTGTAAATTGACAGATTGTGAACTCTGAGTGTAAGAGAGACCACAACTTATTGCCCTATGGACAGCAAATGAGAAAGCTGTTTTCGCATCAAAATCTCTTCTAGACATGTATCAGGATGCATGTTGAAATGTTACCAGCACCTGTTTGCCTAGACAAAGAAAGCCACCTTAGGAGTTTGGGTCTCCAAAATGGCTCAAGTGAAGAAGATAACTGTAACCTAAGATTTAACTTCCCAAAGGACTTTACCAGCAGCCAACTGCTCAAAAGTCTACCTCCATGGTAACACATCCTAGGTGTACCACTCACTTGAACCAGGACTAATTTCCTGAAAATGAAAATCCTACATCAAGAAGAGAGAGTACAAATGTGTGTTCAGTTCCAATGTGAACCTGTATCTCCCAGCCTGCCATAATTTGCCGTTAAACCACTATGGTCTTTAGCAATGTGGATCTGGGTCTTTGAGGCTGTGAGGTACAGGTACGGGTACAGATACTAGAGCGATACAGATACGTCAATATGTTAAAATTTTTAAAAAGTAGGGTATAGGTACGGCTTGGTACGTTTGTAACAAAATATTTATTTCTAATTTATAATAATGCAAAAATTGATTGAATGGTTTAATTTGTTAAGATCCAACCTACAATTAACATTTAATGCCAAAAGTAAAGGTATTTTTAAAATTAAATGTCATTTTATTAAATAACTTATAAACCATAGCTTAATTTTAAAATCATGGCAAGTATAAAATTAAAAATAAAAAAGAAATCTAGTAAAATGAATTTTATCTCTTTAGTAGAAGAAAATATTGTTTTGACTAAGATACGGTACGGCTTGGGTGTATGTTAGGTATGTTTGGTATGCCAAAATTAAAGAAAAAATTTGGATACGTGTTTCATGTACCTAGTACGTATGCAGAAGTACCATACAAATTATCATACGCCGGTAAGTACTCGTTACGGATACGGCATGTTTATTGAAGTACCCATGTTTCATAGCTTTGAGGTATCATCCCCATGCATCTTGCCCAGGGGAATTTCAAGTTGAATTGTCAAGTTTAGATGTGGTATATTTTCTTATGCTCACGTGATACTTTTCCATACTAATCCTATATGATACTCCTACTTAGGTAGCCAGCCAATCCTGACCCTCGTACCCAATTTGTAAACAGTTTCTGCCACTGCCCTCTTTTTCCACCCCTTGCTTATAGAGAGAGAGGGGGGGGAAAAAAAAAAAGACTGCCCTGTTTTTCCACCCCATACCTATGGTCATTTTATTTTTTGCTTTTGTTTTATTGGATTTTAAAACATTTTCTTAGGTGTTGCTTTTATTTTTCCAGTTCACACCCTCTTGTAGCAGTTCTGAGAGGTCAACACATTGCCAAAGCGTGGTCACTGTAGGCTATAAAGTCCTTTTGATTTTTAGGTTCTCTCTGGTCTTTTGTGGGGTTTGGTCTTGTGCTGGATGGTCTGCGAGTGCTGTCACATGGTTGGAGTTATTTATATGAACCCCACATCAAGTTAATGTATCTTTTGGCCTAACTTTGGTTCATTTATGATTATTCTATGCTGAAATGGGTTTTCTATAATGTTACTTGGCATCTGATTCAACCCTAAATATGGAGGCTGGTATGGTCCATATTTACAAACTAACTATATTTATTCTTATAGCTCTTTACTGGGATCATCATTACACGCCTGGAAATAATGAAATGCTTGTGTTACATTCCATTTGACTTTCTTAGTATGGATGCCTTTTGGTTGAGAATCTGTTGTTTCCAAACAAATAAAAACAATTTGCTTTGCCAATGATGAAGTGAATCAATCTGTACAATTCTTACGACTACAAAGGACCATTGCTAATGTAGATGACCTCTCGCAACCCCAACGTTGCACTCAATAGTTTATAGAAAACCTTGCAACAAGGTTAACGGTATGATGCCATTGCCATGAAAATGATCCTGATGTTTTAATCATCATCACAGGTACATGATCTCATCAAATATTGGTGAGGTTGCCTGTATATTTTTGACAGCTGCTCTAGGTATTCCAGAGGGTCTGATTCCTGTTCAGCTTCTGTGGGTCAATCTTGTTACTGATGGACCCCCAGCAACAGCTTTGGGATTTAATCCACCAGAAAAGGATGTTATGAAGAAACCCCCTCGAAGAAGTGACGACTCATTAATCAGTGCTTGGATTTTATTCCGCTATCTGGTATTATAACTAGCTCCTTTGGCTTTCAAAGAACTTATATCTATTGGACACCTGAAGTAATTTGTAGTGCTACTCATTGTTGTCAAATCGTGTATCCTAAGATTCATTTTATTTAACATAATATATAATTTTATATATATACATATAAAAATCACATTGTATTTCAAATGAATTATTTATCAATATAACTAAATTAAATTGTATATGTATATAAATCTTGTATATTATATATCAATATAACTAAATTAAGTTGTATATGTATATAAAATTTTGTATATCAATATCAATATAATTAGTTGATTTCTTGTCTTCTCTTTTCTTCTTCCTTTTTGTGTGTGTGTGTGTGAAAATGGCACCATTTTATGCATTATGCGAACAAAATTGAATATTCCGAATTGCAATGAATCAGAATTGAATTGTAAGATTCACTCTATTTAAAATTGAATTGCATGAATTGAATCATTTTGCTTGAAACTCGTATCGAATTGTAAATTGTAAGCTTCTAACGACCATGGTGCTACTATTTATCAATTTGGATGCAGGTGATTGGACTCTATGTTGGGATCGCAACCGTGGGAATATTCATCATATGGTACACTCACGACTCTTTCTTGGGCATTGACCTAAGCGCTTGACGGTCCTGACCTTGTCACCTATTCCCAACTTGCAGACTGGGGTCATTGCCATTCCTGGAAGGGTTTCTCAGCAACACCTTTCAAGGCGGGGTCTCAATTGATTGAGTTTAAAGATCCGTGCGACTACTTCCAAACAGGCAAAATAAAAGCAACGACTCTTTCCCTCTCCGTATTGGTCGCCATCGAGATGTTCAATTCCCTTAATGCCCTGTCCGAAGATGGTAGCCTCGTAACAATGCCCCCATGGGTTAACCCGTGGCTCCTCCTGGCCATGTCAATTTCATTCGGCCTTCACTTTTTGATTCTTTATGTGCCTTTCCTTGCTCAAGTTTTCAGCATCGTTCCTCTAAGCCTAAACGAATGGCTCCTCGTGTTGGCCGTTGCATTTCCGGTGATTTTGATCGATGAGGTTCTCAAGTTAGTGGGAAGATGTACCGGTGGAGGCCGAAAACCGAATTCTAGAAAGTTCTCTAAGCACAAGAAGGAGTGACCCGGGGACGGTTGGCATTCGTAAAGCCTGCCATTGATCAGGTCTGTCTATTGCCCTCTTGTTGAAAAATTAGGGTTAGTTTGGACCTGGAAGATTAAATTAGATTGGTAAAACGGGTATGTAAAACGCTTTACAGTAGAATTTTCGGAGATGTATTTAAGTGTATTTGACTTCATGATTTTGGGATTTAGTTCTAAAAACATTTATGCTCTATTTGGTTCATTAGATGGGCCCTTATATGGAATGAAATCATCATTCCCTTATAATGGTTTGGAAAATTCTATTTACACGACTAATTGTCTCAGTATACACTATTAACGGATTAAATTTAAAGGGTTGATAAATATCTCTTACCTTTTTTTCTCTGAATCCTCTATTTCGTTATTCCCCCACCATTCAAATTATATTTTACCTATTTTTCTTTACACCCCATCATATTCCCAATTTTACCCCTCACCTTGTTACTTCTCTCACTCTCCTCTTTCTGTTCGGTAGCTCTCTTCACCACTCTGACCACCCCCGTCTCAATCTCCGACCACTCCCTTTTCCATCTTTCCCTCTTCTTTTTCTTCACCTGCAAAACCCTAAACCATCTCTTATGTTCTCTTCTCTTCTCTTCTTTGACTGCCTCTCTACCTCTAGGGTTCTCTCTCTGTCTGTTTTTGGCTCG
The DNA here is from genome assembly GCA_025200525.1 of Camellia lanceoleosa. NCBI lineage: Eukaryota > Viridiplantae > Streptophyta > Magnoliopsida > Ericales > Theaceae > Camellia > Camellia lanceoleosa. The sequence goes on along the minus strand of CM045761.1, from coordinate 48,568,015 downwards.
ATCTCTCTCTATTATCATCTTCAGCTTCAAATCCCTCAACTCCTCATTTGGATTTGCACCAAGCCCCAATTGTATTAGAGGGTCACAAACCCAAATCACAACCTAGAACCCAAATTGCAACCCAAAAGTCGTGATTAGAAGCTTCGTCGCGATCTGAAATGGCGACAAATCCCATCACTGGTGTTGTCCTTAGCAATGATGAGGCTCGATTCTAACCATCGAACTCGCGATCTCTCTTCTTTTTCTTCTTCTTCTTAGCGACTCTCTCTCTTTCACTTTCTGTAGGTGATGGAAAGTTGAGAGAAAAGGTGCGAGATCTAGGGTTAGGGTTAGGGTTAGGGTTAGGGTTTTGGCAGTGATGACAAAAGCGAGATGGTAAAAAGGAGGAGAGTGCTGTTGGAGGCAATGGAATTAGGGTTAAGGTTTGGAAAATTAGGGTTTGAGAGTTAGAGATGAGGGTAGAAATGGAATTTTATCTTTGAACAAAATTAGAATATAAGAAATAAAAGAGTAAGGGATCCAAAAAAAATGAGACGTGTAAATAGCTGCCCTCTAAATTTATATTATAATAATATCGTCAAATGAAAAGATTAAGGCTAATATGGGGGTGTATTTTATCCATTCAAAGACTTTATATATAAAAATGCAAAAACTCTTCACACACCATTATTCTTATAGACATATAAATATCCAAAATAAGGTTTGAAGATTTAAGGTTTAAGAACATTGAAATCAGTTAGTTTTAGGATTTAAAAATATTGAAATTAATTGGTTTTGAAGATTTGCACACTATGGATGACACTGAAATTGTTGATTTCGAACAATGCAACAATGAAAATGTTGGCTTAATACGGTCTGTTTGGTAACATTTACGTTTTCAGTTTATATTTATAAAAATTTTATAAATTGATTTTTGTTTATTTTTAGAAAAATATAAACTACAAACGTGTTTGGTAATTGACAAAATGTTTAAAAAATTTTAAAAATACAAAAAAGAGAGAAATGGCAAGTGTTGGCAAGTGGCGGCGGAAGACAGTGGTGGAAAGTGGTGACGGTGGGTGGGGTAACAGGTGGTGGCGGCGGGTAGCAAGTGGGTGGTGGTGGTGGTGGGTGACGGTGGTGGTGGCGGGTGGTAGCGAGTGGGTGGTGGTGGCAGGTGGTGGGTGGTGGTGGCAGGTGGGTGGCGGATGACGGGTGATGGTAGGTGGTGGCGGATGAGTGGTGACAGGTGGTGGTGGCAGGCGGTGGGTGGTGGCGGTGGCGAGTGGTGATGGTGGGTGGGTGGGTGGGTGGGTGGGTGGCGGTGGTGGGTGGTGGTGGCAGGTTGTCACGATCTAAACCCGCCCCTATGGGTTTAGCATCAGAATCGCCAAGAATCCGTGATTACCAAAGGCTCGCTAATGAATAATATGAGAATACACAGTCTGGTGGGTCGGAAGCCAAAACAGTAAATGAAAGATGTCCAATGAGCTGTGACAGTTTGTATGCAAAAAGACTTTTTATAACACATTCACATTTAAAACCATAACATTATATACATACATCATATACAGACATTCAAGTTAGGAATCAAATCCTTACCATAACAGTACAGTGCCAGTCTCATACAGTCTATACAAAACAGAAACAGAAAGGGAAAATCTAAAACACTCAAAAGTAGCCTTGGCTTGGCAGCACTTGGAACCTCTCAGTGAGGCACAGTGGTTGGCTTGACAAAAAGGGAGTTAAACCCAACGTTCCTAGCTCTAATCTGGTGCCTGGACACCTACATATATATATATATATAAACAGTGAGCTAAAACCCAGTGAATAACAGTTCTGTAAAGATGTTAAGAATGAATGTTCTTTCAGTCATTAAACAGTCATATTAGTCATTTAGAAACCATAGCAGTTATATGTGGTATATCCAATAGCAAACAGTACAGTATGTCTTAATAGACCGAAAGTCAGTTGATGGCCATCATAACAGTAAACAGTAGTGGTTCCAACATGGGAACCGATAGAGATCTTTGTGATAGTAGCGATGCGATAAAGATCTGAATAAAGATATGTTGCTATGGATACCACAAGTACAGTTCATAAATAGGACGTCATTCATTTAGTAAGAAATATCATTTCAGAAAGCAGTGTAGTAGATCATTCAGAAAATATTCATGATTGAACATATCTTTACAACACGGTTACTCACAGAGTTTTGGGTTACAGATAGGATAGTGAGCGTCTTCGGATGCCAACACTACACAGTTACAGGATGAACACACACTAAGTTGCACGTTTGGGAAACAATAACTTAGTCCCTATCTTGACTTGGTGTGGTTCTATAGTATTATCCTCATTAAGATGCCTTAAACTAGGCCTAGGAATGCCTAAGATGGAATGAGGATGCAAAGATACATTTTAAAACACTTTTCAAATTTTTGCTGAAACAAGGGTCCTGCTCGAGTGTGGCTTTCTCCGCTCGAGCGGACATGCAGACAAAAGATCTACGTTCGAGCGTGACTTTCTTCGCTCGAGCGGACTGCAAAAGTACTGGATGCATGAAATTCACGCTCGACGGGCGCTCGACCCCCGCTTGAGCGTGAGACACAAGTCCTCGCTCGAGCGTGCATTCCCTCAGTCGAGCGAATTGTAAACACATGCAAAGTATTGGATATACGCATTTCACGCTCGAGTGTTCCTTTCCGCCGAAGTGATCGCATGAACTTCGTAGTATATGCTCGAGCGTAGATCCAAAATCTGGAATTTCCAGATTTGTCTCCAAGCATGAAACTCAACATTTAAAGCATAAAATTCGATCCTTTTGGGCTAATTTTCTGGAAAATACTTTAAAACTCGTAATATGACATGTTTCAAAGATCAATTTGCAAAATCAAAAGCCCAAAGGTAGTTCAATTGAACCCATTTCCAAACAAAATTTCAAGAATATGATGTACATGCAACATGCATGAATTTAATCAACTTCAAAACTTCTAATACAAGAACAAATGAGTCAATCCTTCCAAAAACATGCTGAATTCATGGACCAAAGCTAGAATATGGACATGCATGTGAGGATTTTCATGAAATCAACCTCAAAACTCAACAATGTATACATGCATGCATGAATTCCTACTCAATTCAACATATTAAGCTAATTCATGCCTTAAATAACTGACCTGACCATGAATCATGCAAGAACAACTCAAACTCACAATTAAAAGGGTGAGTCTCCTACCTCAAGTCTCCAATTTCAAGAATGGAAGGTCAATTATGCAATCTCTCTTCAATTTCTTCTAGTTCCCAAGCTAAATTTGATGAACTCAAGTTTTCTCCTAACTCTCCCTCTCTCTAGTTGGTTTTGTCCAAGAAGATGGAGAATGATGCAACAAAATGATACAAATTCAAATCTCAAGAGGTCTCATGAAGTGGCCCACTAATGTGGCAAAAAAGTAAATAATGCAACTAATGTAATTTAACATTATTTAATCTAATTTAATCATTTTAAATCACATTTCAATCAAATCTACCATTAAATCATATAAATTCTAATTAGCATAAAACATTAATCGATTTCAGATTCGGCCGCCGATAAGGCCTTTAATTTGCACTTTAAAACATAAAACATGAACAGATCATTTAGCAGTCAAACAGATAGATTTGCATTTAAAGTAATACACTCAATCAATCAGTTCAGAATTTTAGTAAGATCAGTTACTTAACATGCTTAACCATAGTTTAGCAGTAATCAGAGGTATATTAGTAAACAGTGACGAGGGTTGTTAAACAGGTAGATGGCGAGTGATGGTAGTGGTGGTGGTGGTGGTGGGTGACGGTGGCGGGTGGTGGTGGTGGTGGTGGTGGGGGTAGGTGGGTGGTGGGTGGCAGGTGGCAGGTGATGGCAGGTGGGTGGTGAGTGGTGGTGGCGGCGGCGGCGGTGGATGGTAGTGGGGGGTGGCGGGTGGATGGCAGGTGGGTGGTGGTGGTGGCGGCGGCGATTTGGTGGCAGGTGAGTGGTGGTGGGTGGTGGTGGTAGGTGGGTGGTGGGTGGCGGTGGCGGTGGCGGTGGTGAAAAATGGTGGCGGGTGGTGGCCAGTATTGGGTGGTAAAAAAAAAATAAAAACTCAAAACTCAAAATTCAAAACGGAAACACATTTTTTGGCCAAATTTATAAACTGAGACCACTGATTTATAAATAAAAAATTTACCAAACAAGTTTTTATTTGAATTTTTAAAATTTTTGTAAATATAAACAGAAAACTGAAAACGTGTGTTACCAAACGGCACCTTAGCTTTTTGATTTCTTGTTTATCTTGTTTGTATAATCATTGAAAAGATGATTTTGTTCATCACGTGTTCGGATATTTAGAGTTGAACTTTTACATAATATTCGATTATTTTTATTTGAACAAAATAATTTTGTTCAAATTATGAAGGTTGACCAAATTATAAATGTTTCATAGATAAAAAATTGAACATTTTGGCCCTTGTTTGGTTTGTATTTAGAGATACAATTTTGAGAAAAAAATTTCAAAAATTTGTTTGATTAAATTTTTTTTAAAAAAAAGTTAAAATTACTTTTCCTTTTACTACACATTAATCAATCATTTTTTTCTCCTGCTGTTCTCTTTCTTTCACATCTTATTCATCAATTAATCATATTTTTTCTCAAACACATCTAATCAATTACTAAAAAAAAAAAAAAAAAATCATCCAAAATTATTTTCAAAATATACAATCAAACAAAATTTTAAATTTTGTAAAATCGTTTTAGAAAATTATTTTCAAAATTGTTTCACATATACAAATCAGATACGGTCTTTAATTCCTTAAAAATTTCATTTTTCAAATTTAATTCAATTAAATAATTTAATTTATTTTTAGCATATCTTCTTTTTTTTTTTAAATACAAAAAGTTGATGTATTCAATATTTACAAAAATAAATTAATAACATATAAAATTTAATATGTTCAAAATAATAAATCTGAACGAGTAGAAATTGTACAGCATATAAAGTATGAATATATTTATTTTGTTCTACATAATTATTTTGAACATATTTAATTTGTTTAATTTTATTTTTTGTAGGATGATATTATGTTTAGACAATCGAGTTGAGCCAAATTTGAAATAGAAATTGTTATGGAAGTTGAATTGGTAACCAAATCAACAAAAACATGTCGACCTGAGAATCAAACGTGTGAATTAAGGGCGAAAATGACAAATCTTTAATACTGACAATACACCAGTGAAATAATGACGAGACGATGGTGAAGATGGAGATTTGAAACGATGACAATGCATTGGCAAGCCAACAGCGAAAATACGTTGATGATGGAAATTTGAAACGACGAGAATGCACTTGCCGAATGAAACACTTCGCCGGTGATGAAGATCTTCAACGATGACAATGGAGATCTATGGTGTTTTGGTAATGGAGGTCTCTGGTGTTATGAAGATGGAAGATATTTGGGTGTGGGTTGTGGTGTGTATTGAAATGAACATGTAGTGTTATCTTAGGGCTAGTAATGGAAAGTTAAGGTGTGAACTAAAATATTTTCAAACTCTAAAAATTATTATGTGTGTGTACTAAGTAATGGTTTGTATTGAGAGGATTAGTGGTGTGTAAATAAAATTACCCTAATGGTTTATAATGGTGGATGATGATTATATTTGCAACGTATTTTTTTTAAGGGTAAATTACACATCTAGTTTCCATAGTTTAAATTTGTACAATTTAAACTTTACATTTTAAATTTTGTTATAATGTGAACCTTCTGTCATTTACTGTTAGAATTTGGAACCAAAAAAAAAAAAAAACAATGTGCAAAATTAGAGGGACCAAAGTGGAATACAAAACAAATTATGATGACCACTGGTGTAAAAATAAATTACACGGACCATTGATGCAATAAATATATTATAGGGGTACTTACTTGTAGATCCTAATAAGTGGATTTATTGTCTAATAGTTCATACAGAAAAAATTTATCATAAAAAAATGTCGCTAATTGTAAGTTTTAGCGACAATTTATAAAAATCTTGACAAAAAAAGTTACTAATTGTCAATTTTTTAATTTTTAGTGACGTATGTAAAAAATTGTCAGAAAAAAATAATTTTTAGCAACAATTTTACCAAGACTTATTTTCAAAAGGATTTGATGAGAATTAATTCTAACTATTAGGACCTATTGGTAGTTTACTCTATTTTTATCTTTTTATTTGTATTAGTGGTCCCTATAATTTGATTTGAATTCTATTTTAGTTTATTTAATTTTGTTCATAATTTTTAAAATGTTCACAATAAATGAAAGAGAGATCACATTGCAAAAAATTGAAAATGTGGGATTAATTTATTCTTATTAAAACTATGGAGACTAAAGTAAATTTTCTCTCAAACTAAAAGGATTAGTGGTGCATTTACCTCTTTTTTATTAACCAAACATGAGAGTAGATTTTTTTATGAAATGATCATCCTCCTTCATCCCAGCTAAACAAACACTACAGTAGTGATTTTGCCATGATTTTTATGTGATTTTTTTTACCACATTATATCTATTAATAATGCAATAATGATGGATGACATAATAAACAAATGTAAATGCACACCATTATTGAAAATCGAATATTTTGAACTTTGTAAATATTTGAAAGAATTGAAAACTTAGAATTTAATTTTTACAATGGTCAAAACTTTGAATTTATTTTTCTTCAAAAACAACTGACTAGTATGCAAATTGTGGTGGGTTAGACAATTATTTTGTGCAAAAAACATAAATTTATGAATAACGCTTGTACAAACTTGGTAATTTTTTGATAAATCTTCTTTCTAAATATTTTTTTCCATCCAACTCATATTTTTTTGAGTGTTCCATTAAGTCCTGTTTAATATAATATGACCAAATCATCTTTTTTAATTTTTTGCACGTGTTTCTATTTTGAAACTAATACATAACAATAGTCCCTTATTTTATGGAGAAAATCTCTCGCTTATTTTAAAGAGAAAATCTTTCTTTTATTCCATGGAGAAAATCTTAAATTATGAATTTTGAGCCTTTTTATAATTTGAAAATTTTAAAATTAATCCAACAAAAAATTTGAATGAAAATCAAAGTATAATGTGAATGTTTAATAACAAACATACGACTAACTTTTGAAAAAAATAAATAAATATGAAAGTACAATGTGAATATTCATAATAAATAACAAACATACAACTAACTTTTGAAAAAATAAAATTTATACCAAAATACAATGTGAATGTTTACAAATTATAATTATCATACAACTAGCCTTAAAAAAAATAATTCATACCAATGTAAGCATTTGTACTGCAATATGAAAACATAAAACAAAATTGAAAAAAGTGAAAATCGATTGTTTCACTTATTCAATGGTAACAAAAATGATTATACAACTAACAAGCATAGTAACAAAAACAACAAACATACAATCAACTCTCGAAAAAACAAAACTTATACTAAAATACAATGTGAATGTTCATAATTTATAATTAGACATTGTTTGTCATAACCTAAAAAAGTCAAAAAGTTACTATCTTATTTAAGTCATATCATCTTATTTAAGTCACATCACCTCTCTACCAAATCACTTCAAACTCAATCCATATTTCATAAAAAGTCAAAAAGTATACTTATTTAGAACATCCCAAACAACCCTTTAACATACAACTAGTTTTAAAAAAAAAAAAAAAAACCTCATACTAATGTGAACATTCACACTGCAACGCGAAAATATAAAATAAAATTGAAAAAAGTAAAAATCAACTATTTCGATTGTTCAATGGTAACAAAAATGATTGTTCAACCAACAAGTATAGTAAAAAAAACAAAAACAAAATACAACTAACTTCGAAAAAAAAAAAAAAACTTATACCAGAATACAATATGAACGTTCACAATTTACAATTAATATACAACTAACTTTAGAAAACTAAATCATACTAGTGTGAATATTTACATTGCAACAAGAAACAAAATTGAAAGAAAAAAATGACTATTTTAATTGTTTAATGGTAACAAAAAATGATTGTTCAAACAAGTGTAATATCAAATAACCAATAGACTTTCAAACAATATGAAATGTAAACATTTACACTGATTGACAAAAAAAATAATAAAAACAATGGCAACAATAAAATTAGAAATTCAAAAAAAAAACTCAATCACTTTAAAAACAAAAAAGTATCACTCACATCTTCATCTTCGTCATCATCTTTATTATTATCACTATCATTAACAATTTATGCAATTTCACCATTCTACCAATCCAAATCAAACTAAACCCACATTTGAAGAATATGTTTGTAACAAAATTGACTGGACATAAATAGAGTTTTAACTTACAACAATGGAGAAACATAGAGTTTTGAACACAGAGCAATAATAGACGAACACAACTTCGAACACAAAGTGACAATGGAGGAACACAAGGTTTCACCGCAACAATGGAGTAACATAATATTATTTCACCATTATGTGTAAACTAGAATTTCTAAACCTTACCAAATAGAGAGTTTTGAAACCCTAACACAATGAAACAATATCATAAATATGAATGAAACTGATCAAAAAGAAAAATGTGAATAATGGTAACTACCAAAATAGAAGTGAAAAATCTAGAAATCCTAGATGTTGATTTGTGATTATGTACCAATTTTAAGCAAAAAATAACAATCCCAATCAAACAATCAAGAGAAAGAGACACAAAGATTTTACGTGGAAAAACCACAATTGGACACCTTCCAATTGTGATAAAAAAATCATGGGCAACAGCCACAAGAACAATCCACTAAGAAGATATAAAGGAATTACACAGGTATCACTCTCAATTATCTAGCGAATTCACAACGCCTAATTGAACCAACCTCTATGTGCCTCTTCCAACCCCATCTTCAAGACGAATTGTCTTTCGATGAGCCACTCAGGATTCCTCCAAAGCTTGTGCTCAATTCTTGAATTCACAACCAAGAACAACTCTCTCTCTTTGTGTATAACAAACAACCCTTTGATGTACTCTCTTTAAACCATGAGTTAAATACTCAATAAAACATCAAAGAAAACAAAATATCCCCAGATATAAACCTTTAAGAACCAAAAAGAAGATCTGGAGGACTTCAATGAATTACTTAGTTTTGGGAGAAAACCAAGTATTTATGGAGAACCAAAAGTAATCCAAGATTGGGAAGAAAACAAACTCCTTGAGAAATTCGAATTTTGAGGCTCGCTCGAGCGAAGATTTCCTGGCTCGAGCGAGGAGAGTAATTTTCATGATTTCTACTAGTGCCTTGGCTCGAGCGACGGATCCTTGGATTGAGCGACCAATCACTTCTTTCAGGTTTTTGTATGGACGCAAGCCTTGGCTCGAGCGAGCACTCCTTGGCTCGAGCGAGCAACGGCTGACATGCAATTTTGAATGCAAATTTTGAATTTTGCTTCGGCCGCGAGCTAACCGGGCAGCTCGACCCCTGTAATAATCAGCGAAGTGGCAATCTTGAAAGTATTAACATTACAAACTTCTTTGCATGGCTCGATTCGGGTTTGAATTCGCATCTAATAAACTCATAGCCTCACTGAAATAAAAGTGCGAAAATAAATACATTTGAAAGGAGTTTTGTCAAACGGGGTTGCCAAGAATAAAAACCTAACAAGAAGTAGCAACAAAAAAAAACAATGTATATATCTTTTTTCTATGTAATACATATCAACAATAGACATAAGGGTATAATAGTCCAACAAACAATATAAATCAGGAAAAAAGGACCTCATGGAATAAAAATATAAATACATGAGACTAATTAGGTTATAATTTTCCTTGGTGGACTTATTGGGTTAAAACACCTCCAAATGACATTTATCAATAAAAAAACCCAACAAACTTTTCAATTATTATTATTTTTAACATATTCATATAATATAACCACTATCATATCATTAAATTCAGTCTTATTTGAATTTTTAAAATTTTATTATTGCAAAACATATAAAATAGTAAATTTTTAATTTTATTTTATAAAACTTATTAATTTGTATAGCATTTTCAAAGTATGTATTATTGGCCTTATTTGGCGGAGTTTATAAGCTAAGCACAAGTTGCTGCGACATATAGGGCCACTAATTTATGGGGATGTCAAATATTAAATTAAATTTTTATGGAAAATTTACAAAAAAAGAAAGAAAGAAAAAAAAGAAGAAGAGTTTGACTTTTATAACAAAATAAAATTTTAATATCAATTTAAAATTTAAAATTTTGATTTTTTTTTCGATTTAAATCATCTATCTATTTCCATTAAATAAAATTGATGAAAAAATGGTAATTTATTAATTAAATTCAATGAAACAAGATATTTTAAATATTTTATGTACATTTTCATTGATTTTAATAATTAAAATACATTTTTTTTTTGTTGATTTTACTTTACTAAAATAGGTTGATGGTTTAGATTAAGAGAGCTGTTATTTGTTCTCACCTTTTTACTTTAGCCCCTTTACTTTTTTGAACCCAACCCAGAAAAATGTGTTTATCCCATTTTCTCTTTGAACCCCTACCTTAATACCAATTATATCCTTAACTCCAAACCAAACACAAACCCTAGCCCCCAACACTAATCTCATCTCTGCCAACTTCAGTCGGCAATCCTAACCCTCCGGCGATCTCCTAGCACCTCCCCCACCTTTGACCACCCTTCTATAACCTCTGACAACTGTGACTTGCTCTTTTTTTTTTTTTTTTTCCTTTTTTTTTTCTTCTTCCAGATCACAGTGGCGGAGATCACGACGGTGGTTCTCCATTCGCTGAATCGATTTGAGGAGAAGAAGAAGAAAAAGACTAGACACACGACTACCACTTCCCTTGATCTGGGTCGTCTCTCTCTTTCTCTCGCTTGATCTATGTTTTGCTCTCTCTGCCTTACTTGATCTTTGTCGTTCGATCTCTCAAGGCTGTGGCTAGGGTTTGGTGAAGATGTGGTCGACGGTGATAGTGAGGATGAAGATGAGAAAATGTGGAGGAAGAAGAAGGAGGGTTGTTGGTGAGGATGAAGATTGGAGGGGCGACGATGACGGAGTGGAGGGTGGTCCAATCTGTTAAAGAAGAAGAAGAAGAAGAAGAAGAAGAAGAAGAAGAGAGAGAGAGAGAGAGAGAGAGAGAGAGAGGCCGTCGGCCGGAATGGAATGGAGTGGAGGTTGAGATGGAGGGTTAGGGTTAGGGTTGGAAGGATAGAGATGGATAAAAATGGAAATTGGTGTTAAGGCAAAATTGTAATAAAAAAGAATAGAAGAAGTGGGGGTCCAAAAGGAAAAGGTAGGGGCATTTAGCAATGCTATTAGATTAATTGCCTAAAGCTCCACACCTTAAAATACTTTATCCATAAGGACAAGTTCCTACAAAATGACCAAATTATCCATATATATATTATTTTTCAAACCAAACCTTAACCAAAACCTCTCTCTTTCTCTCTCTCTCTCAAGGCTATGCGTCGTGCGTGTACATGGGTGCGTTTTCTCTCTCCTTTCTCTTCTCTCGTCTTCACCACGCCGATATGAACCTCACCTTTACAGTGGTGGTGGCTACCTATCTGAACCTCACCTTTATGGCGGCGGTGCTGCCACTGCTGCCATCCATTTGCTTCCTCATACATACATATAGATCATATTATTTACATGTACATATACATATACATATATGTCTATATTAGCGATTGTTATTGGTGTTGAGACGTGGCAGAGATGAATCATTCATATCATCAGTCGGCAGAACGGCATGGTGGTGTCAGAGTTGTGCCCTTCAATCCCTAATCTCCTCTCTTCTCTCTCCCACCTCCTTTTACCTTCTGTACGGTGTCCCATACATTGCCCTCCCCCTTGCTATTTGCATCTCCACCAGATCTGCGAAGGCCCCTTCTTCGCTGGCCAGATCTGCAGATCCACCAGTCTAGTCCATCTCCAGGTTCAGCCTTGAGGTACAACCCACTCTCGTCTCATTCTCTGCTTTTGTTTTTCACTTTTTTTTTCTCCTTCTTCACTTTCTTTTTCACTTTCCTTTCAATGAATAAACGCATTAGATGTAAGTTTTCATTAATCTGTGAATGATTGATTGAAACTAATGGTGTGTATGGTATTATGGTTATGTTTTATTAGGTTAGTCTAATTTCTCATCCTAATCAAATTTTATTTGTCAAATTTCGTAACGCCTCCAAATAATTCAAAATAAAATAATCTAACATGATTATTTGTATATATAAGCACAACATACCAAGACAACTACAAAATCGATCCCAAAAGTTCTCATCCTCATTGAACTATAGATTAAGAGTTACAAATTACATGGAAATCATTATAGTTCAAAAAGTTAAAGAGTATTATCACGATTGTCTTGCGGCTTACAAGTTTTTAGATCAAAGTTTCAAAAGAACCAAGGACTATTAGCCCCAAAAGAAAGTAAAAACAAAAGGTTGGACCACTTTTATTTCAACGGGGAAGTTATTGCTTTCCAAGTCTTGAAAATTGCTAGATAGGAATGAGCAATTGCCTAGTATAGAATATATTTAACTAGGTATATAAACATTTGATTTAAAATATGCATGACCATGATCTTTACCCATGAATGATAATTTCCAAAATTCATATTACAATGCACAACCCTTTATGTAATTTCACATTTCTTCATACTCACACGAATGGCCAGTGGGCATTTCAACTCTTCCACATTTGTCGTCCACATACGACGGGGTACGTGGACACCTCAAAACATTTCCACATTTGTCGTCCTCACATGATTGGGTAAGTGGGCCCCTCAATTTTCCAACACGGGTAAAACCATAACACACAACAAGCAACATTTCAAAAACTCAATTTTCATTACAACATAAGGAACCGTAATGTCCTTCCAATTTACCCATCAATTTTCTCTTCCACTACCAATCATGACCCATGAACAACATTTAGGGTTTCCCAAGAATTTTAGGGATTTTCCTATCACTTCTTTATTTTCCTTGATTTATGCTTTTTACACTATCTTTCATTAGTATATAATCAAATCTTTCACAAGTTTTAGTCAAAACTCATTATCACCATTGATGTCCATATATGTGTGTGTGTGTATATATATATATATATCACCTATTCTAAATCATTCATCCAGACTATAAGATTAACACACATTTAAACCAAAATATAGATATACAAGGGTAAAGATATTCTTACCTCAAATGTTATGAGAGAAGAAGTGAACACCCAATGAATGAATTTCCAAGACAACACGATCTAATCAATTAACAATGTAGCTCTTGATGCGATTAGTGACTTTAATGAAAGTGCAAAGATGGATTCTAGCTAAAAATAGATGAAATCTAGTGTTTAGGAGTTAGGGTTTTCGAAAATGGGTGTTATAGAGAGAGAGTATGTGTGAAAAAGTGAGCCCATAAAGTGTTTAGATTGAAATTTAAAACTGCTGTCCCGAACAGACCGCTTAAGCGAACTTTCCATTGCTCTAGCGATGCGTACAATACAAGCAAACCGTTCAAGCCAACTATCCATTGCTCGAGCGGTAAATGCAAGGTCTTAGAAGTTTTGTAGAGCTATAGTGAAAATACCGAAAGCTTGATATCTACACTTGAGCGATCAAAACACTGCTCGAGCGATCTTGCCTGTAAATAAGTAAGATACTAGGAGCTCAGCTTATCCGTTTGAGTGACCAATTGACTGCTTGAGTGGTCACTTAAAACAGGTTGTTACTATAGCTTGCTTTTCGTGCTCCTTGGAGGGGTTTGGTCTCCTCGGATACGATAGTCCTACAGTTTGGACTCCTGTGGTTCTCAATATGATTTCACAAGTGCAATGTGAAACGGATAAACAAAAAAGAGTCCAAATGCGACAAACTTTTTAGAAAATCAAGTTTGAATCAAAGATGCCAAAAAAATAGATTGCAATGCCAAATTTCAAAGTTGTCACCTAAACATTTTTGGAAAATTTAGGAAACCCGTGACTCGTGCCAAAGGCCATTAGTCCGTCATGACCAAAGTGCCTCAGCTCGGGAACTTAGGTATGAGAGGGGAAGGTCATGAATTGAGCACCTCGCTCACCCGATCAAAGACCGGCCTCTACAAATCATGATGTGATTTTTATTTACATTATATACTCTTGTTTCGATTATTAGGTTAATTTTACTAAGTGATGCACACAAGCATAGACCGATTCACAAAATTTGGAACGCATTGATTTCATGTTTATTTTGAAAAAGTGTTTTGAATACGCGTCATTTGAAAAAAAAAACAAGCTTGCATTTACATTAGTCAAATTATTTTAACTTAAGTAAGAAGGCCTTCGACATTCAAACAAGTAAATCACTTAAGCACTTAGCCTCATGGAAAACATGCCGGATATGGCAACATAAACATGCGTGCAAAATGCTAAAGCAATAAACGCTCACCTAGTACTCCAAGGCACGCCAAAAGAAATCAAATGGTTAGAAAAAATGTATGATCCTAACGATGCAAAATGACTAACACATACGAAATGTAACAATATGCTTGGCTACTAACATGGCATGTGATTCAATTCAAGGCATGCTAGAGATCACGTATTCGAGAAAAGAATTCGAAATTGATATCGGTTAGTATGATGAGCCAAACCCCGTATGCATGCAAAACAAATGGATGCAAGTCATGAAAAATGCGAAGTAAACATGATGCTCTATGCTACCCATCATAAGTATGTAAATAACAGGGAGAAAGAAATGAGGGTTGGAAGACATACACAATTATTACATATTTTGCCCTCGTGCAAGGGAGTCCAAATGTCTGGGTGTTCGAATTAAACTAATTATTACAAACCCAAATGAATACTGAATGGATTGGCTAAACTAACTACTTTATTACAAAATTCGGATGAATGCTAAATAAATAACTAGCTATCTAATTTATTACAACAAGGATAGCATAACAATAAGAACTACGACACTAATAATTACAACAATAATAACGATAATAATTACAACAATAACATGAACGGTACTATTATAACATTAATATGAGCAACATTAACACGAATGACATTAATAATGCACAAGGATCGAATGTAGGTCTATGCAGATGGTTTCATAAGCTATTCTGTCTGCCTTCTATGGAACTGCTCTATTTCACCTTTAGCCACTGCCCTTTGTTTCTGCCAAAGTACTCTTCTTACCAAACATTGGAGCTTGGCTAGCCCCCAATGAGGCTCGACTGGGTCCAAACAAGGCCGGCCGTGCCCTATTTTCTTGCAGAAAAATGTTTTTGTGCTTTGGGATGAAAACAGTGCGGATAGAGCAGCTTTAAACCATGTTTGTCCTTTCTACTCTTCTTTATCATGGAGAAACTCAAGAGAAGAGTGAAACCGGTTCCAAAACCACCAATAGGCGTAAGTTGATTACTTGATGGCTTTGAACACGATGAGACAAAAAAAATCAATGAATGCAATGAGACACACCAACCCTCCCTCTTGTCATGAGGTTAGTTCAAGGAGGGAAGTAGACACACCTCAAGATATCATCAAATATCATGGATTAATATGTGATGACTCTTGACGCGATGGACTCAACATAACGTCTGACCAAATCCAATCAATTTTATTAATCTTCTTTATGTCGGTTGAACTAATTTTAAGTCAATTTTATTAGCCTTTTTCAATTTACCTTTCCATTACTTAATTGGTTAGTTCAAAAGTGAGATTTAAGTCCACTAAAAGGAGGGAAGTGTCAAACGAGAAGTTGTTTTAGGCAAGAGAGATGTAATACCTTGATAATGAACCTCCGAAGAGATTAAACCATTAAGCACAGAAGGGTCTCTTTCTCAAGCTTAAAAAACACACTTAAAATGACTCTCAAACAAAGAAAACCAAGAAAGGGGGGAGGGTGTAGAAATGATTATGCGAAGTTCATTATTGCAAACAATAGGACTCTTTACATGAAAGAAAGCTATCAACTCAAATGACTCGGTGTCTAAGGTCTAAACAACCAAAGCCATGAGGACTTACAACACAACAAGCAAAGTATTCAAAGCATAAACTAATTAAAAGAAGTAAAATAGCCCCTAACATACAAAAAACAGTAGCCAAAAATATGTTTAAAGAGCACAAAAAGATAGCTAAAAACAAAGGGTTACAAAACTAGTAAGCAAGACCAAGAAGAGGTGGCTAACCCTTCCACTTTTGGGACTTCTAAAACATGTTTTCCAACTCTTTTAAACTCTAAAAATCAGTGCGTAAGCCAAGAAAATAATGGTAAAACAAAAAGAATGAGCTATGAAATAGGGTACAAGAAAGGGTGTTAAACCTCTCTACCCTTGGAAGCTCTTTAACCCCAAGTCTCAACACTTGAATGGATCCAAAACAGTTGGCAAACACAAGAAAAGGAAAGAAAAAGATTGAAATGAAAGTAAGGGAAAAGGTGACAAGCTTATATCTCTTGAAGAGAGCAAGCTTTGGTTGTAAATCAAACTTGATCCTAAAACACTCTCAAAGTTGAATTATGATTCTCAAGGCTCAACCAAGGCTCCAAGGTCTAGTTGTAAGGGTGTATATGATATATAGATATAGTTCAAAGATGATAGGCTTGCTCAAAGATAGCTTGCTAAGGAAGAAGGAGCTCTCAAAGATCTTTTACACTCTTGGAAACTTTTCTAACCCTTAAAACAGAGATATCAGCTCGTATTTATAGAATTTGAGCCAAATAGGTCACAAATAACTTCAAAAATAGATAGTTGGCAGATTTCCACCCAGAATAGTATTTCTTGCCCAAAAGGCACGGCCGGCCCCAAATGAGCCACGGTCGGGCCCGAATGTAGCTCCCTTGTTCCTTTTTTTCAGGCTTAGTATAGGTTGGCATAGTGTTAAAAGATGGATTTTTGCGGTATAGAAGTATAGAAACAACTTGGGTATGGAAGGTTGAGATTTTTTAGAGCTAAAAACCTGATTCCTTCGTTGAGAATTCAAACTATTGACAATGTAACTTTCATCATCGAGTGCTCAGAATAAAACGCCCAAGTCTTGCGGGCAGTCAAAAATGGGGTGTCTACAGTTGCATTCTACCCTCCTTAAGGAATTTCGTCCTCGAAATTTCGTGATTCTTGCTAAAAACAACACCAACAATCCCAAAGATGACTAATATCATAGTAACAACTATCCCAACAAGCATAGTGTCATCAAAGGAGAACAAAATCAAATCAGAATTCATACGATGAGATCAAAAGTTCAAACTTTTATGAAAATATCACTTTTTCATCACATCCCCTCCACAAGTCAAAATACATAATGCTCAGATATTTCCCACAGACCTCGGCTTCTCGCTCCCAAGTAGCTTCTTCCACCCCATGGTGGTGCCATAACACTTTCACTAAGGAAATAACTTTACCTCTCAAAATTTGCTCTTGAGAATCCAAGACCTTTACCGGTCTCTCTTTATAAATGGCATTTTCATCTACTTTGAGACTTGTCCAATCCAAAACATGAGAAGGATCTGGTTCATACTTATGAGGCATGGAAATGTGAAATACATCGTGTACCCCGGAGAGTTGTGATGGTAAGGCAAAACGATAAGCTACTTCCCTCACCCGTTCTATAATATCAAAAGGCCCAATAAACCTAGGTGATAATTTTCCATTTCGCCCAAATCTCATCAAACCCTTTCTGGGTGATATTTTAAAAAATACATGATCCCCTACTTCGAAATACAAAGGTCTTTTCCTCAGGTCGGCATAACTCTTTTGTCAGCTTTGAGCCGTGATCAATCTTTTCCGAATAAGACCCACTTTCTCGGTGGTCTCATGGACTAATTCGGGTCCAAGCATAGGTGAATCCCCTACCTTGGTCCAACACATAGGTGATCTACATGGACGCCCATGCAAGGCTTCAAAAGGTGTCATCTTGATGCCAGCTTGATAACTATTATTGTAGGCAAACTCCGCTAGAGGTAAATGCCTCTTCCATGAACTCTTAAAATCTAACACACAGGCCCTCAACATATCTTCTAAGATGTGGATGGTGCGTTCAGACTGCCCATCAATTTGAGGGTGATAAATAGTACTAAAGGTCAATTGAGTACCTAGAACATTTTGAAAACTCTGCCACAATCGTGTGGTAAAGTGAGGGTCTCTATCTGAGATAATAATCATCGAGACATTGTGAAGTCTAACAATCTCTCTAACGTAAAGCTCAGGTATGTGTAGACACCCTATTTTTGACCGTCCTCAAGACTTGGACGTCACCGCTGAAACACTCGGTGATTATCCATGTTTGTGTTTGTTTTGAGTTCGGAGGTCCCGTGGCCATGCCTCGGGACCTCTCAACCGGTTTGTTCTGCTTGGTTTTGTACCAAGACTTGTGTGTTTTGCATCGAGGGTAGGGAAGGCTTATTAGCCATTCCGAAGCCCACCGGCTTCCCCACACATCCGGCACTCCCGGTGTCCATCGGCACTATTTTATCCAAATCCTTGGCGGTCGGCACTATATGTTGCCGGCCGTGATGTTTTGTGCGGTGACTGTTACGGTTGGTCATGTGACCCCTTTGCACCCGAGGATGGTGCATGCCACCGTGACAACTGGAATGCACCATCACCACTCCCATGTCCGCTTGCACCCTTTGACCCTTTGAACCCCTCAAGCTTCTAGAAGCTTGATTCTTGGCCAAGCTTCTTGGAGAAGTTTGGCCATTGTTGGCTTCTCTAAGAAGCCTTGCACCCACTTGGTCCCTTGACCCCTTTCCTCTTGCTTAGCCATTAAGCTTAGACCCTTTTGTTGCCTATATAAGTCCATCTCATCTCCCTTTACAAGGGTTAGCCATTTTAGACCTAAAAACCAGAGCTTATACATATATCTCTGATATACATCTATAGATATCCATATTTTCCCTCTCTCTCCTCTTGTGTGTGTGTTCTTGGGCCTAAAAGTGTAGTTTTACCTCATTTTTGCACCATTACACACACTAGTACACCTTAGCTCGAGATTGAGAGGCTTAGAGGTTTGTTTTGTGTGATCTTGGACTGGTTTTGATCACTAAAGGAGGGCTGTTCCACCTGTTCTTCAAAGGATCTTCAAGGGTGAGCTTTTACTTTAGATTCCCCATTCTTGCAACTAGTTTCTACCCCTTTTGTTCTGTGTTTTTGGACTTGTGTCTAACATGAAAAACTCCTATTTTTACTTGTTCTTGAACATTCATTAAGGTCACTTTTGTATTTGAGTGAAGCCTCACTCTTTTAGGCCTTGTTTTGGCCCTTTTAGTCCCTTTTCTTTGAGCATTGTTTTACTTGGTGTTTTTGACTTTCTCACCACTGAAAACCAGTGGGTTTTCAGTGGTGAGAAAGGTGGTTTTGAGTCTCATATAGGGGAGGGACACCCCTCTCCCCTTGGCTCCTTGTTTGCCTTTGTTCTTGGCTTATGGGATGGCATGCATGAATGTTTGTATTTGGCTTCATTTCAGAACTTTTTTGGATGTTTTGAGTCATATTTTAACTCTGTTTTTGGTCGTTTTTATGGTCCTTCACATGCCTCTCATACTTGCTTTGTAATGCCCTCTTATGCCTAGAAGTATGCCATGCATCTAGGCCATGTTCTTTGCATGTTTTAGCTTGGTTCCATAAGGGTGTTAGCATCATATTACCATGTATAAGGGCTGTGAGCCATTGATTTTGTCATGTATAGTGTGCTTGACATGGTTGTTTTGCATTCTAGGCTTGTAAGCCTCATGCATTTTGGCCCCTAGCATGTTCAACATTGATCATCCTCATGATATGGCATCATTTGTGGCCCTATTTCAGTCCATAAATCCTTTATGTATGTTTACATATGTGACCATTCTCATGCTTCAAGGGTGTCCCCTTTTATGTCTAGAAATTGGCATTGTGTATGCTTGCATGATTAATACATTTTGGAGCTGCCACACGTGGGTTTTGGGTGTCATTTTGCATGATAGAAATCTGTTTTGGGTTGTTGGATGCATGCCATGAGTGGCCTTGATAATGGTGGTAAGTTGCTCTCTTTGGTGCCTTTGGTTTTGGGCTTAATGTCTTGCATGCTTGCATGAGTTTTGGTCATCATTTTGAGCATGTTTTGCCACTGTTTTAGGGAGGTTTGAGGGCTGTCCTATTGTACCTTAGTCTACCATTGCATGTTTAGTATATGTGTGTTGTATGCTTAATCAACATGGTCTTGAAATAAGACAATCCTATGGCCTTAGGTGCTCATGTTTGTATCACACTTTGCTTTGTGCATATTGTATACTTCCCATGATGTGTTACATAGCATTTGGCATGCCTTATACTTTTGTGTCATGTTGCATTGTTGATACATGTTTGCACGGATTGCATTTCATTACTTGGTTTGGGGTGTCAAACCAAGTATGGGAAGTGGGGGGGTGTTTGTACTCCAAGTGACAAAACACACCTCAACTCCCATGTCACTAAGGCCCTTGACTTTGGCATGATAGGGACTTAGTCATCATTGTTGTGTTGCATGCATTTTACATTGAAATGCAATCTTGGTATCTTAGGCTATCATGCACCAAGGTGTACAATTGATGGCCCTAGAACCAAGAGCCATGTTTCCTTGAGTCCCATCCATGATAGGAAGTATTGGCCATGCATAAATATGCTCAAAAATCCAATACCATGCACTGCTTCCTGCTGTTGCTGTCAAACTGTCTTCTGCAGGAACTTTGTGCCAACCGGCAGAATAGAGTGCCGACCGGCACTGTATTTCTAGCCGGTGGACTATCTTGCTTGCGGTGGCCACCGCAGCGACGGTAGTAATTCCTCCTAGCCGGTGGCACTCAGCAGAACCTAAGGATGCTTTCCTGGAACTTTGGTTGTTTTTTAGAGAGACAGGCGAAAAAGCAGAGGTGGCGATGTACGGTGTAGGCTTTTTCGACAAGTCGCAACGAGCATGCATCATTCGCGCATCCCGAGGCTGGGCTGAGACCCCATTTCTTTCATTTACTTGATTTAATTTTTTTAATTAGAATTTTGTAATAATTTATTCATTTATTCTTTGGACTGTATTATTCTTTTGGTCCCTCCGAGTGAGGGCGCATTTGTAATAAGTGTGTGTGAGTGGGTGTATATCTTCCAACCCCCATTTCTTTCTACCTTTTTATTTACCTGCTTATGATGGTAGATTAGGGCACATCTAAATTAGCATACCCTATGCAATGCATGCGTGTATTCATGCATTTGTTTACATACATCGGGCTCGGTACATCATACAGACTGCATCATACTTTCAATTCCAAATTGAATACGTGATAGTTGTTGCATTCCATGTGCCATGCTTAGGATAGCCGAGCCTGTCTAGATTACATTCCGTATGCGATGCATTAGTCACTTAACATAAACTAGGTCATGCATGTTTTGCTAACTGGTTTCTTGTTTTGGCATGGAGTACGATGTAAGTTTTATGCTTTAGCATGTCGCATGCGTGTGAATGTTAACATGACAGTATGTCTGCCATGCGGCTAAGTGCTTATGTGATAAATTGCTTGAATGCCTGTGGGTGGAGGTTGGATTGCGTGAGTTGGAACAACTCATTGAAATCCGTATTTTAGCCTACTTGCGAGTAGCAAAAAAATAACACGTTTTTCGAGACAAAACGGATATGCAATGTTTATTTCCAAATTAGGCAATCTAGTCTATACTTTTGTGTTGTGCGCATCACATAGTAATTCTAGGCTAATAACCGAATAAGAGCACATGATGTTTTCAAAACGGATATCACGGTTAGTAGAGGCCGGTCTTCGGACCAGCGAAAGTGCTCATAGTGACCGCCCGATCGTACCCAAGCTCTGAGCTAAGACCACTTTGGTGATGACGGACACGTGGCCTTGACACCGAAGTCGGGGTTTCCTAAATTTCCCATTTTAAAATATTTAGGTGGCGACTCAGTCCGCAAAAGCGATCCATGTTTGGCACTACTTTTCAAAAATCATTTTTCTTCAAAATGATTTGCCGGATTTGGACTCTTTGGTTCAGATTTAGAACCGTGACACCAAGGGAGTCCGAACTGTAGAGTGAAGCCCACGGGCGCGTCTACAGTATGGAATCAACCGAATTCCCCATGCACATAGCTAGAAAATGAGCCGATTTAGTTAGTTGATCCATGACAACCCAAATCGAATCATTACCCCTCTGTGTTCTAAGAAGGCCTGAAACAAAGTCCATTATGTGCTCCCACTTTCACTTGGCTATAGGTAAGGATTGTAATAACCCAATTGGCTTTTGGTGTTCTGCTTTGACTTGTTGGCAAGTTAGACACTTAGACATGAACAATGCAACATCTCGCTTCATACCTCTTTACCAAAATTGACGGCTAAGATCATGGTACATTTTTATGCCTCCCGAATGTGCCGCAAGGCGTGAATGATGGAATTCCCGAAGAACTTCGTCTTTATACGATTTTGGTACAAAAACACGTCCAAAAAATCGAACACTTGAATTAGAATGTACCCTTAATCCCTTTTTTCTTTCACTTGGAATATGTTTCCTTGGATTGCCTCCACTTTAGGATCACCCTGTTTAGCTTCTATACCCCACATGACAAGTGTTGGTTGTGCAAGGACTGTAAACAAGGTGGCATGCTTAAGAGACTCGCCAAGATGCAAGTCAAACTCACTTAGGTCACCCACCATTTATTACTCTCTAATAGCAAGACTAGCAACGGTGCTCACAGATTTTCTACTCAAGGCATCAGTTTCCACATTGGCCTTTTCCGGTTGATAATGCAATTCAAAGTTGTCATCTTTCATAAACTCTATCCACCTCATCTGACGTAGGTTCAAATCCTTTTGAGAGAATAGGTACTTAAGGCTTTTATGGCTCGAGGACACCTCAAACTTCTCCCCGTATAGATAGTGCCTCAAAAGTTTTAAAACAAAGATAATAGCTGTTAACTCTAGATCATGAGTTGGGTAATTTTTCTCATGAGTCTTCAACTGGCATGAACCATACACCATAACTTTGTCTTCTTGCATCAACATACACCCCAAACCTTCTCTTGAAGCATCACAATACAAGGTGTAACCCAGTTCTCTCTCCAGAATAATCAAAATTGGTGCGGTAGTTAATCTAGATTTCAACTCTAGGAAAGATTTCTCGCATGCCTCGCTACAAACGAACTTCACACCTTTTCTAGTTAACCTAGCCAACGAAGATGCTAGAGTAAAAGAATCTCCCACAAACCGTCTATAATAGTTGGAAGCCCAAAAAATTACGAATTTTAAAGGCGTTCTTTGGTCGTTTCCAATTTTGGATAGCCTCTATTTTTGAAGAATCCACTGTGACCCCATCCCCAGAAATTACATAGCCCAAGAACTTCACCTCGAAAAGCCAAAATTCACACTTCTCATACTTAGCATATAATTGATGCCCCCTAAGCAATTGTAAAACAATACGGAGGTGTTTCTCATGCTCCTTCTTGGAATGTGAGTAGATAAGGATGTCATCCACAAAGACTATGACAAATTTATTGAGATATTCGCAGAAGGCTCAGTCATTAAGTCCATAAAAGTAGCGAGGGCATTAGTCAAGCCAAAAGGCATTACAAGAAACTCAAAGTGGTTATATCGTCTATGAAAGGCCGTTTGAGAATATCCTCCTCCTTTACTTATGGCGATGATAACGACCTTAGGTCTATCTTTGAAAAACACCGAACCTTTAAATTGGTGAAAAAAAATCATTTTATCTAGGTAAGCGAATATTTGTTCTTACAAAGGACACTATTCAACTTGTGGTAATCAATGCATAAGCAGTAACGAACCATCATTCTTCTTAGCAAAGAGAGCTGCTCCATAGTGAAGTTAGGGGTGTATAAAGCCCTTGTTCAATAACTCTTGTAATCGCTTCCTTCAAGACAAGCACTTGACAGTATAAATCTGTGGTGACATAGAGCTAGGTGTCGTGTCATGCTGGGCACAAAATCTATAGAGAACTCGACATCACAGTGAGGTTGTAATTCAGTGAGGTCCTTAGGAAAGATATCAGAATATTCACAAATCACTCTAGGGAATACACCCTAAATCCTACTATTCCCATCATCTAAGAAGGTTGCAAGAAGAGAAATAAGTTCATCTCAACCACGTGAGTCATACAATGGCTACAACAATTTATCAGTTCTATCTCCCAAAAAAGAGAAATAATCACCACCCAATGTACACACAGTAACTCTCCCACGGTGACAGTCTATAACAGCAAGGTAGGATGATAACCAATCCATGACGAGGATGACATCAAAACCCAACATATCTAATAACACAAAACTGAATAGAAGTCTGTGATCAGCGACTTCAATCACACACCAGCGACATCCCTGACTTAAGACAACTTTACCCTCAACAAGAGACTCTACCATGAGTGGACTGTAGTTATTCACCTTCTAACCCCAAAATGGATGCGAATGAAGATGCTATGAATGAGTGTGATGCTTCGGTGTCTATCAACACATTGGCCTAAGTAATGAAGATAAAATATGTACATCTTATTACTAATGGCCCAAATGACTGCTCAGGTGGGGTAATGACATAAGCTCACCCCTGTGGTCCCTACTTGCTCCAATCTCCCCTCTGAATATAGGTCAGTTGCACTGACTGTGCGGAAATGGCCCCCTATACCGCCGTAGATGTCTATCCAGATTGAACTGGATGATGAGTCTGCCTCTGACGCTGGCCTGACTAAAAATCTCCTATCGGTCGGAACCTTGAAGAGCTAGTCATCTTGGCTATCTGTGGACAAGACCTCTTTATATGACTAGACTGGCCACATTGATAACAAATGGGTGATTGACCTCCACCTGACATCTGGCTCTGAGAACGAGCCGAAGTTTGTCCTTTTTGACTACCTTTTTGTGGACATGTAACGGACTTTTGTACTCACGTCCACATGTGCGGTGAACTCCACCAACCTATCATAATTACGAATCATATTTCCTATCACCTTCATCAAAATCCCCAATCTCAACCTTTTCTCGAACTCTAGACATTGATGCTCTTCAGTCATTACAAGGTCGGGTGCAAAATGAGATAGGCTAGTAAGGTGGCCTCAAACTCCACTATTGTAGAAGCTCATCAAATTTCCTCCTTAGACTCTCCCTCATGGTAGAATGAAGGTATTTCTCCTAAAAGGCGTGAGGAATCGCCTCCCAAGTGTGCTCAATTTGTCCATTAGCGTACTTCCACCATTGGCCTGTGCCCCCTTTCAACTAGTAGGTGGCAAGTGCTACCTGAAGTTCACTATCACGGATGTCTAAAATCTCGAAAGACTTGATGATTTGATCTAGCCATTTGTCGGCCTTCAATGGTTCGGTGCTGTCGTGAAATTCGGCGGAATTAGAGTGAAAAAACTATTTCTTCAAAAATGAAGTCCTAGACTCTTCTTCAATAGTCCTAGCTACTTGCTTAGCTCTATGAATATCCATGGACTCTCTAAGAGTCCCAGTGTAGACACCCCATTTTTGACCGTTCTCAAGACTTGGACGTCACCGCTTGGACACTCGGTGATCGTCTTTGTTTGTGTTCGTTTTGAGCTCCCGGAGGTCTCGGTTGCGCGCCTTGCCTCAGGATCTCTTAACTCGTCTGCTCCGTGTTTGGTTTTGGCACCAAACACTTGTGTTTTTGCCTTGAAGGGCAGGGAATGGCTTGTTGGCCATCCCCACATCCCACCGGCCTTCCCCTAGCATCACCGACTGTTTATGGGTGCCACCGGCCATAGTTTCTTAAAACCAATGGCTAGTCGGCACTATATTTGGCCGACCGGCACTTTATTTTGCCGGCGACCTCTTTTGCTGGCCGGTGTGACTCCTTTGAACCCTTGAGGCATGGTGCATGTCAGCTGTGCCAGTTGGGATGCACCATCACTCCTCTTCGTGCGGTTGGTGACTGTTTTGAACCCTTGACCCCCTAATTCCTTCTAGAAGGTTGACCTTTTGGCCAAGCTTCTTGGGGAAGCTTGGCCAACTGTCCCAGCTTCTTCAAGAAGCCAAGGACCATTTGCACCTTTTGCCCCTTTTGATATAGCTTCTTGGAGAAGCTTGGAGTCTTTCTTTGCCTATATAAACACCCCTCCTCTCCCATTGTTAGGGGTTAGAGCTTTTGAACCAAGAAAACCAGAGCTTATATATCTATATATCTGTATTATACTCTCTCTCTATATATCTCCCTCTTTCTCATCCTTTGTGTGGGTTTCTAAGCCTAAAAGTGCATTTTTACCTTACTTTTGCACTAATTCACACAACATTACACCTAGCTCCGAGATTGAGAGGTTTTGAGGGTTGATTCTTGAGCTTTTGGACTGATTTTGATCAAAAGAAGAGGGCTGCATTGGCTGTTCTTGAGGTGTTCTTCAAGGGTAATCACTTTGCTTTAGTTTCCCCAAACTTGCACTAGTTTTCTACTGTCTTCTTGATTTAGGCTTTGTGCATAACATAAAAAAAGCTTATATTTTCATGCTTTAGAACTTTCATTAAGGGTGTTTTGTGGTTTGAGTTCAAACTCACCCTCTTAGGCCTTATTTGGCTTTTTGATGCTTCCTTTGTGAGGCTTTGTTTGCTTGAGTGTTTTAGTCTTCTCACCACTAAAAAAGTGGAATTTCGTGGTGAGGAAGGTGGTTTGAAGTCTTGTTTAGGGGAGGGACACCCCTCTCCCTTCATTGCCTCATTTCCTTGCCTTTTGGCTTAAAGGGCAACATGCATGCTTGATTGATTTTAGCCCTATTTCAGAGGTTTTTGGGTGTCTCTAGGTCACATGTCATCTCTGTTTTTGGTCGGATTTGTGCCATTTTGCATGCTTGACATACTTGCTTTGCATTCCTCTATTTGGCATAGAAATACATCTTGTGTTTAGGCCATGATTCTTGCATATGTTAGCCTAATTTCATGAAGGCATTGGCATTACTTTACCATGTTTAAGGTCATTGGCCATGTGTTTCAGTCATGCTTACCATGTTTGGTGTCATCTCTTTGTGTTTTGGCTTGTAAGCCTTGAGTATATTGGCCTCTAGCATGCTTAGCTTAGACCATCCTCATGATTTGGCATCATTTAGGATCATATTTCAGTCCATAAATCATGTTTGTATGTTTGCATATGTGACCTCTTTCATGCTTTGAGGATATGCCCTTTTATGCCTAGAAATGAACTTTGGTGCATGCATCTCATTGAAGCCACTTAAGCTGCCATATCAGTGGGTTTTGGAGCCCATTTTTGCATGCTAGAATTCTGTTTTTGCTTGCCTAATTCATGCCATGAGTGGTCATGTTAATGGAAGTAAAGTGCTTTTTTTTGTGCCTTAGCTTTAGGCCCATTGGCTTGCATGTTGGCATGAATGTTTGTCCACCATTTTGGGCACTTTTGGCCACTGTTTTGGGGCAAATTGAGGTCTGCCCCTTTATGGTTTAAGTCCACCATTGCATGCTTATCTCATGTTTATTGCATGATTGCTTCGTTAGGTGTTGTAACATGATGATCCCATTGCTTAGATTGTCCATGTTTACATTACATTCGCATCTTGCATGTCTAGCATTGCATACTTACCATGATAGTTGCATGACATTTGGCATGCCTTGCATCTTAATCTCATGTTGCATCTTTGAGCCATGTTTGCATAACATGCATTGCATTACTTGGTTTGGGGTGTCAAACCAAGTGTGAGGGTTAAGAAGTGTTCATACTACAAGTGATGTAACATGTCTTAACTCTCGGTCACCGAGGCCCTTGACCTTGACATGATAGGATCTTGGTCTTCATTTGTGTGTTGCATACATCTTCATTGAAATGCAAACTTGGCCCCTTAGGCCATCATGCATCAAAATGCATAATTGATGGCCCAAGGATCAAGGGCCATGCTCCCCTGAGTTCAATGCATGATAGGGAGCATAGCCATGCTTATATGTGCCTGAAATTTCATGCCATGCACTGCCTGTCTTCTGTTGCTGTCAAAACTGTCTTCTGCAGGAAGTTTCTGCCGACCGGCAACATTTAGTGCTGACCGGCCATTGGTGAATGGCCGATAACTTCATCAGCGGCCGATGGAAATTCTCTATGGCCGGTGGGCATTTCCTCCAGCCGACGGTATTCTCTGATTAATGCAAGAAACATGTCCTAGGACTTTGGCGTCTTTGGAGAAGCGAGCGATGTAAAAGCAGGGATAGCATAGCACGGGTTTCGGGAAAGACGAACTCGAACATGCAGCATTCACGCATTAGAGGCGGTGAGGCCACCTTCTTTACACTTAATTTGTCAATTAATTAGAAGTTTTGTAATAATTAATTTAGTATTATTTATTGATTGTAATATTTATTGGACCCTCAGCGAGAAAATTGTGTAATAAGTGTGCGTGAGTGTGTGTATGTCTTCCAACCCCACGTCTTTCTTCCCTTTTATTTACTAGCTTTCGATGGCTAGTTTAGAGCATATTTAAATTAGCATACCTTATGTTATGCATGCGTGCATCCATACATTTGTTTTCCATGCATCGGGCTCGGCACATCACGCTAACTGCATATGTATTTCAAATTCCAAGATGAGTACTTGTTAATTGCAGCATTTCACATGCCATGTTTAGGATAGCCGAGCCTATTATAGCTGCATTTTGCCTGTGATGCATTAGCCACTTAACATGAACTAGGATCACGCATTGATTACTAACTAGTTTCTGTTTTGGCTTGGAGTACTAGGTGTAGACACCTCATTTTTGACCGTCCTCAAGACTTGGACGTCACCGTTGGAACACTCGGTGATTATCCATGTTTGTGTTCGTTTGGAGTTCCCGGAGTTCTCGACTCTGGCGCCCTTCTCGGGACCTCCGAACTTGACCGTTTGTGTTTGGTTTTGCACCAAACACTTGTGTTTGCCTTGGAAGGCGAGAATGCTTTGTGAGGCATCCTACACACCACCATTTGGGGCTAGAGGCCACTTGGTGGTAGAGTTGTCACCGGCACTATATAGTGCCGGTCGGCCTATTGTGCCCGGCACTATTTTAGGCGAAATGACCAATTTGCCCGACCGACCCTTGTGCACTTGCTTTACGAGATATTTTCGCATGACTTTTGAGCATTGCTTCCCCTCCACGTGTATGGAGAGGGATGAGTCTTGTTGGCTTAGCTTGTAAGTCATTACAAGTCCTATAAGAGGAAAGCTCTCCTCTTGATTTAGGGTTAGCATTTTTGAGCATTAGACATTGTTAGAGAAATTTGGAGCTCTGGTTTTTAGGGTTAAGTTAGATACATATATCATATCTCTCTTTTCTCTTAGTACACTAGGTGTTTAGTTCACACTATTGTACTAAAACACCTAGTGTTTCACCCTCTCCTTGCAACCCGAGGTTCTAGAGGCATTCTTGGAGGTTCTTGACAGATTTTGAGCTCAAGGAAGCATCAACCACAACCTTTGTGAAGAAGGCTACAAGGGTAAGCAAAACTACCCTTTATTCCCCATTTTGCACTCTATTTTTACTTGCTTTAAAATAGTTTTTGAGCTTAGCATATAACACAAAAAGTTCTGATTTTGAACCCTCTTCATTGTATATTAAGAGTGTTTTGTGGTTTGGGGAGGTTTGACCCCTTTAGACCTTGGAAAAGGTCCCATTTTGTGCTATTTTGGAGAGATCCGAGACTTTGGTCTTAGGATCTCTTCACCACTTAAATCTTGAGGATTTCGGTGGTGAAAGCATGCCTTGAAGTCTCAAGAAGGAGAGGGCCACCCCCTCTCCTTGATGTCCTTGAAAAGGACAAATTTTGCTTCCTTAAGGAGCTTCATGTTTGAGTGTGTGTTGAGCATGTTTGGCTTGTTTTCCATGCTTATATTGCCATGATACAACATGTTTTCAAGTCGGTTTTGGTCTCCTATACATGCTTAGTATAGTTGCCTTGTAATCCTTTTATGCCTTAACATGCCTAGGTTGTTTGCCCTATTTTCTAGCATGTTTTAAGCTTAGATTTGTGAAGCTTGTAGCTTACTTTGCCATGATTTAGCTCTGTCCATAGCTATTTTGGCTAATCTTGGCATGTATTTGGTAGCCTCTTTGTATTTGGCTTGTTGGCCTCAAAAGCATGAATTTGTAGTATGACATGTTTGTTTCATTTTTGATGGTTGGAACCATCTTGCATGCCATTCAGTCCTTCATACATGCTTGTTTGATTGCCTTGGTGGCCTTGTTAATGCTTTAAGAGCTTGTGTTAAGTGCTCTATGTTTAGGCCTTATTGCATGCCTTAGATTCCATGCTTCCTAGATGCCATCTAGGTGGTCATTTAGGCTTAGTTTTATGTGTTAAAACTTTGTCTTTAAGGGCTTGAATATTGCCATGTATGATTGTGCTAAGTGTGGTTTAATGCCCTATTGACTTGCTTTAAGCCTAGGCCATTTGCATGCTTTGTTTGGAATGCTCTATTGCATGATTTGGCATCATGATTAACATGAATTTCAGAGCTTTAAATGCATGCTATTAGTCCATGTTTGGCCTCTTTAAGTATGCATGAGAATTGCTTTGGTTTGTCTAAGTCTTGGGCCTTAACACTTGCATATGTGTGTGTGCATTTGGTCTCATTTTCTAGGCATGTTGGCCACGATCTTAGGCCTTTTAGGGTTGCCTAATTCATGTCTAAGTCCATTATTCCATTGGATTGCATGCTTGTATTATATGCTTGTTTGTATGCTTGCATAAATGCATCATATTGTCCATCTTGCATCCTAGATGACATGCTTAGGATTGCACCACATTAACATGCATACCAAGCCTCTTGAAGTGAGTTTGATAGAGGTTTGGTACCCCTTTTGTGCCTATGTGTTTTGCATACATTTGAAAGTGAAGGTGCATTCTTGGTTCTTAGGATCATCACGCATGGAAATGCGCGATTGATGGTCCTGAATCGAGGCACATGCCCTCTTGAGTCCATAGCATGATGAGGGATGTGCTTGGTGCATACATGCTTTGATTTGCATTGCCTTGCCTTTGGTTTCTCTCTCATTGTCGATTCACGTGTTCTGCAGGATAAAGACGTCGGCACTCTTTAGTGCCGGCCGGCTGCCTCTTGGCAGCCGATAATGAAATTCAGGGCCGGTGGCTTCCTTCCTTTGCCGGTAGCTCCCTGCCTCGGCCGGTGGAGGTCCCCCGGGCTCTGGGGGGCACTCCTGAAGTTTTGGGAATTTTCAGAGAAGGAGAGCAGAGGAAACAGAGGCACACTTGCACGGCAGTGCAGTTCCGAGCGAGTCCCGGGCACACGCGGCAGTCAGCCCTCCTTCCGAGGCATTTATCGCTTAAATAGATTAATTAGTTTATTTATTTAATTTAATTGATTTGTAATATTTAATTAGCTAGGATAGTCAATTAATTATTCAGTTCTGTATATTATTCTTTCGGTCCCTCCGAGCGAGGGCGCAACTGTAATAAGTGTGCGTGAGTGGGTGCATGTCTTCCAATCCCCACTTCTTTCTATCCCTTTTATTTTACCTGCTTATGGTAGATTAAGGCACGTCTACTTTAGCATACCTTATGCAATGCATGTGTGCATTCATGCATTTGTTTACATGCACCGGGCTCGGTACATCATACAAACTGCATCGTAACTTTCAATTTCCAAATTGAATACATGCTACTCGCGCATTTCACATGCCATGTTTAGGGTTAGCCGAGCCTACTCTAGATTGCATTTCTGCCTGTGTTGCATTAGCCACTCAACATGAACTAGGTCATGCATGTTTGCTAACCAGTTTCTTGTTTTGGTGCGGAGTACGATGTAAGTGTTTACGGCTTTAGCATATCGCATGCGTGTAAATGTTTACCATGATAGTAGGCTTACCATGCGGCTAGTTGCTTACATGATAAACTATTTGAATGCCTGTGGGTGGAGGTTGGATTGCCTGAGTTGGAACAACTCGTTGAAATCCGTATTTTAGCCTACTTGCAAGTAGCAAAAGAAATCTAACACGTTTTTCGAGACAAAACGGATATGCAATGTTTATTTCCAAGTTAGGCGATCTAGTCTATACTTTTGTGTTGTGCGCATCACATAGTAATTCTAGGTTAATAACCGGAATAAGAACGCATAATGTTTTCAAAAACGGATATCACGGTTAGTAGAGGCCGTCTTGACCGGCGAAGGGTGCTCATAGCTGACCTTCCCCGATCGTACCCAAGCTCCCGAGCCAAGTCAACTTTGGTTATGACGGACACGTGGCCTTCGGCACCGAGTCAGGGTTTCCTAAATTTCCCATTTTAAAAATATTTAGGTGGCGACTCATGAATCCGCAAAGCTCATGTTTGGCACTTCTTTTCAAAAATCGCTTTTCTCAAAGCGATTTGCGAGTTGGACTCTTTGGTTCAGATGAACCGTGACAATCGAGTCCGAATCAGAGTGAAGCCCACTGGCGCATCTACGATTCTGGCGACTCATGGGGATTTTAGAGAGCTTGACTCGAACTCGTGATATCTGTTTTGACTACACTTATGTGTTTCTTTGCATTGCATGTGCATTGGTGCGCCTAGGACACCGTGTTGGCCATCTGCTATTCTGGCGGTTTGTGGGAGGCTTGTCTTGTCAAGGCATGTCCATAAGGTTGACCGTTCTGGCTCGCCGAGATGGGAACACAAACCCGCCACGGGCACCCTTTTCGACCATTCGACCTAGTGCATATTTGGATCCATAGTGACCATTCCAAACTAGGACAGGTTGCTTACCCGATTTAGGTTGTTTGAAACCGCTGCGTGCATAGTGAAACCCTAGCTCCTGACAAAATAGGACAGGGAAACCCTACCCCAACATAGGGGTGTATTGGCTCTCATTTATCTGCTATGTGCTTTTAGAGCGTATCTCTACAGGGAATGCATATACCAATTTGCGAGTCTGCGTATCCGGCCTGAGGGCACCAGTATCAGTGTTTTTGAGAATCAGTTATATCTGCGGGTATCAGATTCAGATTCGGGACAGTGACTTCGGGGAACAGTGTTCAGTAGTGGAGTGCAGTTGTTTGACTACACCCGTGCTTGATCTGATTGGGGCTGAAATGCTGCTTGTTTTCCGTTTCAGTTCAGAGATTCAGAGAGTCAAGTCAGAACAGCTAGTGTCTTCTCCTCGCTGAGGCAGGACCAAACATAATGCAGAACTCAGAAGAGATTGTGGTCATGACGGCCGCGCTGAGTCAAGGAACCACCCCACAAGATGAGGCTACTGTTGACATGCCGCACCCGCCTAGGTCGCCTCACGCACACCCAATCTGACCCCTCAATTCTATCGAGCTCATGAGCCCACTACATTCGAGTTAATGGGGATGATAGGCGAGCTCCAGAGGTCCGTGGTGGATCTCGCTTCGGAATGTCAACTCGCCACCGTTGCAATCAGAGGCCGGAAATTTCGAACCCCAGAGCCCCGACATCGGGCGGATTGTGATCGAGCTCAATCACGGAGATGACCTCCACCCACAATGATGATGTACCAAGACCAACCCAAACCTCTCACTCAGCCGAGGCGAGAGGCAAAGACAAAGTAAAGGCCGAGGCCGACCCTATTGAACAAATGCTGTGGGCAGTCCAGGCTTTGAAGGCTGGGGGAATGAGCAAACAACAGATATCCGCGGTTGTAACCAAAATTGTGGATGATGTTTTCGCCTGCTGAGGGCGATTCAGTCGATCAGAGAACCGGATAGGCCCTCATGCCAAGAAGGTTCTTCCCACTCCCCACCGCATCCGAAAGGATCGAACCCAAGGCCGCACCACGACTGCTCGCTAGTGCATCTAGCAAGAGTCCTCAGATTCCGAAGTACTTGCCCCGAGGGCGCAGGGCCTTCCATCCTCTCTACATGCCGTTGTCTAGGGCACTTCTGATTTTAGCCAAAAAGGGGCATCTCACACCCCTCGATCCTAGGCCGCTCCCCAAGCCCCTTCCAGCAGGCCATGATGCCACTCAGTACTGCGCGTACCATCAACAGTCTGGCCATGCCACTGACAATTGCTTTCGCCTCCGTCATGAGGTACAGGATTTGATTGATAACAAGGTCATCCTCCCGCCTACTTCAGGCCAAGTCAGTCACTACAGAGTTCTTGGATTGTGAGGACACAGATACCGAGGACACCGATACTGCGAGTATGTAATTGAGATTCAACTGCCTGCGGGCAATATCTGGTACATTTTTGGATATGGCGTTTGGCGCGCATTTTTGAGCACCTGCCAATGCTAATTTTGTAAATCCTGACTTGGGTGTCGAGTCTTTTGTGTTTTGTCTTGAGTCTGCCTCATTGTTTTGAGTCGATCCTTTTGCTTAAGGGTCTGCATCTAATTGTAATGAGTCAGTCCTCTTTGTATAGAATACTAGGTGACTTGGGGTTGTTGCCTCGAGCACCGCTTTGTTTTGTAAATTGCTTCTTTTGTTTTCTTGGGTCCCCCTCCATTGTGGAGCAGTTCACACTGAAACTTGAATGAAACAGCCGTGCCACTGTGCTTCCATGTTTATTGATTGTATTGGGCTAGTTGTGCCGAAAAATTGAATGGGGTGACAACACATTCACCGCTTCTCTTGTGCCCTAAAAATTATTGCTTTGACTTAGATTTTTCAAAACTTTTTTCGAACACTGTGGTGAAAACAAAGAGGAAGGAATTCCTCGGGTTTTTGCAAAATTTTGATCACTTTGAGAGAAAGAGAGGCATGCTAAGCTGTTAATGGATGGAATCACGCTTGTCAGCGCGAGTACCGAGAAGGACCCTGGCCTGACCCAGACTGGTTCCACACTATCTTCAGCGCGAGCGATTTTATCGCCTCTTTTACAAAAAAACTTTCAAAAACAAAATGTTTTGCGCAGACTTGTGAAGACCTGTGTGGAATTGCTCTTGAGAATGTGCAGCCTAGGATTGTTCTCAGCCCTATAGTTCAATCTATCTGTTCCGAATCTGGAATTCATTCAGAATGTCCAAGCAATCAATTACCGTGTAAACGCCCGTATGGCCCAATTTGAAGCAGCCCTCGAACATGAGGCACCAAAGTCAGATCAGGAAGGTCAGACCTCGTCAGAAGAAGCTTGCAAAGCTAGAACAGGAACACCCCTCGAACTAAGGGGCAAAAATGTCAGATGTGCTCGAAGAGCCGAGGATGAGTCCTCTTGCAAATCAACAGCCACTC
Source organism: Camellia lanceoleosa (assembly GCA_025200525.1). Taxonomy (NCBI): domain Eukaryota; kingdom Viridiplantae; phylum Streptophyta; class Magnoliopsida; order Ericales; family Theaceae; genus Camellia; species Camellia lanceoleosa. The sequence continues at coordinate 48,532,907 of CM045761.1, read as the reverse complement.
TCCTGGATACGGAAGGCTTCAATCTCAAAACCATTTGACATGGACTTGATAACACTTCTACCCTTTGAGAGGCTCGCTGGGCCGAAAACCCGAAAGGGCGACCCAGGCAAAAGTTAGAGCAAGAAAAAGAAAAAGAGAAAAGAAAAAGAAAAAAAAGATACAATACAAGATACAAAAAAGAAGAAGAAGAACAAAAAAGAAAAAAAAGAAGAAAAAGAAAAAGAATGAAAACGAAAAACATAGCTCGCAAGGTCGAAAACCCGCATTGGGCACCTTGGCAAAAATTAGAGCCTAAAAATAGCGAAGGTTAAAATACCCGAGTGTACCTTAACCGGAACTACGTAAGGCTTGATTCCCATGTTTGGGATACGTAGGCAACTTCGTCTTGAAGTCCAGCCCCCAACGCTTTCATAGCGTCTTAGTCCATGCCATGGTTTTGGTCACTTGCCTCCTCCTAATCCGACGTCTCGGTTACAACGGCTGGAATTGCATGATCAATTTTCTCTTGGAGCCCAACCACCAACACCTCCCAGGTGATTGTGTCCATATATTGATTCAAGCCATCTTCGACTTCTCCGCGTCCGAGGGTCCGATCGTCATCAATAAGGAGTGATGCACAGCATGCCGCGGCATCATCCAAACAAGGGGCAACTTTCCGTTGCCACCCATTGCCATCCGTGTCCAAAAGTTGCCCTAAGTTACCATTCAAACTAGGGGCAACTTTCCGTTGCCATATTCCCCCTTCAAGCAAGGGGCGATTTTCCATTACCTCCGATCTGAGGTTGCATATCTCGAGGGTAAGTTTCGTGCTCGTTGAGCATCGTTTGTTTGCAGAAATAGTTTTTGAAAATTTTTTCGCTGAGGTTGACTTACTTTCTCGAAAACTATTCCATTTTCAAAATTGGACCATGTTTGGACCCCAAAAGGAGAATTTTCAGTGCTCAAAGCCTGATTCGCATGATTTTCAAATCAAAAATTGAATAAGTGTGTTAATCCAACTCTCATTTTGATCAAAACTGTTTTAAGGAGAAAACAAAAAATGGTCAAAATAACGAACTAGGGGCACAGTTGAGCCAGGTATCCTGTCTTTCCCCACCGTCAGCATGCACTCGCCAGAAAGGCACCCCCATCTACCAGAAGAAATAGCCGCGAGCTAGTCGTGTCGGGCATGAACCCGCAACTTCCTATTCACCTGTCATTCACCTCGGGGAGGGATGCAAAACGAGAGAATAAAGAATAGAGAGGAGTAAGTTGAGAGAAAAGTGAGAGAAGGGTTTTTTTTTTTGTGAGAAAAACCGAGCCTGAGGGTCGAGTGATGTGAGAATCACGCAAATCAGAAGGGGTGGGAAACCTACCCGGAGGAACTGGCTCCTCGAAATTTGAGGTCCACGTCTGTGTGTCGTGTCTTTTGACTTGTCAGTCTTAACGTTGGCTTTAAGTCTCTTCCGAATGTGTCTCGTTGTGCTAGGTCGTGTGCCTTTTGTTTCTCTGTTTGAGTCTGTCTCATCGTGTCCTGTGGTAGGCTCGATACCCCGGTTGAAAACCCATCCTCTTCCAAAAGGCAATTGCTCGTGCTCAGAATGCTGTGCCGTTCTTTACATCCGTGCAAAGCAAGAAAAGGAAATGGAAGATTTGAGGCATCCGAGGGTGTTTCAACTGCAACCGTATCGGTTTTGTGATCCGTTTTGTCAGATTGGGTTATTCATTTAAGGTTTGCTGTGGGCAGAATGAACCGAGTATTGTATCGCAGGCCATATGTAGCCCCAATCCTCAGCAGAGTATGGGCTATATGTTCGGATTGAGCAATGGTTTGTATGAGCTGTTTTGCTGCTTAGTTGGTTGGTTATTTGATTATCACAGTGCAAGTGTTCAATTGTCAGATACAAATCAATATCATTTACATTTGAGGTGTAGTATGATGCAATGCGATGCAAAGTACGAAATGTGCGATTATCTGCAGACATCTGACGATATAACACTCTTTTAGACAAAAAGTTTGTTTCATATATAATCTTTTTCCAAAGACATAGTTTTGGAAAGCAAAAAACTCACTCAAGGGCAAAGACATAGTACTCTATCTACCAAAAAGAGAAAAGTACAAGAAAAGAAATAAGGAAAAGAAGCAGCAAAAATCATCATCATCAGCAGTAGGCCTCATGCCTAAGGGTCAGTCCTCGCCCTCTTCCTGGGCAGAAGCACAAAAGCATCGTCGGATCACCACTGCTTGGAGCCCGAGCTCGAAGCTATCCCGGTCTCCTCATGAATCGACTCCCCCGCCCGACTCACCATCGCCGAATCGAGCTCGTGAATCGCTTCCCCACGTGACCGCGTCCCCCTCTGGTACGAGGGAATATCCCGCCATCCCGAGTAGAGACAGGAGACCCACCTGGAGTAGTGTCGGCCAATCGGAGGGATCGAAAGGAGGCTCAAAATAAAGAACAAACACATCGTAAAAGCGTGAGCGTTATCAATGTAGAATGCAAGATGTATGAATGCAAAAGTGTGTGTATGCCGTGAGCGGTTTATCAGTATAGAATGCAGTGCATGAGTACAGTGTGTGAAAACCGTGAGCATATCATCAGATTCTTGTGCCGTATAGCGGTTGTAAAAGTAGTATGATTTGAGATCGTAGTCGATGAGAGCATACCGCAAGTCAGAGACGGCCAGAGCGTAAGAGTCCGCCGCAAAGATCCCCATCAGGGAGGCATCCAGCCCCACTGACTGACGGGTATACTCGGAAGAAGCCTGCAAAAAGTATTAAGTATATCAGTATTCTGTGGGATATCTGAATAAACTGAAATGAAATAACAAATGCAAGATGCAGAAATACAAGTGATATGTACCGGAGGCAAGTCGGGAATGCCGGCCAGCTCATGACCAGCCGGAGGAGGAGCAAAAGGGATCTGGTAGGTCTCCCCACTCGCCTCAGATGTCAACATAGTAGGCAAAGCGGCCACCCGCCCTCGCCCCTCTGCACCTCTCCGCCATGAGCTCGAGCTCCTGTGATGGCCCCGCCGCCTCGTCTCGCCTGGCCGGGCGCCGCTGGTCTCACTGATCAACTCGAGCCCCCGCCAGAGGCCGCATCAAGAAGGTCCGGACGACTGCAATATTCGCCGCCTCAGAGGCATCTACATCTACGGCCCACCAAGGGTATAGTCCTCCATCTGCCGCAGAAAACCTCTCGGTGTCCCTCATGTGCTCGGAGGCCGGATCGAACTATTCTGCTCTGCAATCCTGTGGTCTGACGCAGAAGCGCCACCAGTACCAGCCCGACAGACCGGCCCTCCAGAGAATCCGAGCGCGAGGTCTCGGTGGCGCCAAGATACCTATCTCAGATCACCGGGAGTGGAGCCCACTACCGCCAGTGACTGAAATGAAATACGATTGATTATCTACTAATCTGAAATGTACGCATGAAAGCGAAGCTTCAAACGGACCAAGTAAAACATACCTCGGGGGGTGATGGTGTCAAAGAAATGGCGAAGAAGCTAAAAGTGTCCGGGGCCTCGGACACATCGCCCATTATAACGGCGAGAGAAGGGACGACCAGAGGGGTCTCCGCCTCCCAGATCTGCTCCACTGGTGAAGTAGGTATACACCCACAACAGAAAACAGACGTCGACGATTATCGTAATAAAGCAGTAGTACGTAATAAAGCGAAATAATAGAGCTGTGTTGTCAGTTGTATTGAGCAGGTGTACAGCAGAATAAAGCAGTACAACAAGATAAAGTGTATATGTGTGTGTGTACAAGATACGACAACAAGGTGTGCAGGTACAGAGTACGAAAGTACTGAATGAAATGAAATGCAGAGAAGAAGACATACCTCCTGTGCTCGCCAAGAGCCCCGAGCAACCGCCACGCCACGGAGACGGAGCTCATGTAGCCGTGAAGGGTGGCCAGAGCGCCACCCGATCCTATCGACAATCCGTCGGACGTCCACCAGTGCGCTGAGGAGGCAGAGAGGCACGGTGTTCGCCGTCGGCGAATAGGGTGGTCCCTAGCAAAAACATGAGGAAGCCGTGCATACCTCAATGACCTCTGGGTCATCGGAGCTGGCCCACCAAAGATGGTCCGTGACTAAATCGCACCTCAAACCAGAATAGCGGACGAACCTCGACGAACAAGCGCGCGGCGCCGAAAGCAAATAAACTGAGCGGCGATCCACTCGCCCATGTTCGTGTCAAAGGATCGGATCACCCCACCCCGATGCCGTGAGCATCGAGAAGTCGAAGGGTCATCGCTATGTCCCCGTCGCCGATAGATGAAAAGAATCGGTGGTGTCCCACCACCTCTCGCCAGAGCGCAAGAAGAGGTCCGCAAGTAGAGAGTCCGAAAGTCCTCGCAGAAGGTACCGGCCCGATCCACAATGCGGCTAACGGCGATCGGCAAATCGGCGTACCACTCATGAAGGTAATGTTCCCATACCCGCGGAGAGTATGGAAATCCCCCTATAATCAAGAAATTGCAAAGCCATATGAAGATATGCAGTTGGTACAAATCTGGTATGCGTGCAAATTTTTAAAATTCAAACAGAAACCGGGTGCTGGTGTGCTCATAGTAAACTACAAACCTGTGATGTGTCAGTGTGTTTGTGAAGGTTAGCATGCAGACACGGTACGTGTGTGCACATTTTTCAGATTCAAGCAGATATCGGGTTTTAGCTTACCAGTGGGTGGGCTACGATGCAGTGACATGCCGTGCTCTATGAGGATTGGTGTAAACAAGTGTGTGTGCTTTTCGGCGCTCAAATAGAAGCCGATCTCGGTATGTTTCAAGAACTACAATGTGTGATGTGTCCGTGTTGGTGTAGTTTTGTGCAAATCTAGCATGCGTCGCGAAGCCAGATCAAATAAGCGCCGTATCGGCGAATCCCAATGCAATGTGTGTCATGTGTTTGGGTGATCCAGACTAGTGAAGTGTGTGTGCATGTGCGTCGGTCCTAAACAGTGTCACCAGAAGTTGTTCGCAATCAACTGACAAAGACATCGGAACTAAGCAGTTAATGGGTTCAGTTAGCTATGGCAGTTGACAGGAAATCCTACATTGCGGAAAATAAAAGACGAGAATGTTACCTCGGTGGCGCCAGCAGACAAGTGGGAGGCCGGCTCGCGCAGCAAAAGCTCTGGGTCCAAAACTCTGTCAAAGCCGCGGAAGTGGCGGAGTCCATCGGGTGGTAGCACGTGGATGGCCGGGCGATAGGTCGCCGGATCGAATGGGCGCTCGCTCAATGGGAGAAGCTCGACCCCGGGGTCCATCTCATGGTCCGGGGGAGTCCCGACATGTGGAACATCATCGGCCATGGTAGTGGTAGCGAGAAAATGACCGGAAAATGAAAAAATGGGCCGGAATACGAAAAGTCAACCGACAAAGTCAACCCCGAGAGGGTCGGAAATGGCCGGAAGGGTCGGAATGTGAAAAGACACAAGAATGAAGAGAAAATCGAGGGGAACAAGTCCCGAAAAGGCGAAAATAGCAAAAGGGACACCGAAATGGAGAAATATTCGGTTCAAAGTGTTCAAACGCGAAGGTATCTGTTAAACGCGTGAAATGCGCGGAAATCGATGAAAAAGTGAGAAAAAACACTCTAGAGAGAGAGAGGAAGAATTTTCGGCGGAGGGGAAGTGATTAGAATAGGGTTTGGAACCCTATTTTAAAAGACCCGAGGCAAATTGTCAAACCGCCCGATCGACTATTTTGGCGGCCGGCACTATTTTAGTCTTCTCGGCACATTTTGTGCCGATTAATGAGTTCAGCCAGCCGGTGGCAAAGTGATTACCTCACCCAGCCGATGGTGTTCCCAAGGCCATTTTTAGTCAAGTTGAGGGGTTTTGGGTCTTCATAGCTCAAGAAAGAAATAAAGTGCATCTCCGATGTTCAACCGACCTCCGTTTCGACTTCGGACTGTGTCTTCTGTGTGTGGCACTCAAATTGAAGCAGAGATTGTATCCTTTTGTATCCTTTTGTCATTTACAGAGATTCAAAAGTTGCCCCGTGTGCGTTACGCGCATCCATCGCATTTCTCGGCGTATCGTATCACGCCATCTTGCACGTCCCTTGCGACTTGCACCGTTTTGCATTGTCATATGGCATGCGTGTCATACTGCTTCATTTTGCATTTCATTTTGAGTCCCGTGAGGTGTGCTACCTCACGTGCTTCGTTTTGCATTTCATTTTCCATGCGGGTCCGGCGGGACCGAAAACACGCACGGTCCGGCGGGACCAAAAACACGCACGGTCCAGGAGACCTTAAATCCTCGGGAGGTGCAAGACCTTCGGTGCATTAAAGTGTACCTCGTCACATTCATTTCACATTTCATTGCATCTCGAGGCACGTACGCCTCGTTTTGCACTTCATTTTCCATCAAATGAGGTACGTGTGCCTCATTTCACATTTCATTGCATCTCGAGGCACGTACGCCTCGTTTTGCACTTCATTTTCCATCAAATGAGGTACGTGTGCCTCATTTCGCATTTCATTGCATCTCGAGGCATGTACGCCTCGTTTTGCGCTTCATTTTCCATCAAATGAGGTACGTGTGCCTCATTTCGCATTTCATTGCGTCTCGAGGCACGTACGCCTCGTTTTGCACTTCATTTTCCATCTTCTGAGACACGCACGTCTCATGCGCGTCTCATTTGCATTGCATGCACTTGAGTACTGTGTAACAGTTGCCCCCCGGTCTGGCGAGACCTTAAACACGCACGGTCTAGGAGACCTTAAATCCTCGGGAGGTGAAAGACCTCCGGTGCATTAAGGTGTGCACCTCATTGCATTTGGCATGCATTCCATCGCATTGTTTAGCGCACCTCATCGGTTGCCCCCCCTAGGTCCGGCGAGACCTTAAACCCGCTCATTTGCATTATCATGCATCTCAAAGCCGCGCGTTGGCGCGCATTTCAAAAAAAAAACATGCATTGTCATGCATACATCATACATCCCGGTCTAGGAGACCTTAAATCCTCTGAAGGTGCAATTCCTTTGGTGTTTGTCGTGCCCGAACGACTTTCGGTGGTCTGGTAAAGCCACCGTGCGTGCTTATGGTGAGTTCTAGAAGACCAACTGACGGTGAAAACTAGAGTTTGAACGACTTATGCCTAGAACGCAAAGGTTCGAATTTCCGAGACTAAAGTCTGGTTTAAATACCTGTGATGAACCTCGCTTGAAATCGTATGGAAGCCCCATAGGTTGAGGCGCGGTTCACGCCTCAACTCTGGATACTGAACCAACCTAGTGTATCGCCCGGTTGGTAAGATAGGGAAAATCGCAATCGTAGCCATTGCATCAACATGCATTGTCATGCATCATTGTAAATATTGCATATGTCATGCATTGCATTTCAAAAAAAAACACACACATGCATATGTCATGCATCATCATTGTAGTATAGTGCATATGTCATGCATTTTCTGTAAATATCCATATCTACTGCATTTAGCTTGCGGCATCCATTGCATCACCTCCATCTATGGCTTGCGCCTTTCCAAGTTGAGCTTGGTCTGGTATGTGCCCATATTTTTCGTGGTCGGGCTACGGTTGTCGAGCTTTTGTGTCCGAGCCTTGAGGGTAGGCACCGCTTCGTGTTAGACATGGTTTGTATGCGCATATGCCTTTCCTAGGCAAGACTTGGTTTGGCAGCGCCATATCCATTGTATCCACCTCCATTGCATTTAGTTGCATGCATCCACTGCATCTCCTTCCACCTATGGATTGCGCCTTTCCAAGTTGAGCTTGGTCTGGTATGTGCCCATATTTTTCGTGTCAAAACACAAATTCGAGCTTTTGTGTCCGAGCTTTGAGGGTAGCGGCACCGCTCGTGTTAGACATGGTTTGTATGCGTACATGCCTTTCCTAGGCAAGATTTGGTTTGGCCCGCGTGCCATATCCATTGTATCATTTATCCATTTCCATTACATTGTAGTGTAATTGTTGCATCCGGCATTAGGATCATTGTTCTTTCGTCAGCGGGTCGTTACCCCACTTATGTCAATCCACCCAATACTTGTTCTTGTGTCCGTCCGAAGTACTCATAGATCAGACATCGTTCTATGGGAGACGGACTTGTCACCTCCATCAATCTATTTGACATTTGTGTGGTTTCGAACCGCTCATGATTGAATCATGATTCAATTGCCCTGCATGTAGTTTGCATTTAGTTTTAATTGCACTACATTTTCATTTGCATCATCTATACATAGTTTTGTATATATTGCATATCATTCAGCATTCACATTGCATATGACATGCATGTTGCTAATCATATTGTACCTGTCAAGTTTGCTTTCTTTTCGTGCACGATATTGTATGTACGGCTCATTTACCGCCGTGGAACCGGACGAGTCGCAGTATTGTATCTCCGAGTGAGACGCTTTTGAGAATTGCATAATTCTTACATCCTTTCTACATTGTAGTGTAGACTATTGCATGTTAGCTTATAACTGCTGCATGTGTGCTTCATTACGACTTTCTTTGCATGATCATAAGTTATGCTCGGCTTCTTGCATTTTCATTGCATTTGCCCCCGCCACGGGCATATCTTGTCCTTGGCATGTGTGCCTCTGCATGAACTACGTTGGTTTGATTCCTTAAGGGATACGAGGCGACTTGCAGTTCAACCATTTGTACTTTGTATGTTTGTCCGAGTCTTCGCCTTGTCAAAATGGTCGTCTCTGGGCTTTGACATTCACTCCCGTCATTGTTATGACTTTCGAAGTTCACCAAAGAGGGGCAATCAGAGACACCCCATTTTTGACCGTCCTCAAGACTTGACGCCACCGCTGGAACACTCGGTGATTATCCATGTTTGTGTTCGTTTGAGTTCCCGAGTTCGGCCACGCCGCCCGCCTCAGACCTCCGAACTTGACTGCTTGTGTTTGGTTTTGCACCAAACACTTGTGTTTGCCTTGAAGGGCAGGGAATGCTTTGTGAGGCATCCCTACACACCACCGGCTGGGGCTAGAGGCCTCCGGCTGGCTGTAGTTGTCACCGGCACTATATAGTGCCGGTCGGCACTATGTTGTGACGGTCGTCACTATCTTGGGCGAAATGAGCAATGTGCCCAAATTAACCACTGCACTTGCTTTCTGAGATATTTTCAGACAGCTTTTGAGCATTTGCTTCCCCTCCATACACGTGTATGGAGGGGATGAGTCTTGTTGGCTTAGCTTGTAAGTCATTACAAGTCCTATAAGAGGAAAGCTCTCTCTCTTGATTTAGGGTTAGCATTTTTCAGAGCATTAGACATTGTTAGAGAGCTGGAGCTCTGGTTTTTAGGGTTAAGTTAGATACATATATCATATCTCTCTTTTTCTCTTAGTACACTAGGTGTTTAGTTCACACTATTGTACTAAAACACCTAGTGTTTCACCCTCTCCTTGCAACTGAGGTTCTAGAGGTCGTTCTTGGAGGTTCTTGATGATTTTGAGCTCAAGGAAGCATCAACCACAACCTTTGTGAAGAAGGCTACAAGGGTAAGCAAAACTACCCTTTATTCCCCATTTTGCACTCTATTTTTACTTGCTTTAAAATAGTTTTGAGCTTAGCATATAACACAAAAAGTTCTGATTTTGAACCCTCTTCATTGTATATTAAGAGTGTTTTGTGGTTTGGGGAGGTTTGACCCCTTTAGACCTTGGAAAAGGTCCCATTTTGTGCTATTTTGGAGAGATCCGAGACTTTGGTCTTAGGATCTCTTCACCACCTAATCTTGAGGGATTTCGGTGAAGAGCATGCCTTGAAGTCTCAAGAAGGAGAGGGCCACCCCCTCTCCTTGATGTCCTTGAAAAGGACAAATTTTGCTTCCTTAAGGAGCTTCATGTTTGAGTGTGTGTTGAGCATGTTTGGCTTGTTTTCCATGCTTATATTGCCATGATACAACATGTTTTCAAGTCGGTTTTGGTCTCCTATACATGCTTAGTATAGTTGCCTTGTAATCCCCTTTTATGCCTTAACATGCCTAGGTTGTTTGCCCTATTTTCTAGCATGTTTTAAGCTTAGATTTGAAGCTTGTAAGCTTACTTTGCCATGATTTAGCTCATCATAGCTATTTTGGCTAATCTTGGCATGTATTTGGTAGCCTCTTTGTATTTGGCTTGTTGGCCTCAAAAGCATGAATTTGTAGTATGACATGTTTGCTTCATTTTTGATGGTTGGAACCATCTTGCATGCCATTTCAGTCCTTCATACATGCTTGTTTGATTGCCTTGGTGGCCTTGTTAATGCTTTAAGAGCTTGTGTTAAGTGCTCTATGTTTAGGCCTTATTGCATGCCTTAGATTCCATGCTTCCTAGATGCCATCTAGGTGGTCATTTAGGCTTAGTTTTATGTGTTAAAACTTTGTCTTTAAGGGCTTGAATATTGCCATGTATGATTGTGCTAAGTGTGGTTTAATGCCCTATTGACTTGCTTTAAGCCTAGGCCATTTGCATGCTTTGTTTGGAATGCTCTATTGCATGATTTGGCATCATGATTAACATGAATTTCAGAGCTTTAAATGCATGCTATTAGTCCATGTTTGGCCTCTTTAAGTATGCATGAGAATTGCTTTGGTTTGTCTAAGTCTTGGGCCTTAACACTTGCATATGTGTGTGTGCATTTGGTCTCATTTTCTAGGCATGTTGGCCACTGATCTTAGGCCTTTTAGGGTTGCCTAATTCATGTCTAAGTCCATTATTCCATTGGATTGCATGCTTGTATTATATGCTTGTTTGTATGCTTGCATAAATGCATCATATTGTCCATCTTGCATCCTAGATGACATGCTTAGGATTGCACCACATTAACATGCATACCAAGCCTCTTGAAGTGAGTTTGATAGAGGTTTGGTACCCCTTTTTTGCCTATGTGTTTTGCATACATTTGAAAGTGAAGGTGCATTCTTGGTTCTTAGGATCATCACGCATGGAAATGCGCGATTGATGGTCCAGGAATCGAGGCACATGCCCTCTTGAGTCCATAGCATGATGAGGATGTGCTTGGTGCATACATGCTTTGATTTGCATTGCCTTGCCTTTGGTTTCTCTCTTCTTGTCGATTCACGGTGTTCTGCAGGGATAAAGGGCCGATCGGCACTCTTTAGTGCCGGCCGGCTTCCTCTTGGCAGCCGATAATGAAATTCAGGGCCGGTGGCTTCCTTCCTTAGCCGGTAGCTCCCTGCCTCGGCCGGTGAAGTTCCCCAGTGCTCTGAGAGGCACTCCTGAAGTTTTGGGAATTTTCAGAGAAAGAGAGCAGAGGAAACAGAGGCACACTTGCACGGCAGTGCAGTTCCGAGCGAGTCCCGGGCACACGCGGCAGTCAGCCCTCCTTCCGAGGCATTTATCGCTTAAATAGATTAATTAGTTTATTTATTTAATTTAATTGATTTGTAATATTTAATTAGCTAGGATAGTCAATTAATTATTCGGTTCTGTATATTATTCTTTCGGTCCCTCCGAGCGAGGGCGCAACTGTAATAAGTGTGCGTGAGTGGGTGCATGTCTTCCAATCCCCACTTCTTTCTATCCCTTTTATTTTACCTGCTTATGGTAGATTAAGGCACGTCTACTTTAGCATACCTTATGCAATGCATGTGTGCATTCATGCATTTGTTTACATGCACCGGGCTCGGTACATCATACAAACTGCATCGTAACTTTCAATTTCCAAATTGAATACATGCTACTCAAGATTTCACATGCCATGTTTAGGGTTAGCCGAGCCTACTCTAGATTGCATTTACTTTTGTGTTGCATTAGCCACTCAACATGAACTAGGTCATGCATGTTTGCTAACCAGCTTCTTGTTTTGCGGAGTACGATGTAAGTGTTTACGCTTTAGCATATCGCATGCGGTAAATGTTTACCATGATAGTAGGCTTACCATGCGGCTAGTTGCTTACATGATAAACTATTTGAATGCTGTGGGTGGAGGTTGGATTGCACGAGTTGGAACAACTCGTTGAAATCCGTATTTTAGCCTACTTGCAAGTAGCAAAAGAAATCTAACACGTTTTCGAGACAAAACGGATATGCAATGTTTATTTCCAAGTTAGGCGATCTAGTCTATACTTTTGTGTTGTGCGATCACATAGTAATTCTAGGTTAATAACCGAATAAGAACGCATAATGTTTTCAAAACGGATATCACGGTTAGTAGAGGCCGGCTTCGACCGGCGAGGGGGTGCTCATAGTGACCTTCCCGATCGTACCCAAGCTCCCGAGCCAAGTCAACTTTGGTTATGACGGACACGTGGCCTTGACACCGAGTCGTGGTTTCCTAAATTTCCCATTTTAAAAAATATTTAGGTGGCGACTCAGAATCCGCAAAGCAATCCATGTTTGGCACTTCTTTTCAAAAATCAGTTTTTCTCAAAACGATTTGCCAGAGTTGGACTCTTTGGTTCAGATTTAGAACCGTGACACAAATCGAGTCCGAACTGTAGAGTGAAGCCCAAGGGCGCGTCTACACTAGGTAAGCTTTTATGGTTTAGCATATCGCATGCGTGTGAATATTGCCATAATAGCGTGATTATCATGAGGTTAGCTGCTTATGTGATATAATTGCTTGAATGCCTGTGGATGGAGGTCAAATTACCTAAATTGGAATAAATGCATTAAAACTGAGAGTTTTAAGCCCATTGGATAGTGGCAAAACCATCTTTTCTAAAGCTCGCTCGAGGGTGGCAAAATTTGCATTTTAGCCTACTTGTGAGTAGCAAATCATTTTCAAAACAAACATGAAATGTTTTGTTCCAATTCAGGCGATTTGGTCTATACTTGTTTGCTGTGCGCATAACATAGTAATTCTAGGCTAATAACCGGAATAAGGGCATGTAATGTTTTCAAAACAAGATATCACGGTTAGTAGAGGCCGGTCTTCGGACTAGGCGAGAGGGGGTGCTCATAGCTGACCTTCCCCGATCGTACCCAAGTTCCCGAGCTGAGGCAACTTTGGTGATGACGGACATGTGGCCTTTGGCACCGAGTCAGGGTTTCCTAAATTCCCCAAAAATAAAATATTTAGGTGGCGACTCTGTATCTGGCGAAGCAGTCCATGTTTGGCACTTCTTTCAAAAATCTATTTTCTCAAAACGATTTGCCAGATTTGGACTCTTTGGTTTAGATTCTGACCGTGACACAAATTGAGTCCTATCAGAAGAGGTCCCATGGGCGTTGTTACACCCACCATGTCTTGGGTTAATGCCCCCATAGTGTCCTGGGCCCGTGGAGTGGCCACATTATTTTGACTCACCCCTTCTTCTTGAGGAGGGATCTTCAGTTGACCTAAAATGCCCTGACCGCCTTGGCGAGGTCTACTACAGCTTCTGTCATGTCTAGATATCCTATATAAGAGTAGATTTAAAATAGAATTAATTCATAGTTCACATACTAACATTTCACCTCACATGTTACTCCCAGTTAAATCTTAATTTCACTCTAAACACATGGACACATAAACGATTAGAGCACATACGAGTCACCCTCCTAAGATATCAACTCGTTCCATGACACTCAAAGATTTCCAAGTAGAAGAGGCATTGATCAAGTGCCTTTCCAAAAGGACTTCGATGAATGTAACATATACCAGTTATATCCTAGAAACTTGGTCCCATATCCAAATAGTCACACAAGCACGTAAACATCCAAACATGTAAGATAAGTAAAGTGCCATCCCAACATGAAAAACCCATTATGGCATGAGCCACTGTCACTGCCCAAGCCCGCCCCTATAGGTTTAGTGTCATAACCGGCCAGTAATCCTTGGATTACTAAAGGCCTCTTAAATAACAGAAAGACACATGATAAGGGGTTGTGGAAGCAATTATGGAAATATACATTGTCTATAGAGCTGTGAAAACGTCCATGAGATGGAAATTTTCAAAACAAACTTATATATATGTGTGTGTGTGTGTGACGTCGTAAATACATTAGTCTTACGTCACCCATATGCACAGACGTAATCAAAAGGAAACTCATCCTTGTATACAGATAAGCAAAAGCAAACAACAAAACATCTTTGATTATAAAGCTTGACTTCTTCTGAAAAAGGAACCTCCCCAGGAGACACAGTGGTTGGCCTACTCAACACTCTAGGCAGCAGCTTAGGCTTGGTCACGCACTTGCTCACCTACATACATAAAATAAATAGTGAGCAGGAGCCTAGTAAATAATAACGGAGTAAAGGGTTTAAATGAATGATGTCCACAACAGATTCAAAAACCAAAATCATATCAAACAGACATATATTCATATTCGTGTTCAACTTCAAATAGAAACAAAGTTCATGCTTAATCATACATGGTACATCCATTAGCGTTATCATGCTTGTTAGTTCTATAAGGAACCTCCGATACCGGGAACTTGTAATATACTTGAGCCACGGTATTGTTACCTTCGGGCAAAGGCCTTGAGACCACGGTATTATTACCCTCAGGCAAGGGCCTTGCTTAAACGGCATGTTATTGTTATCCCCGGGCAAGGGCCTTGTACTAAGGATGCCACGAATACATTTCAGAAATTTGGATAATCATTCATTCGTAGAAAATATTGCATTTCAGAAAACTGATCATTTCATAGCATTAGAAAATAATTAAAGTTAAACATAAATTTATAGAGTTATTACTCACAGTTGGCTCCACTTGCAGAACAGACAAATTAGATAACTTGTGGCGTGTGACCTACACATATATAGTAGAAACACACAATGAAACACATATTTGGTTGGTACTTAACTTCTTTCATTTCATTCATAGTGTGTTTCTAAGTCTTTACCTCTTATTGAGTCTTAATCATGTCCTAGGAATGCCTAGGATGCAAAAAAGCACTTTGGAACCTTAGAAAAAACTTGGTGAAAACAGGGGTCCTGCTCAAGCGCAACTTCCTTCACTCGAGCGAACATGCAAACATGTGAAAGGTTGCTCGAGCGCAACTTCCTTCGCTCGAGCAATCTGTAAACTTGAAAAAGTACTAGTTGTGTGATTTTCATGCTCAACGGACACTCGACAATCGCTTGAGCGCAACTCTTGTAGCTCGAGCGGTCTGCAAAAACATGAAACTTCTGGGAGCATGCATTTTACGCTCGAGCGAACTTCGCTCGGCGAAAGTGTAAAAATAAAGGTGGTCGCTCGAGTAGAAGTGTAAAAATAAAGGTGGTCGCTCGAGCACAGGTTCTATCGCTCGAGCGAATGTTCGAATTCTGGGATTTCCAGATTCACCTCCAAGCTTGCATACTCAAATCAAATACTCCAAAACTCATTCTTTTGGGCCAAAAGCTTGAGGAATCATGTATGAACTTGGAAAACTTTGGGAATTCTAAACCATTTCATAAAACCCAAGCCCAAAACTTGCCAATTGTGCAAAACAAAACCCAATTCCTAGATAACATAACATGACCATGACATACATGAGATGAATGAGATTCTAAGTCTCCAATTCATGATCAAATAAGATGTTCTACTAAAAAACATGGTGAATTCTTAAACTAAAACTAGAATATGAACATGCATGGAATAAATTCTTAGACAACATGCTTTAAATGCAATGTAATGCACATGCATGTATGTATACTCTACTCTTTTACTTCATTAAGCTTAATTCTTGCCTCAACTCACTTAATTTTTTTGAATACATGTGTTAAGTATCCTAACTACACAACTAAAGGCTTGATTTCTTACCTTAGGTTCTCAATTCCTTGAATCCTAGTGAGTTCTTGCTCAATTTCTTCAATTCTCCTTAATTCTTAGCAAATTCAAATTCCTTTGTTTGAAGACTTCTCCCTAGTCTCTCTCTCTCTCTCTCTATATATATATATACACGTTTGTGTGTGTGTTAGCTCAAAGATATGTTGCAATGAAGGGAGAAGAATGAGTGGAGATATAAAAAGTGCCTCATATAGGCTTAGATCAAAACAATTCATTAATTAGGCTTAGTTGAGCATTAATTATTCTAATTTAATTGATCCGAACCGGATTTTAATTAAACCTACCATAATTTTTCAAAAATCCTAAATGACACATAAATCAAGTCAATTTCATGATCGGATGCCAATAAAGCCTTCAATTTGCAGAATACGACAGAAACACAAACAGATCTTCTTACAAGAGATAGATAACAACACAAATAATGTGACACACATGCAATTAATTCAGAATTTCATCTTAATAACTTATTAGGCATAATTAATCATGGTTAATCACTAATCACGAGTCGGGGTTGTTATTGCCACATCCCACGAGCTCGGATATTCAATCGATTAGCTTTGACACAAATTTGTAATGCCCCCAAATAATTCAAAATAAAATAGTTCTAACATGACATTATATATAAGCACAATATACCAAGACAACTACAAAATTGATCTCAAAAGTTCTCTTCCTCATTGAACTATAGATTAAGAGTTACAAATTACATGAAAATCATTACAGTTCAAAAAGTTAGAGAGGATCATCACAATTGCCTTACGGCTTAGAAGTTTTTAGATCAAAGTTTCAAAAGAACAAAAGGACTATTAGCCCCAAAAGAAAGCAAAAACATGGGGAGTATCATATTCCATATACATAATGTCCTTAGCAAAAACAAAAGGTTGGACCACTTCTATTTCATTAGGGAAGTTGCTACTCTTCAAGTTCTAAAAATTATTAGATAGGAATGAACAATTGCCTAGTACAGAATATATTTAACTAGGTATATAAACGTTTGATTTAAAATATGCATGACCATGATCCTTACCCATGAATGATAATTTCCTAAATTCATATTACAATGCACAACCTTTTACGCAATTCCACATTTCTCCATCCTCACACGGATGTCCAGTGGCCACTTTAACTCTTCCACATTTGTTGTCCTCGCACGACCGGGCACGTGGACACCTTAAAACATTTCCACATTTATTGTCATAACATGATTGGGCAAGTGGAAACCTCAATTTTCCCGCATGGGTAAAACCATAACACATAACAAGCAACATTTCAAAAACTCAATTTTCATTACAACACAAGGAACCCTAATGCCCTTCCAATTTACCCATCAATTTTCTCTTCCATTACCAATCATGACCCATGAACAACATTTAGGGTTTCCCAAGAATTTTAGGGCTTTTCCTTTCACTTCTTTATTTTTCTTGATTTATGCTTTTACACGATCTTTCATTAGTAGATAATCAATTCTTTCAGCAATTTTAGTCAAAACTCATTATCACCATTAATGTCCATATATGTCTATATATATATCACCGTCCCAAATCATTCATCCATACCATAAGATTAACACACATTTAAACCAAAATATAGATATAAAAGGGTAAAGATATTCTTACCTCAAATGTTATGAGAGACGAAGTGAAGACCAATGGAATGAACTTCCAAAACAACGTGATCCAGTCAGTTAAGAATGTAGCTTTTGATTTGACTAGTGACTTTAATGATAGAGTAAGGATGGATTCTAGCTAAAAATAAATGAAATCTAGTGTTTAGGAGCTAGGGTTTTCGGATATGGGTGTTAGAGAGAGAGTGTGAAAAAGTAAGACCAAAAAATGTTTAGATCGAAATTTAAAACTGTTGTCCCGAACAGACTGCTTGAGTGAACTTTCCATCGCTCGAGCGATGCACACAATACAAACAGACCGCTCGAGCGAACTATCCATCGCTTGAGAGATAAATGCAAGGTCTCAGAAGTTTTGCAGAGCTACTGTGAAAATACTGGAAGCTTGATATCCATGCTCGAGCAATCATTACACCGCTCGAGCGGTCTCGCTTGTAAACAAATAAGATTCTGGGAGCTTAGCTTATCTGCTCGAGCGACCAATTCACCGTTTGAGCAGTCACTCAAAACAGGTTGTTAGAAATTTATAGCTTTTGTATTTGATTGTTCTTTTTTTTTTTGGGTAAATTTGAGTGTTTGTCAAGGCTCAAGTAAATTTATTCATCAGTGCCTTATATTTGCATTTGTTTGCAATATAGTTCAGAATAATTAGTTGTGGCATATAGGAATGGCAACGGCCAGGCAGGGCCGGGGATGACACTCTCGATCCCTGAAGGTAAAAAAATCCCTGTCCTCGCCCCCGCTCCTTAATGGGGTTTGGGTTTCCTGACCCTGAAAAATCCCCGATAGATCTGTTCAACACACACACACACACATACACATAAGAACAAAAAAATAATAATAATAATCTGTATATGGACACGGATCTGCTCAAAACACACACAAGAACAATAATCATGAACAACTTAAAAAAAAAAGATTTGTATATACACACACATACACATATACATAATACACACACACACGATGGCGAGTGTGTCTGAGAATCAACACTAGGCCAGCAGGAAGAGATGAGTGGCTTTGAAGGTAACTGAATGAAGATCTGCTTGAGCAGATTGTCATTTGTAGCCACTTTTTCAGTGGATGTAAGAGTGAAACGGTAGCGTTGGGGAGTCGAAGAGGAAGCCATGGCGGCGGAGGCGGTGGTGATGGAGGATCGACGGATCTGTTCAGATCTATTCATGATATGTTCTGGATGATAATGATGATGATAAGAAGTGAGAGAATGAGAGAGAGAAATCTGAGTGAGTGAGGGAGAGAGAGATGAGAGACGTGGTCTGAGACAGAGAGAAGTGAGATGAGGGTTTGGTTTATATATATATGGAGGGGTAAAATAGCAATTTCATTTTGGGAACAAACGGGGACGGAAATGGGCCGGGTATGGGGCTGAGACACTTATCCTCGTTCCCAGCCCGAAATTGATTGGGGATTGATTTTTAAATACCATCCCCGTCCTGTTGGGGATATTTTTCAGGGAAAAACTTCTCAAATCAGGGTCGGGGCATCGGGTCCCCTGTCTAGTCGAGTTTAAATTGCCATCCCTAGTGGCATACCAAACTAATGGTACATTTATTTTCTTAAATAATGGATTTGGACTAAGTTGATGCCTGGCACCTGCTGCGTTTTTTTATTTCTTTATTTATTTATGCTGGGTTTATGTGGATGGGTTGATTGATGATTTGGGAGGTTTCTTTTTGTTTTTTCTTTGTTTTTCCAGATTGATGAGCATGTGCAAAAGGAGATCATAAACCACAGATCATTAATGGGTTTGGAAGAGTGTGGAGATTTGGGTTAGGAAAAGAGAGAATCTGAGAGAGAAAAGAGTCATGAAGTTGGTTTGTTGATTCAATTTCTAATAGAAATTTAAACAGAAAAATGATAGATTTTTTTTGTTCAAAATTTGAACAGATAATAAAATTTGAAAAAAAAATTAAACAAATAAAAAATTTAACATATATATTTAAATAGATAAGCTAAAAAATTGAATAGATAATAAAATTTGGATAGATAATTTCAACAAATAGGAATTTCAGTAAATAGATATTCCAATAGATAGATACAAATTTCCCAGATTGTCAAAAAAAATTAAACAGATAAAAAAAATATTTCAATAGGCAAATACCAATAGATAGATACAAATTTCACAGATTGTCAAAAAAATTAAACAGATAAAAAATATTTAAACAAATAGTCGAAAAAGTTAAACAGGTAAACTATTTGAACATATAGTTAAAAGAATTAAACAGATAGATAAAAGGATAAAATTGGAAAAAAAAATGTTCTTCAAAATAATAAATGGATTTCTCACCAAATTATTTCACAAATTGTTGATCTCTCATTAACAAAAAAATGTCTATTGGACTTAATGCCTTAGACAATTGTTAGATTGGATTTTTCAATAATTTTCTCTAGATTAAAAATAAATTAAAATATTAAGATTTAAATTAATAAAATTAAAAAATTAAGTATTTGTTTTATTATAAGTGTCTAGTTTTGAAATTTTTTTTATTATAATTTTTTGATTTTTATTTAGTAGTTGATATCAAAATAATTAATATTTATTCAATAACAAGATAGGATAAATTAAAAAAATTTGTGGTGTTCAAATAAAAAGTATGAAAATAATAAAAATATTTTTTTTCAAATATATATATATTTTTTTTGGGCCAAAATTGTAAGATGTTAGTTTTGTTTGTAAAATTAGATTGAATAATGCTTGGGACCCCCTTTGCCACGTGGCGGGGGGTGATTGGAGGAGCAGGAAAAAAAACAAAAAGAAAAAGAAAAAGTAACCAATGAGAGAGAGAGGGGGTCAAAGGGGGGGGGGAGAAAAGGAGGGATGAATCATTGTTGAACTAGATTACAAAAGGATCGTTACTGTTTCATCAACTCGAACTTTTAATATTTTTCTCACCACACCCTAAGGTATAAAACTATTACAATACTAGCCAAAAGTTTTATTTTATTTTATTTTATTTTATTAAAATTTTACAAAGATAGCATTAGTATGTTCGAGCATCTCCAATCATTCATCAAATTTAAATTTGATGAAAATTTTGGTAAAATTGAGATTTAATCCTTTCATCAAACTTGTATCAAATAAAAGGTGAAGCAAATTTTTCAACAAATGAAGAATGAATCAAATCTTTCACTAAATTTTCAACAAGTCATTTCCCACTTAAATTTGATGAAATTGTTATAACATAAGGATTGAAACTAGTTTTTTATTTTTATTTTTATTTTTTTATAACCAAAATTGATGAAAAGTGAAAATTGGAATGAGAAAGTAATTTTTTAAAAGATTTTAATGAAATTTTGATAAAAACATTGGCGTAGCTCAAATCAATTCAATCTTTTTATTCAAATTTAAAATCAAATTAAATGAAAAATTTAAAGAATAATCAGAGATGGTCTTACGCTTTGTTTGTTTAGGAAGAAATATTTTTCATATTTTTGGTATTTGGTATAATGAAAAATGAAAATCAATGAAAAATATTTTTCATGGTCAATGAAAAATAAGCCTATTTGAGCAGAAAATATTTTTTACTTTTAAAAGATAGAAAACATTTTTTGAACTAAAACTTTACTAATGTCACCACACTACCGTAACCACTAGGGATTTGGGGATACTGCTGCGCGCCGAAAACGGCATCGTTTTGAGCTCCAAGAATATTTCAAACAATTCCAAACAATTCCAACGGCACCAAGGTTTGATCCCATGACCTTGCACGCGCATGCAACGTTCTTTCCACTGCGCCACTTTGCGTCCTCAATATTATATACGACACATATATTATTTATACCTTATAACATATATTATTTATACCTTATAAATATACAGTACGCAACAGTTCTGTTTTGGAAATTTTATACCAGTTCCGTTTTGGAATTTTGTTTTTTAAAAAAATCTTAAAAATCAAAACAACACTATTTAAGATCTTATTATTTATTTTACTCTAATTTATTTTTATAATCTCAAACAAACTCTTAATTATCAATTTCTCAAAACCCTAAAAAGTTTGTTCTCATCGGCTAACCATCTATCTACTTTCGTCGGAGATTCTCTATCGCTTGCACCATACTATTCAGGTTTGTACGAATACAACATATTTGCTCTTTGAATATTGGTAGGCCTCAACAAAAAACATATAATTTTCTTCAATATTGTAATTGTGATTGGTTGGTTTTTTTTCCCTGTAGAATGTTATGAGTTATTTTTTTTTCTTTGTCTTTAGAACTATTGCTTTTGTTATTAATACTAGAT
Organism: Camellia lanceoleosa; assembly: GCA_025200525.1. Lineage (NCBI taxonomy): Eukaryota > Viridiplantae > Streptophyta > Magnoliopsida > Ericales > Theaceae > Camellia > Camellia lanceoleosa. The sequence continues at coordinate 48,511,345 of CM045761.1, read as the reverse complement.
GCTAGATATTCTCTCACACTTATTCATTTTTATTTTTTTAGGGGATGTCATTTGATGAAGGAGAGGTCAATCCCATGGGGGACGAGTCATTCTTAGATAATGAAACTTTTTTAAAATTTTGTAGTCATTCAAAACCTCCCCCACAAAATTGAAATGTAGTATTTTTATTTTATTTTTTATCGTAATTCTTAGATAATGGTTTTTTTTTAGACATATTTTGAATATTTCAAATGGGTTTTATAGAATTTTGTTTGAGCCTTGGAATTTTTTTTAGTGTTGTTTTGGATGGACATATTGTAGTTTTTGGCATAACTTGATAATTATTATTTTTTAATTATTGATTTGATGAATTATATTGTTTATTCTTGAAGTAGTTGTTTTGCTTCTTGTTTAGATGAATAAGTGCAAATATATATCGAATTGAGTGGCGTCATCAATTCATAAAAAATATAAATTAAATGTACATTATTTATTCTCTCACTATGAAAGTAAGAACCACAAAATAAAGTGAGATTATGACATTAACCTAATTAGATTTATATACATATAGTTTTTTTATTTTTTTTTTTGATGACATTGCAATTGGGTATACATTTGAATAATATAATAAATAATATATGTGTCGTATATAATATTGAGGACGCAAAGTGGTGCGGTGGAAAGAGCGCTGCATGCGCATGCAAGGTCATGGGATCAAACCTTGGTGCTGTTGGAATTGTTTGAAATTTTTGAAATATTCTTGGAGCCCAAAACGACGCCGTTTTGGGCGCACAGCAGGTGCTGCTGTGCGACTACGCAGCAGTATCCCCAAATCCCACTACTAGACCACCATCATCCTGACCACTGCCACCATCAATGCCGTCATCTCCCTACCACCTTTACATCCACCTTTCTTCCACTGCACCACCACCACTACCAAATATAGAAAAATATTTTTTTCAAAAAAAATTCCATAAAAAATATTTTCCACCAAACAAGTTAGTGGGGGTGTTTGGTGTGGATTATGGAAGCAACTTATAGTTTATTTTAATATGAGAGTTTGTGTTAGACTTCAAAAAAATTTCCATAAAAAATATTTTCCACCAAACAAGTTAGTGGGGGTGTTTGGTGGGGATTATGGAAGCAACTTATAGTTTATTTTAATATGAAAGTTTGTGTTAGACTATTTGGTGCAGTTTCTGCTTATTGTTTATTAAAAGAAATAATTTAAATAAGTTGAAAAAATTGATTTTTCAGAAGCTATGTGAGGAGTGCAAACTTTTACTTTTTAATTATCAATTTTTACTTTAAAATAATCTCCATCAAATGCTCAATAAAAAATAATCTCCACTCAAAAATTCTCACAAATTCCATATTCACGGCGCGGCAGCAACATCTTGCGCAATTTTGCTGAAATCAGACACTTTTGAAAAGCATCTGAAAAAAAGGGGAAAAAATTGCCACATCAGCAATCTCTGTGGTTTCGAAATCTTTCATCTCAATTGTCTGTACAAATCCATCAACGGCTGCAAGTTATTTCTAGAACCACCACACGGATCGAAGTCTCATCCTATTCCTATATATAACCTCACTCGCAAATCACACACCTAAAATCCATTCGTTCTCGACTTTTCCTATAGCTGAAGAATTAAAGCTCCAAGTCTCAGGTATTTCTCTCTCTGTATGTGTTCACTATCAGTTTAATCTCTTTGATTTTGTTTTCTCTTTCTTTGATCTGTATGTGTTCGACTTTTGTCATAGTTCTTCGATAACCTCTAACCTAATTTAGCACTTATGGTAATGATATTAACCAGCAAATCGGTAATCAATTTTCTAAATAACTTTTTCTGCAATCTCTCTCGATTGCACTCATGTATTGATCATATATAGCTTTTGATTTCTTGTATATGCTATTAATTCTCTCATATATTGTATTTATATCACTTTATCAATTGTTAACCTGTTAATCACAATAATTTTTTGAGAGGGAGATTTGTGTTGAACAAATGGGCCGAGCAAAATCTAATGTGAACTTTGCTCATGACCTAGCTATTGGGCTACAATATCTTGGATGTTGGAACCAAGCTAGATGATGGACTTGAGTTGTGGGCCGGGCTAGGTGGAATGAGAATGTTATCCTTGATCGGGGCAAGGATCGTAACCGAGTTAGGTTGGTGCATCAGTGATAAATTGGACTAAATTGTGTAGGATTGCATGAAGTTTGACCGAGCTATGGGATCACAGTGTAGGGCTAAGAAAGCCCCTCATGGCGGTCTGGCCAGAGTTAAGTCGGTCTTGAGTATGGCTCAGTTAGATCGACTTGAATTAGCTCGACGTATGGACTTGTGGAGCGAGCACACTTAAGGATTTCATAAGCGATTGTTCGGCTAGGACATTTCATGTGGCCCAATAGAGTATGGTAAGGAATCTACCTGAAGTACACTTCAATATTGTTTGGCAGTTTGGCCAATACTGTTTGGAAGTATTGACGCGCATACGTGTAAAGAAGAAAGAGGATAATATTGTCATGCATCCATAAAAGGACTACAGAGGTAGTGCATGCACAAGCTATATAAGCATTGCGGGCGTTCATGCAAAAGGTCTGCAACTTTCCTTATTGAGAGCTACCTTTGTTTTTGTCTTTAATCTCTCTCTAAGGGTGCTAACTTGATTGTTGGAGGTGTTTTTCGGCAACACACCCATTGGGTAGCTCACCGTTGTTGTGCTTTTAAGCTAAATGACATCATTTGGATTAACGCAAAGCTTGGACGAAAGAACTACGAAAGCGAAGAATATTTGCTCCTCGTACAATTGGTACCTTTTGTGGGAATTGAACAGACAAAACCTTATCCTCCAAGCTTTTCTGTTCAATTTCAGTGGCGAACAACGACAACATTTTGTTGTCCGCCATCGACGACATTACACCAGAGTCTGTCCGGCGTCATAATGACTTCCCTACCGTTCCTACAATGGCTGGTCTAGAGACCTCCATACAAGGGCCATAAACAAGCGCAAAAGGAGTTCTGAGCACTCGTAGAGCCTTGAAGGGCGTCGCTGACGGCGAGTCGCATTCGATGCTTGGAAAACAAGTTGAGGGACCAAGATGCCATTATTCGAAAAATCACAAGGGAGATGGAGGCTATGAAGCAACAACTGAAAGGAAAATGCGTCGCTAGAATGGGAAACCACGATGGCGCCCAATCCAGTTGCTTAAGTAGTTAGAGTTGGTGAGAGATACCTTCACTTTCCATCACTAGGAGTTATAGAGGTGGCGATTCCATACTACCAGCAAACAGGTCTTACACTTAGGATAGTAGTTACCACCCCTCGCATTCGTTGCCGACATTGAGGTACTTATACTTAGCTCGTTTGAAGGACCTGAGGGACATTTTGGAGGAATGAGCACTTTGGAGGGAAACCTTGAGGGTGCCGACGCTACAGAGGTTGGCTTCCAAAGTTTATGCAAGCCAAGATGTTGCCATGCTGCCGCTACATTTGGTGGTGAATGCATCGGTGGATAGAGATTTGGCGAGGCTAAGCGCCACCTCTATTTCCTTTGAGATTGAGAACACGCCGTTTCTCACCGGCTTCCACTAGCCCAAGTTCACGTTGTATGATAGAAAGATAGATCCATACATGCACGTCAACCATTATCATCAAGTTATAGTTGGGTATAGGTGAAATGATGCCTTGATGTGCCTTATTTTCCCAACGAGTTTGGGTGAGTTGGGCCTGAAGTGGTTCAAGAGGCTGTCGAAGGAGAGTATTGAGAGCTGGCAGCAATTGGTGGAGGCATTCATTACTAGAATCAAAACCAACACAAAGACTCCAAAAGAAATCAACCATCTTTTAGGAGTGAAGATAGAGTCGAGCGACACCTTGAAAGCATACAATGCTAAATATTGAGAGACATTCAATGAGATTCATGAATGCCCCCACAAACTTGGCGATCACCCAATACAAGCGTGGTCTTCTAGTTGGACATAGGCTAAGAGATGCTCTCATGATGAATCAATCCGTAATAATAAAGCTGTTGATGTAAAGGATCAATGAACACATTAGAGTTAAAGATAATGTGGTTGTATCTATTGTGAAGACAAATCCAGTAGTGGTGGACAAAAGAGTCATGGGGAAAGTCAATGTAGTTGGACAAGAGGATAGCTATGCAAATAACCATGGAAGAGAGCATAACCACAGTGCTAACTGTAACAACAGGGATAAGGGTCGTAACAATAACTAGGCTAACAACCCACATAATGTGGAGGATGATGCCAAGAGAAAGTTAAAAACCTAGACCGACATTACTACGGTCTTCAAGATACCGATCTATCACATATTGAGTGAAATCCGTGATGAGAAATATTTCTGGTGGCTGGCCAAGTTGAAGAATGCATAGAGAGGGTTCAATCCAAGATATCGTTGCACCTTTCATGATGAGAGAGGGCACCAAACAAAAGATTGCATGCTACTTAAATTACACTTGGAAAAGTTGGTGGCATCAGGGCATTTGGATCGCTATGTTGATGAAGGGGTCAGGGCGACTCCTCAAGAGAAGACCTCACCAAATGGCTTAACAATCGAAGATGTCTCCCCTTAAGGAGTGATTGATTGAAGAGATCTAGGGAGTTCGGTTTTGGAAGACTTCAGTAAAAAGGTCGAGGAAAAGGGGCATATAACTCAGAGAATATAAATGGTCAATCTAATTCCAGAACGTCGAACACTGTCAATCTAAAGTTTTATTCTTAGTTTTACTTTTGTAACCCTTTCTACTGTTGACGTAATGAAACAAGTATACCGTTTTCTTGAAAATTGTTGTATTTTGTCCTTTAAAGCAGATTTAGTGCGGTCTAAGAGGCAACTGATAATCATTTGACAGAAAGATCAAAATTCCTTGTCGGATAGATTTTGCTAGGTGTAACGTGCTTTTCGTACTCCTTTCGGATACGATAGCCCTATAGTTCGGACTCCCATGGTTCTGAATCTGATTCCACAAGTGTAGTATAAAATAGATAGACACAAAAGAGTCCAAATCTAGCAAATCTTTTGAAAATCAATTTTGAATCAAAAATGCCAAAAATAGATTGCTTTGCCAGATTACAGAGTCTCCATCTAAATATTTTTGAAAAATTTAGGAAACCCGAGACTCGTGCCAAAAGCGACTTATCCATCATCACCAAAGTGTCTCGGCTCAGAAACTTAGGTACAAGAGGGTAAGGTCATGAATTGAGCACGCCACTCGCCCAATAAAAAATTAGCCTCTACTAATCATGATGTGATTCTTATTTATATTATATGCTCTTGTTCCAATTATTAAGTTAATCATTACTATGTCATGCACACAAGTATAGACTAATTTGCAAAAGTTGGAACACTTTGATTTCATGTTTGTTTGAAAATTGTTTCGAATATGTACCACTTGAAAAAGTGATCTCATATATACATTCATCCAATCATCCCAATTTAAGCAATTGGCCTTTATCCACAATCATTCAAATATATATAGCATTTAAGCACTTACCCTCATGGTAAACAATCACACTCATGCGATATGCTAAAGTAGTAAAGCTCACCCCAATTCCCGAGGCAAGTCAAAAGAGAAAATAGTTAGAAAAATGCATGATCCTAACTAATGTAATATGCCTAATGTAATATATGCAATATGTAATTAGAAGTCTAGCTACTAGCATAGCATATGAATCAATTTGATAACATGCAGTTTTAAACATGTTTTCAAAGAAATATGTAAACGAAAATGCTTGTTAGAATGAAGAGCCAAACCTTATACATACAAGACACATGGATGCAAATCATGGAAAATGCTAAACGAAATGTGATGTTCTAAACTATCCATCATCAGTGGGTAAACAAAAGGGAGAAAGACGTGAGGTTGGAAGACATACATGCATTATTACATATTTGCTCTCACGCAGGAGGGTCCAAATAAATGAATTAGCTAAGCTACTTAACTAATTATTACAACGCCGAAGTTAACTAACTATTCTAGCTAATTAAATAGTTACAACACATTCTAACTAATTAATAAAATTTAATTAGTGACATTATGGAATTAATTAACTAAATAATTAATTACAAATTCACTAACAACATACTACTATTAACAAAAATCTAACGGGTTCCGAGGAGCAAGGAAATGGCTTATGCATGCACATGAATTTTTCCCTTGAGAATGCCTTTGCACTGTTTTACACCTCAACCTCTGCTCTGCTATGCTCTGTGAAAAAACGTAGTACTACCTGGCTTGAAGAGGTGGCCAGCAGGCTAGAAATAGTGGCCAGCCGCCCACTAATAGTGGCCTGCCTTACGGTAAACGTGGCTTGCCGGCCACTAATGTTAGGTTTCTTCTGCTGCAATAGAAAACAAACAGAGAACAAACAAAGCATTCTCAGGAGATGTTTGTCCACCTTGTCTCTCCATATCATCAGACAGCTCAAAGGAGAGGTAGGCTCGATTCGCAAGCCATCAATCAGCGCAAATTCATTGCGTGATGACTTTTGAACCAAGGGATACAATTTCAATAAATGCACAATTAAAGACTCATGAACCTTCTCCCTATCATGATATTGATCAAGGGAAGCGGTTGACATTGACTCTTGAGTTTTTCATCATTAACAAGTATGAAACAACTCAAGACTCAATGGGTTCAATCAACATCTGATTGAACCCAAACCATTTTATTATCTTGCTCCATTTTAAACCAATGATTACCCCTTTTAATTACCTTTCCATTCATTAGTCATTTCAGTCCAAAATGAGCATTAAGTCCACTAAAGGAGGAAGTGTCAAACAAAAGATTGTTTTGGACATGAGAGATGTCATGTCATTGGTAATGAACCTCTGAAAAGATTAATTCATTAAGCACAACGATCTCTATCTCAAGCTTAAACAAACAATCGGTTTGAAAGCGACTCTCAAAAGCAAGAAAGAAGCCAAGAAATGAGAGAAGTGCATAGATGATTAGAGGTGATAAGAAGTATGGAAAGCTTGAAATAAATGCAACTTAAATATGTTGGTGTCTAATGTCTAAAACACCAAACCTATAAGGACCATTACACTACAAGCATGCAATACAAAACATAAATGACATGAACAACTTAAAACAGTCCTAAAATAGGCTAAAACAACATTGAACTTAAGGTAAAAGAATCTACAAAAGCAAACTAAAATAATGAAGCAACTAAGCTAGTAAATAAGTCAAAAGAGGGGAGGCTAACCTCTCCATTTTTGGGATTTCAAAATCACATTTTAGCCTCTGAAAATCAGTGGTTAAAAGCTCAAAAAAAGATCATGAAAAGATGGGAAACACAAGGGAAAAATTCTTAGAAGGCAAGGGTCAAAGAGGGGTGGTCAACCCCTCTACCTTTGATGGCTTTACATCACAAGTTTCAGCCCACAAAAGTAGTTGAAAAATAGTTCAAAAATAACAATGAATGATGGAAAAGGAGTAGTGCAAAAGAGCTAGGATGTATACCTCTTGAAGAGGAATGATCCTTTTGTTCACAAACCGCTAATTTCACACCCTCAAGAGCTAAAACACAAGCTTAAATACCTCAACAAAGAATCCTCAAGGCTTAGTTTAGAGTGTCTAGGCAAAAGGTATAGAAGTTGTAAGGTAGAGAGAGAAATATTTTTCAAGACTTTGCTCCACAAATTTTTCTAACCCTAAATTATAAGAGGGAGTCATCTATATATAGAAATATATGAGACTATCTCAAAAATATCTATACAGACACAGCTGGTGTACTACATGTATCTGTGAAAATAGCTGGCACAGTTGGCAAAAAGATCTGAATTTTTACACAAGTGGCCGGCAGGCTCGTAATAGGGGGCGGCCGACCACTAATAATGGGCGGCAAGCCACTAGTGAGTCTGCAGGTCTCTGGATGGTCAGGCTTGAAAAACTACTGTTTTGGTCCAAACATAAGGCACAAGGTTTGTAGGTTTTTGAGGCTCAAAACTGAGGTTTCCTATTGAGGACATTGAGCATTTAGACAAGCGTATAAATTCATCATTGGGTGATCAATCGGTGGTGCCCAAGTTTACAGTTGCCCCTCTTTGATAGTGCTCGAAGTCATGCAATGACGTGAGTGAATGTCAAAGCCCAGAGACGACCCATTTTGATAATGTTGTAAGACTTTGGCAAATAATCAAGACATAAAGTGAACAAGTGTGATAGATGCACAAAGTGAATGGGTGTGATAGATGCCCAAAGTGAACAAGTGCGATAGATGCACAAAGTGAACGGGTGCGATAGATGTACAAAGTGAACAAGTGCGATAGATGTACAAAGCGAACGGGTGCGATAGATGCACAAAATGAATGGGTGCGATAGATGCACAAAGTGAACAAGTGCGATAGATGCACACAGTGAACAGATGTGATAGATGCACAGAGTGAATGAGTGCAATAGATGCACAAAGCGAACGGGTGCGATAGATGCATAAAGTGAACAAGTGCGCTAGATGCACAAAATGAACAAGTGTGATAGATGCACAAAGTGAACGAGTGTGATAGATGCACAAACTAAACGAATGCGATAGATGCACAAAGTGAACGAGTGTAATAGATGCACAAAGTGAATGGGTGCGATAGATGCATAGAGTGAGCGGATGCGATAGATGCACGAGTGAATGGGTGCGATAGATGCATAAGTAAGCGAGTGCGATAGATGCACAAAGTGAGCGGGTGCGATAGATGCACAAAGTGAACAAATGCAATAGATGCACAAAGTGAGCGAGTGTGATAGATCGCCAAAATAAACGAGTGTGATAGATGCACAAAGTGAACAAGTGCGATAGATGTGCAAAATGAACGAGTGCGATAGATGCACAAAGTGAGAAGGATTGAAAACCAAGATAATGACTACACATGTTCTATGCAAAATTATAGACAATTGACATATGCTGTTAATTGAAAGCATGTTCTATCCACAATTGAAAGCATGTTCTATAGAAGATTCCAAGAATGTTCTATGCGGATAATCGAATGCATGTTCTATGCAAGTTTGCAAGCATGTTTTATGCAAGATTGCAAGCATGTTCTATGCAAGGTGATTGAAATCATGTGAGTTATGAATGGCCCTTAGCGCATATGCAACATAAGAGGTATGTGAGAGTGCACGTTCTATGCAAAAGAAGATATTATATATGTAAATCGACAAAACAAACAAAAGCGACGTTCGACGACAACCTCTGACTTACCTCCTCGGAGGCTTGGCAAAATGCTTAAAATGATACAACTTGTTCATATTTAAAATTAGGGCACGTTCACGCCTGGAGTACAACGAGCATTGGAATGGCAACGGAACACAATTTCGAGCTCCTCAAAAATCAAATCAATTCAAATACCTCAATCCTTCTTTCCAAACCCAAAGAGGACCTCCCATACCTTTGTTAGGGCAAAGGGAACAAAATCAACCTTTGGGCCACAAAAAGTGGCACATCGGCTACTAATAGAGATGCAGTAGCCTTTTTAGTGGTTTGTCACTACTAGTGCAATTTCGAGGGCAAAATAGGATTTTGGCACGAGTCTCTTCATCTACCACCAAACCTCATTTTTCATACCCACATAACCAAAATCACTCTCCCTCTCTCTCTAGGTGTTTCATCTCTCTAGATTTGTGCTTTGTATGCATTTTCTAATGCCCTCATAAACTTTATTAAATAAACCCTCTTTGGTCTTTTTCACTTTGAATTGATCGATTTTGTTTTTGTTGGTTTTTAGTTTTCAACACTTTGGGCTTGTTTCCTTGAGTTTTTCTTGGGTTTTGTGAACTTTCATGGGTTTTGACTTTTCTTCTATTTTCTCTCTCCTAAGGTTGACTTTTCTAAGTTTTTCCTATTTTCTCCATTTTCTTCACTTTTCACCCACTTTCCAAATGGCAGATGATGTCTCTCATGACAGTTCTATGCTTCCACCTGTTATTGAGGTTGAGGAGCTTATAGCTAATGAGGCTGGCGAGGTAGGAGAGGATATTGCTGCTAATTTTGAGGCAGAGAGGTCTTCGCCCAGGCCCAAGCTTGAGTTACTACCATTGAGGTGAGGCCCTTTAATCCGATCCTTACCAACCCGTATGTACATGATGGCGCTTGGAGGCATCGAGCGCTTTGATGATTTTGATGGGCGTCTTTGGAGGATATTTTCTTTGAAGAGCCAGACTCCCACCTTTCCCATGGTGCTACTGAGGTACCAACTTTATTTTTATGCTTTACTGCCTTTCATCTGATAGTCGTGCACTACCTTTCATCTGAATCTTCTTTTATTATTGTCTTTCATTTGATTCACTCTTTCTTTCCCACAGGAGGACTCTCGCTCTTGTAGGGGTTACGGGGCAATGCTGACTAGGGATTGGTATCACAAGCTCTCCCTCTGGGTTCGTGACCTTGTTGATGAGGCAGGCTTTGGCTTACTCTGCACTACGTTTACGCGCCACATGGCTAGCCGGGCCCTACTCGGAGCATTAGTGGAGAGGCGGTGGGATACAACCAACTCCTTCCACTTTTCTTTCCTTTGGGGAGATGACGATGACCCACTATGACTTTTCGATGATCATAGGCTTATGAGTAGGGGGTGATCCGATTCTTTTTGACATAGACATGGGCTAATGGGAGGCAGCTTGGATCTACCTACTCAGAGCGAGCCCACCCCTATACAGGCCAGTTATGGTGCGATACAATTGGTTTCTCAAGCGCTTCCGCAGGAGTCAGCCTAAGACACAGAAGGAGGTAAAACAATATGCTCGGGGCTTCTCGATGTACCTTCTTGGTACCACTTATTCTCAAACAAGTGGAATACCGTGGGTTTGTATTTGTTGAGCGCCCTTATAACCCTGTCCCGGGTCCGGTTTTACGACTAGGGTGGAGCCGGCCTTGCTACACTCTATGACTACATGAGCTCCACTTCCTGTATGAAGGGGGACAGGGTTGAAGGCTACTGGAGAGCCTCAGAGGTATGCACTGCACCTTCGATTTTGTTTACTTCTTCTTATGCTTTCTGCTTTGCATTTTCCACCTTATATCTGCTCATGCATTGTGTCTTCTGTTTTGCACTTTCTATTTAATATCTGTTCACAGATTGTTGATGTACACTGCTGATCTTTTCTTACAACTATGTGTTTATGCCTATTTCTCGGCCTTGGCTCCAAAGCCGATGGATGAGATTGCTCCGGCCGTGCCTTACTCACGACAATATGATGGCAGGTGCCGCTGCTGGAGCTGCGAGGACATAACCTTTGCCTTCTATCCTCGCTACTTCAACACAGTGGTCACCCGTGAGGTAATTCGAAACTCACAATCATTTCTAATTTATTCCCATTGCTATTGTTCTGAGCCATATTCTGATAATTGACAGTAACTAACAACTTGTACCGTTTCCATTTGCAGATCACCTGGCAGCCATAGGCGATGATGCCAGCTGGAGTCAGGGACCAGTATGCTAGGGCTTAGGCTACCTCTCAATACCAGATTTTGCTGGAGGGCCCATTCCGTCGGGCTTGGTTCTTGGAAGAGCAATTTGTATGTCAGACACTAGGCTTGTCTACCCCAGTTGTTCTTATATTGCCCTCAGCATCCATGAGGACAATTAATAGCGTCTCAAATAAGGCCATTATTTAGTATATGATGGGGCAAGATGCCGACTACTACCAAGGGGACAGAGATTAGACGACCTTTATCCGGACACATCTTATGCCACCTTTGACTGGAGTTCGCGCGGGCAACGCGACAGGTGCTCCTTTGGCTGGAGAGGCTACTCAAGAGATCGAGGCTGGTATTGGAGAGGTACCTTCTGTTGTGCAGGCTATTGGCTAGCTGGCGATTCCTACCATGATTCCTTACGAGCGGCTGAGTGAAACAATCTAACAGCTCCCAATCGAGCCACCAGAGACGGGGCACGTGTACGTTAGAGCCTCAGGTACACGTTAGGTACGGACCACACTTGACACCTTGTATCCCGCATTCTCCTTTTTCAGATACTAATTATTCAACTTCACTTGTAGGCGCACCCACAGAGTACACAGAGGGCCTCCTTGAGTTGATTGTCTCTTTAGTTCACATGGTGCGGAGAAGGGAGATGCTACTCGCTTTGTACGGTATCCAGGTATACTTCCCTTTCCCTCATGTATTGAATTACTTCCCACACTGTACTGACATGCCATATTCCCACTAATATACAATACTTATACGGTAAACTAACATACATTCTGATACACTATACTAACACACTGTATTGACACATTACACTCATGCTGCATCTATCTTCTGTATCATACTCATACTGCATGCCCCATTCTACAACAATAGATACATTGTATCCGATATGTTGATGTTTGTTTTTTTTAGGTTCCATTTGCACTGAGGGCCCCACCACTAGCAGCACCAGCACCGACAGCATGTCCTTCAGCGGTAGAGAGGAGAGGTAGACAGGCTCTAGCACGCGGCCGAGATGAGTGTCGAGGTCGAGGTAGGGGTAGAGGTGCTCGAAGCCGGAGCAGCTCAGAGTCAATTTTGAGTGGGAATGATACTGAGACCAGCGACTTCAAGGAAGCAGTGAGCCTATGCTCTGAGTTTGAGAGCGGGGACGATGATGCTGGCTTAGGATCAGAGAGCGAGGAGGACGCTGAGGCTAGTTTTGAGTCATGGTGCGGAGATGATGATACTAGCTCTAGCATGGAGTCCGATTATGATAACGGCGCCAATGGAGATAGTGTCCCTAAGTCCCCTCCGAGAAAGAGGACGAAGAGGGCCTCTCGAGCTTGATACGATTGGTGTAGATTTTTGTACTCTTTTGCTTAGTTTTTTTATTTTATTTTATTTTATTTTATTTTGGTAGCTTAGCACATGTATAGCTTTAGTTAGTTTTTACTTTTGCTTTTGAAAACACATACTTTCTTTTGTAAAGACTACGATCGGGGAAAACCTTGTAGTTTTATGAAAAGAGTTATTGTTTTTGCATCATGAGCACCACATTTGTATAGAATGAAAATGGAGTTGAATTTGAAACCAAGAATACTTATATTGGAACGATATTCTGAACCAAGTAATGAACTGACTAATGACCAAAATACAACTCGATAAATGGGAAACAAAATAAAAACAACGTAAACATAACTAGACACACTTGTTATAAACAAAAGACTCAAAACAAAACCCCAAGACACAAAGAGTAGGACAAAACCAAAATGCCAAACAGTTCATGCCACAAAGTGGACGGCTGGCCACAAAAAGTGGGCCGGCAGGCCACTAAAAGTGGGCGGCCAGCCACTTGTGGTGATCCACTAGATGGCTGACAGCTGGCCTCCACTCATAGCCCTATCTTCTACAAAAGGCCCTCCTTCGCAATTTCTTCATAAGAACCTCATTTTAGCTGTTGTTTTCATTGAAAATGGAGATCTTCCTTGTAGAGAAACTCAAAGATTGGATAGCCACTTTAGACAGCACGAAAAAGGTGAATTTCTGAGGTTTCGGCATAAATACGCTTTTTTCGTTGAGTTGTACTCCACTTTGTTTTCCATTCCTCCATGTCGTGGCTCGATGTTGGGACCCAATTACACATGTATTTCACTTTGGAGCACAGGAATGTGTCTGACTCTTGAAAAAATTCAAGCATTGCTGGAATCCCGACGCGACAAGGAAATCATGCCTCGGCCTTGTTTTGGCCATGCCCTGGCTTTAGGACGGATGTGTGGGCTTACTTTACCTGGCTCGATCTTTGGCTCATGACAGAAAGCTAGATGTACCTAATTTGATTAATCGATTTTCTAACCTTGGAGACAGAGGTGACCTTCTCTGGCGAGGCTTTCGGCAACATGCCCTCTGTTTATGCATGCTCGCGCATTTTTTTCTTGCCCTTAGTTATAAGCGAAGCCAACATTAAGCTAATCAGTAGCCCGATACACGAAAGAGAGTAAGAGGTATTGGTTTGGCCTTTGGTCGAGACCACGATGGGTTTAGATGCTTTTCATCGGCGAGACCACCAAGTTTGTAGGAGTCCACTCTGCTCTAGGTATTGTTTCTCCTTTGTTTCTTAAATATGTGATTCTCACATCACTTGGCATTCACGCTCTATTTTCTCTCAAAGCCCTTTCTTTCCTTTTCTCTCAACGTACATCTTTCTATTCTTTAATCTCTCTTATTTTTCATCCCTTCCCAGGTATGGCTCATGGATAAGCTGAAAGTGGTGAACCCTTGCCTTGAATATTCAGCCCGAGCTTATTTTTTCCGCCAGCGACTAATGGGCTTTCCTAATGAGGCATGGTGGTGTAACTGGATATCTGTGATTTACAACGGACATAGCTTGGTGTTGCCCCTGGCTTAATTTGACCGAGATGTGCTATAGCATGTCCCAATAGCTGGGTATTCAGTTGATTGGCCTCATGAATTGCGTGTTCTACTTCCCTTTTCGGTTTAGATACCAGTTTAGACATGACCGGACCCGTCCAGATAAGGGGGTAGAATACCCAGTCCCATTTTCACTTTGTAGTTCACACTTGACTCGGTACCTCACTGCTTGGAGGACGAGAGAGCTTCTGGCCCCTGTCCCTAGCTTCAGTTATGCCCTTTCTGGCGAGTGCTTGGCTTGGCTTGGCTTGGCTTGAGGATGAGGCACAGGTTGGGCCAACTTTGAAGACAGAGACTTTCGTAAGCACGAGTAGAGGACGCAGGAACACTTGATCTCGCCTATGCTTCTAGTTTATTGCTTTGACCTTTCTTTTCAAGTTTTATGATGTAAAAGTAACTTTGATTTAAATCAGAGAGTTTGGAGAATGTACTTTTGTGTTGAAAGCAATGGAATTAAAGTTGTGAGCACTAAGAATTTTCCTTTTGGTCCCAAAATAGTCTAAGTTGTAAAAGGTAAAATTTTGAACAAAATCAACTTTTATTAAAACTTTTCAAAACAATTTTGGGAATGATCAGCCTTGATCGCATGGAATCAACCCTCAAGATGTACAGCCTCGAATCAACAGATCGCAACTGTCTACAACTGCATTCATCATACCGACCCTTCTGCTGCCATACTGAAGATCACATAATCTAGCTAACTGATAATAGAGAAAGATGGCCTGATAAAAAATGAACGAATAGGACAGTTGAGTTGGAGATGGTTATGGCCGAACTTCGAGGTGAAGTTGCCTATGTATCCCAAAGATGGGAATTAGGCCTTACGTAGTTCAGTTTAGGTTCACTCAAGTATTAACTCTCTCCTTTTGCGTTCTAACTTTTGCCAAAGTCACCCTTTAGGGTTTTCAACCTTGGGAGCTTAGTTTTTCTTTATTTCTAATTTTTTAAGCTCTAACTTTTGCCTAGGTCGCCCTTCTGGGTTTACAGCCTAGCAAGCCTCTCAGGGATAGTATTTCTTTAACTTGTCCATATTGATCGGCTATGAAAACTCCAGGCCATCTAGGTCCATGAGAATAATCGCCCCTCCTAACTAGATAGATTTGATGATGTAAGGATCGGTCAATTGGGTGAACTTACCCCTAGGGTTGTGGATGGGAGCCCAGGTTGTCTTCGGTCCCATGTCTCCCTCCTTGAGATTCCTAGACTTAACTTTCTTATTAAAAGCCCTAGTAATTTTGCGCTAGTAGCCCTGGACATGATACAATGCCCTTAGTCTTTTCTCATTAAACAATATTTGTAGCGATGGCACTTCAATTTCAATTGGCAAGATAACCTCTATCTCATAGACAAGGGAATAGGGGTTGCCCTTGTAGATGTTGGATTGAGGTTACGTAGCCCCGAGCAAGAACGATTGTTTATCCCTAGTCCTGAGGTTTCCACCATCTTCCATAAGATATTCTTGATATTCTTATTAGCGGCCTCAATAGCTTCATTAGTGCGTATGTTGATAACTTATGAAGAGCCACGTTGTATTTCTCAGCGAGATCCATCACGTCTTTCTTGAAGTGTGAGCCGTTATCTGATATGGTCTCATTTGGAACTCCGTACAAGCAGATGGTTATTTCGTGTAAACTTGGCTACATGCGACATTTTCAACACCGCATAGGACTGAGCTTTCACTCACTTTGTGAAGTAGTCAATTGTGACCAAAATAAACTCATGTTTGTTTGATCCCTTTGGCGAGACTGCACCAATAACGTCAATGCCCCAAACTGAGAAATGCCATGGTGAAGTCATATTGTAGAGCTTAGATAGCGGTATGTTCATGTGATTGGTATAGATCTGGCATTTGTGGCACTGCCGTACAAAATGAATGCAATCATCCTCTATGGTTGACCAGCAATAACCTTATCTGAGGATCTTCTTGGCTAGCATCACACCATTCATGTGTGCCCCACATTCTCCTCCATGGATATCCTGTATGACAGGCTTCGTTTCCTCTTCCTCTACACACAGCTTGTACATTCCTAGATGACCTCTTTTATACATGTTACCCCTGTAGATGATAAATTGGACGGCCAGACACCGTATTTCCCGCTTGTCCTTGGTATTTGCCCCTGGCGGATATACCTCATTTTCCAGAAAGTTCCAAATGTCATAGTACCAGGGGTTCTTGTCTTGAACTTTATCTATAGCAGCTATGGTTTTATAAGCTGGCGTGTATTTCTGTTTGATAATGATTGGACGCATCTTCACTCCCAGCGGGATGTCTACCATAGAAGATAGAGTTGCCAGTGCATCAATGAACCGGTTGTTCTCTCTTAATAGATGCGTAAATGTCAGTTTTTCAAACCTCGGAATTAGAATATCCAGGGCCTGATAGTAGACCTTCATTTTCTCTTTTTTGACTTTCCAGTCTCCATTTGCTTGAGAAACAACCAAGTTTGAGTCCCCAATGACATCCAACCTTATTACCCCTAGTTCTAGGGCAGTTTTTAAGCCAGCAATGCACGCTTCATATTCTGCTTTGTTGTTGGACACCTTGAACCCGGAGTTTGAAGGTTAAGGGTATATTGAAATCATCGGGTGCTATCAGCAGCACACCTATCCCATAACCGTATTGATTAGACGTTCCGTCAAAGTACATTGTTCAAATATTCCACTGCCTCATAGCCCTCTACTAGGTGGTTGGCCAAGAATTCCACTACAACTCTTCCTTTAACTGACTTCGTGTAATATACTTGAGATCAAATTCGGAGAGAAGAAGCAACCAACGGGCTAACCTAAACGTAAGTGCTGGTTTCTTAAAGAGATATTTAATGGGATCTACTCTTGAAACCAAGATTACAAAGTGAGATAACAAGTAGTGCCTCAACTTCCTGATAGCCCATACCAAGACTAAGCAAGCTTCTACAAGGGAGTTAACAGGTCTCGTAGTCTAGCATCTTCTTGCTCAAGTAATAAATGGCCTTCTCCACTCTATCTTCAGATTCTTGAGCTAGCATGCACCCCATGGTCGACTTGGATACTGACAGATACAGAATCAGAGGCTTTCTCAGCTCTGGTGGCAACAACACAGGTGGATTCTGGAGGTATTGCTCGACCTGCTCAAAGGCAAACTAACATCGATCGTCCCATCAGAACTTCTTTCCTTTCTTCAGGAGACCAAATAGTGGTTTACAAGTCAAGGTTAATTTGGAGATAAATCGTCTTATGAATTGCATTTTACCCAAAAAGCCACGCACCTCCTTTTTTGTCCTTGGTTGTAGCATTTCTAAGATGACCTTGATTTTGGAAGGATCTACTTCAATTCCCCTTTGCGTGATTAGAAAGCCCACCATTTTCCCTGCCGTTACGCCGAAGGTGTATTTTTGTGGGTTTAACCTCAATCTGTATTCCTTGATCTGTTGAAATAATTTTTCTAGTGCGGTGTAATGGCCTTTCCACTCTTTGGATTTGACAATCATATCATCCACATACACCTCAACCTCTTTGTGGATCATGTCATACAAAATGGTGGTCACAGCCCTCTAATAGGTGGCCCCAGCATTTTTTAACCCAAACGACATGACCCGGTAGCAGTATATACCTCATGGCGTGGTGAAAGCTGTCTGTTCCCAGTTTTTCGGTGCCATCAGAATCTGGTTATATCTGGAAAACCCATCCATAAAGGAAAGCAAGGCATGGCCAGCAGCAAAGTCCACCAACTCATTTATGTGCGGCAGCGGAAAGTCGTCTTTCGAGCTCACTTTGTTCAGATCTCTGAAGTCGACGCAAACTCAAATTTTGCCATCCTTCTTCGACACTAGGACGATATTGGTTAACCAGGTCAGATACTCGAATACTAACAAGAATCCTACATCAATCTGCTTGGTGACCTCTTCCTTGATTTTCAGTGCCCAATCCAGACAGATTCTGCGCAGTTTCTATTTGACTGGTTGGGCCTCAGGGTCAAGAGAGATCCAGTGCTGTACGATTTCAGTGTTAATTCCAGGTATGTCTTCGTAGGACCACGTAAAGACATCTTTAAAATCATTTAATAAAGCGATTAAACGCTTGCATTCCTTCGAAGATAATGTGGACCTGATCTGGACCAAGCGTGGATCCTTCTCAATACCCACATTAATAGCAATGATTTCATCAATACACGGCTTAGCACACCTCTCCTCCTCTCGATTAATCAAGTTTTTCAAAGCTTGGGGAATTTTTTTCCTCTTCGTTTTCATTAAAATTCTGAAAATCTTGGTTAATACAATAAACCAGCGGCATAGAAAAGTACACAAAATCTGCAGAGTTCTCATTCAAAAGGTCCAGATCTTCTCGGTTATAGACTCAAAAGAAAAGCTGAATGAAGACGTAGACAGGACTTTGGCATCCGGGTTACCACCCCCGAGAATGCCAGACCTAAATCTCCCGGACTGACTTGAATCTAATCCCGACTCCACAGACTCAATGGAATCAGATTCTAGCTCGTCACCCGATTCAGAGCTGGAAAGAAAGCCTTTCTCCAGCTGCCAAATAAAATGTGGTGCCCTTGATACATCCAAAATTCTAGTGGTTGGGTTCAACCCTGGTTCTTCCTCAATCATGGAGACAGTAAAGTTATCCCCCAAGTTTTCTACGTCAGTCACGGAATCTGTAAGAAGATTGGCCAGTGCTGCCCCTACTTCAGCCTTGCTACTGTCTGAGTTATCTTCTGTGCAGCTGATGATCAAAGAAGATCTCAAGCCCAGGGACATGCTCGTTTGAGAAATTTACCCAAGGCTCAAGAAAGCCACTAAAAGGAAAGTCCTCTCTTTCTCAAACAAAACAGCCATTCAACATTCCTTGGATTGGCTTGTAGATGAGCTCATAATGCTTTCCGGCCTTCTTGGCTTTGGCTTTGCCTCTCATTTCTTCTCCATTTTTGATCCAGTCCTCTCTGGTGGACACGTAGCCTAGTCCAAAGGCATGTGGGTTGTGTGGCACCTCCGTCAGTCCTGTAACACCTTTTTGACCACTCTTTCCAAGCCCCATTCTTAGAACATGTCGCAGCTTGTTCATGAAGTAGATGGATTGGGAATAAACGTACATGCCTTCATCCGTAGCCAGAATTGTCTACACTACCTGGGCTTCAGCCAGAGTGAATCCCGAGAGGAACACATCTTCGTCGCTATGGTTGATCTCTAGCACTGGCATAGTCACCTCTGGTAGTGGATGGATGGATGAATTCCCAAAAACAATAGCTACTCCTCCCTCATGAGGATACTTCAACATTTGATGGATGGTGGAGGACATAGCCTTCACGTGATGTAACCAAGGCCTCCATAGCAGCAGGTTAAAGGTAGCCGGTACATCGAGACGTGAAACTCGATCTTTTGCTCAGATGGGCCCACCTGGACTCGTAATTTTACTGTACCCATGACCTCTCAACTTGTGTTGTCATATGCTCGTATAACTTAAGCTGTGGGGATAAAGTCTACCGGTTTAAGGCTAATTACATAGGCAGTGTAGGACGGACAAACATTAATGGCAGAACCAGTATCTACCAGCACCATTAGCACCCACTTCTCCCTGCATTCCACAGGTATATATAACGGCTTGTTGTGAGCTGAGCTTCTAGCGAAAACTCTTTGTTAGAGAAAGTGAGCGTTGGCTTGGCACCACCTAGAAAGACCAAGCCCACAAATTGCTCGGGCGTAGTGTCAATGGACAATTTAGCCTTGTTCATTGCTGACAATGCTGCCTGCCGGTGCACCCATGAAGCCATAAGGAGCCCCCAGATAGAGATATCAGTTTGGATTTTCTTGAGCTGCTTCAGCACTGACTCCTCTTTTAGTTACTTTTTCTTCTATTTCTCGGCCTCCTTGTCCTTTCCAAATGCCTCTGCTTGATCCAGGTGTGGCGGTTTAAAATACCGTCCATTGCGAGTAAGATGGTCTATTTTCTCAACATAGCATGTATTATTCGAGATGCAACCTCCACAATCTTCGTCGGTATGGGCCAGACACAAATCATTGTCATTCCACCACTCGCCATCAGCTGCTGACAAGCAATTCTCAAGCTCCACTTGAATCATTTTCATATCATAAGTGTCCCCCATAGGGTGCCATGCAATTACGCTTTTCCGACCGTCTTCATTTCTTTCTCTTTCAAACTGCCTCAGTGTAGCTTCTTGTTCAGTATCTATAGTGTTCATAACACCCACTTCTTGAGCTGGGTTTTCCGTACATATGTTGTTCGATAATTTTTCTTTCTCATTAGCCTTCTCGGCTATTGCAGCTACCTCTGCTTTCTTTTCCTCTGGATTTATCCCAGTTTCTTCTTCTTTGTCTAGCTCATTACTTAGCCATCCAGTGTTATTAGTCGATCTATTCAGGTTGAACCACCCGATCTGTACATCTCCCTGATCATGCTTATCAAAGAACCGTAGGTTGTTCAAATCCTTTTCAAGGTCTGCCAAATCATCAAACCCTTGGCTCGGGCCATCCTTCATGACCACATTGATGTCTGTCGAGCTTGGTAGCACCAATTTAGGGTTGGTTTGACTAGTTGGCACAATATAGCAACTCGGGTCATACACCCTCTCAGATAAGTCCCCAGGACACTCCAACAATAACCTTCCTCCAAGGCCGGACCTTCCTTTACCACGGGTATTGTCACCACATTATGAGTCTCAGATTGTGGCTTAAATGTGCCCATCATGCATAGATCTGTGCCCTCAAGAATGAATAGCATTGGTTTTGGTAAGTGTGAGGGGGTCATAATAGGGGGCCAGTGTATGGATCAGGTTAAGATTTTGAGGTAGGGGGACTTGATTATGGGCTGGGAGTAGATTTGTGGTTACATTTGGTTTCTGATGTGGAGCGATCACCTTGTTGTCAATGGGATCCTAAATCTCTTGACATAAACAGAAGCATTGGTGGTGTTATGACCGTGCTGCTGGTGAAAAGCACAGTATTTTGCAGGGTTATGTTTGGGTGGAAGAGGATCAGGAAGTGGACGAGGTTTTAAGGGTTTTAGGTGCCCTTTTTTGACTAGCACCTACATGGCTTTAGATAGGGTCATGTATGGTTGGTTAAAAGTCCTGCACTGAGGTCGGGTAGGGTTGGATGAGGTTTGTGGGCCTACATTGGCAAAGGGATCGACGGTTTTTGTGGTGGTGACAACACTTACATCCGATGGCCTCACAGTTGTGCTACCACTGGCAACATTGGAATTGCGAACAAATGCCCTCTTGGCTGGTTCCTTATCCTCTGTAATAAGTCCCTGTTTCATGGAATCCTCAATTTGCACTTCCATTTTCATGAAGTTTTGTAAATGTAAATAACGGGAGCACAATCATTTTCTGCAACAACTTGTCATGCAGATTCTGGACGACCATTCTGATCTGATCCTTCTCGGAAAGCCTCGTGGTCATCATCGAGGCTTTAGCTCTCCATCTTGTCACAAACTCAGAGAAACCCTCCTTCGACTCTTGACATGTTGCCTCGAGATCACGAGTTGTGACCTCAATCTGCGTATTGTAAGAGTACTGAGTAATGAAGGCTTCAGTCATCTCCTCTCAATTCTGTTTAACGGAATCTTCCAACTTAGCATACCAAATGGCCGCTATACCCGACATGGTACGACCAAAAAGAGATAGCTTCTGTTGTCTAGTTAAGCCCATCAGCCGCTAGATATCTGAAAACAATCACAAGCGAACCATCGGATCTCTAGAACCATCAGAACGATCAATGTGTGGCATCTTAAACCAATCCGGCAATGTAACCGCAGAATCAGTGTATCCGTCCTTTATGTCTGGGATAGAGTTGACCCTTTATACTCTTTTAAACAATTTCTCTAACTTGTTGACCTTGAGTGTAGTTGGGTCAACCTCGAACTCAAATGGAGCCTCAGTCTGACAAACCGAGGCTTTGGAAACTTGTGCTGGGATTTGCTCTGTTTGGACTGGAAAAATCGAATTATCCTAGTGTTATGGATCTTGAGTATTGGCAATATTAATAGTGGCACTGGGCACATGAATAGCCGTGGTGGGTACATGGGATGCAGAGGCCGTAGCCGACTGTGGTTGCTATTGTTGTAACCTAGTTATCACCTTGGCATGATGGGCCTGACTTGCGAGCCACATCATGCTGTAGTGTTTCCACTATTTGCTACAATTGGAGTATTAATTCCTCTATATTGGCTGGGGGATACTGTGCCATTGGAATAGGTGACTGTTCTCATGAAGTAGATGATTGTTCCCGAGCCAAACTGGACACAAGTGAGCTGACGGGTGACTGTTGTACGACCTAGACTAGTGAACTCTATCTAATCCATTCGTCTTGTAACTGGTAGCAGTGAGCTAAACACTGGTTGTCCCTAAACAAGATCCCCAGCCTTGCAAAGTCTTCTGACTTGGGTCTAGAGTACTTAGGAGATATCCGAACTTTCTGAAGCTATGATTTAAACTACCTAGCAAAAGAAATAAAGTAAAAGAGCAGCAATTAGAAATCGCACGGTACCTTAGTTAAGATGTTATCAACACAGACATGATCAAAGCTGTAGGACTGTACTCCACACTGAATTCTGCCCCAAAACAGATACAACTTTGCAACTGATATGCACATTCCTATACAGTTTCACTCAGTTAAGAGAGAACCAAAACACCCCTATGAGGGGGTAAGGTTACCCTGTCTTAGTTTCGTCATGAACTAGAATTCACTAATTCAAAGTTTCACATAATCTTGCATTCCAGTGAGCGTCCTGTCCTAGTTTGGAACAGTCTCTATGGCTTTTCTATATGCAAGTAGGCCAAATGGTCAAAAGGGTACCTTAGCAAGATTACCTAATATACCTCTCACACCTAACACCGAGAAGTGAAAGGAGGATCAAGTGGTACACCGGTAATCCAGATCTAAGGGTTGTGTTCCCAACATGGTAGAGCCCACGACTGGTCAGCCTTTTGGAAAGCTTTTGGGCAAGCCTCCAATAAACCGTCCAGGAATAACAGATGGCAAACACAATGACTTAAGCGCACCAATGCAAAGAATATTTAAGTGTAGATAAAATTTCACATCATGAATTTTAAGTCAAATTCTCTAAATTTCCCAACAGAGTCGCTAGAAACTGTAGCTTGCTTTTCGTGTTCCTTTAAGATACGATAGCCCTATAGTTCGGACTCCCGTGGTTCTAAATCTAATTCCACAAGTGCAGTGTAAAATAGATAAACACAAAAGAGTCCAAATCCGGCAAATCTGGTGGAAAATCAATTTTGAATCAAAAATGCCAAAAATGAACTTCTTTGCTGGATTATGGAGTTGCCACCTAAATATTTTTGAAAAATTTAGGAAACCCGAGACTCGTGCCAAAGGTCACTTATCCGTCATCACCAAAGTGTCTCAGCTCGAGAACTTAGGTACGAGAGGGGAAGATCATGAATTGAGCACTCCACTCGCCCGATCAAAGATCCGTCTCTACTAATCATGATGTGATTCTTATTTAAATTATATGCTCTTGTTCTGATTATTAGGCTAATCATTACTATGTGATGCACACAAGTATAGACTAATTTGAAAAAGTTGGAACACTTTGATTTCATGCTTGTTTGAAAATTGTTTCGAATATGTATCACTTGAAAAAGTGATCTCATATGTACATTCATCAAATTCTCCCAATTTAAGCAATTAGCATTCATTCACAGGCATTCAAACAGATATAACACTTAAGCACTTAGCCTCATGGTAATCACTTAGCCTCATGGTAATCATGCTCGACATGGCAACAATCACACTCATGCGATATGCTAAAGTAGTAAAGCTTACCCCAATTCCCGAGGCAAGCCAAAAGAGAGAAAATAGTTAGAAAAATGCATGATTCTAACTAATGAAATATGCCTAATGCAACACATGCAATATACAATTAGAAGTCCGCCACTAGCATAACATATGAATCAATTTGATAGCATACAGTTTTAAACATGTTTTCAAAGAAGTATTTAAACGACAATGCTTATTAGAATGAGGAGCCGAACCTTATGCACGTAAGACACATGCATGCAAATCATGGAAAATGCTAAACGAAATGTGATGCTTTAAACTATCCATCATAAGCGGATAAATAAAAGGGAGAAAGATGTGAGGTTGGAAGACATACATGCATTATTACATATTTGTCCTTGCGTAAGATGGTTCGAATGAATAAATTAGTTAAGCTACTTAACTAATTATTACAACGCCGAAGTTAACTAACTATTCTAGTTAATTGCATAGTTACAACACACTCTAACTAATTAATACAAATTAATTAGTTACATTATGGAATTAATTAACTAAATAATTAATTACAAGTTCACTAACAACATACTACTATTAACAAAAATCTAATGGGTCCCGAAGAGCAAGGAAATGGCTTATGCATGCACATGAATTTCTTCCCCGAGAATGCCTCTGCACTGTTTTGCACCTTTGCCTCTGCTTTGCTCTGTGAAAAAAAAATGGTATTGCCTGGCTGGAAGAGGTGGCTGGCAAGCCAGAAGTGGTAGCCGGCCCATCCACTAATAGTGGTTTGTCGTACGCTAAAGGTGGTTTGCCGGCCACTAATATTGGGTTTCTCCTGTTGTAACAGAAAACAAATAGAGCACAAACAGAGCATTCTCAGGGGATGTTTGTCCACCCTGCCTCTCCTTATCATCAGACAGCTCAAAGGAGGGGTAGGCTCAATTCGCAAGCCATCAATCGGCGCAAATTTATTATGTGATGACTTATGAACCAAGGGATACAATTTCAATAAATGCACAATTAAAGACTCATGAACCTCATCCCTATCACGATAGTGATCAAGGGAAACGGTTGACATCAACTCTTAAACCGTTTTCATCATTAACAAGTATGAAACGACTCAAGACTCAATGGGTTCAATTAACGTCCGATTGAAACCAAACCAATTTATTATCTTGCTCCATTTTAAACCATTGATTATCCCTTTTAATTACCTTTCCATTCATTAGTCATTTTAGTCCAAAATGAGCATTAAGTCCACTAAAGGAGGGAAGTGTCAAACAAAGGGTTATTTTGGGCATGAGAGAGATGTCATGCCATTAGTAATGAACCTTCGAAGAGATTAAACTATTAAGCACAATGATCTCTATCTCAAGCTTAAACAAACAATCAGTTTGAAACGACTCTCAAAGGAAGGAAGAAGCCAAGAAATAAGAGAAGTACAGAGATGATTAGAGATGATGACAAGTATGGAAAACTTGAAATAAATGCAACTCAAATAGGTTGATGTCTAATGCCTAAAACACCAAACCTATGAGGACTATTACACTACAAGCATACAATACAAAACATAAATGACATAAATAACTTAAAACATTCCTAAAATAGGCTAAAACAACACTAAACTTATGGTAAAAGAATCTACAAAAGCAAACTAAAATAATGAAACAACTAAGCTAGTAAACAAGCCAAATGAGGGGAGGCTAACCCCTCTATTTTTGGGACTTCAAAACCACACTTTGGCCTTTGAAAAACCTCTAAAAATCAGTGGTAAAAAGCTCAAAAAAAGATAATGAAAAGATGGGAAACACAAGGGAAAAAGGCTTAGAAGACAAGGTTCAAAGAGGGGTGGTCAACCCCTCTACCTTTAATGGCTTTACACCATAAATTTCAGCCAACAAAAACAGTTCAAAAGCAACAATGAATGATGGAAAATGAGTAGTGAAAAAGAGCTAGGATGTATACCTCTTGAAGAGGAATGATCCTTTTGTTCACAAACCACTAATTTCACACCCTCAAGAGCTAAAATGCAAGCTCAAACACCTCAGCAAAGAACCCTCAAGTTTTAGTTTAGAGTGTCTAGGCAAAGGGTATAGAAGTTACAAGGGAGAGAGAGAAATGTATAGAGAGAAATATTTTTCAAGACTTTGCTCCATAAATTTTTCGAATCCTAAATTATGTGAGAGAGTCATCTATATATAGAAATATACGAGACTATCTCGAAAATATCCATACAGACACTGTTGGTGCAGTACATGCATCTATGGAGACAATTGGCACACTTGGAAAAAAGATCTGAATTTTTACACAAGTGGCCGGCAAGCCACTAATAGGGGGTGGCCGGCCACTAATAGTGGGTGGCAGGTCACTAGTGGGCCTGTAGGTCTCTGGATGGTTAGGCTTGAAAAACTACTATTTTTGTCCAAAAACAAGGCACAAGGTTTGTAGGTTTTTGTGGCTCAAATTTGAGGTTTCTTGCTGAGGATATCGAGCATTTGGACAAGCTTATAAATTCATCAATGGGTGATCAATCGGTGGCGTCCAAGTTTTAAGGGCGGTCCAAAATGGGGTGTCTATACTCGGCAAGATGAAAGTTGGTGTTTTGTTTAACTTTGGAATTCCTTGCCTAGTGGATTTTGCTCGCAAAAGGTTTGTTATTGTTGTCGAGTTGACTTTGCTCGCCAATGTTGAAATTCCTTACCGAGCTAATTTTGCTTGTCAAGAAGTAAGTTGCCTAGCTAATTTTGTTTGCCAACTTTAAAATTCCTTTGAGTAGATTTTGCTCACCAAGAAGTCTTGCTAGTCGACTTTGCTCGCCAACTTTGAAATTCCTTGCCGAGCTGATTTTGAGCTGAATTTGCTTGCCAACTTTGAAATTCCTTCCTGAGCTAATTTTGCTCACCGAGAAGCAAATTGATGAGCTAACTTTGCTTGCCAACGTTGAAATTCTTTGCCGAGCTTATTTTGCTTGCTATGAAGTAAGTTGTCAAGCTGATTTTGCTTTCCAACTTTAGAATTTCTTACCAAGTAGATTTTGCTTATCAAGAAGTCTTGCCGAGTTGATTTTGCTTGCCAACTTTAGAATCCTTACCGAGTTGATTTTGTTCGCCAAGAAGTAAGTCGCCAAGCTAAGTTGATTTTGCTTGCCAAGAAGTTGCGCTGATTTTGCTCACCGAGGAAGTTGCTGAGCCGATTTTGCTCACAGAGAAATAAATCATCGAGCTAAGCTGATTTTGTTCACCGAGAAGTAAATCGCCGAGCTGTCGATTTTACTTGCCAAGAAGTTGCGTTGATTTTGCTCACCAAAGAAGTTACCGAGTTGACTTTGTGTGCCAAGAATCGCCAACTTTTGACAAAAAATTGATGATTTGTTCAGTCAAAGAGAATTCTAACAGAGTAGTGGACACAATCCAGGGCAATCCGTTTAGTCTGGTTCATTGGTTTGCCTTTATAAGTTTAAGGCAGGAGCCCAAACTAGGGGGAAAATTGTAGGGTCAATCTTAATAACTTGATATTTGTCCATATTGCACATGTATCATTTTTTTGGCTGACACTTGCATGCCATTTTCAAAGTTGATATCCAAGGTCCGTTTGAAAGGTCCATTTGCAAGGTTGCTAGAGTTGTCCGTTTGCATGGTCCGTTTGCAAGGTCACCAAGGTCAAGTCTAGCAAAGTTCGTTTGCAAGGTCACCAAGGTCAAGCCTAGCAAAGTTTGTTTGCAAGGTCTGTTTGCATAGTCCATTTGCAAGTTAGCAAAAGTTAAGCTTAGCAAAGGCAAGCCCATGACATCAAGTATTAGGCCAAAGTGGTTCGTAACCAAGCAATAACTCATGACTGATATGGCGACGAAACAAATCAAATTAATGCCAACCAAATTGTGAGATTGATTGCAACTGCTTGAGTTAAAGAGCAAAAGAGTTGGAATAAGCTCTGCGTGTACAACTCTACCGAGATAGATAATGGGCTTGAGTCGTGGACTGGGCTAGGTGGAATGAGAACGCTATCCTTGATCAGGGCAAGGATCGTAGCCGAGGTAGGTCGGCGCATCAGTGATAGACTGGACTAAATCATGTAGGATTGCACGAAGTTTGACTGAGCTATGGGATCACGAAGTGAACCAGGCTAAGGAAGCCCCTCGCGGCGGTCTGGCCAGAGTTAAGTCAGTCTTGAAGATGGCTAGGTTAGACCTA
This sequence comes from Camellia lanceoleosa, assembly GCA_025200525.1. Lineage (NCBI taxonomy): Eukaryota > Viridiplantae > Streptophyta > Magnoliopsida > Ericales > Theaceae > Camellia > Camellia lanceoleosa. Next base: position 48,483,082 of record CM045761.1, on the reverse strand, counting down.
CTTGAATTAGCTTGACGTATGAACTTGTGAAGTGAGCAAACTTAAGGATTTCACAAGTGATTGCTTGGCTAGGATATTTCACGTGGCCCAATGGAGTATGGCAAGGAATCCGCTTGAAGTATGCTTCAATACTGTTTGGTAGTTTGGCCAACATTGTTTGGCACTATTAACGAGCACAAGTGTAAAGAAGAGAGAGGATACTAGTGTCACGCATACGTAAAAATGATTTGTGAGAAGTAGTGCATGCACAAGCTATATAAGCCCTGCGACGCGTTCATGCAAAAGGTTTTCAACTTTCCTTACTTAGAGCTACCTTTGCTTTTGTCTTTATTCTTTCTCTAAGGGTGCTAATTTGATTGTCGGAGGGGTTTTCTAGCAACACACCCGTTGGGTAGCTCACTGTCGTTGTGCTTTCAAGCTGAACAACGTCATTCAAAATAACACAAGGCTTGGACGAAAGAAGTACGAAAGCGAAAAAAATTTGCCCCATGTACATTTTTCATAATAATTTACAACTTGCTAAATGATGTATTAATTTGTGTAATTTCGGCTAATCACTTGATCTTATAGCTCTTGATTTCTTGTTAACCTGCTAATCTTCCTATTTCGTGAGCTTTAGCTAAAATGGTGTATTGATTTGTATAATTTTTCTGCTTTTTAATTTGTTAATCGCTTTGTTTCGTCTTCCACAGAGATCGAGAAAGCTTCATGAGGTGATCAAAAATGTTTGGCGTGGAAATGGAGGGAAGGGAATAAGAAAGGAAGGAGCGAAACAACATTGTAAGGTACTCCAAGACAACATGCAGGACATCATGAAGCTGGCAATCAAGACTGGCACACAAAGGAGGAGTGAAGCGTATCAGCGGTCTGATCTATGAGGAGACAAGTGGCGTGCTCAACATATTCTTGGAGAATGTGATTTGTGATGTAGTGACATACACTGAACACGCTCGCCACAAGACTGTCATGGCCATGGACACAGTGCATGCGCTGAAGAGGGCAGGGAAGGACTTTCTATGGGTTTGGGGGTTAGGGTTTTGTCCTAGAAAAGTCTTGCTGTCAAGAAAGAGGAGGACACAGGCATATCGTATGTTGTGGTTGGGGGTTAGGGTTCAGGGTATGTTTTAGGGTTGCTTTAAATTAGGATTTTGTTTTTTGGTTCCCTTCCGTAATTCGTGATTCTCAGAGTGAACCATTTCATGTGATGCCCTAATGTTTTTTCTTTTGGGGAAAGCTTTAGATTGTGAGAGGAAGATTTGCGGATAAAGACGGTCGAGCTAAGGCGACGCCGATTTAACAAAATGCACGTACCGAGCTAACCTGGGCTTAACGAATCGACTTGCACGGCCATTGACATTGATCGAGCAAGGCGTAACATGCCCTAACCAAGCGTGTTCCGCAAAATTCGAACAAAAGTGGTGACTGCTATATGGCGACCCGGTTGGGCCGAGATCACAACGAGGCCGCCACTTAACCGCCAAATGAGATGGACAAATGCTGGTGACCGAGAATTCAGATGGATCGTTGGAGGCGGCATGCCTCGAAGCGGTTGGTTCGATGAGCCAATCCAGAGTAGTTTCGCGGAGTGGTCTGCTTTCGCTATTCCAAAGGCGTGTCGCGGTATGTAGCTTCGTTATGTGCATATAATGGCGCTTTCCATGTTATAGGCCGGTCATGGTACCCCGGTTGATGATACCACCTGGGCCAATAGCGCGAGGGAGAGGACATCTGCTCCATGAACGCCTCAATACCGTTAGACAGTTCAGTGTGTATTGGTGAAAGGACAAAACCTTTACATGCGTAAGGTGGTGAGAGGCGCGCAGTGCCACCTGTCCAGGAAAGGACAGTAGTGGTAGTGCGCGCACGACCTTGAGGCTGCATGGCCAGCCTAGAAATAGGGGAGGAGACGGACGTTGGAGGTATACGAACTCACTCTCACAAACACTCTCTCCTCATTGTCTTCTTCCTGAAATCTGACTTGATCGTCGGAGGGTCTTTCCGGCACACCACCGCCGGCACCACCATTTTGTGTTGCGAGATAGACGCCGTTAAAAGCTTGACGTTCAAGGCGTACGGAGAGCAAAGAATATTCCGCCCCCGTACAATTGGCGCCGTCTGTGGGAATCTCTTTGGTACTCAACCCTTGTTCTGTAAGCCTCTTCGACCATTTTCATGGCCAACAACGACGAAGTTCCGCTGTCCGTCGTCGATGGTGTCACTCCAGAGTATGTGCGAAGGAGAGAAGGCCCCCCTAATGTTCCAACCATGGCGGGCCTGGAAACCACTTCGCGAGGAGCGCGCGACAAGCGTGGGAGGAGTTCAGATCGTTCATAGAGTCCAGAGGGCCGCTGGCGCCGGGGGGAGTCCCGTGAGGAGCGCCTGGAGCACAAACTCAAGGACCAAGAAGCCCTCATTCGTAGGATGGCGGCGGAGATGGAGCTTCTGAAGCGCCAAGTGAGGGGGAAGGGTGTTGCTGGAGGCAACCTCGAGTGCACCCTCTCCTCGCTTCTAGCGCCGCCAGAGGAGGACTCATTCAATCTCCATCACCAGGAACTATGGGGTGGGGGACTCGATGCGGAGGGTAGGTCTCGCTGACGCGACAAAGACTTATCGCCTTCTCGCCCATCGTCGACGTCGCGATACTCAACCTCCTCCCGTTCCAGGGATCTCAGGGACGTGCTGGAAGAGAGAGCGCGCCTTCGGGAGGCTCAGAGGGTGCCGGCGCTCCAGAGATTGAGTGCCTCAGTTCGTTACAGTGAAGAAGTGATGATGCCGGCACCCAGAAACGTAGCCCCAGTGCTAGTGGACAAAGAGCTAGCGAGGCTTACAGCCACGCCGTTGTCCCCAGAGATTGAGAGCACCCCACTCCCGACCGGATTCCACCAGCCAAAATTCACTTTGTACGACAGCAAGACGGATCCGTACATGCATGTGAGTCATTACCGGCAAGTGATGGCTGGCCACCGATGGAACGATGCCTTGATGTGCCTCATATTCCCAGCAAGCTTGGGAGAGCTGGGCTTGAAGTGGTTCGAAAGGCTCTGAGGGAGTATCGAGGTGGCAAAGAATTAGCGGAAGCCTTCGTCACCGATTCAAGACTAACACTAACGCCGAAGGAGGTAGACCATCTTCAAGCGCCAAGATGGAGTCTGGAGTTCATCAAGGCATACAATGCGGCGTATTGGGAAATTTACAACGAAATCGACCGTCTACCAACTGCAATCACTAATACAAGAGGGTCTCCCAATGGACATAGGTCGAGACTCACTCACGATGCATCAGCCCACTACCATGGAATCTTTGATGCAGCGAATCAACGAACACATTCGTGTGGAAGATGATGCCGCCTCTGCGACCGAGAAGGATAATCCGTCGCGTGACGAAGGTAGCGGGAAAGTTCATTCGTCGGGCAGAGGAAAGCCACTTTAGTGATCGACCAAAGATCGCCGAGGGATCGCCAAAATGACAAAAACAGAGGTCGCAGAATAATCGGCCGATGCACCCCATGACGCAGAGAGGATGCCAAAAGAAAACCAAGGCGCGACAGGATTACCACGGTCTTTAAAATTCTATCTACCGATTTTGAGCGAGATCCGAGGAGCCTTTTGTCCGCTACGCTAAGTCAAGGCAGCCGGCTTCAATCAAAGTATCACCGCACCTTTCATGAAGAACGGGGCACCGGATAGAGGATTGCTTGCCGCCAAACAAAGATTTGGAGGAGCCGGTGGCGGCAAGGCATCTTGACCAATATATTGACGGGAGTCAAGGCGTCACCGACCGACAAACCGAGCCAAACGGAATGGCCGCCCTAGAGGTGCCCCCACAGGGTGTGATCAACGTCATCCACGGCATCATTGAACGAGCAAGGGTCTGTGAGCTGAGAGAGATGATCAAGAAGGCCGAGCACATGAGGGAAGTGCTCTCGGTCCAGCCCGCGGTAAAGAGGGGAAAAACCAAGGAGAAAGACGTCCTTTCGTTATCTACCAAAGACCTGGAAAGGGTGCAGATGCCGCACAATGACGCTTTGGTGGTGACCCTTCGCGTCAAAGATTTCGATATCAAGAGAATATTGATCGACCAGGGGAGTTCGGTCGAAATAATGTATTATGACGCGTTCAAACAAATGAAGTTAGAGGACAAGGATTTGGCTCCTGCAACATCTCCTTTGGTCGGCTTCAACTCGCAACCAGAATGGCCGATTGGAAAGATTATCTTGCGGGGTCGGGCTTGTAAAGCAAGTAGAATTCGGTGCTCAAAGTTCCATCGACTTACAATTTGATTCTCAGAGGTTGGCTACACGCCATGCAAGCGTTGCTTCAACTTTTCCATCAAGTCATGCGCTTTCAAGACCCAACGGCAAATAGAGAAGTCTCGGAGACGTGATGGCCAAACAAAGGTTACGGTAAATGGCACCAAGCGGCCAAAGGGTTTGTTCAGATGATCGAGGGGCTCGAGGAAAGGAAGTCCTTGAAGACGCGTAAGGGCCGAGGAAAAGTCGGTCAAGATTTGGTGGAAGCACGATCGACGAGAAAGATCCAACTAAGTTCTTCCTCCCGATCATCTTTGTCCAACAACAAATGGATTATGTCAATTTCTTGGTTTCCAACTTGGAGGCTTTCGCATGGACGCCTTACGATATGCCTGGCGTCGACCCAAGCTTCATCTACCACCAGTTGAATGTTTTCCCCAATGCGCGGCCAGTCATACAGAGGACGCGCCATTGCTCAAATTTTGCACCATGTCAAGTGGTGGCGTATAAGTGAAGAATCTGTTGGAAGCCAGGGCCATAGAAGAGGTGTAATACCCGCGGTGGATATCTAACACGGTGGTAGTTCCTAAGAAGAACGGCAAGTGGCAAGTCTGCGTGGATTACAAGACTGTCAACCGCGCATGCCCAAAGGATAGCTTTCCTCTCCCACGAATCGACCAGCTGGTGGACTTAACCGCTGGCCATCAGAGGTTTAGCTTCTTTGATGCATATCGTGGTTATCATCAGATAGCCATGTACAAACCAGACAGGGAGATCACGTCCTTCACCACCCCTAGAGGCTTATACTGCTACAAGGTCATGCTCGGATCAAGAACGCCGGCAACCTTTCAAATGATGGTAACAAAGATGTTCGCTCCTCTCTTGGGCCGAACTATGGAAGCCTATATCAACGATATGGTGGTGAAGAGTAAGGAGAAGTCTCAGCACCTCGCCGACCTAGTAGAAATGTTTGCCATACTCAAGCGTCACAAGCTCAACGCTTCTAAGCGCGCCTTTGAGTTGGCACTAGAAATTCCTAAGTTTTCCGTCACAAACCGAAATTGAGGTCAATTGCCGCAAATCAAGGCAATACGAGAATTGAACGCCTAACTCCACGAAGGACGGCAACATCTTGTCGGATGGCGTACAATAACAGATTTATCAGCCGGCCTTCGGATCGTTGCAGGCCCTTCTTCAAAACTTTGAAGTCCAAGTTCTTTTGGGATGAAGACTGCGACCGTGCTCTGGAGGACTTGAAAGCGTATCTCTCTTCAACACCTATTTTGGTTACACCTCGGCCAGACGAAGAGTTATATCTCTACTTGGCGGTCTCTCAACATGCGGTGAGCGCTGTTCTAGTCCGCGCTGAGGGCATTCAGCACTTGCCCATTTTCTATGTGAGCAAGACTCTGTTCCCCGGCCGAAACGAGATATCTTCCCTTGGAAAAATTGGCGTTGGCTCTCATGATGGCGTCAAGAAAGCTGGCGCACTACTTTCATGCCCATACAATAGTGGTGTTAACCGAGTTCCCGCTCAAGGTGCTCTTCGAAAAAGCGGACTTTACTGAGAGAATTCTGAAATGGGCCATGGAATTAGGCCAGTACGACATTAAGTTCCAACCGTGCACCGCAATCAAAGCTCAAGCCCTTGCAGATTTTGTGGCGAAATTTGCCCCAGGAACGCATCTTGTCTGTCCGGTTGATTTGGTTGATGCGGATTTAGCACAACCCAGGGTTCTGGCAACAGAGATATGTGATGGTCATGAAGGAGAAGAGCAAAGCTTGATCGAAATAGCAAAGCCCGACGACCCATCGAAGGAAGAACCCAGCAAAGAGGTGCAAGGAGACCAGATTGAGCCGACCAGAGACTTGGAATTGAGAAGCTCCCAGAATCCGTCTGATTGCTGGAAGCTATTTCTTGGCAAGATGTGGAAGTTGTTCGTCGATGGGGCGTCCAATTGGCATAGGGTCATTGAATTGTGCTAACTTCGCCAGATGGGCCGATTATTGAGCAAGCAATTACGCCGCTTTCAAAGATCCAATAACGAGGGAGTATGAAGCCCTCCTCGCCGGTCTAAGGAGCGCCTGAGAATGAAGGTCACAACTTTGTGGTGTTCAAGGACTCAAAGTCGGTGGTCAATTAAGTCTCGGGGAGTATGAGGCCAAAGATGAAAGAATGGCTAAGTATCAGCGCAGCGGAAGCGAGAAGATGTCAAGAAGTTCGATGCCATCGAAGCCGAAAGCAATCGCCAAGGAAACAAAGACACCGATGAATTGGCCGATCTCACTTCCACTCGCATAACCTTTCCCAATCCCTTGATGATTGAATTTTACCCCGCCAAGCATTGAGGAACCGTATAACCGAGGTATCAGACCGACTTGGGACCTTCTCGATGGACCCCATCGTCGCCTTTTTGAAAGATCAAATTCTACCGAAGAAAAGAAGGCGCCCACAAGATCCGCAAAGTCGAAGCGGTTTTGGCTTTCACCTTCCGAGCCTTGTACAAGAAATCTTTCACGGGTCAGATTCAAGTGTGTCCACCCTCTAAGGTGGAAGCTTTCTCTATGAGATCCATGAAGGCATCCGGCAGCCATACCGGTAGGTCTTTAGCCTACCGAGCAATCTCGCAGGTTATTGGTGGCTATGCATGCAGTCGACGCCAAGAAAAATACGCTCGCCGATGTGAAAATGTTAGAAATTTGCTCACTAGATCCACCAACTAGCAAGGAGCTACTCTCCTTCACAAGTCCTTGGCTATTCGACTCTGGGATTGATATTGTTGGACCCTCCTAGTCGCACCGCAATCGCAGTTTTTCATCGCCGCCATCGATTATTTCACCAAGTGGGTGGAGGCCGAGCCACGCAACTATTAAGGAGAAGGACGTTAAGAAATTTGTATGGCAAATGTGATCACCGCCTGTATACCCAGGCGCCATCTCGGATAATGGCACTAATTCGATAGGAAACTCTTTCATGATTTTGCGAAGAGTTGAAGATTGAGTTCTACAATTCAACGCCAAATTCATCCTCGCCGAATGGTCAAGCCGAGGCCCCAAACAAGACCATCCTGGATGGGCTGGAGAAGGCAAAGGGAAAGTGGGTTGAAGAGCTTCCTAATGTGCTATGGGCATATCGCACTACGCCAAGACGGTCGAACGAGAAACACCGTCATGGCTTATGGTATGGAGGCCGCCATCCCATTAGAGATTGGCATGCCAACCATCCGCCGTAAAGTTTCCAACCGACTTGAACAATGAGACCGTGGCACTAGAGCGGACCTTGTCAAGAAAGACGAGAGCGATTGATCCACATAGCGCCTATCGCCAAGAAGATTCAAAAAATACAACAAGGCAAAGGCACCCAAGGCTATTCAAGATTGGGGATTGGGTCCTCGTGAAGGTGCTTGGCAACACAAGGACCGGCGAAGGCAAGCTCGGTGCAAATTGGGAAGGACCATACAAGGTGGTTGGTCTTCGGCAAGGGCATACCATCCGGAAGACTTAGATGGCAAGGTCGTTCCCTGCATCGTGGAATGCAGCAAACCTTAAGGTCTTTTACTTTTGAAATGTAATTTGCTTATGTTGCTTAGCTTTTTCAGACCCCTAGCCCTTTGGCATTTGATGTAAGAGATGGCAATGTTTTTGTAATGAAAATTAGTTTTTTCTTGTATGGTATTGCGTTTGTCCAATAATATAGCAAGATACAAAAGGCAATTATGGACGCCAAGGGCAAGAACCGACTTGAAGGTGACCGGACTGTTTTCCTCGGAATGGGAGCAGACCGCACAAACAGTTGCATATGGACCAAGGCGCATTAGGGCTGAGCTGGTTTTGCTCGCCTAGTGGGAATGTTGGTAGCATGACCAACCTAACTAAAACATTGGTGTTTTGTCCAGTGTAGGAGCCGAGCTGATTTTGCTCGGCCCATCTAGCATATTGGTGAATTGTCCAATATGGGAAACGAGCTGATTTTGCTCGGCGGAATTGGCAATGTTGGTGTCTTGTCCAGCCATTATAAGGCCGAGCTGAATTTGCTTGGCCGAAAGGAAATATTGGCATATTAAACAACTTCAAAAAAGGCGGGCTAGTTTTTGCTCGGCCGACTAAGTGTTGCCAACCGAACAAAGCCGAGCGGATTTTGCTCGGCCAAGTACAAAATAGCATTTTATTTGGAAATGCAAGGAATTGCAAGGTTACTTGGAGGTCGACATGCAGGCTCTCACGACCGCCAGCTAATTAATTAAAGTAGCAAGAAATTCAAACATACACGTTTAACAAAAACAATAGACGACGAGCAAAAAGTTGCATTTCATTGATAGAAAAGTTCAAGATAAGAAGGGCGTGAGTCTTACAACAAAAAGAAAAGAAGAAGACAAAACGCAAAGAAGAAAGTGAAAAAGAAGATGTTCAATCAAGAGCAAGGTTCGCTTCGGCTCTCAACCGCCACCTCGCTTAAAGTCGCTTGTTTTGCAGTTCTCCTGGCCGTGTCAAGGTTCTCCACCGCGACAACCTCCCGATCAATTTCTTCGCCTTTCGATTTGGGGATGCATCGATGGAGGTTGATCGCCGGTTTCTCGCGGAGTTTGCTCGATTGCTTATAAGCGGCAGCTTCTTCCTCACCTCCTTCCTCGCCTCGCGATGAGCCGCTTTTGGGTTACATGCGAGGCCCGCATGTAGTCCGGATATGCACGCAGAGGGTTATTGAACATGTCGATCTCGACCAAGGCCAACTTTCTCCACGGCGCTTGGCTTTCCAAGACCGAAAAGATGTCCTTGGTCGACCGGACTTGACGCTATAGGTTTTTTCCCCGGCGAACCCCGTCTTCCGTGATCTTCCACGGCCTTTTCCTTCTTTACCTTGTGAGCATCAAGTAGCTTATGAGCTCGGCTAGATACCGCTACTTTGGCTTTCTTCACGCCTTGTTTTTATCTTCCTCACCAATGAGCTCGGCGCATTGTCTCGCCGTTTTGAACGATCACTTGCTTGGCCTTGAGCATGTCTATCTCGCCTTTTGCACTTTGTTTTCGTGAATGGCGTCAAGGCTCTCACGAATAGCAACCATCCGCCGCAAAGTAGATAGTTCTTTGTGCGGCCCGCAAACACGTAATGCATCATCAAGATCCGTGGCGAGCCAAAATCGCAGAGCTTGAAGAAAAAAAAATGTTGAACTTACCAGCACGATGGACTTTGCAGCCGAGTGGAGCACCTTGAGGTCCGACAGCTCGTCATGATGCTTCATGTCGGCTAGAAGGATTAGCCCCTTGGTCATGTTGAAACCAAGGGAATAGTCCTTATCGGCCAGAGATCGAGTCATCAGCGAACCGGTCGCTTTGGTACTTAATCTCGGGCGCCCAGACCGGGAGGGTGGCCGGGCCCTTGCCCTTGGATTTGCGGGTGACTTGTTGTTCAAATTTCGTCGCCGAGCTCGCTGGAGGCCATCTCGTGGAATCTTCGCCCACGAGGCTTTGGCCGCTTTCTCCTTCCTTGTTCTTTTCTTGGGCCGACCACTGTTGTTCACGGGCGAGGGCCAAAGATAGCTTCCGCTTGGCGGCGGTGTAGAAGATGTCCCTCACCATCTCGAGGTTGGGACCCTCCTTCTTCCCTTGATCATTGATTTGATGGCCCGATCTTTGCCATCTTTTGCTCTGGTGGTTGCCGGACGAAGTCCGATCGGTGGCAAAGTTGATCTGTTCAGCGATGGCGCAGAAAGTCGGTTACTTTGCTTTTGCGCGGCGCTTGGTAGTGACAGGTTTGTTCGAAACCGAGCAATTCTGATGCTTCTCTCTGCTCGACCGGGTGTCGCAGCAGAACTCGGATAGCCTCTTGGTTGGCGTACTGATAGCCCGCTACAAGGTTCTTATCTGCAGAAAAAAGACAGTGTCAGACCGGTGCAAAATAACAATAAGGAAATGCAGAGAAAAAAATAGTACGGTCGGCCGGGCTCCTTACCAGCACTACCTCTGTTTTTCTTAATACGCCAGCCCGGTATGGGTGCCTCTAAGTCTTCGTAGCGACCGGACACCCACAAAAAGTCATCATCATTGGTCCCTTTGTCCGGGTTACCTTCGACGAGCTTTGCTCGGCCTTTTTTAACTTTGAGGTACCAGCAAAGCCCGCTTTTATTTCTACTTAGACTATATTGGTGGAAAATCTCAGCCAGACCGAGATTAAGACCGAGCCTTCGGTTCAGTTCGGCGACTCCATTTATTATCTTATAAGTGTTGTTGGAGACTTGGGTCGGGCAAAGCTTTGTCTGCCTCAAAAATTCGCAGATCAAAGGTTGCACGGAAGTTTAAGCCCTCCTTCTACGATGGAAACAACCGTGAAGGCACCTGCCTAAGTCTCCCCACGGTGTCTCTTCTTAGCGAAGCTCTAGAACTACGCCGTCCGGATATTATAGTCTCTACGAATTCGCCATTACACGGCTAATCGACCTTATACCTGATTCCCCATTATCTCGGTCTTATTTGGTCTAATGTTTATCTCGCCAAAATGTTGGTGTGTTCGCCGATTTTGAGCCCCACCATAAACAAAGGTCGATCGGATTGGTCGGTCCTACTTGTTCTCAAGATATTGAAAAATAAGTCCGTGGTTAGCACGGCAAATATTGCTCTACCCTATTGGAAAATGAAAGTGAAGAACTTTGTTGTTTTGGTTGACGTGTCCCCAAATTTCGGTTCACCCACATCTCGCTAGTGGGCCTCCTAGTTCGCTTTCTAGCTCGGTTAGATTTTATGCCCTGCAGCCTCTACGAGAAGCCACAAACCGGTTTTTGCTCTACATGCCTCTAATTGCGGATCTAAATGAGCTGTTTTTTCGGTTTGGCCCAAGATTCATCGTGTTCATCCAGTTCTTCCTAAGTTCTTGGCCCATTCATTCTACCTAAGGAAAACGGGGCACGAGGGCCCTCTTCTCTCCATTTCCATTTTCCTAGGGTGTGCAAGACTTAAGCAAGGAAAACAACCCCAATGACCTCAAACAAAAAGCACGAAAACAGTGGCTGAAAGGCATGCAAAGGTGTTTGGAGGGCACGAGAGCTTACCAGGAACGAATGAGGAACGTGATGGAGCTCGAAAGCCTGAATGTAATGTCAGAAATGGCGAGGACGAGCGAATGCAAGATAGGAGGCGCCAGAGGATATGGAGGCAGAGGATTAGGGTTTGTCTGAGAGGGAAGATGAATAGGGAAGGGTCTAAACCCTTCGTTTGGGGTTTAATGATGGAGGAATAACCTAAAACGCGCAGCCTCGCTTGAAATTCGAGGCGCGGAGAGACCGGCCGCACCCAATGGTGTGATGACGCTGCGGCACCGAAAAACGCGTTAGTATGGTCAGACGACCTTTGATGTGATCATGGAGGCGATGGCGGGCGATCGCGATGACCGACGATCGATGTGTCCCTAATTAAAATAGCTCGGCGACTGAAGTGTCCCTAATTGAGATTGTTCGGGCAAAGAAGTGACCTCGACAGTTATAGAGCGAAGGCAGGCATTCCTTATTGAAGTCCGGCCGGCTGATGGAGCGACTCAACCTTAGCTCGGACACGGTGGTAAACCCAATCACGATAGCTCGGATGGGTTTAAGGGGCAATTGAGAGGGAAGATTTGCGTGACAGTACGGTCGAGCTAAGGCGACGTTAGATTTAACAAAATGCACAACAATGAAGCTAACCCAAGATCGCGATCGACTTGTACCTGCCATTGACATTGATCGAAAGTGCGTAACATGCCCCAGCCAAGTCAGAGCCGCAAAATTCGAACAAATGAAAGTGGTGACCGAGCTATAAGGTGACCCGTTGGGGAGATCACAATGAGGCGGCCACTTTAATCGCCAAATGAGATGGACACTGTGGTGATCGAGAATTCAGATGGATCGTTGAGGCCAGATGCCTCGAAGCTGTTGGTTCGATGAGCCGCCCAGAGTAGCTCGGGCGAGTGGTCTGCTTTCGCTATTCCAAAGGCGGTCGGCGGTATGTAGCTCTTATGTGCATATAGTGGCGCTTCCACAAAGTTATAGGCGGTCATGGTACCTGCTGATGATGCCACCGGCCAATAGCGAGGGAGAGGACATCCGCTTCATGAACGCCTCAATACAGCCTCAGGTGTAATCGGTGAAAGGACAAAACCTTTACATGCGTAAGGTGGAGAGGCGCAGGCCACCACCAGAAAGGAAAGATGGTAGCAGTGCGCCAAGATGACCTTGAGGCTGCATGGCTAGACTAGAAATAGGGAAGGAGACGGACGTTGGAGGTATGCGCACTCACTCTCACAAACACTATCTCCTCATTGTCTTCTTCCTGCAATCTGACTTGATCGTCGGAGGGTGTTTCCCAAGACACCACCGGCAAATTTCACCATTTTTGTGTTGTAGAGATAGACGCCGTTACCAGAAGCTTGACGTTCAAGGCATACGGAGAGCAAAGAATATTCCGCCCCCGTACAGATTGCAATTTCAGATGTGATTTTTCTTTGCTCTCTAGCATGTAAAAATTGGGTGCCAATTTTTTTAAGCTGATCCTAATGGTTTCATGATAATACTGGCCTTTGATTGCTGGACTTTAATATCTTTTTTTTTTTTTTTTAAAAAAAAATTTTCATTTGCTAGATCATCCTTCATTTAATTTAAAAAAAATAATAATTCAGATTTGGTAAAAAAAGAAGTTAAAAATATGCGTCAATCATTTATCAAATTTGCAACAAATGTAAAAAATTGAGGGTCGGGCAACATTTTTGTTAAATCAATGATGAAGTAATATGTCTTCTATCAAATTTTTAACAATTATAGTTTTATTCATATAAAAAAAAAAATTATAATTTTATTCCCGTTTGATAAATGTTATAAAGGCCAATGATTGAAAATTGTTTTTTTTTTTTTAAAAAAAAAAGAAAGAATAAAACTGGTTTTTAGAATAAATTTAAAAAAATTGATGAAAAGAAGTGAATTGGCTTTTTTTTTTTTTTTTTTGATGCTACTCTAACAATTGGTTGTCAATTAACAATTGATTTAAGTTTGAGTTAATGGTTGGAGATATTTTTAGATTAGCTCAACCTTTATTTGAATTTGTAATTAAATTTAGCCATCGTTTGGAAAGCGGGATATGTTTTTTGGTTTTTTTATTTTTGTGAAAGAAAAAATAAAATGATTATGATTTAAATGTGACATTTTATCTTATTAACTTTTTAATTTATTTTATCTTTTTGTGACTATTTTAGTGCCAACCGCACATGACAAACATAGCCTTAAGTAAAAATTTTGTTTAATATGAAATATTCTAGATATAATAATCAATTTAAATAAAAGTTTTGATAATAGTAAAGTTGTAATATCAACATTTTTTTTTATTTAATAGTGAATATTACATTGTTTTTTATTTATAGAATTATATATTTTGACATTTTTAATTATTAAAAAAATAAAGGACAAATGTCTTTTTTTGAAAAAGTCAAATGATGTGTTTTTATGGCTGAAAAGTTAAATGTACAATGATATTAAATAATAGTTTGGAGATCAACCTATAGAATTACATTAATGTTATAATAGAGTTTAGATTTATTAAAGTTGAAAATTTGAACTTCATGGTGAAGTTGATTTATATTAAATTAACTTAGATTCACTTTGATGATCTAAGTCATTTATCTTATATAATTAATTTTTTTAGATAGGTATCTTCTATAATTAATTAGGAAAATTATTTATATTAAAAAATAAGTTGATTCAACATCAATTGTCATACTATTAGTGTTTTTACGAATGTATTATAATATATATGTGATTTGATTATGTGACTATTTATGTTTAACCATTTTAATTTTTTGCTCGTGATATTTTTCTCAATTTCTCATATTAGATGGACAATTTCGATTAATATATCATATTATCAATTTTATCAAATCTAAACTTGTTGTAATGATCATATTTATGTATCACATTTAATTGGCCATGTTTGGGAACTTAATTATTTTAGTTAGCTTTTTGACTATTTTACCTTCGTTAAAAAAGTTTTATTTGGGAAGATAGTTGACCTTTTTTTTATATATTTTTTTATAGCTAATTTTATTGTTATGAGAGAAAAAGGGAAATAATTATGGTTTAAATATAATATTTTGTCTTATTAATTATTTTAACCTATTTTATCTTTATTAATTATTTTAGTTTTCAATTCTCTTCCCAAATAGGGCCATCGTATCATCATTGTATTAGTAACAATTCAAAAAAATTACAAAATAATCCACATTCACATGACAAGAGAAGTGAGTTCTATATAATTAAATTTGTGATAGATTAAAATCAACAATTATGATGTTCATATTTTTGTCAACTAAATTGAAAGCTTTTTATTTTTATTTTTTTAAAGAGTATCAACCATCTATCTATACTTACTATATATTAAGAAAGAGAGAGTTTTTATGAGAAGAACCTTGTGAAACTCAAAATTTACATACTATTTTTCTAAAATTCTTATTTTTTAAATAAGTAAATTTTTTTCTATTAACTAACTTGTATTGAATTATTAAAAAAATCTTATTATGTCTTGATTTACACATTTTAAAAAGAAAGTTAATTAATCCATTTATAAATTTAAATTTAAAATTTTTTAAAAAATAGTTAATTAATCAGTTTTAAAATTTTAAAAAAAAATCTTCTAGCCTTTATTAATTCATTTTAAAAAATATATCTTATTATGCTTTGATTTACACATTTCAAAAGGAAAGTTACTTAATCTATTTATAAATTTAAATTTAAAATTTGAAAAGGAAAGTTAGCTAATTAGTTTCAAAATTTTAAAAAAAAATCTTCTAACTTTTATTTATTCAATTAAAAAATATCTTATTATGCCTTGATTTACACATTTCAAAAGGAAAATTAACTAACCAGTTTTAAATTTAAAAAAAAAAAAATCTTATAGCTTTTATTAGATCATTGAAAAAGAAAAAAAAATCTCATATGGCTTGATTTACACATTTTAAAAAGAAAATTACGTAATCCATTTAAAAATTTAAATATAGAAATCTGAAAAGCATCAATTTTAAAATTTAGATTTTTGTACTCCTAAAATATAGAAATAAATTCACACATTTCTTAGTTTATTTATCTTTATGTTTAATTTTTAAATAATTAAAAAAAATTATTGGCTAGCTGCAGACCGCCCGAAACTCCCAGCTCCACACACGAGGGCGCGAATCGTTTGTTCTTTAGCTACTACAGTTCAGACTGTCACTTGCTCAATCTAATTTCACAAAGTGCAATGTGAAACCGATAAATCACCAAATAGTCAAAATCCGCAAATCGCTTTTGGAAAATCAATTTAATAAAGAAGTGCCAAACATAGATCGCTTTGCCAAATATGAGTCGCCACCTAAATATTTTATTTTGAAAAATTTAGGAAATCCTGACTTGTGCCTATGGCCACGCAGTTCATCATCACCAAAGTTGCCTCACTTCGAACTTAGGGTACGAGAGGGGAAGGTCATGCAATGAGCACCCCGGCTCGCCCGATCAAAGATTAGCCTTTACTAACATGATATGTTGTTTTTGAAAACACATGTGTTCTTATTCCGGTTATTAACCTAAAATTACTATGTGATGCGCACAGCACACAAGTATAGATTAGATCGCCTAAGTTGAAACAAAACATTTCATATTCGTTTGTTTGAAAACGGTTTAGAGGTGCTATTTGCAAGTAGGCTAAGTCGTGATTTTGCCACCCTCAAGTGGGCTTAGAAAACATGATTTTGCCACTCTCAAAGTGGGCTTAAAACACATATTCGTGAATTGTTCCAATTCAAGCAATCCAACCTTACCCACAAAGCTTTCAAGCAGCTAATCACTTAAGCTTAGCCTCATGGCAAGCATGCTAACATGGCAACATACACATCTCATGCAAGATGCTAATGCGTAAACACTCAAAGGTACTCGAGCCAAAACAGAGAACTAGTTAGAAATCATGCATGATCTTAGTTCATGTTAAGATGGCTAATGCAACATATACAAAAATGCAACTAAGATAGGCTCGCTATCCTAAGATGGCACAAGAATGCAACTTGATAACATGTTGTTTAAACACGATTCAAGTAAATGTATTGAAATACAATGCATTATCCGATGCACCGAGCCCGTGCATGGAATACTTAATGAATGATGCACGATGCTAACATAAGGATGCTAATTGAAATATGTCCTAAAACTATCCACCGTAAGTGGTTAAGTAAAAGCGAGAAAGAAATAAGGGTTGGAAGACATGCATCACACACACGCACGCTTATTACAACCGTTGTGCCCTCTCGACGGAGGGTCCGAATAATGAGCTAACTAGCTAATTAGACTAATTATTACATCATAAAACTAATTAACTAACAAGCTAACTAATTAAGTACGAAACAAAGCTAATTAACTAACAAGTTAACTAACTAGTTATTACAACACAAATCAAATAGCTAAACGCATTAACTAATTAAGTACAAAACCAAAGCATTAGCAAGCTAAGTAAAGCAGTAAAGACATGTCCTCGGAGGAAGAAGAGTGTATGCATGCTCGGTCGCCTCGTTCGGAAATCCGTCGTGATGCCCCAACTTGCCTCTGTTTTCATTTGTTCTCGAAACACTGTACAAAGCTCCAGATAGCTTTTGCTCCACCATGGGAACCTGTAGGAGGGTGGCCAACTAGTTGTTGATGTGGAAGACCACCTGTAAACCTCTTATCTTTGCTGCAGACCAGATAAAGTGGTCGGCCAGCCACTTTTACTGGTCTGCCGACCATTTTTTGCTGCACTCTTCTAGTTTGTTATAACAGAGAGCAAGAAGGGGCATGGCTATGTATTTGTAAGATATGTGTGCACAACCACCCTCCCTATCATTTCATGACCTTAAGGGAGTGCGGTTCTTGACTCTCGGGCCACCAATTGTGCATCTCGATGCTTGATGGCCAAAGAGGCAAGATTGCACATTTCAATGTAAAATGAATGCTCACATAATACATAAATGCCTTATCCTCTATCATGCATGATCAAGAGGGTTTCATGATCGAGAATTGAGGCACATTTCATTACTTCAAGTATGAACGCCCCTCGCTTCGGTTTGGACTAACACCCAATCCAAACAAATGCAATGCAACTCAAACATGGTAGACACATTGTAATGCATGCATACACAATGCAAACAATAAGATCAATCTATCAATGCTAATGGCATGCATACATAATGCAATGCAACAAGCGTGCAAACATAATGAGATCCAACATGCTAACAACATGTTGAATGGACTTAAACTAAATAGGGACAGACCTCAATCAAGCCCAAATCAGTGGCCATAATGCTAAGAAATGAAGACAGGAAATGCAAGACAAAGCATACTCATGCATTGGCCCACCAACTAGGCCTAAAAGCACAACTCTCAAGAGTGCTCAAGGAGTGACAAATGTGGAAGTACAACAACACTATATGCATTGAGATCAAGTAAGAAATGATGCCAAATCATTCAAACAACACAAGTATGGCATGCTAGGATCCTTAAGCATTAAGCTACCAAAGAGGACTACAAAGGAGATATGCAATACATGGCATAAATGCATGAACCAAGCATGGATAGAGTTCAAATAGGTCTAAGAAAATACCAAAACATGCTAAGATGGAGGCTCAAATACGTAAGCATGCATGCATGCACACGAGGCCATAAGCTAGGCAACAATGCATAGCCTTTAGAGGTACTTAAAGGGTGGAAGAAATAGGAACATGGCAATGCTATATGCTCTGAAATGTCATGTTAAATGATGCCAAATCATGTACATGTTACAAATGAAGCATGCTATGGTGCTCAAAACTCAAAGCTAGCAAGGCCAATTGCACTGCAGCTATGCAATACATGAAGCATATTGAAAATACAACCCAAAACAGTTCTAGAGCATGTCAAAATGATACTAAAACATGTATGGAAGGAAGCCAAAATAAGCTAGCATAAAGGCATGAAACATGGAATATGCACGGCTAAAAGGGAGGATTACACTACGCCTACCAAGACTAAGCATGAGATAGCTTTGCCAACAAAAATCAGAGTCATATCATGGCAAAATAACCCCAAAAACATACTAAAATGATAGATCGCAAGCTTAGGCATGAAGGCATACACAATGACTCATGTTTAAGGCACAAAGGACCAACCCTTAAAAGCATTGAAAGAGTGACAAATGCAAGTGTATGACCACACTAAATGTACTGAAATCACACTTCAAATGATGCCAAATCATGAAAATAGTCCAAGTAATGCATGCTAATGGACTCAATACACAAAGCTAGTGAGCAAGATTGAACCATGGCTATACAAAGCAATGCATGCATGACCAAAACAACACAAATCAGAGCTAGAGCATGCTAAAATATGAACAAAAGCTTATTAGAGTTAAGCCAAAAGCATGCTAGAATGATGATCAAAAGCATGATACACACTAGGCTAGTGAATGGAAATGCATTATAAGTGCATGGAGCATGCATGGGGCTATCAAACCAAACCTTAAAAGAGGTATATCATGGCAAAACAACACCAAGAACATATTGAGATGGACTCAAAACATGCTAGAAAGACATGCTCAAACATGAGGCATACATGGCTAGTATTGCAAAATTTACATTACAAGTGTATAAACCATGCAAGGTGACAAAACCAAGTCAAAATAGTCGTATGGCATGTCAAAATAACCCCCAAAACAAGTTAAGAATAAGCCAACACAAGCTTAACAAACATGCTCAAACATGAGGCACACAAAGCAAGCAACTAAGAAACAAGGAGAGGGATGACCCTCTCTTATTTGAGACCTCAAAACACCATTTCCACCATTGAAATTCCTTTGAGTTTCAGCAGAGAAAGCCAAAAGGAGGTGCTCCTAATAGCTTAAAAGGAAAGCACAAAACAAGGCCAAACAAGGCACAAGAGGGGTAGACCACCCCAACACCAACAAGGCCTTAAACAAACATTTCAAGCATAAAAATCGACCTTTTGCAGAGAAAGTTAGGCCTAAAACAACATGCAAGTTGGGCCAAAAGCTTAATCACAAACAAGAGTTTTAAGGGTTAAAAGCTCACCCTTGCGTAACCACTTTAGAGCAACAACTCCAGAGCTATTTTGGATCAAAACCAGCCTAAGAACTCCAAAATCAACCTCAAGAAGCCTCAAAGAATAAAAGGATGGTGTTTGAGTGTGTGTTTGTGTGCAATAGCATGAAGAATAAGCACTTTTGAACACAAATATGAAGAGAAGGTGCAAGATAGATACAAAGGTGTATGTATAACTCTCAAGCACAAAATTCTAAACCTAGAGAAGGAGGGGGG
This sequence comes from Camellia lanceoleosa, assembly GCA_025200525.1. NCBI lineage: Eukaryota > Viridiplantae > Streptophyta > Magnoliopsida > Ericales > Theaceae > Camellia > Camellia lanceoleosa. The sequence continues at coordinate 48,463,517 of CM045761.1, read as the reverse complement.
AGGTTCTCTTTTATAGAGAACCAAAGTTCAAGCTTATTGAACAAGCTTAAGGTCTAAAGCCATCCCTCCATATACGTGTATGGAGGATGGTTTCTGTGCCCTCCAACTGTTACAACTGGCTCCAAAATATCTCCAAAAAGGTGATGGAAAGCTGTCAACCACTTGAAGTGGTCGGTCAGCTACTTACACTGGTCGGTCGACTAGTGGAAGTGGTCGGCCAGGGAAGAATGTTGTCGTCCATGGGGGGGAGATGGTCTGCAGCATGAAAGCAAGGCAGTGGTGTGGTGGCCGACCCGAAAAGGTGGCCCAAAGACTAAACAAACCAGTTAGCTAACCAGAAAACTAGCTAGTAGGAAGGAAAGTGGTCTCCAAGGGGAAGAATTGGTCTCCCACCATTATACCACCCTCTAAGCAAGGAAAACAAGGTTTGTACCAAAAACAAACCAAAAAGGATGCAAGACGAAAGTCCGGGAGGCACGGCGTGCGGCCAGGAGCCTCGAAAACTAGTCTACGGGCATCAAAAGTGGTCTACGACCACAAAAAGTGGTCTCCCGGACCACAGTGTCCCTCTAGGCGGAGGTTACAAGGCATGGTTCAAAAACCAAGCCAAACGGAGAACGCTAAGGCCCGAGACAAGGCGCGACCAAAGGCTCAAATTTGGAAACTAGTCTCCAAGCAGGAAAAGTGGTCTACGACCACAAAAAGGTGGTCTATAGACCACTCCCTCCTTCCAGGGAAGGGAAAACAAGGTTCGGTCCATAAACCGATCCAAAACACAAAAAGTTCAGAGGCCCAGAGGCAAGGCACTCAGCCGAAAACTCCGGAAACTCGAAACGAGCACAACATGCACAATTACCGAGTGCTCAATCGATGACGTCTGAGTCTTAAGGTCGGTCAAAAATAGGTGTTCATCGCTGCTCTTTGACGAAACTCGGAAGTCAAGAAGTAACGGGAGTTAATGTCAAAGCCCAGAGACGACCCTTTTTTGACAAGGCCGAAGACTTAGACAAACAGGCAAGATAACAAAGAGATGCGCTCACAGTAAAGGCAAAATGCAAATGACATGCACAAAGCTAACATGATTTATGATCATGCAAAGAGAGTCAGAATGAAGCAATTATGCAAAATAAATGCAACATTTTAAGCAGTGAATACGAACCAAACTATATTTCATGTAGAAAGGATGTAAGAAAATTATACAATTCTCATGCCTCGCCAGGAGAAGACTAATACATACGACATCATCCGTCGCTTAGCTTCAATGAATCAGACATACTATATCGTGCCTGCATAAAAGAGAGATTTAACAGGTACAATATAGTAGAGGCATATATTCAACGCTATATCAAGATGCAATTTCACTATGAGATAAACGAGTGCATATACAATGCCGATGGGACGGTGCGTAGCAATGCAAGTGAAAAGTGCATAACAATGCAACCGAACGAGAATAACAATGAAGTGAAAATGCGGAGAACACAAGTAAAGGTGCATAACAATGCAAGGTAAACGTGTGTGACAACGCAAGTGAAGGTGTATAACGATGCAAGGTAAACGTGCGTGACAACGCAAGTGAAACATGCATAACAATGCAATGCACTAACAAGTGCAAGTAAGGTGCTCAAGATAGCGCGAACAATGCCATGCACTAACAAGTGCAGATAAGGTGCGTAAGATAGCGCGAACAATGCAAGAAAAACGTGCGTAACAACGCAAAGAAAACGAGCGTAACAATGCAAGTAGTGTGGTGCATAACAATGCAAGAAAGGAGTGCATAACAATGCGACAAGTAGTGTGCATAACAATAGCATGTTTAAAGCAAAATGCCGAATAAGGAAATACAAGCCTTAAAGCGAGCAACTCAACCGGAACCTCCGATTTACCTCTCGGAGGGGTCACAACGTATTCAAAAGGATACACCTTGCTCTTGACGAGTAACGATGAGCCACGCATCGAAGACTTGAAATGAAGTTCCCGCGGGGTCAATTCGAGCCGAAAAGTGTACTTTTCTTGCACTTTCCCAAGAGCCAAGGACTCCAATCATCACCAAAACACACAGGGAGAACAATGGAGCCCTGAAGATCATCCAGGAGGCCTGCCGACCACCTAGAATGGCTGCCAACCAGTTGTTGACCACCTAAGTGGTCGGCCAGCCAGAAAAACTGGTCGGCCAACCAGTTTATGAAAACAGGGACAACTTGGTCTTTTCACATGGAGATCTTTAAAAACTCAACTCCAAAACACTTTTCATCACACCTCCAAGGCTGAAATACATTTCTCTTCCTCCCTAGACCCTTTTCTCTCCCAGATCTACACTTTAGACGTGTTTTCCAACGCCCCACGCGAAATTGTTTCGCGAAAACTTTTGATTCTCTTCGTTTTGAACCGATTAGAATTTGTTTTCGGAGCTTCTTTCTCCATTTTCACCACTTGAGGTAAGTTTCTCTTGAAATTTAGCATCTTTTCCTGTGCTTTGACTTTTGTTGACTTTTTCTCTTCCCAAGAGTTGACTTTTTGCAACTGCTCATTCCGCCTATTTTTGCTCCTTTTTCAGATGGCTGACGATATTCCATACGGCGGAGGCTTCCCGAGAGTAAAGGACGAGCCGGACGTTATGCCACTGCCTCCGAGGATTCGACCATTCGACGGGGAGGGGTACCACTCGCAGGAGCATATACTACCTTCCAGCACCTTCCATCATTTTACCACTTCACACATGGGCGCTCGCAGACTTCATCACACGGAGCCCGAGTCCCACCTATCTCATCATGTGCGAGAGGTATTTAACTTCATTTTTGCATTTTCTGCGATGCATTTTGCATTTCTTGCACATTTCATGCTTTCACTATGTATTTTATCTGCTTGTTCTGAACACATTTACATACATAGTACTTATGCTCATTCTTGAACACAACTTGCACGATGTTGACTTGGCACACAGCTCACAACACAACATTTTGTTCATTTGGCACGCAGCTCATTTGGGCACACAGCTCATAATATAGTATTCTGCTCATTCTAAACACACAAATTTCATAACACAAGATTTTGTTCACTTGGCACGCAACTCATAACATAGCACTGCTCAATCAACACGCAGCTCATAACACAATATTATGCTCAATCTGAACACATAGTTCATAACGCGATATTTTGCTCAATCTGAACACACAGTTCATAACGCGATATTTTGCTCAATTTGAACACACACCATAACGCAAAGATTTTGCTCAATCAACACACACCATAACGCAAAGATTTTGCTCAATCAACACACAGCCTATAACGCAAAGATTTTGCTCAATTTGAACACACAGCTCATAACGCAGATTTTGCTCAATCAACACACGCCTATAACATTGTTTTGCTTAATCAACACACGCTTTATAACGCAGTTGTTTTGCTCAACGCAGTTGTTTTGCTTAATCAACACATAGTTCATAACGCAGTTGTTTTGCTCAACTGAGCACACAGCCCATAACGAGTATTTTGCTCAATCAACACACAAATTCATAACGCAAGATTCAATTTAATTGGCACGCAATTTCATAACATAGCACATCGCTCAATCAACACACAGCTCATAACACAAAGATTCGCTTAATTGGCATGCAATTCTAACATAGCACACTGCTCAATCAACACACGCCTATAACACAGAATTCGGTTTAATTGGCACGCAGCTCATAACATAGCACACTGTTCAATCTGAACACATAGTTCATAACACAGCATTCGGTTTAATTTGTAACTGAAAACATCTGTTCATTCTACACGCAGGTAGTCTCCCATTTCACTCTGGGTTACGGATCGATTATTGTGAGGTAGTGGTATGTGTAGCTTCTAGACGCTGTCCGACAGATTGTGGATGAGGTATGGTTTGGCCCATTTTATGGGGTTGTCGCGTTATCCCATGAAAGGTGACCTTTTTGGGTGCGCTTGTAGAGAGATGGTAGGACACCACCAACTCCTTCCATTTCTTAGCCACCGGGGACATAATGATGACCTCGTATGACTTCTCGATGTTGACGGGCCTCGATGTGGCAGGCCAGTTGATCCCATATGATACCGAGCATGGGCGAGTGGGAGGTAACTGACTTATCCGCCAAAGCCCATCCGCCGCCTCAGATCACCATGTATGGTCAAGTACACCGGTTCTCCGAAAGACAGGGGACTACGCGAGACTATTGAGGCCATACAAAGAAGATGCTCGGGATTTTGATATTCTTTCTGACCACTGCTCTTCGACAGGGAACACAGCTGGGCTATATCTCCGAGTGCTTTAGTAGACCTATCACAGTCCCAAGACTATTGGTGTGGCCAGCCTCGCCACCCCTCGCTACATGAGTGCGACTTCCTGAGCGGAGACCATAGTAGGAGGCTATCAAGCAGCCCGAGGTACATTCGCCTCTTGATTTACATTTTTGCTTTTCATTATTTGTACACTGCATACTGCACACATTGCACATATTACATTCTGTACTCTGCATTTTGCCATCAGCATTCTTCATTTTCTATACATTCTCAGATTCGTGATTCTCGCACTCAGATTTTGCATTCTCTCAGACATTCTCAGATTCTCATTACCACTGTCTTGTCTTTCACAGTTGTGGGTTTACGCTTACTTCCCGATGCTTGCTCCCGAGCTGGAGGTTGTGGCACCTCTTGAGATCCCTTATTCACGCAAATTTGAGGATCGGTGCTGGCCCAGGCCCTGGGAGACATTGCTATATCTCCGGCAGTTCTTCGACACAGTGCGGGCGATCGAGGTAAACCAAAACTCTCAATTCTTCATGCTTTTAGCTTTGATTCATCTTGCATATTTATGACATCTAATCAGTTTATGCATTTGCTATTCGCAGATCACTTGGCGCCTTTGGCCAGAGATGCCCAGTATTCTGCCCAGTCATTGGGCATAGGGCGCCCCGACATAGGGTTCGCTTTGAGGACCAAGGTGGCTCGGTTTCTGGGATCGCCTACGCGCCAGATGATGGGTAATTCCACTCAGAGATCCTTCACACTCCATCGACATGCAAATTAATCGAGAGTCTCACTCCGGAGGTTGATAACTTTATGTCGGGTGTTGACGAAGTTCTTTTCGAAGAGGGCATATACATACCGCCATACATACTTGATGCCCCATCGACAGTGTCCGCATTCTTACGAGGAGAGTCACCGATATGCCATCATCGAAGTCGAGTCCGGTCACAGATACCCTTCGACTAGCGTACAAGACTTCAGTGGTAGGGCCAGAGGATGCCCTCGACTTGCCAAGATAATCGGGTGGCGAGATCTTCCACCACTGCTAACAGTTGGCGGTGATGGGACATCGCACTGCATTCCACCGAGCCTCCATTGCTCGATCATCGACACGCCAAGGACCCTCGACCACCACCCAGAGTGCTCCACTGGCCATTTATCATTTAGATATTTAGACATTCATTCATTCACCGATGAATTGAACTTGCATCCGCAGCCTCCCGTGAGAGTATATGAGGTTGCTCGGTGGTGGCCTCACTCGAGAGCATGGTCCGCGAAGGAGACCGCAGGTGTACGCCTCCCAGATTCCAAAGATTTTCAATTTCTTTGTATTTATCATATTTTTGATGACATACTAAAACTGAACATTTCACCATATTGATTCACTGCATGTGTAGAGCATATCTGACACATCACATTCACATACTATATCTGCATGCACACACTCTATGTACCATTCTCAGATCTCGATATCCGATATACATACTTAATGATGTATTAAAATTGCCCTTTTTAGGTCACACCTTTGTAGGTCGGCAATCCAGCCTTCTCTAGTCATTGGAGAGGGTCTCGACCATGCCGGGAAGACGAAGCACTGCCAGATATGACGAGGAGTCTAGCGAGGAGGAGGAGTCAGCACATCCACAGTCAGAGACATCTGCAGGCAGGGATGATGACTCCGGTTCCGGATCTGAGCGCGGAGGTAACACTGAGGAGGATTCCGAGGACGGTGACTTATTCAGATGGGGAAAGTGGTGGTAGCAGAGGTCGTTCAAATTTCAAGAGGGTGAAGAGGGTCTCTCGGTCTTGAGCTTAATAGCACTAATGCAGATGTTTCTACTTTATTTTTCTTTTTACATGTAGTTGTAGCACATTGCACAAATTTCTAGGCAAGAAGCTTTTTTTTTCTTTAAAACTTGTACCCTGTTGTAAAATGTTGTAAGAAGAAACCATGATGGAATGAAAACAGCTTTTTGTTCAAAAAGTGTTGCATTTGTATTTTAAGCATCACATCGCATCATTTTGCACAAAAATGAGATTGAATGGAAATTGAACATCATGTATTGCCAAGTCAGGTAAGTGCCGTTTGGTAACACTTACGTTTTCAGTTTGCTGTTTATATTTATAAAAATTTTAAAAACTTAAATAAAAACTTGTTTGGTAAACTTTTTGATTTATAAATCGCTGGTCTGGGTTATAATTTATTAAAAATGAAAACACAAAAATGTGTTTCCATTTTG